>OU343223.1:117932053-118212222 GCA_910596185.1 Chrysanthemum makinoi | reverse complement strand
ATGATGATGAGCTAGAGGGAGGATGATGATGTGGTGATAAGGATGTGATGGCTATGATGGATTTATGAATGTTAGCTTAGCTTGGAATCAAGGTAAATAAACCGTTATAAGTTAATGTTATATGATGTTATGTGTTGTGGAAATGTTAAGGTTATGGTATGACTTGATGTGTATGTGCTTATGTGAATTAGATCGTGAGGCTTTAATTTGGCATAACTAGCAAAAGAATGATAGAATAGGTTGGAAGTTGGTTAGAGAATGAAGGGTGATGCTTAAAAGGCTTAAGGTATGCGTTTATGTTTAATGTTATGGAAGAATGAATGACTATGATGTGTAATGTATGAATGATGTATGTTGTTGAGTTATATCCACTTACTAAGTTATATGCTTACGGTTTAATGTTACAAATTTTGTAGGTTCTTGTGATAATGCCTTAGCTTGGACTAATGCTTAGGGGTTGGATATCGAAGATTGAAAGGTAGTATGCATGTAGAAGCTAGGTAGAATTCCGAGCTCTATGACATGTTACCCATGGTTAAAGGTTGTAATGTATCGTGAAGTCATAAGTAGTGTATGTTATGATTATTAAAGTGATTTGAATGTCAAATGGGTTGTTATTGAAATGGTTTAATGTGGTTATGGTTATGGTTAAAAGGATGTTTAGATGAATGCTTATTTATACCCATTTTGGGTTAAAACGGGTCAAGTGGCGTGTAAGTGAATGGTTATGGGTTATATGATAAACGGATAACGTTTTATGAAGGTTATAGCATGGTAATGGTGTCAAAGTGGTTTCGTTGTGTGTTGAGTTTATGCGGGTTTTCCGTGATGTTCTCCGGATGGTTCGATATGGCGTATCCATTATATGGATACGGCGTATGAAGTGGTTATGGTGATATGGTGTATCACCTTGGGGTGATACGGGTATGGACCTCATATTCAATCACGGTATCCCATTATGGATACGTGTGAGGTTGGTTGTGTTATGGTAATTGTGTAAAATGTTTTAAAAGAAAATCAAGTATATGTTCTTGTAACGTATTTAAAATGTTGTTATGTCATGAATTCTTGTCGTTAAACGAAAGGTAAAGTGAGCGGTAAAGTCAAGTTTCGCGTCCAAAAGTTTTTAATGTTCGGTCCAACCGGCACGGGGTGTAACATGTACCTAGGGGTGTCATAAAACCTACGAACCCGAACAGAATATGGCTTTTCGGTCGTTAGTCGGGTCCAAAATTATATTCGGGTTAATCGGGTCAACCCGAATTGACCCGAGTCCTAAACAATGTCGGGTTTGGGTATAATATATGTATCTTACTAGGGGTTGGTCAACCCGATTGACCCGAAGTTTCATTTTTTCTTTCTAATTTATATGTAAACAAAAATTGTATAATTTTTGAACGACCTACCCAGAACCAGAGTTGCCCGACCAATTCCGAACCGAGTGGACCCGAACCGAATTAACCCGGCAGAGTTCTTAACAAGGTCGGGTCGGCAATGACGGAGCTTCATAAGGCAGACGAGGGGGTGATGGCCCCCCAAAAAGATGACCATTCTATGTACTTTGCATTGTATGTTACTTATCAGCACAATATTACAAGAGTATTTTTAATGTTTGGCCCCTCAAAATGAAAGCCCTCCAATAAACTTGGTCAAGCTCGGCCATTGGGGGTCGGATATGTTTTTTTGAGTCTTGACCCGAATTGACCCGAACCCGGCCGGGTCATCCAGAATAACACTCCTACGTGTGCCTATAATCTGTGTTATATTAGAGAGTGTGTTTTTGAGGTTTTGTGTTATAAGAATAAATTGGCATAACGCATCTATCGCTTGACATATAACGTGGACTGCACTTAGCTCTGTTATGACTTATTTCAAAAGGGGATGGATATATTATACCAAATTTTCAACAATTGATTTAACTAAATTACTAAACTTAACCAAAACATTAAATACTTTAGTAGAGTGTAGATGTATTTTTTTTTAACAAAATGTAAATTGTAATGTGTTAATAAGGGTGTGTTTAGCTAAACTTATGAATTAGGTTTATACTTATGTTAACTTATGACTTATATATCATAAGCCATGTTGAGTGTTTGGATTAGCTTATATTTAATAAGTTGATAAAGTAAATTGTTTAGTTTTGCTTCGATTGGTAAATGACTAAACATGACATGGGTTGAAAGTATGAATGTTATATTAAATGTAAACGAGGGTAAAACTGTAATTTGTGATGTGACATGTTATATAAGCCGAACCCTGTTAAAAAAGCCATATTTTTTTAGTTTATCAAAACCCTCTTGTATAAGCTCATAAGTTTACTCATATAATTTAAACATTTTGTTTAGGCTTATTTGACACATATAAATTAATAAGCTCATCAACATCATATACAAGCTTAGAAGGTGTTTGTTAAATTAAGTGATTTGAAATGATGTATAATTTATCACTTATTTAAAAAAGAGGTTTTTGAAAATCTTTCTAATAAAAAAAATAAATAATAAAGGTTTAAACTAACTAATTAAATAAAAAATAAGATAGGTGATTTGCACATTTTAAAAAATGATTGGAACAGTCACATTTGAATGTTTGGACATTTATACTTTTACATTATTTTTAGTTATGTTTATCCTAGATATAAATGTCCAACAACTCAAAATTTGAATATCCCAATTATTTGAGAGAGAGAGTGTGAAGATAGTAATTATTTTGAGTTTGTTGGAGTAGGGTAGGTTTGTCGGTGTGCTTTTGGCCCTTTGTCTTTGCCGTTGATTGTATTAGGGTTGTTTTGTTTAGTTGCCTTGTCTAGTGTGCCTTTATTTCCCGTTTTCTGTTTGGGCCTTTGCGTGTTTTTAGTTTTTGGGTAGGGTAGGTTTGTCGCTTCGTTGGTGTTTGTGGGGTTAGGACAGACGCCTTGGTTTGTGATGGTCGTCTGAGGTCATGTCATGCCGATTTGGGAGGGGTGGGCGGGATAGGTGGGGTTGGTGGTGTGGGCGGGGATTGCGGTGTGGACGGCGTTAGGGGGTAGGTGGGTATAGGTTGGGTAGGGGTTTAGATAGGGTAGCGCCCTTCCGTAGGATTAGGGTGGGTAGTTGGAACGTTGGGTCTTTGACCGGGAAGGTCTTTGAGCTTGCTGATGTGTTAAGGAGACATAAGGTAGATATTGCGTGCTTCCAGGAGACCAAATGGAAGGGCTCGAGCACGGAGGGAGAACGGTTTCAAGATCTGGTACTCGGGCTCTAGGACTGCGAGAAACGGAGTTGGGGTTATTTTGGCGGCGGAGCTGAAGGATAATGTAGTACAAGTAAGTCGAAGAAGCGATAGGATTATGGCAATTACGTTGGTTATTGATGGGGAGCGATTAACGTAATCAATGCTTATGCACCGCGGTGGTAGTGATTTAGAGAAGAGGAACTTCTGGGACTCTCTTGACGAGTTAGTTAGGGAGTGCCCATCGGACCAGCGTTTGTTCATAGGGGTGATTTGAATGGCCATATAGGAGGCGGATGGCTATGGCTGTGGTCCACGGAGGGTTTGGTTTTGGAGTTAGGAATGACGAAGGTCAATCGATTTTAGAGTTTGCTACTGCGCGCGGGTAATAGCAAACTCTTTCTTCAAGAAGAGAGATGCTCACTTAATCACCTTTCAGAGTGGGGGTCACAACACCCAGATTGACTATCTACTGGTGCGAAGAAGTGATCTTAGAGCATGTAGGGACTGCAGGATTTTCCTGGCGAGGCATGTTCTTCCCAACACAAATTGTTAGCATTAGACTCTCTTTTCGAGAGGCAACTTACGAGGAGGGTAGCGGGGTGCCGAGGATTATTTGGAAGAATTTGAACGGCGGCCGGTGAGTCATTTAGAGCGAAAGTCTTTGAGGGACTTTCTACTCGGTCGGAGGACTTGACTACTTCAGACGCGGACAGGATGTGGAGCACTCTTTCCGGCATCATTAAAGACGTGGCAAAGGATTCCCTTGGTGTGGCTAGTGGAGCGCGAGGACCCGGCCGTCTAACAGGAATCTTGGTGGTTTAGCGAGGAGGTGCAACTAAAAGTAGCGGCGAAACAATCAAGGTTGAAGGCTTCTCGTGTCGCTTAGGCGAAAAAGGCGATCGCTCAGGCGAAGGACAAGGCGTACGAGAACTTGTATAAGAAATTGGACTCTAAAGAGGGGGCTAACAATATTTTCAGGATTGCTAAAGCCGAGAGAGAGGAGAGGAGGATTTGGGAAATGTTAAATATATCAAAGATGAAGGGGACTATTGTGAATGAAGAGGATATTAGGAAAAGATGTGGAGTATTTCTCCATCTTTTCAGGAGGAAGTTCGAATGAAGCGGGGAAGAAGAACCCTAGTCAACTCCCATAATGATACTATTCGAGGATCACAACCCGAAGTAAAGCGGCTAAAATGATGGGTAGAAACAAAGCGGTAGGGCTCGACCTTATCCCCATAGAAGCTTGGAGGTGTCTGGGTGATGAGGGTAGAGTGGTGACTCGCTCTTCACAAGATCTTCTCCGCAAATGCCAGAAGATTGGAGACTCAGTGAAATCATCCCCATCTACAAGAACAAACGAGATGTGCAAGTGTGTAGCAACTACAGGCATCGCTTCTTGCTTAGCACCCATGAAGCTTTGGGAGAGTTATTGAGAGGAGACTGAGAAGGAGACGAGGTGTCGAGAACCAATTTGGTTTTATGCCAGGAAGATCATCGATTGAGGCTATCCACCTTCTTAGAAGTCTCATGGAGAAGTATAGAGAAAGACAAAGGGACCTGCATATGGCATTTTTGGACCTTGAAAAGGCATATGATAGTGTCCCACGCGAGTTGATTTGGAGAACGCTTATTGATAAGGGAACCCCAAGGAGATACGTGTGAGTCATTAAGGATATGTACGAGGGGGCCAAGACCCGTATCGGTCCACCGTGGGGATCTCGGAATGTTTCCGGTGGAAGTGGGGCTCCACCGGAGATCTGCTATTAGCCCCTTACCTTTTCGCTTGATCCTTGGAGTTATCCCGAAGTGGGGCCATACCGTGGAGCATGATCTTTGGCGGCGACATTGTGTTGGTGGAAGAATCGAGGAAGGGCTAAACAACAGATGGAGCGTTGGAGGGCTCTTGAAGCCAAGGCCTTGGTGGCGAGAGAAGACTGAATACATGACATGTGATTTCGGAAGATAAAGTCGGGGCACCACAAGATGTGGATATTCGTTTAGGTGACCGATCCGCCACTAAGGAGTCCTTTAGATATCCGGGATCGATGATTCACAAATCGGGGAGGATAGATGAGGACGTGACCAGGATCGGGGCTGGGTGGCAAAAATGGAGCGGCGTCGGGGGTCCTTTGTGTGAGGAACGTCCCTAAAGCTAAAGGGGAAATTTTATAGGGTGGCGATTAGGCCGGCTATCTTTGTGCAGGTGAAGTGTTGGCCCTCTCAAACCCAGCTAACAAGATGGAGGTGCGGGCGAGAATGCTTAGATGGACGTGTGGTAAAACCATGCTTGACATGATCGAACGGAGTTTTGAGCAAAACTTGAGGTTGAGAATATTATTTAGATGAGAGAAGGAAGATTGAGGTGGTTCGGCATGTCGGGAGGCCACAGTCAGCCAGAGTGAGAAGAGTCGAAGAGCTAGGTGTAGATGGAGCGAGAAGAAGGGGTAGACCTAAACTCAGGTGGGAGGACATAATCAAGCTCGACATGAAGGAGCTTCTCTTGTCGGAGGACATGATCTCAGATAGGATAAGGTGGAGAGATAGAATTAGGATCTTGGTGAGACCGGATTGGTGCTTAGTGGTTTTAGGAGTGTGTTGTAGCTTTAGGCCCTATGCGTTGCTTTGTGCGTTCCTTTTTTTTTTTTTTTTTTTTGCCCCCTTTTGCCTTGCCTTAGCTATAGGCCCCGTTCTTAACGTGCTTTCTGTCTGCTTGCCTTTAGGTTAGCCGGCTTTTATTGCCTTGGTTCGTGTTTTGTTTGTGACTTCTTTTCGTGTCTTTGCTTGGGTCCCCTTTTCTTGGTCACTTTTGTTGCTGCTCTACCCTTTGCGGTTTTCTTGCTTTGCTTGCTGCTTTTTGCTGTTTTGCTTAAGGTTTTGGCCTGTTCTCTCCTTCCTTCTTTCACATCACACATTTGTATGCCGAAGGGATTGACAGTCTACCTACCAGATTTATCCTGAGGGTAGGGGTAGGATCATTTACCTCTCCCATACCAATGCTTTGGGATTGAGTTGTTGTTGTTCTTTGTTGTTGGGTAAAAAAGAAAACACAAATAAATAGGAAAAAGAAAACCAACTATATTTTGAACACAAAAACAAAAGTACAAAACACAACAACATAGTACTCTAGTTGTCGCATCACCATCATCATCTTCCCCAACTTAACTCAACTCATTTCACCTGACTGAGATCCAAACCAAACCATGACCACCACCACCAAACGCCCACCACGTTTCAAATTCACTCAATCTCACCGCTTCACCACCTACCTCACTCCCATCCTCCTCACACTCACTCCCATCCTCCTCATACTCTCTCTCATCCTCTTCCTCTCTCTAAAACCATCCCACCACCCACCCACCCCACCACCACCAACCACCACCACCTTCCCCCCACCTCCACGTTTCGCATACTTCATATCCGGCACATCCGGCGACGGTCCTCGTCTCACGCGCCTCTTGACAGCAGTGTACCATACGAGAAACTATTATCTACTGCATTTGGATATTGAAGCTGGTGATCATGAGAGGAATGAGCTTATGAGGAGTTTTGAAGGGTTGGAGAATGTGGTGGTGGTTGAAAAGGAATTTGGTTGTGTCTAAAGGGATTACTATGGTTGCTTGTTTGTTACAAGGCGTGGCGGTTTTGTTGCGAAAGTGGAAGGATTGGGATTGGTTTGTCAACTTGAGTGCTTCTGATTATCCACTTATGCCGCAAGATGGTTAGTTTTTATAAAGTTTGTAGTATTTAAATTTACATTTGATTGATAATGTACCTTATTCTTAGATACAGTGGCAGAACTTGAACTTGAAACTTATAAAAGAATAAACCCGTAATAATAAAACGAACAAAAAATAATACTAATATAAACCCGTAAAAATAAACGAACAGAAAATCAGAACTCATACTAGTTGATAATCTGAATTTTAAATGTTAAACATGAAAGAATCAAATATTTAGAGAGAATAAGAAGTAAATTTTTGTTAAACAAGATTACACATCAGATATGAAGTTTATGCTAATAGTATAAGAATAGTTTAGGCTTGGGTGTGTTTGGCAAAAGTAGCAGTTTTTTTCTATAAAAACGTTTAGTAACGTGGCTGTAGGTGTAGTAATGATGTGTAAAACAGCTCCTAAAGGCTCAACTCTCCTAAATGCTACTTCATGGAGCGTTGGAAAATGAGCATTCCGAAAAAAATATAAAGCTACTTGCTGCTTGACTAACGAGCATTAAAAATCACAACACTCAACGACGCTCACCGCTACTAAATGCTCCTAAACGCTCTGCGCCAAACACACCCATTTTATACTTTTATTGTATGAATCAAATGGGCCGAGATTATCTATCTTATCTAAGCCATAAATAACCCATCAATAGTTTAATTATGAAAATAGAAGAGGCCATGTCATTTGGTCTATAGTCAAAGGCCGGTTAAGGAATTAAGAGATTGGTTTGTATTGTCAAATTAATTACCCCTAAAACCTAAAATATACACACTAGTTGCTACCCTGCTCCTTAATAGTTTCGCCCTTGCTTAGATATGTCGGTGTGCCAGAAAGAAGTGTTTTTAGGTTAGCGGTGTGTGAGTGACAATTACCAAATAGTTGTGGGTCAGTCTCAGTTGAGACATATGTTTGGGTGTTTGTTTAAGCTTATTTGTCTGGCTAAGCTGAAACTATTAATTTTTAGTTTTTTAAATGTGTTTTGTAACTTAGTTTATATACTATGAAAAATTGAAATGTTACATATTTGATTGATGTATGAATGCGCATTGTTTTTAAATATTGCATTGTGCTCGAAATTTTTGCTTAGCAGGGTGGCTCATCAACCGATTAGAAAAAATTGTGTGTGTGTCTGTGCCGTACAAAAAAAGTGTGATTGAACTTGCTGTGTCACTTCATTTTAATTGTTAATTAACCATACAGTTGAATTGAGTTACTATCCTCAGGATGAAATGTTTCAAACAGGTGAGGGTCCTGTCTAGGATATGTGGTAGATTGCTTGAGACCGTGTGAGAAAAATGTTCAAGACGAGCACTATATAGTTACTAAAAAGCAATATATTCTTTAATAATTCTATCACTCTATCAGGAAGGTATAATGTGCCGGTAATAAAAGTTTAGACTGAAACTATAGTTGTGAAGAAAGAAAACATCTTATAGTAAGTTTAATAAGTTCAAGAACATCTATTGATGATATGGGGATTCAGTCAATGACGATCATTATCATGATATGACTTTAGCAAATGCTCACTTGCATCCTAGATAATCCTTTCTAGTGTGGTGGTGTTATAGAACCAAATATAAATTTTTGTTTTTACAAATTAATGTCCTGTTACATAGAGGATCATATGTCTCTTGCACATTTGTGGATATATCACTGACACAAATCTCAATAACAAAAGAACAATGTAGGTTAAGGTGGTATATATAGCTAGTTGAAGTATACGTCCCTTCTCCCAGCCATATGTGTACTCTTGTTTGGGCACTACATGTACAATGACTTAGTTTTTGGCAGAGAAAACCTAAATGCAGTAAATGGAAAGCTGACAGAGGCCAATGGAGGGCTATTTATTCACAGACCAATGGTTGAATTTTGGTGAACCTTAAAATAATGCATAAATTTTGATGCTGGATACAAATTTTAAGAAGCTTATCCAAATTGTCTATGTGAATCAGTTTTCTTAATCAAAACACATGGTAGGGTCTATATCGGGGGAAGAATCGGTGTATCAAAGTAGTCTGCTAGACATTCAAACTTCTCATAAGGGGTGGAGGTGTAACCCGGGTTTACAGTCTGGTACTGCCCTTTCTATCCTGCAAACATACAATATAAGTTTGGTAACATAAATGAAAGGATATCCAATCTATCAAATGGAGTATTAAATAGTAACCTGGTATTGGCTATGTTGATTCTATGTTTATATAATGATTTTGACTCTTTTCAGTTTTGTTTTTCCAGATATCCTCCACATATTTTCCTACTTGCCAAGGGATTTAAACTTTCTTGAGCACACAACCAACATTGGCTGGAAAGAGTGGGTTTGCACTGATACACATTGGATAGATCTTCCTTATTAATTTCTAGATAAGATGTTTAGTGATATTCTTCTTGCTTTGCAACTTTGCAGGCATCAAAGGGCAAGGCCAATCGTTATTGATCCCGGCTTATATCATTCAAAGAAATCTGGTGTATTCTGGGCCAAAGAGAAACGCTCCATGCCTGCTTCATTCAAGCTATTCATGGGTACTTTTCCTACACCATACTTTTTTATGATCCCTTTTCTTTCTTCTATACCTTGCACTACGTTTTTTATGATAGTCAATTTGTTGAGACATAGATGCTCTAAGAGTTTGATAGTGAGAAATGAGAATGATAAACTATAACAGAAGGCTATTAGTTAGGTGCTTTAGGAGTCTATATCCTACCCCCGGGCATATCCTTCATTGAGTTGTAAAAATTTCTTCCATTCGGGTGTGGATTCTGAGCTTTTTTCAGTAACAATACTGCTATCATCCGGATAAACTGGTGAAATTTGCATCAAAAGTTAAAATAGTGAAAAAGTAGACATCATTCTGTCACTGTCTTTGGTTAGCATTCGAAATACTTGCGAGGAGAGTGGCAAGTCATCCAATTCTTGGTCTTCATGATGTCATACCAATACCCTGTTTTTTCATTGTTCACTGACTTTGTAAGGTGGTTTATGTTCTGGTGTACTTTCATTACCCATTAGGGTAAACGGTCGATTTGGGTGGGTCAAGTGATTGCAGTTTAAGTTTTTAGCTAAAATAGAAATGGGTTAAATGGGTCTCAAGTCACTGAAAGTGTAATTCAGGTCCTTAATAATTAATATCTCCTGAATCGTCTTATTGCATAAATGAGATTATAGTTGTAATAATATAGCTTCTTAAGTATATTTAAAGCATCGTTTATGTATGAAAATAAAGAAAACTAAACAATGTGTATTGACCTGATCTGATCCGACTGCTGTGACTCGCACTAAAAAGTTACCAGTTTTGCTGGATTCTTTGGTATGCATTATTTTCCGTGCATTTTACAATGAAGCCATGTCATTTAGATTTATGATCTGCTGGCCATAAAAGCTACAAATTGCTCCAAGGCTTGCACATGTCTACCACACCTGTTTGCTTTAATTGTTTCTGTGTTTATAATGCATTTACATGTTATGCTTGCTTGTATGTGCAATCTGTCAGTATTTGACTATTACTAGCACACATCGTTCCTTCGTAATTTAAAGCTATGTACTTGGCAAAAAAAGTGCAGCCATGCAGTTTGACTACTTTAGCTTAACTGTGTAAAATTGACTTTGCAAATGATAAATGATCAGAAGTGAAACACTATATTCCACTGTAAAGTTGACAATCTGTCATTTCAGATTGCTTCTTTAATTTTGGATGTAAGTTGAACATAAAAGTCAAAGTAGACTCTTTTTTTTTCACTAAGAACGCATGATTTTACCTGTATCTGCAACTAAACGTGTTGTTTGATTATTCTCTTGTTTTGTCCAATAGGTTCTTCGTGGGTTGTGCTTACTAGGCCTTTTCTTGAGTTCTGCATTTGGGGTTGGGATAATCTTCCTCGTACTCTTCTTATGTATTACACAAACTTCTTGGCGTCATCTGAGGGCTACTTCCACACCGTTTTATGTAACCATAAAGACTATCAAAACACAACTGTTAACCATGACATGCACTTCATCAAATGGGACAATCCCCCTAAGCAGTACCCTGTAAATCTCACAACACAACACTTTCCTGAAATGGTCGAGAGTGGGGCCCCTTTTGGTCATTCTTTTGCAAAGGATGATCCTGTCCTTGACAAAATTGACGTAGAGCTTTTGGGAAGAACCAAACCTCTTGGAAGATCAGTCCAAAATAGTGTTTTCGGAAATACAGATGCCATTAGACCATCTATGAGCTCAAAGAGACTCGAAAAACTTGTATCTAATCTTCTAAGTACCGAAAATTTCAGGCCTAAACAGTGCAAGTAATTTTTTTTTCATTCACCTGGAATGAAGCATTGTAAGTGTCCTGATTCATGATTCTTTGTGCTGTAATTGTGTGTCTTAGGTGGTGAAGATAGAATGGACAGGCCACCCGGAATGGGTTATACATAAAAATAGGTTTCCAGTCAAAATGAGCGATTTTTATGTGCATGTAAGAACGGGTTGGGTTGATCTGTCGACACCCTTTTGTTCATTATGTGTGAATTTTATTGATAGTTGACGTGGTTAATTTAATGCGATACAATCAAAAACTTATATCATTAGCATATCTATATATTTTTAATTAAAGTAAAACAATACTAAAGGTTATAAACATTTGAATATACTACAAATGATTTTGACCTTTATTCCTTACTAATATTAATACAACTCATATTGAGCTTTACATATGCGTGTGTTGTAGCTAACACATGGAATTTTAGAGCTTGTATGTCTGAACTGGTTACAGGTCATCATCTGTATTTCTTAACGAAGTTATAAATGATGCGCCTTCT
This sequence comes from Chrysanthemum makinoi, assembly GCA_910596185.1. NCBI lineage: Eukaryota > Viridiplantae > Streptophyta > Magnoliopsida > Asterales > Asteraceae > Chrysanthemum > Chrysanthemum makinoi. The sequence continues at coordinate 118,200,492 of OU343223.1, read as the reverse complement.
TATACGTGTATCATGATTTTCGCCTGAAAGTATATTTACTTTAATTATTTGAAAGTTATAACATTTTTATTTTGTATACGAATTAAATGCATTTTGTTCTTGATTGACAAGTTATTTAGTGTAATTACCCGTTTGACTGTATATAACTATGTGATTGTCAAACATTTGGTAAACTAGTATATGTGTCGAAAGAACATTTAGTTATTGATGCTATGCATGAGAACTGTTTTGGGTCTCGTTGATAGTGTATGCAATGCGATACCCAAATATGTAGACTTATAAAGGAGGTTATTCGAGCCAACCCTGAAGTGCCGTTTTGAAATAGTCTGAAGATTCAAGGCCCGTTATATTTCGTGTGTGCCCACATTATCTGACTTTGATCATGATTCATCCCTGTGTTTCTTTAATCGTCTGAAAATGCTCTCTGCTCTGTTTGTGTTCTTTGGTCTTTTACCATTTGGCCTTCTTGTGCATTACCCGGGCAGGTACGACCCATTATGCGGGTTAAAAATGTTAGTTATTAATACTTTCATAATACGTTACAAGACTTATGTAAGAAGCAGGGCCGGCTCTTGGGGTAGGCAGGCAAGGCCCAAGCCTAGGGCCCAACTTGTATAGGGGCCCAAAAATTGATTATTGACTTTGAGCTGAGCAGGGGGACCAAGAGAACTTAAGGTCCAAATTTTTTTAGCAATATTACTAAGGCAAAGATGAGCATTAAAACATTGATATTAAATGAATGACACCATACGCTATACTGATAACAATTTTTATTGGTGTATGCTTGAATTTTGGGGGCCTATTTTTTTCCATTTGCCTCGGGCCTCGTCTTTTTTAGGCATTCTCGGAGACGGCCCTGGTAAGAAGAACAATGTATGCTTTCGAGTATATGACATTAACACATGCAAATGGCTTTTAATGACTTGTGGATTAAGTTGCTAACCCAAGAGGTTGACTGTTGACATGCTCCTAATTAAACCAGTAAAAGGTTACTAAAGCCAAAAATGTTGATAACTTTTTTTTAGATTATTTTTAGGAGCAAGGTTTGCATGTTCTACATTTAGCTATGACCAATATATTATTATGTACTAGTCTAATATTATTCATAACCTTAAATAAATCCATTTGCAAAATTTAGAATTAAGAAACAAGCAACATGCATGTTTATATATTATGTGACCAACCTAGCTTTTTATTATTAAAACAATGAGGAAGCCATTGTTAGAGTGTTAAGGTTTGCATGTCTTTAAGAGACGTGACAAGTAGTGATCACTTCATGTCATGTATCCCTTGATTTCCTCTCTTCCAATCCCCACTTTTTCCTAAACAAAAATAAACAAATCTCTTTCAACCCATTTCAATATACATTATCATAATAATTTGCTGCCAGTTTGTTGTTTAATACAAATGTGTAAAAATGGAATCCAGAAGAACCATGACGATGAACTGGGACGGGTTAGGAGACCTTGACGACGATGAAGACCTTTTCTTTGATGCTCAACGACTCTCGGCTGTTTCTCCTCAGGATCTCGCGTCTTCGTCATCTGATGAGGAATTTGATGATAGTCGAATGTCATTTTCGTCGTCGGCTGATTATAGCAACTTTTCAGAATTTCAAACGAATGAATATGATATGTGGATGGCGGCGCCTGAGTCTATTACAGACAGGCGCCGCAGGCTTCTCCAAGATATGGGATTGGGAAGCAATAAAGATTTGTTAGGGGGTTTTGGGGGTCCCACAACGCCAGTACTTTCGAAAAAAACTGACATTCCTCCACCTGTGGAGAAAGAGTTGTCAGATGCTTCGGTAAAAGCAAAGGATGATGACCAACTCGGGGCCCACCAGCCATGCGAGTCTGGTGATGGATTACCAGGGTCGCAAGGATTTTTGGTGCGGTCAAGATCAGATGGAGGTCTAGATGCATTTTCCACCGATACGAAAATTAGAAAAGAGGAAATGATTGGTTCGGTATCTAAACAAAGCCTTACACGCACATCCTCAGGGTTCTCGACGCCGTTTGTTGGTTTATCGTCTCAGAGCGAAGGCCAACAAAGAAGGATTTTTGTAGCCAGCAATAACGAAAACAATTTGACGTCAAAATGTCAAAAGGAATCCATTCTTTTGATCAAGAATTTGGATAATGGGAATGAATTTATGGTTAAAGAGTGTCACAATGAAGGGAATTGGAATAAACTGAGTGATGTTCAAACCGGGAAGCAGATTACAATGGAAGAATTCGAGAAAAACGTCGGCCATTCACCGAAGGTAAAGGAATTGATGAGGAAATCAGAAGATGGTGATCGGAAAAATTTGACAGCTAATAATTTGTCTTTCAAGCAAAGCTTCAAAAAAAGCAAGAAAAGAGGGGCTGCATTGTTTAAGAACATAAAATTAGGATCAATAGGGGCATCTAAAACAGATAAAGAGCGAGCTCCCACGATCACGAACTCTCCTTCAGTCAATAGTACTAATTCAAATTCCTCATTAACAACCGAGCAGAAACCATCTTCACAATGGGTAAAAGCACGAGTCCATGGGAAACCATACAAGGAATTCACAGCATTGCATTTAAGTCAAGAGATTCAAGGTCACGACGGATCGATTTGGGCTATGAAATTTACATACGATGGTCATTTTCTTGCAACCGCGGGTGAAGATAAGCTGATTCATGTATGGGAAGTGCAGGAATGTGATGTGATGACAATGAGGAATGCAGATGATTTGGGTTCAGTCAGTGGGACACCGGTTCACCCGATGTCTATGATGGCTAGTCCTGATGGTAGGCCACCTTTGCCCGATTCTACACCTGATCAGAAGAAGAAAAAAGGGAAGAAAAAGAAAGGGATTCCAGACTATGTTCATGTGCCAGAAACTGTTTTTGGGTTGTCGGAAACACCGGTTTGTACTTTGACAGGGCATCAGGACGATATTCTCGACCTATCTTGGTCAAGATCTCGGGTCAGTTTATATTCACAAATTTATTATTCTTATAATTTGATTGCCATAAGTTTCTAGCCAAAGAATGTGAAGGTTATATTATATGTTTTGAACACCGAACCAAGATACAAACAAAGGGTTTTTCAACATTTAGCATACTTAGACCAGATTTTATCAATAAATACGACCCCTGTAGATCAAGTATATAGCGCTTAAACTTTCGTAGCATAATTAATGGGTTTTATTTATGGCAGCTCCTGCTTTCATCTTCGATGGACAAGACGGTAAAGCTATGGGATATCGAAACCAAAAACTGTTTGAAGGTGTTTTCTCACAGTGATTATGGTATGCATTATGCAAATACATAACTAGTTGATCAAGTTATTGGTTAATGGCAATAGACGATCTTTTCTAAACCATTTAACTTATATGTATGGCAGTGACGTGTATTCAGTTCAATCCAGCAGACGATGACTACTTTATAAGTGGTTCACTAGACGCTAAGGTTAGAATCTGGAACATACCGGATCGGCATGTTGTGGACTGGCTTGATATTCATGAAATGGTGACCGCTGTTGGCTATTCTAATGATGGCAAGGTAGAAATTATCATCCGAAAAACTTACTTCTTTTCTCTGTGTAGATTAAAATGAATGACTAAATAGTTTGTTTCTGAAGGTTTCGGTTGTTGGTTCACACAAAGGGATCTGTCGATTTTACAACACTGCTGGTATGTAGTGTTCCTAGAACTACTTTCCCCGTTTGTGTCTTGTGTAGTAAATTATCTTAGTTAGCTTATTTTTTATCTTAGATTTCAAGCTGGAGTTTAAGGAGCAAATAGAATTGAAAACAAAGAAAAAGCCACAACCTAAAAAGATAACTGGTTTTCAGGTATGTATACAGGTTTCAGTGCATCTTAACTACCCGACTGCATTAGTCCTTTACATTAACCTAACCAATCTTGATTTACAGTTTTCTTCATCGAATCCATCAGAAGTACTTGTGACATCAGCAGATTCACGGGTTAGGATCTTGGATGGAGCAAAACTTGTCCAAAAATATAAAGGTATTGCCGTTACATGGAGGAACTAAACTCTGTTTGTTAAAAAAGAAGTTTGACTTTCAGGTCAAACAAGCCTAATCTGCACATAAAAATTGCAGTATATTTTACCCTTTTTAAAAAAAATAAAATAAATAAATAAAATAATATCAGCTAAGAAAGTTTAAAGATACAATGAATTCTAGGAACTTAACTGGAATAGTTTTAAATAAATAATTACCTGAAAATTGAATTGGAACTTTGTAGATTTGACTTTAGAAGTCAATTTGTAACACTAACTACTAACTACTGATATGCCACAGGTTACAAAAACAATAACAGTCAATTTAAAGCTGGCTATAGTCCCGACGGAAAGTACATAATCAGCGCCAGTGAAGATTCACAAGTATGCATCTGGAGGCAAGAAGAAACACGAGGGAAACACAAGCATCCAATCATCACATCATACGAAAGCTTCCCTTGTAAAGAAGTTTCCGTTACAGCACCATGGCCCGGAATCACCAAACTCCAACAACCGCTCGTAGCAATGCATTCCAAAAAACATGCAAAAAAATCCACCCCCACACTCCCATCACCATCACCATCACCCGGATTTTCACCTACACGCGATGACATCAACAATGGTAAGCCATCATCATCACCACTTCCACCCCTTCCTAAAAGCAGCAACCCCTCAATGGAAAGTATTGAGGACATAGACAATCATTCCCAAACTGACTCAAGCGTTGGGCCATGCGAGTCTTTCAACTCAGCCAATGGTTCCTCGGGTAGGTTTGATGAAATGACATCACCTTCTCCTTCACCCTCACCCAATCTTAAGTCTCCATCGGGTGGTAACCATGGTCACAAGACTATCCAAGCAACGGCGTGGGGGTTTGTGATTGTGACAGCAGGGCTGGGTGGTGAGATTAAGGTTTTTCAGAATGTTGGTCTACCATTTAAGGTTGGCCGTTTGTAAGCATTTTTTTTTTAATGTAAGGATTCATTGTTAGGTGTTTCGAACATGGAGGCCTGCCATTTAAGGTTAGCCCGCCAAGGTAATCGCTTTGAAGTCTCGTGTAAACTAAGAAATTTTGTAGTAGGGAGGACTTTTAATTACTTCTATCATATCCTCGCGTATGGACTCCCTGAAGCGAACTTTGTAAAATAGATTCTACTCGCAACACTCTTTTTTGTAATTTTTTTGTAATGAAATACAATGGAACATTGTACATTAGTTTTAACTATCTTGAGGTTATTTCGATATTTCATGACTCTTTTTAGTTTCAACTATCTATTGCATGGATGCATGTTAGAAACTTACACTGCTATAATCCAAGTATTGAACAATATATCTGAGTATAGCACAAGGAAAATAGCTTGTTAGTTTGATGGAGGTTAAAGTAAAATTCGCAATTGTGAGATCGTTAGTTGCCGTCAATAAAAAAAAAAAAAAAAATCGCAAACATAGAATTTTATATCAGAAATAATTATTAGACGATGGTAACATTTGTATGTGATGTTAACAAAATGTTGTCAGTTAATGTATGAAGTAAAAAAGATCAGTGAAAAAATCATCACATCAGAAAAAAGATCAGCACCAAAAATAAAAAAGTTAAATTAACACATAAATCTCAACGATAAAATAGGTAAAAATATCGACTCCTAGTTAACATCTGATACAAATGTCGTCATATCAAATAAATAAGAATTGACTACAATTCTCAAGTCATAAGAATGTCGACATTTATACATAAAACACTTCCCATTCTTCTTCTATATAAACCCTTCGTATACCTCACAATGTATCACAAATTCACAATTAACATCGAATTAATCAACCATGAATTTGATGTGGTCTTTTTTTCTTTTACTACTTCCAATCTCAGTTTACGCCGAATGTACATGCGAACAATCAAGCCAAGATGGTCATGACAACAAGTCACAAGCTCTAAAGCTCAAACTAATAGCCATAGCTTCGATTCTTGTAGCGGGTAGTGTTGGTGTTTGTGTTCCTTTGCTAGGTAAGAAGTTTAAGTCTTTGAAACCCGAAAGCAATGTGTTTTTAGCGGTTAAATTCTTTGCGGCTGGAGTTATATTATCGACCGGTTTTGTCCATGTTTTTCCTGATGCGAATGAGAGTTTGGAGAATCCGTGTCTTGGTGAGATGTTTTGGGGCGATTTTCCTATAGGGAATTTTGTGGCTATGTTGGCTGCGGTCGTTGTTATGGTATTTGAGACCTCGGTTACAAGCTATTTTAATAGGGCACATTATAGTAAGAACGAGGTTAAGAATGGTGATGATCATGATGTAGAGAAGCAGTTGCATGAAGGTCATGTGCATGTTCATACACATACGTCTCATGGCCATGCACATGGTCCGACGAGCGATGGTTCGGACTCATCGGAAGTTCTACTTCGCCACCGGATTATTTCAATGGTAACCTTTTTATGCATTCATTGTAACACTTGGTATAACTAGCTACTTTTTGTGACAAATGTCATTTTTCAATTCTGTTAAAAACCGTACCTCTTATAAATATTTATCAAAATGTGTGTCCAAAATAAATGCTAGTTAAAAGAATCTGCCACATGTATGTGCGTTGAATAATGAAATAAATCGACCAAATAATATAGGTGCTAAGTGTGTCTAGGTAAAACTAATAAACCTATCGTTTTAGGCTTTCGATTTTTAATGCTTTAAATTTGTATGCTTCATATTTTTACATCGAGTTTTATGTTTTTTATTTAATAAAATTCTGGCTTTCTAAGATTTCTTGATATAGATTATGGTCGTTCAAAGGATACCATATTCATATTTATAAATTTGATTGAAATTTATTAAAAAGTTTTATAAATTGTCAGTTTTAGAACTCATAAACAATTTTTTCAAGTATATAGATATTTGAATATTCGAATAGATATAACTATCATCCAAAATTTGGATATCCTATGGATCTAATATAAAACCATCATTGCAAATTTCAGATATGAAAATTTGTGATATAGCTAATTATTGACAAGTCTGTTTATATTCGAAAATGACTCATTTTACATTTTCATTTTAATCCTCAAAGAAACATGAGACGAATCTGGTAGAAGCTTAACTTTTTTTTTAGAAGATCAATGATACAATGTTTTTCTTTTGGTTTGTAGACTTCTTGTAAGGACTAACTTAAATTTCTTTGTAGGTTTTGGAGATGGGGATCATAATACATTCAGTTATAATTGGCATATCATTAGGAGTTTCAGGCAATCCCACAACAATCAAACCATTAATTATAGCTTTGAGTTTTCACCAAATGTTTGAAGGCATGGGCCTTGGAAGCTGCATTAGTGAGGTACCTAATTAATCCACTCTTTCAGTACTTTTATAGCTAATTTTAATCAATACAAAATTTCATTTTTATATGTTTACTATGCAGGCCAAATACAACATAAGAACCATGGCAACAATGTCTATAGGTTTTTCTGTTATTACCCCCATAGGGATTGTTATTGGGTTTTTGATCTCGAACACATATAACGAAAATAGCCACACGGCTCTCATATTAGAAGGCGTATTCAATGCTGCTTCGGCCGGGATACTTATTTATATGGCACTTGTGGATCTTCTTGCTGTGGATTTCATGAAAGCAAAAGTGCAAACAAACTGGAAGCTTCAAATAATGGCATTTGCGTTTCTTATTTTCGGCTTAGGTTGCATGTCTCTTTTGGCCATATGGGCTTGATGTCGATTTTATCCTCACGTTTTTAAGATTTAGATGTTTTAGTGTACGTCGCCCACAGATTTTTTTTTTTTTTTTTTTATTCAATTTTTGTTGTTTCATTAAAATCTTATGGGTTATTAGCATAAAAATGTATCATACTTGCCACTTGTTGTCATTGTATGTTGCGTATTATTTTTTTTCTCATCTTGACACCAACCTTTTGAATTCGTGCTATTGTGTGTAATTTGTGACCATTTTACCCTTATTTTTTTTAAATTTTCAAGGGTAAAATGGTCATTTTCATCGCTGAAATAGTCACAAAGTACACACAATAACACGAATTCAAAAGGTTGGTGTCAAGATGAGAAAAAAAATAGTACGCAACATACAATGACAAAAAAATGGCAAGTTTAATACATTTTTATGCTAATAACCCAAATCTTATTTATTTTCTGAATCAACAAGACAATGATATCAATCTTATCACATATATTATTATTATTATTATTATTATTATTATTATTATTATATATAGAGATTGAGTCCCAACTCCCAATAATTAATGTTAAGTGTTAATGACTAATTAATCTATACTACATATAAAGTAAAAATAGTTAATGTTGAAATGTTAAAAAATTGTCAAACTTTTAGCATATTTAGAAAGTATTCAAATTACATCATGTATTTGGAAAGTATTGAAGTGTTGAAATGTTTGTTATTAATACATATAAAAAACCGGGTTGATCCGGGATGCTTCAAACCCAGCGGGTTGACCCAGTTTAATTTGACCTGTTAGATGATCCGGTTTAAATTGATCCGTTATTCGACCGGAACAGTTCAACCAGTTGAACCACCCTGGTCGAACCGGGTTTCAAAACATTATGTTTAATTCACAAATCTTCAAACTTTTATTATTTTTCGTTTATTACCAATAAACATTTTTTATCACTAAAACTATATGCCGCTGTAAAATCCCGTTGCTATGCACGGGTACTCGTCTAGTTTTTCTAAAATCTTTTACACGCATATGCATTCAAGCATCAAAGTATCAAACGGTTGCAAATTTACTTAGACACATACATTAAGTCTCTTTTTTAATTATTGGCTTTATGATCAAAACTAAGTAATTAGAAGAGACCATTTATATTCTTATAGAGGGTTACATTCTACATATCTCTTTCCTAATTAGCCGCTTTATGATCGAAATTAATTAATTAGAAGAGACCATTCGTATTCCTATAGCAGTTTAATTCTACATATTGTTAATATAAATAGTTTTGTTTATATGTCAACCGATATATTAATCCAAACGAAAACAAGATAAAAACTCCTACCACTTGAATATGGTCGCATATCGAAGATGAAGAGAAACCATTCATCAACTAAGCTACAAGCAATGACGGATAAGAAGAAGATTATGACAACTTTGTTATATAGATGTTTCGTCATCTATATTATGTCTTTGAAGTTTATGATAATTGTAGGTCCAAAAGTTATGGATCTAAGTAGCATTTATATGACTTATAGCAAACTTGAATAAATCCAAATTTACTATGTGAAGAACTCTTAACAAATGCTTAATGTGCTAATGCGGAAACTTAACACAAAAAGTATGAAAAACACAATAATATACTAGCTTTGTATTTTCTATTGATTACTTGATCAATGGTTAAGGCTTACAACTCATCCCTTAACCTAATACCTTAGGGATCTTTTTATACACCAAGAAAACCCTAATTGACTACAAGACTTGTAGAAGGGTAAAGATATCTCTTCCTAAGATATCTCCGCGCGTACATATCTATTCCTAATATAACTCTAACAAACTATTCAGTCTTTATCATAAACAGACTTAACTATCAACACTTTGTTTTGCCAGACTTAACCACATTAATACTGACATACATAACTAACAGACTTAATTCTGTCTTCCCAGACTTAACTATCATACTAACATAATTAATACTAAACCGATTTAAACAAGACTTAAATCTGTTTTACAAATTATAATTCCATACAATCCTCCCCTAACTTGATCTTCACTTGTGAACTTCAAGTTCTTTGTACTTTTTGAGGATCTTGGAATTATCTTTGTGATGCATCTTTGAATATAATTCCTTGTGTGATCTGTGCAACATCCAACCAGCAAAATATCAGCACTCCTTACTCTTTTCTGCAACTATGAGTATATGTACATCAATTCAAAAAAGTTTCATGCTATTCTTATCACATCCAGGTGTGTTAACTCCTGTGAGAGGTGAATCATAGAAAATTTAATGGATTTGATGTCTCTTTACCAATTAGCCATTACTATTGGAGTAGCCAATGTTCTGGTGTGTAAAACCATGGTACAATGATAACCATATAATTTTTAGCAAACCAATAGCTATCAACGGATTTGATTAGTCTTTACCAAAAGCTGTTTGCTTTTGGACTAGTCATGGTTTTCCACTGCCTTTACCAAAAGCCATGAACTTGTGGGCTAGCCAACTCTTCATCAACACAGATATGGTGAGTTGAGCACCATACAATATTTGGCAAATTGTCAGCAATAAACGGATTTGAGTTATCTTTACCAGAGCCGTTTGTTCATGGATTAGTCAGTCTTTATATGGGTTAGACATGGTGGACTGATAACCATTTGTTGTGTTGGTGCTATGCACCTTCACCAAGTGAAACTCCCTCAAAATCCATTTATACTTGTTAACTTTTAAAATAGACTCAACAGCACTTAGAAAATTCTTTCAAACACTTAAAAATATTGTTGTTGAGCTTTTGATTCAATTAATTTCAAAAGCTTATAGCAAGCATCATCCTTTACCTCACTGATGCAGGTTTTACTGACCAGGTTTTAATATTTATATTGTCTCGTTATACCTATGGTCTACCCTTATGCACTAACGAGCAGTGTACCTGGTCGTGTGTAGTGTAATATTCGGTAAAACCGAGGTCGTCCCAAGAGCTATGTGTGCGGATTTTAACTAAGTATAGGTGTCACAGATTTTAAGGTTGAAATGATTAATTAATAGCTAAAGACAAGAAAATAAAATAAAGAAAGCAAATAAAGGCGAGGGTTGTGATCAATAGAGGAGAAGTGTGCTAACCTAGTAAATCTTCCTATCATGTTAAGTTCACGTTTAATTACTTCAAGTGGAGGTAAAAGTCGCTAGGACAGCATTTGGTCAGTTCGTCCTAACCTATAAGCAAAGGTTTCCACCGGAGATCATCGGGTGACCCCTCGAAAGTACAGTTGTTTTTAGTCCCCTAAGCCAAGTCATTAAGTGCCGCTACATGCAAGATTTGTAACAATGAGTGTCCGGGCGCTAGCATCTTAAACACTCATCCCTAACTTCTTAAGTTCATCCAAACGGTAGGTGATCAGTTGGTCAAATCGCACAAGCGAAGAAGGGTCGTCAGTTGGTCAATTCTTACCCTTCCCACTCAGTCTAACTACTTAGGGTCAGTTGGTCATATCTCCTAAGTAACTAGCCACTACCACCATTCAAAACAACAGAAACAAGGGTAGCTACCAATAAACTATGCATGCATACACTAGAAATAATTATACGTAAGCAATGTAAACATAAACAAAACAATCAAGGAATCATAACTAGGCTAGCACCAGAGGTGCTTAGCCGCTCATATTAACTAAAACAATCGATTCAATGTTTAACATATCGAAATACATGAATTGAAAGTAAATAAATTATAAAATGCTAATGCTTATCATAGGGGAGTGATTTCTCCCTTGGAGATGGCTCCGTATACTCCTCAAGATATGCCTTCAACCTTCTACCCACGTTCTCTGATTTGGTGTGTGAAGTGAATGAATAGAAATCCTGGAATTTGGGCGGCATTTATAGGCCAGATCTGGTTACGGCATAACTTAAGTTGAGAGTTACGCCGTAACATCCAATTCTTCGTAATTTGCTCTGGAAAAGCTGGTTACGGCATAACATCAGGAATGAGTTACGCCGTATCTTCAATAAATCATGGTTACGCCGTATTTGTGGAATTAGTTACGGCGTAGCTTGCAGCGGCGCGAAACCTCATTTGACCTAATTAGTTACGACGTAATCCTATGAGGGAGTTACGCCGTAATCTTCAGTTTAGTTGGTTTTCTGAGCCACGCTTCTGTTACGGCGTAATGTGAGAGGAGAGTTACGCCGTAACATCTTCAAAATGGGCATACTATCATATATCTTCAATAAACTCTCCAAATCCGCGTCTCATTAGCTCCAATGCTCGTAATTTACCTGAAAGTGAAATATAGAGGAAAACAAGCGTAAAACCATATAAATGATATAAAATACGAGCATTATCGGGGGAAATTGACACTTAATATTCAGGACTATTTGATGTTATCAAATATCCCCCCATTTGAACTCTACTTGCCTTCAAGTAGACCTTATTAGATAGATTCCTAAAAAGGTATCTCCCATTACCTGGAAAATATAAGTTTACAAATCCCTTATGCTAGAATAAAACAAAGCCGAACACCTCACGAAATGGGAACAAAACACTCAAATCTCTCAACTATTCTAAGTGTCAATTTCAGGGTGATCACTCAACGCACAGTCATAGCATGTATTCTATCATAAGCTTGGCAGTTACACAAATCTCCACCACTAGAGTCAAGGGCTAAACAATTCTCGAAGGCAATATGGGTAGACACGACAAAGGTTAAGTGTGAGTCGTCATTACTAACATGTAACGGCGAAGTGGACAAAATCAATGATACATGACCAAATCCATGGCCAAGACACCAAAGATTGCTCGCTGCATCACCTAGACACGCTTCATGACTAAAGGGTAGGATAAGACATGGGATAAAATTGGTGTAAAATAAAATCAAGCAAATAGTTTAAATCTATAACCAAGTCATCACCACTTACCGTTCATCCAAAGTTCAAGTTTCGAAGTCAAGAAACCGGATCATGATAATACCAGGTAGATGTGCCATTAGAGGATGTCATGATGGGCACATTACCAACTCCATTCTTCAAAAGTGACTGAGGTGGCCTCCTCGATACTAAATCTATAATAAGCTCATAACATAGTGCTTATAACTTCACACTTTACAATCAAATAAATAACAATATATATATATATATATATATATATATATATATATATATATATATATATATATTCTAATCACTTCATTTTTTTTCAACAAACATAACAACTAAACATAACATCCCCCCACTTGAGATGAACAATAAGAAACTGGGGGGTCTTCAATGATCTTTAAGAATATGTCGTCGACGAAAGCGTGATTCCCGAACCTTTCCACTTGAACCTTGAACTTAGGCAAATAATGACTTCCCAATTACAAATAAAGACTACAGGGTAGGCTAAAGTGTAAGGGTGTAACGAAACAATATGTTGGGTGAAAAAAATGAAAGGAATGGCTCAGATGGGTGTATCTAGGGGTATCATGCACTAAAAGTGAGTGCAACAAAGGGTTTAACATGGGGTCGAGAAGTCGAGGTGACTAATCGATAGACACACAATGATAGGCTATTTGGGTGATAGTCCTATAATACTGCCTTCTTAAACTAAAAAGTCCAAATACATCGAGCTAACTTAACATACCTCGTCTATTGTCTCGAAATGATGCAAAGGCCAATCTCTAAAGTTTACAAGCTACCGGCACACTCATAATTTGGTGGATTTGGGGTAAAAATTTGGAAACGGAAAAGGCTAATCCCACCATATAATATCAAGGGTTATAATGTGCTCGGCTAAGGTCTAATCTAGTTAGGTTAAGAAAAACATGTCAAAATTTTAAAAATGGCATAATTTTTCAAAATAAACTAGAAAAACGAGGGCAAAACAAATTTCAAGAGACAATTCTACTCCCGTCCCCCCACTTGAAATGTACAAAGTCCCTTTTGTACTAAGCGTTAAATAAAGGTGAAGAGAAAAGTAGAATTAGAGCGAGAACTTCCCTGAAATTTGCTTCAAAAAGAAAGAAGGCTCACGAAAAGAATCATGCCTTCGCATAAGCATCCACGAGCAAACTTCAATCCCTGAAATCACACTACCGACAAGCATAATTCTAAAAAAGAAAAAGAAAAATGAAAAAGAAACCTAACTCATTCTCGTAGGAATCACGGTTGCATTTAGCGTATGCAACAAGCCTTTTAAACCACTTGGTGTCCCAAGTGGACGAGTGTAGTCTCGTAAGGGCTTACAGGGAACATACCCATAAAGTTCATTTAAAAACTAATACAAGGTTATTGTGTTTAAAAAAAATAAGTGTTACAGATGATAGTTACGTCGTAACTCCTAGAAGGAGTTACGCCGTAATTAATGCAAAACCTGGCAGATGCTACAGGTAGCTACGACGTAACCATTGCATGGGATTATGCCATAATTGGTAATGCTCTGAGAAGAACTACTGCAAGAAGTATGTTACAGCGTAACCATAAGGATGAGTTACGCCGTAACTATGGACAGATCAGGTCCCCGTTCAGCATGCTGCATCAACTTTCTCCGTTTTCCTGCAAAAATGGTTAAAAACACAAAACCCAACAGAAATGGAAATAAAACAAATGAAAGGGATAATTCGGGTTGTCTCCCGAAAGAGCCCTTTTATTTATTTATGAGTCTTTAAGTTAGACTCAAAGCCTCGGGGCTTTATGGTGGCCTTTGGACTTGGCCAACTTCCTCCGTTACTTGGCGGCAATCAATCATCCATTCGACAAAAACTCTTGTTCTGGTTGTGTTGCCGATGCTACATGTACCAAATTTTTGCGAGAGCCACTCATTGAATGATAAACACGACTTTCCGTAGTTGTCGTCTTCAATTATAAGATCAATCGTAGCACTTACGTTTGATCTTTCATCATTGGTCATTTTATCAATGAGGTGATATTCATTGTAATCACGTTTTAGCTGTTTCATTAATCTCGTAATGATGTTCGAGTCTCCAAATCTTACCTTTTACCAATCTTCAAAGGATAAATTTCCAAATTTCATATCGTGTCTCTCAATCTCGTGAGGGCACGTCCATTCTTTCACCTTTATATTTCGATCACAAAATTCACGAAAAGGGTTACACGAGGGCCAAGCTTTCATTGATCCGTCATGCTCCGTCATTATAGGGATGCAGTAATGCTTTTTAGGGTCTGGAGATTCCTTGATGCCCCCAATCGGGATAATATTTTCCTGTTCCTGTTCACAACTATCAAAATCTTGCGTATAATTGTTAGTTCTTAGGTTACAACACAAAGGCGGGTCGAGAGATGGAACATTGACAACATCAACCTTTCTTGGAAATTCCAATCGTGGATTCAATTGTTCCTTCATGCTGAAAGTAATTCGTTCCCCTTCAGTTCCCAAAGAAATTTGTTTTTCGAAGACTTTTATATGTGCTCGACAAGTGGCCAGAAAAGGCCTTCCAACAATTAAGTTGTAAGTCTCCCGTTTGCCCATGTTGATAACCACAAAATCATTAGGAAAGAGGAATTTACCAATTTTTAGGAGAAAATTTTTAACAACTCCCTTAGGTACAGCGTTAGAGGAATCTGCCATTTCAATTATCATTGTTGTTTCTTTTAAATTTATAAGTTTTAGTGTGTCAAACAATGAAGTAGAAATAAGGTTTACCCCTGCCCCCAAATCAGCTAAAGCGGGAATTTTTAGATTACCGATAGTGCATGGTAGAATAAAACTTTCTTGATAGAGTTCTTTCTAAGGAAGTTGGCTTGACAGGTCGTCGTCATCTTCAGATTTGCATCTTCTTTTAAGTAGTTAATCCCGTAAAGATTATTAGTGATAGAAGAGGTGCACTGTTCTTCCTTCGGTTTATCTTGTGCAAATATGGCTTTGCATGCAATGGCTTTGTCATTACTGGTTTCGAGATTTTTAGCTAACTGCCCAATTTGGGTTTCGAGGTTTTTAATAGCGGCATCTTGGTTCCGTAAGTTCATGTTGGTGTCTTCTTTTACCTTGACCATCAATATTTGAGTCTATCACTTTTCTTTGTAGATTCTTCGATATGTTTATGCGTTATTTCTTCAAGGCTTGGTCTAGGATGGTTATTGTTGATTCTAGTGTAAAATCCAGGGGATTTTTCTCGGTATATGGCCCCGTTACCATTGTATCTGTTGAAGGGACTTCTAATTCCATATTTCACTTCTTCAATCCTTTTGACTTGCTCCTTAGAGACGGGCACTCCTTGGTAGGGAGATTTCCATCATGTTCGTTTCGTCCAACTTGTATAGAATGCACATTTTCCTTGAGTTTTTTCATGTCTCTTCCAAGACTCTCTAATTTGTTATTTATTGCTGCAAGGCCTTCCACACTTTTACTTCGATTGCTTCCCCCATTGTGCCACTTGTGAGAGTGGTCAACCATCTTTTGAATAGTTTCTAAAGCCATAGTTGGAGTCATTACAGGTATTGGCCCTTGAGAATCGATCATTTGTCTTGAGGAGATGTTTAGACCCTTGTAGAAGATGTTCACCTTTTGCTGACTATTAAGGTTGTGAGTAGGGCATTTGTACAATAATTCATTGTATCTTTCCCATGCTTGGTACAGCGTTTCATCACCCTCTTGCTTGAAGTTATGGATTTCTTCTAATTGCTTTGAAGTCCTAGATGGAGAACAGTACCTTTGAATGAAATATTTTTTTAGGAGTGGCCAGGTGTTAACTGTCTCGGCAGGTAATCGATCAACCCATCTTTTAGCAGCTCCAGTGAGAGAAATAGGGAACACCCGTAACATGACAGTATCGTTTGAGACTCTTGGAATTTTGAATAGGCTGACAATGTATTCCACGTTGTCCACATGTTCGTGAGCATCATCGGTTTTGCTTCCGGAGAAAGGGTTTGCACGCAACTCCCTCATAAATTGTGGTTTGATCTCGAATTGAGCATCTTCGATGATGGCCGGCCTAACGATCCCCGGTCCTTGTTCTTCTCTTGTCAATGCCAAATATTCCTCAAGAGTGGGGTCATCAATGTTGACAACTTTCATGGTACCTGAAACTTGAAAACAAATAGTGAGAATTTGAGAAAATTTAAAAATAAAAAAGAAAGACTTAATGAAAATCCTAATATAACTCCCCGGCAGCGGCGCAAAAAACTTGATGCAGGTTTTACTGATCAGGTTTTAATATTTATATTGTCTCGTTATACCTATGGTCTACTCTAATGCACTAACGGGCAGTGTACCCGGTCGTGTGTAGTGTAGTATTCGGTAAAACCGAGGTCGTCCCAAGAGCTATGTGTGCGGATTTTAACTAAGTCTAAGTGTCACAGATTTTAAGATTGAAATGATTAATTAATAACTAAAGACAAGAAAATAAAATAAAGAAAACAAATAAAGGAGAGGGTTGCGATCAATAGAGGAGAAGTGTGCTAACCTAGTTAATCTTCCTATCATGCTAAGTTCACATTTAATTACTTCCAATTGCTTCAAGTGGGGGTAAAAGTCGCTAGGATAACATTTGGTCAGTTCGTCCTAACCTATCATCAAAGGTTTTCACCGGAGATCATCGGGTGACCCCTCGAAAGTCAAGTTGTTTTTAGTCCCCTAAGCCAAGTCATTAAGTGCCGCTACATGCAAGATTTGTAACAATGAGTGCCCGGGCGCTAGTATCTTAAACACTCATCCCTAACTTCTTAAGTTCATCCAAACGGTAGGTGATCAGTTGGTCAAATCGTACAAGCGAAGAAGGGTCGTTAGTTGGTTAATAATTACCCTTCCCACTCAGTCTAACTACTTAGGGTCAGTTGGTCATATCTCCTAAGTAACTAGCCACTACCGCCATTCAAAACTACCGAAACAAGGGTAGCTACCAACAAACTATGCATGCATACACTAGAAACAATTATACGAAAGCAATGTAAACATAAACAAAATAATCAAGAAATCATAACTAGGCTAGCACCAGAGGTGCTTAGCCGCTCATATTAACTAAAATAATCGATTCAATGTTTAACATATCGAATACATGAATTGAAAGTAAAAAAATGATAAAATGCTAATGCTTATCGTAGGGGAGTGATTTCTCCCTTGGAGATGACTCCGTATGCTCCTCAAGATCTGTCTTCAACCTTCTTCCCATGTTCTCTGATTTGGTGTGTGAAGTGAATGAATAGAAATGATGGAATTTGGGCGGTATTTATAGGCAAGATCTGGTTACGGCGTAACTTAAGTTGAGAGTTACGCAGTAACATCTAATTCTCCATAATTTGCTCTGGAAAAGCTGGTTACGACATAACATCAGGAATGAGTTACGCCGTATCTTCAACAAATCATGGTTACATCGTATTTGTGGAATTAGTTACGGCGTAGCTTGCAGCGGCGCGGAACCTCATTTGACCTAATTAGTTACGACGTAATCCTATGAGGGAGTTACGTCGTAATCTTCAGTTTAGTTGGTTTTCTGAGCCACGCTTATGTTACGACGTAATGTGAGAGGAGAGTTACGCCGTAACATCTTCAAAATGGGCATACTATTATATATCTTCAATAAACTCTCCAAATCCGCGTCTCATTAGCTCCAATGCTCGCAATTTACCTGAAAGTGAAATATAGAGGAAAACAAGAGTAAATCCATATAAATGATATAAAATACGAGCATTATCGGGGGAAATTGACACTTAATATTCAGGAATATTTGATGTTATCACTCACCAAGCAATTTCTTGTCAAGCATTGCCCTGCAGATCCTGTTTGGAAGTGAATAATCCACTTCTGTTAGCATATAAACAATTAAGGTTTCTTAATTCCAAATAGTGAACTTGACAAGCATGGAAATATCTCCATTTGATGACTTTTTCCTGATTAGCCAGCTTCCACATCTCATCTTCATCATCTGGAGCCTCAAACATAGTCTTTAAGTCACCCAGAGGACTCTTTCATACTCCTCTTCAAGTCTCTTGTCACCTTGTTTCTCCATCATCAGCTAGTACATAGTCTTCAAATCATCCTTGGATAAATCATTTAACAAGGTAGGAAAGTTTACATATACTGTGTCAGAATAATTTTCCCTTACTATCTGGTAAACCCCCTTATTTCCAGTTTTGATGATTTGAACTTTGGCAATCTTTGTAGGAAGTGCTGATCCTTTAGGAATGGAGCCCATAGTGAACTCTTCAGATGAAGGTTAATCAAACTTGTCCTCCATGTATTTATCTACTTCTTCATTGACCTCAGCCTTATCCTTCTTTGTAGGCTTCTTTGCTTTGGTTTTTCTTCTAGTCCACTTAAGCACAAGTTTTTCTGGCTCTACTTCCTTCTTGAACTTTTTAGATTCATCATCCTTCTCAACCTCTGGAATAGCAGCTACGTCTTCAACCTCTGCAGTCTTTTGTCTTTTAGCTTCTTTAGGTTGAAGATGTATGTCTTTTGTTTTGAGCTTAGATGCTTCCAGTTCATAGTTCATTGGAGCAAAAATTTGAACCTGCTTGACCACATTTTCAAATTCTACTTTGAGATCTTCAGCTTTTAGCTTCTTTAATTGATTCAATTTCCAGCTGGGATGACCTTGACTTTTGATATAGTTGATCATATATTCCCTTTGTTCTCCTTTTGTAAGAGGTCAATTCATCCTTTCCCTTTGCCTCTGTTCCCTGAGAAGCCTCTTCTTCTCATTGACCATCTCTACCATCTTTCTAGCAAAGTCTTCTGCTCTAATATCTGGTAGGATGTCCCTATTGACTTCAAGTCTGGCTCTGATGGTGTCCCAATCTTCATCAGAGTAAAACTTTCGAGACTCTAGAACTTCAGATTGTCTTTTCTTTTGCTGCTCTATTAGTTCTGGTGGGCTCTGCAAGTTTTTAGCAAGCAGCTCATCATCCATTTTCTGTCTTGCTAGCTTGGCTGCTGCAGCTGCATCATCTGCTTGTATTCTGGCAATCTTTGCCATGCTAACTTCATCTTCCATAATCTGTCTTTTAGTCCTTTTAGGCTCAGAAGTTTCTTCCATAATCCCTTTTCCTTCTCTCTGAGTGACAGATTCATCACCAGACTTAACCGAAACACTAGCAAACTTAATATGTTCACCACCAGACTTAACTGCTGCACCAGACTTAACTTCATCCTCTTCAAAGCCAGTATTAATTTCTTCCTCAAAAGCAGACTTAACCTTCTCATCAGAACTTGCAGCTGCTTCCAATCCTTGAGGACTAATATTTGCTTCCTCAGAGGATTTCTTTGTTGGTGTTGTGTAGTCTGATCCACCCTCCTGCATATTCCTCCCTTGTTTGGGAGAATTTTCTTCACCTTTTGAATTAGTGATATCTATCCCCTGTTGTTTAAACTTTCCCTCCAGTCTTTTAACCCTCTTGACCACTTTGATGACAACATCTGCTTGAGTCTTTTTTGACTTTTGTAGATCCTTTTCTAACTTGTCTATTCTGTGTAGCAATTGTGGAACTAAAGTTTGAAGTTCCTCCACAGATAATGAAGCTGGGTCTGCTGTAGGAGTGGTGTTGGAGGTTGTGTTTGAGTAGTCTCTGATGGGTCTTCCTCATGCACTAGAGGTGAAGGTGGTGGTGGAGTTGGTGACCTTTGTGCTGACTCAGTTTCTTCTGATGCATGAGTAGGTTGATCCTGAGCAGAAGTGGCAGAAGTTGATGGAACTTGATCTGATGTACCTGCAATGTTAGTAGAACCAACAGGCAACATAGCAGGCAAAAGTGGCCTGTGAACCCCTTAAAATCCCCTTTTCATATTACCAAAAATATTTTTAATGAAAGGGATAGAAATATATTCTTGCTTTCTTGCAGTTTCTACATTTAAAATCATTTGCAAAAACCTTGGGTACATCAAAAACTTTTTGGTATTTTGGCATTTGCAACCATAGCATCAAAAAATTGAAGAGTCTGTCAGTGGAGAGACATACCAATGCAGTAGCAAGATTGCTACAAAATTGATCCCATCCTCCACTTTTAGAGCTCATACAATGAAGGAGATGATGCAACAGAAACCTCCATTGTGGTGTAAAAGTACTTTTCCAAAAAGTGAATGATCCATCAGTAGGATATCCAATATTTTTAAGACCCTGGAAAAGCTCATCATTTGCCAACATAGTAATCCCTGAGGCATCAGCCAATTGAAGCTTGCTCCTGACTGATTCCACAGTAATTGAATACTCTAAAGTATCTATGGTTGCACTTAACTTTAGTGTCCCATCATCAAGAGTTTTGGCAGTAGCAGTCTACCAGAACTGTTTGACTAAGGACACATAGATACTTAGATTATTAGTGAGGGCATGCCTAATATGGGTACCCTTCAAGAAATCCACTATCTGCTAGAAGCAGGTGCTTTCATTTGGCTTCTTGAGAAATCCTACTTGATTGTGCTTATTATTGAACTTTAATTGAGCCATAAATGAGGTGAATTGTAAGTTCTGGTAGTGCGGCGCGTGTTAGGGTTAATGTTGGTAAGAAAACTTAATTGAGAGAAAATATTTAAACGTTTAAAGATAGAGATAAAGTAAATAATGGATAAAGATGAATTTTATTAATAAAAAGTATCCATATATATACTTCTTACCCCCTAAGAGTAGGTAATGGTACTATTGATACAGTAAAAACGGATTTTCCCTCGACCAGCACTAACGGTAATATTTTTACACTACCAGACTTAAAATAGTCAACCATACTTAAGTATGATATCACTAGAATTAACCTTTTTACACTTACAGTACAAATGACACGGCTTCAATCTTGCTTTCATCCATGCAATTCCTAGAAAATTGATTCAAAAACCAAGAAATATACAATAGGTAGTTCTTTAAACCAGAATTAACTCAAATTGTCTGCCAGAATTAATTCTTAGAATAGTCAATTGAAAAGGAATTGTTTAAGCACACATAAATCAAAGTTATTTCAAAGTGTTCCAAATGCACCAAGTCAAACTAACACATCCATAATGATCTAACTATCCATAGAGTAGCCTATGCTACCACCAAAGGTAACAGAACCTTCTTAGACCTCGTCAAACTCCTCCAAGTGATCTTTGTTACCAATCATATGCCCAGAGCATCCACTATCAATAATTCCTCTGCTTCCTAGCTTCTGGTGTGGATGTTCCTGCATATCAAAAAGATAAATTAGTTTCTCTTGGGGACCCATGCCTGTAGAGGCTTGGGTCTGCCTTGTGGACCTTGAGAATTCAAAGCATAAGCTGAAGAAGGTCCACTATACTCTTGGAGTGTGGTTTGGTCTGTCTCCAAGTATAACCCGCTGAGGGTTTAACAGCAGTCCCCCAATTTTCCTTTGCAACATAAGATTTAAACATTTGAGCTGCATTATGAACTATTGGTCTCCTCACAGGTGAATGTAAACCATAATGAAGTCTTTGATTGAATTGATTCACCTGTGATTTTCTAAACTTGTGACTGGGTAAATGACTGGTAGGTTTTGGTTGTTTTGATTTAACATTCATATACCTAGAATTAACTTTGGCTTGACCAGAATTAACACGACTAGTATTAACCCTATCAGAATTAATATTTGGCCTACCAGAATTAATTGGTACACCAATACCCACTTTTGGCCTAACAGAATTAACAAATGAACTACCATTATTAACAGGTACTGGTCTAGAAACAAACTGATTAGCATGGTTAATTCTATTTTAATTATTCCACGCTAGTCTAACTAAACCATTACCAGTGTTTACAACCATTTTCTTTCTTAACTCAGCCTCTTTAGCCATTCTTTTCTCATGATAATCACAGTCTCTTATTAAATGGCTTAGACTACCACACACAAAACAACTCTTCTTAGTGAAAGAGTATCAATCCCCAAATTATCTCTGCATTAACCCATTCCAATTCTTTCTGTCTACTTTAGGTGTCTCAGATTAATCTGTTACCTAGGAGTTTTTATGTGTTGGGCATAACTAGGTTTGACAGACTCAACTTGTTTTGGTTTGGACACATAAGGCTTACTGATTAAAAATGGTTTGGAAATCTTTATGGGTTCAGATTTAAGCTCAAGAGAACATTAAGAGACATTCCCACATGATCCTTCACTTTCATTAGATTGATAGGTGGAATACTTACTGGATTTGTCTTCTGAGACACTGGTTCTAGGACTCTTCCTAAAGGATCCTTCATTGTCATTGGATTGACAGGAGAATTCAATGGAATGGTCTTGAGACACAAGTGTTTCAGGGTTTTTCCATTTGCTGTAATCAAGTAAAGACTCATCAAACTTTTGTTTAGGTTTAGGTGTTTAGTCTTCATTAAGTAGTGGTGGAACTCCTTTATAATTATTAGTTTTGACAAATCTTTTATAAAGTGGTTTACCAACATAGTCTTCTTCTGAACTACCAAATATACCAGGTTTCATCTCTTCATCATAACTCAAAACCACACTATCTGATTTAATCTCATGACCTAAACCTAATTTACAGTTAGAGCTTATGCCAAAATTAATTAGCCTATTTAGATTCTTAGAAGATTCTCCCCAAGACTCAACTATTTTCTTTAATTCATCTCTTTCAAGTTGTACTTTCATACCAATTCTTCTATATTTCCTTAGCCTTTCATCCTTAGCAAAATTAACATTAGCTTGAAAGATTAGTTTTTCATTTAGTGATGAATTTTGTTTTTGAAGATTTGAAATTTGTGCTTCTAAGGTTTTGACAGCATTGGTATAAGCTAGAATTTGTGTTTCCTGTTCTCTCAACTGAGTGAATTGCTCATCACTTTGTATTTTAAGTTGGTTATATGAATCAACACAGAGTTTTGAACATAAAGATACCTCACTGTTTGAGCCAATGGCCATGAAAGCTGAGTGATTGGTAGACTCCTCTTCAGCATGTTCTCCCCAATTGATAGCACCTCCATCCATGGTCAGCAACCCAACCTTTTGACTCTCCTTCTTCTAAGCTTCCTTTGTTTGATAGGGAGATTCCTTCTTCTTCCTATCAGTTGCCACAGGAGATTTACATTCCCTAGCAAAGTGCCCAGGCTGATGGTAGTTGTAGCACTCAAGCTTCTTTTTATCAAAGCAAACTTGAGTCTTTGGATCATAACGAAATCTTCTACCATGTCTCTTAAAGAACATGTTCATCCTAATAGCAATCATAGCTATCTGCCAATTTATATCCATCTCCTCAATATCTGCATCATTGATCTGCTCCAGATCTTCATTGAGCAAATCTATCTCTTCTGATGATCTAGCAAAGAGAGAGTAGATAACCTGTTAGGACCGAAAAGCATTATGATTTATGTGGTTTGGAGGTCGGGGTTGGTGGAAGAAGATGAAGATCTTCATCCTTCTAGAGAGAGAAATTAGAGAGAGGGAGGAGAAAACAATGGAAACTTTTATTGATAAACACAAACAAACACTAACCAAATGATTCACCTCACCCCTCATGGAGAGTCATGAGGGGTATTTATAGGCTCAATCTTGCTACAACTTTGCCACTTAAACGATACTAGTCCCTAAGGGCAAAGTGTACAACGCATCTAGTCCAATTCACGTAAATGACGTTATCTTTAGAAAAAGCGAGGCTAACAATCTCCCTCCAAGATAGCGTCACACGTGAATGGTTACAATGAGACCTATAAATACAAAACAAAGTAAATTGCAATAGTAATGAACAATGTTGACTTTCTTGAAGCGCAGAGTCTCTGTAGTCTAGATACTGAGGCAAACTTGAAGTTCTCCCTTCCGATGACCTCGGCAAATGATCTTCTTGTAGCTCTGAACTTCAACTGTAACGGTCTAGTTAGGTTATTACTCCCTCCTAACTAGTGAGCCTTTTTCTTTTTCTGCTCCCTCCTGAACCGACAACACTCTTCCAACACGTCTTTAATCTTCAGACACGCAGCGGAGAAAGTAAACTCTTGAAGCACAATGGTTGTCGTTCTGGGAACATCGTAACAACATAACTCACTTAGTATTGCATCCAAGTTGGTAAAAAACCCCGATGTACACCACACTACTTCTCCTTCTTCAGTCTTAAGCACAAATCCCTTCGTAATCCAATCACGGAAGATGAAATAGCAACTTCTCCCTCCTGATGGTTGCGAGCTATCGGAATCATCATAATGTTGCGTACATACCGTATTACCCTCTTGATGCAATATTAACATCATAGCTTGATCAAAATTTCCGTGAGAATATGTCGCAAAAATACTCTCAATAAACTTCTCTCAAACCAACCTTTAATCGAACCTCCTTTGAATTCACCGACTAATAGTAATGACCACATATGGAGATAGCCCGGTACGACTAACTTGAAAAAGAAGTAAGCATCCCAACTTGTGACTTGCTGCTTGTTCTAACTATTTGAACAATCCACAACGCCGTGTGACACTAAGCACTACAACGTAACTCCTTAAAGTGATGGTTACACACTGTGAGCACTACAACGTAACTCCTTACCAGTTATAACCAGATTTTCAAATTTCAGAATGTGCTCCAACAAGTTATCTTGAGACATGCATCCAACCAACCAACGTCTCAACGATAAAGAAGTCCACCTGTGAAATGTCACGTCAATTTCTCGTCAATAATACCGTACAAAAACTCCGTAGCCATTTTTTCAAATTTCGCGCAAGCCGTGAATTATGTATCCCTCCGTGAAATTTACCAGACCAAAATTACCATTCATTATCCAGAATTAAAAATTGTAACTCAAAATTTTTAACACAAAATTTTGATGACAATTTTTATAACCATCAAGGCCCACGATAATGATAATACCTCCAGCCACCCATGTTCGGTTATGAAGCCCACATTTAGAACTTAAGACAAAGCCCAAATCCAATAGAGTGATATCAACCCATGTTCAAAAACAGTACCCGATCCAAAGGCAAAACATATCAAAACCGGATAATTATATAACGTTGCATCCCATTGCATTTTACTTGACCTAAACCTAAACACAATCTGCTCCTCACACTCCGCCTCCCACATTCACATCTCACATAAAACTGATCTTAAAAAACGCATCACCTCGTAGATCAACATCTAAACTCATTCCCGATTCGAGATCATCATTCACAAAAAGAAACTCCCTTCTTTCTTTGCACGGTTGAAGAACACAAGTAAATGACTCTTCAAGATCTTGAGTAATCAAGGTTTCGGGTAGGTTTTTTCTTTTAGAACTTGAATCGAACCAAAGAAAGCACATAACAGATTTGTTATGGTGTTTCTCTTGAATAGTTCGTATATGAAATGAAGTAATGCTTCAAGAAGGGTCTATGATGATAAAGATTCAATTTAAAACAATCTAGAAAGGATTGAAAAAAAATTGAAACTGAATCTGAGATTTTTATATGTTTTACTTTGAAGTTTGAGAGGTGGGGAGTGATATGTGAGGGTATATTGAAGTGAGTCTAGATGTAGGTTTAGTTGTATGATAGTTTGTTTCGGATCAGTTATTGTTCACGAGGTGTCACGTTATTGTTTTTAAGACTTCTTGGACCGAGGATGTAATACTGAGGTCGTGACATATTTGGTATTTTGTATTCTGTTGTGGTCAGGTCTACGCATAACCTCTATATTCTGATCTTAAGCGTAAAAAATTTGTACGCGTAACTTTTTCATTGCTTGAACCTTATGCGTAGACTTTCTGGTCTTAACCTTATGCGTAGCCTTACGCGTAAGATCACTTATGCGTAGCCTTACGCATAAAAGCCTAGGCTTATGCGTAAGAGCATACGCGTAACTCATTCCTTACGCGTAACTTCACAGCTACGCGTAACACCTTTGTAGGTTCCCCTTATGCGTAAGTTTAGGGTTTTGACCCTTTGACTTTTTCCGGCGAGTTTTTCCGACCATGTTTTTCCGTCCATCTTCAAGCAAAAAACCCAGAACTGCATAAAAATGCTTCCTTTTGACTATTAGACCACATGAAGATGAAGGTTTGACCACGTTGACTTTCACGGATATATTGGTACAAAAATAAAAGTGACCTGTTTGGACAATATAGACCCAAGACAGATTTACAAGAAAGTTTAAGACTTTTTGTGACCAAAAACTAAGGATACTCAAAACATGTATACGAAACTGTTTTACCCACAAATCGGAAAAAAAATTTTCCGACCACAAAATAAGCTCAAAAACAGTAACCAAACATGTATAAACCAACATAAATCAATAAAAAAACAACCTTGGCTCGTTATACCAATTGTTAGGACTGAAAAGCATTATGATTTATGTGGTTTGGAGGTCGGGGTTGGTGGAAGAAGATGAAGATCTTCATCCTTCTAGAGAGAGAAATTAGAGAGAGGGAGGAGAAAACAATGGAAACTTTTATTGATAAACACAAACAAACACTAACCAAATGATTCACCTCGCCCCTCATGGAGAGTCATGAGGGGTATTTATAGGCTCAATCTTGCTACAACTTTGCCACTTAAATGATACTAGTCCCTAAGGGCAAAGTGTACAACGCATCTAGTCCAATTCACGTAAATGACGTTATCTTTAGAAAAAGCGAGGCTAACAATCTCCCTCCAAGATAGCGTCACACGTGAATGGTTACAATGAGACCTATAAATACAAAGCAAAGTAAATTACAATAGTAATGAACAATTTTGACTTTCTTGAAGCGCAGAGTCTCTGTAGTCTAGATACTGAGGCAAACTTGAAGTTCTCCCTTCCGATGACCTCGGCAAATGATCTTCTTGTAGCTCTGAACTTCAACTGTAACGGTCTAGTTAGGTTATTACTCCCTCCTAACTAGTGAGCCTTTTTCTTTTTCTGCTCCCTCCTGAACCGACAACACTCTTCCAACACGTCTTTAATCTTCAGACACGCAGCGGAGAAAGTAAACTCTTGAAGCACAATGGTTGTCGTTCTGGGAACATCGTAACAACATAACTCACTTAGTATTGCATCCAAGTTGGTAAAAAACCCCGATGTACACCACACTACTTCTCCTTCTTCAGTCTTAAGCATAAATCCCTTCGTAATCCAATCACGGAAGATGAAATAGCAACTTCAAAATTTTTAACACAAAAGCAAAATTTTAGGAAAAATTTTAATCTTCAGTCGGGCAGTTCTGTGATGCAGATTTAGAGGTTGCTTTTAGGAAAAATGCTTGCTTCGTTAGAAACTTGGATGGCACTGATCTCTTAACTGGGAATCGTGATACAAACTTGTATGCTATCGACATCAACAAAATGGCCTCTTCATCACCAATATGTCTTATGACACGAGCATCTGGAACACAGTCCTGGTTGTGGCACAGACGGTTATCCCATCTCAATTTCGACACCATCAACAAAATTGCCAAAGACAACATCGTCAACGGACTTCCAAAGTTCAAATACACCAAGGATCACTTATGTCCATCATGCGAACAAGGAAAAAGCAAAAGAGCATCATATAAACCCAAATCCGTACCTAGTTCGGAAGCAAAGTTGCATATGTTGCACATGGACTTATGTGGCCCAATGAGAGTTGAAAGCATTAATGGGAAAAAGTATATTCTTGTCATTGTCGATGATTATTCAAGATATACATGGGTTAAGTTCCTGAGATCAAAAGACGAAGCACCAGGCATCATCATCACATTTCTGAAACGTATTCATGTACTTCTTCTAACTCCAGTAAGAGTTGTAAGAATTGACAACGGCACAGAATTCACTAATCAGGAGTTAAGAGCTTATTTTGAAGATGTTGGAATTACTCATCAGACATCAGTTGTTAGAACTCCACAGGAGAATGGGGTAGTTGAAAGAAGAAATAGAACTCTTGTGGAAGCTGCTCGCACAATGCTAATCTATTCTAGTGCACCGTTATTTCTATGGGCTGATGCTGTTGCCACTGCTTGTTTCACTCAGAACCGATCCCTTATCCAACCAAGATTCAATAAAACCCCATATGAGCTTGTGAACAATAGAAAACCGGATATCTCTTACTTTCACGTATTTGGCGCTTTGTGCTATCCTACGAATGACAGAGAAGATCTTGGAAAACTGAAAGCAAAAGGTGATATTGGAATCTTCATTGGATATTCAGATAACTCGAGGGCATTCAGGGCGTATAACAGGAGAACTAGGAGGATCATGGAGACGATGAATGTGAAGTTTGACGAACTTTCACATATGGCTTCTGAGAGACTCGCTCTAGAACACGCACTAAACCAGCAGACTTCAGGATACATCAGTTCAGGACTCGTACCTCAAAGAGCTCAATCAACTTCGTTTGACAATCCTAAAGAACAAGAATGGGAGAATTTCTTCGAGTTAATGTTCGATGAATACTATGGTGGAACTTCGACAAATGCATCAAACCATCATTCCGCTGCACCCGCTCAAAATCATCCTCCACCACCAACAGAAGATGCATCTACTACGGTCGAAACCAATGCACCAACTCCATCTACATCATCTACATCTACTCCAGTTATTGCACCCATTCTACCAGCAGTTGATGAGCAAAATCTAAACCAGAACGATGCAACGTTAGATGAAGACTTATTTGAAAATCCGTTTGCTACGGAATCAGCTGAATCATCTTCTAGCTTACGAGAACCATCTAACTCGCATACGTTAAACCAACGGTATCCTTCTACTCTGAAGTGGACTAAAGACCACCCAATTGAACAAGTTATTGGTGAACCTTCAAGGCCAATTCAGACGAGATGCCAACTTGCCACCGATTGCGACTTATGCATTTACCTTTGCTCAATTAGCAATATAGAGCCAAAGAACATTCGCGAGGCAATGGCAGAACCCGCATGGATAAAAGCGATGCAGGAGGAACTTCTCCAATACCGTCTTCATGACTCTTGGGATATGGTTCCAAGACCAATTGACATTCGCGTCATTGATCTCAAATGGTTATGGAAGAACAAAAGGGATGAAGAGATGACTGTAATTCGCAACAAAGCTCGTCTTGTGGCCAAAGGATACAGACAAGAGGAAGGGATAGACTTTGAAGAGTCATTCGCGCCGGTAGCTAGACTAGAAGCAGTCGGGATATTCTTAGCCTATGCCGCTCACAAAAACATCACGGTTTATCAATGGACATTAAGACCGCGTTCTTGAATGGAACTCTGAAAGAAGAAGTATACGTGAGTCGCCGAAGGCTTCATAGACATGAATCATCCGGACTACGTCTACAAACTCAAAAAGGCAATCTATGGATTGAAACAAGCTCGAGAGCGTGGTATGACGAACTGTCCTCTTTCCTTATCCAAAACAATTTCACCAAAGGCACAGTTGATCCTACCTTGTTTACACAAAAATGCAAAACGACATTTTGATTGTTCAGATTTATGTGGACGACATCATTTTGGGTCCACTAATCCGAATCTTTCAAAACATTTTGAAAATCTCATGAAAAGCAAATTTGAAATGTCCATGATGGGGAACTAAAATTCTTTCTTGGTTTACAAATACATCAATCCCCACGTGGAATTTTTATAAATCAAGCTAAATATACGAATGAGATTTTGAAAAATCATGGTATGGATAATTGTGACTCGGTCGGAACACCAATGGTAACTTCACCAAAAATTGGAGCCGATTTGTTTGGGAAACCTATTGATCCGAAGAAATATCGGAGCATGATTGGTTCTCTCATGTATCTTACTGCTAGTCGACCGGATATTCATTTTTTGTTTGCTTATTAGCACGGTTTCAGGCAAAGCCTACCGAACTGCACCTCAAAGAGGTTAAACGGATCTTTCGGTACTTGAAGACATCCATTCACATGGGACTTTGGTATCCGAAGGAATCTGGATTTGATCTAATTGCCTTTTCAGATGCGGACCACGCAGATGATCAAGTTACTGACAAAAAGTACATCCGGAGGAGCACAATTTTGGGTGAAAAGTTAGTAAGCTGGTCTTCAAAGAAACAAGATTGCACTGCACTTTCAACCGTGAAGCTGAGTATGTGTCTCTATCTGCGTGTTGTGCTCAAGTTCTATGGATGAGAACACAACTCACAGATTATGGCTTTACTTTCGATAAAATACCTATGTATTGTGACTCGAAAAGTGCCATAGCCATATCATGCAATCCTGTTCATCACTCAAAGACTAAGCATATCCGTGTCCGCTATCACTTCATCAAAGAGTACGTCGAAAATGGTATTGTTGAATTATTCTTCGTGAAGACTGATTACCAACTCGCCGATCTATTAACTAAAACCCTTCCAAAAGAAAGGTTTGACTATTTAGTTCGACGAATTGGAATGCGAAGCCTAACCCCTGAGGAGTTAGAAAGTCTTCTCGAATCTTCTTGAAAATGATTTTCCAAAAGCTTTGTAAATATTTTTGAAAAACAAAATACAAAATTTGAAAAACCAACAAAAGCAAAATATAAAAATATAAAACTTTCAAAAAATACAAAAACAATATAAAATCAAAAATCCAAAAATATTCTTCTCACGACATGTATCTTGTATAATCGATATTCTGTACGTTTCTAGAAATGTCATTCAACAATGATATGGGTATGTACAGATGCTTGAGCGAGAGTTCTTTATTTGTTTTCTAAAACATGTCGTTTCTCAAAATTTCTTCTAATAATGGCTTTCGTATACTTCAGTACGAAACCCGGACTAAAATGATGACTTTTGATTATTTTTCAAATCAAAACTCGTGCTTTTATAGAAAAATCAAGTGTACGCTTCAGTGCACTACATTTAAAAATGGTGAGAAATCATCATCATCTTGAGCACCTTTTCAAGATTGTTCAAAAAGATTTTCAAAATCTTTCAAAATATTTTGTGCTCAAGATAACTCCCTCTGAAACCCTTTAATTGATTATGCTTTATTAAAGGGGGAGTATAAAACTAAAATGTTCCAAATTCATGCGTAAATCAAATCCGTTTGTCTCCCCAAAAAGATTCTAAAATGTTGTTTAATCCGTTGATATCAAAACTATCACGAATATGCTATTTTTGAGGGGGAGGAGACGTGATTAAAATGTGATCAAAAAGTTTTAATGATCGTTGTTTGAATCTCAAAATGAGCTCGACTCAGACGGAACCAACGAATTGACGGGAATCTAAGTCAGTAAATGTACCATCTCGAGAAACTTGTGATAGATATGCACTTTCATGGGTCTAACCTCCTTTTCAAGGAGTGTTTACAACTTCAAGTTAGTTATTAGAGCTAGTTGTCACCTAAAACCTGACAATGGAACTCTTTAACTAGGCAACGTAACCGTGTCTCGTGGGGAATTGTCTATCATGAGCCGATCAATTCAAAAAGTGCAAACTCTACCCTTGATGTGCAGATTTTTGTTAAAACTCATAAGCACATGTGAAGGGGGAGTGTTTCTGAAAATATAAAACTCTCGGAGTGTTTCAAACATGTTTTCTATCATAAACACTTTGAGAGATTTTCAAAGAAAAATGGTTTTTATGGCAACAATAGGACAGTCATGGAGTTATAAGGTGACTAAGGATAGGAAACTCGTCCTATGATCCGCCAGAGCCGGAGGGATCTAACCAAGGACATCACAAATAGTTTAGAACTAGAAGTCCTTAGGAATGATTGAAAAAAGGAGTAATGTGAGAAAGGAGAAAGAAGGGGTTGAAGAATTAAAAAGAAAAGTAAAAGAAAGGGTGAAAAGAAATAGCCCTCAATAATCAACCTTAGGGCGTAAAACCGGGTTCAACTCATCTGCTACTGGTTGTCACTAGATGACACTGGTATTGAAGACAAAGACGTCATGGACCCAGTGACGCACTGCACTAAACCTTCTAGCCACTCAATTCCTCTTAAAAGGGATTTGTTTCATTCTCACTGGGAACCCTACATAATCTATCGACTTTCTCTTAGAGATTGTTGATATTGAAGAAGGAGACCCTCTCCCTAGTCTCCGCTTAGGAAAACCAAAATGTACTATTGAGTCTAGAGCCACGAGATTCATCAAAAGATCTCATAGGAACACATGACATGACATCGCTTGTTGTTCATCAATAAGGACACAAGTGATATATTATAGAGTCCTACGCAGATCTTAGCAATCTGCCAGAACATTTATGAGAAGTTTCACATCTGTGATCTTCAATGATTGAATGGAAATTCCTGCCAGGGTCTACATCAAACAGCCCTGACAGCAGGTCACTTCGGTAACTCCCCATGGATTACGCTTAGTGTGTCTCAAACGGTCTACAGTCGTGGGGTGATGCTTCGGTGTACCTCAGCGACTCATCTGAACTGTAGATGTACTTCGGTATATCGCGTTATCTCACTTGTGGGACTCCAGTTCAGGAACGGCCTTTGTGAGAATTAGAGATGTGTTTTCACACTATGCTGTTAACACCCTCGAAATTCAAACTTGTAAGTGCCGGAATCCGCTTATTACTAACTGTTTTTATGTTTTCTTCTTATGGAAGCTCTGGAGCGGATGGATCGTGCAGACTCGCCACATGCTCATACCAACAACACATGAAAGTTCTCATCAAAGTCAAAGGCTACTCAAAGTTAAAGATGATTCTTCGTCAATGTCAAAGAATCTACAAATTTTAAAGACTCGAGAACTACATCATTGGTAACCAAAAGTCAAATAGAAGTGTGAGCATGGTGGAGAAAGACGTGGAGACACCTAACCAACGAAGTTGACAACGGCATACAACCACATTAGCTGATCACAAAGCATGAAGGAACAAAGAATCAAGAC
This sequence comes from Chrysanthemum makinoi, assembly GCA_910596185.1. Taxonomy (NCBI): domain Eukaryota; kingdom Viridiplantae; phylum Streptophyta; class Magnoliopsida; order Asterales; family Asteraceae; genus Chrysanthemum; species Chrysanthemum makinoi. The sequence continues at coordinate 118,167,225 of OU343223.1, read as the reverse complement.
TATTCTATATCGACACACAAAGTTCGAGCTCAAGAAAAGTAAAGACCTAATCAAGTGGAGCATCATTTGAATGACCACCCCTTAGGGGGAGATTGTTAGCCTTAATAGTTTATATTAGAAGTGATGGTCATTCACGATTAGGAACTTTGTAACGTGTGTTAGATATCGTGATAGAATAGTCAACGGGCTCGTGGATTGGACTAAGCTAAATGGGTACTAGTTATGTAAGGCTTGCCTTTTATCCAATCCAACCCATGTCCAAGCCCACGAAGCCCATAAGAAAGCCTTTAGGGCATCAAGTCCCTTGGACTATATAAACCCCTCAAAGTCTCATTTGAGGGGTGTGCTTGAAAGTGTGTGTGTGTGTATTTTCCTTTGAAGTAATACAACATATTGTGTTTATCTTATCCTCTCACATACACGAATTCATATTCAAGTCACCATCTTTCTCATCTTATTTCTAAGCTTTGTTTGTGTTTGTGTTTCACGTTTTATACGCGTAACTTGGGTTACGTGTGTTGGGTTTGCTTGGTAAAGTGATAAGGTTGATATATCTTAGGTCTTACATAACCTGATCAGCAACTCCAGCAGGTGCCCCTCTTTCTATAGTACTTAATGAAGAAGTACTATAACTACCACCAGACTTAACCTGGTTAGTATTGTTCTTTCCATGTGAGACAAAGGCAACATTCTGAGAGCTAGAAGAGGATGGTCTTGACACATTCTTGATTTCCTATTCAAAAACCCTTAGGTTTTTGTACAGATCATCAATTGACATGATGTAAATTTCAGGCTTGGTCCTCATGGTCATTGCCAGACTTAACCATTCTTGTGGCAAAGACCTGAGGAATTTGTGATTTGCATCCTCATCAGAGACACCAGCACCATAGGCCTCCAATTGTGACAATAGTTGTTGAAACCTGTCATAGCCCTTCTCTAATCCTTCACAACTGGAAATAGCAAAGACCTCAAATTGTTGTTTGTAGACAGCCTTTTTCATCTTTTTAGAGTTAGCATTCCCTCCAAATCTTACTTTGATTGCCTCCCAGATATCCTTTGCATCATCCATCCTATGAAAACGTCGGATATGCTCCTTGGGAAGTGCAATTAACAAGATGTTCTTGTCCTTCCTCTCCTTCTCTATAACAAGGATTTCAACACCAGTAACAGGTAGCAACACAGAGTAAGTGCCATCTTTTCCTTTGGAAACCCTCTTTTTAGAGTTTCCTTTTTGTATCACCTTCCACACTTCATTATCAGTGTATTATAGATAGTGCTCCATCTCCATATACATGATGTCATATTCATCTTTCTTCAATGGTGGAAGCTTCATGTTGGAGATGGTTGTGGTATTTGTGATTTGGGGTTGTTTAGGTTGAGATTTTTTTGCTCCATCTTCATGGTTGGATTCTTCATCATTGGGGTGGTCAGAGTAGGTTTCAGTTGCTTTTTCACTTGCTATTTCAGACTTGTTTGATGTTTTCTGGTTTGGAATGAGTGTTTGTGTTTGTGTATCTTCAACAACAGAGTCCTTCTACAGGCTCTGATACCACTTGTAGGTCCAAAATTTATGGATCTAAGTAGCCTTTGTATGACTTATAGCAAGCTTGAATAAATCTAAATTTACTATGTGAAGAACTCTTAACAAATGCTTAATGTGCTAATGCGGAAACTTAACACAAAAAAGTATGAAGAACACAATAATATACTAACTTCGTATTTTCTATTGATTACTTGATCAATGGTTAAGGCTTACAACTCATCCCTTAACCTAATACCTTAGGGATCCTTTTATACACCAATAAAACCCTAATTGCCTACAAGACTTGTAGAAGGGTAAAGATATCTCTTTTCTAAGATATATCTACGCGTACATATATATTCCTAATATAACTCTAACAAACTATTCTGTTTTTATCATAAACAGACTTAACTATCAACACTTTGTTCTACCAGACTTAACCACATTAGTACTGGCAGACTTAATTAACACTAACAGACTTAATTCTGTCTTACCAGACTTAACTATCATACTAATAGAATTAATACTAAACAGATTTAAACAAGACTTAAATCAGTTTTACAAATTATAATTCCCTACAATAATTCTATTATGTCATTTGCTTAGTACTTCCATGAGCCACATATAAAATTTTTGAGATGTGTATCATTATTGGTTTGTTATACTTATGTTTTGTTATTTTACCATGACTATCAGTTATTTTAATGAAAGTATTACGGTTATTTTCATACTTGCAATAGGTAGGAGGAGCCTTTTTGGATTAGAGGTACGTGAGCACATGATTAATTGTATTTTATGTGAGGGTAAAGTCTTAAATATATGTGTGATAGTATTCCTGGTTTAGCTTTTTGTTTGTTATTATGTTAGCCAACGTGCTTTACCAATTTCAACATATATATCTTTTTTAAATAATAAAACAAAACCTCTAGTGGGAATTTTTCATTTCAAAAAAATCAATTCATTCCTCATTGAGTAATAATTTTTTTAATTAGATTTTTATTTAAAAAAAATGAAAATAAAAAACCCTAAATAGTTTAACAAACATAAATAAAACCCTACCAATTAACACACCGATTCCAGTTCTCCCTTGTCTTCTCAATCTAAAACATGTAAAAAAAAGTTGCAAATCATTTTATATATCATTGATTTATAACCAGATCATTGTTTTCGGTTTTATATACTCTCGAACTCAACATGTGTTTTGTCATATAATCGATTGAATCTGATTATGTTTTATCAGTTTTTATTTAAAAAAATCCCTAAATAGATTCAGTTATTTGAAATTCTTGAAAAGGGATTTGAATAGTATTCCGCTTAAGTGTGATACTACTCATGAGGCTATTTAATTTGTTTTTATTTATTTATTTATTTTGTTGTTTAGTTATATTGATTGATTATGAGATTATTAAACTTAATTATGACTATATGCTTTTTGTTTGCAGATTTTTATCGAGCACCTAAGGTTCTGATCGGATAGTTTGAACTTTTCAAGCCTCGATCTTCGTCTCAAGGTATATACATGCTTTTTGTATATGTAAAGATTTATGTATATATTCATGTGACGTTGGGCCGAATGTGGATGATTATAGCTATTTAGTTGCAATCATGATTGTATTATGGTCAAGTCAGTTAATAAAGGGTTGTCATGATGTGGGTATTTGAGAGGTGAAAGGCTGATCTTTAAGCATTTGATCTAATAAACTAGATCATTCTTAAAATAATAAAGTTTTTTATAATCATGTTCGACTCGCTAATTATATTTTATAAAAAATTTATCTGGAGAATAAGTGTTTCAACCTAACCCAAACTAATGATAATCTGATTTGACCCATTTTTTCATAATAGTCCCGCCAAAAGTACACAAGTTGATTTCTAACAGCATCAAAATAGTCCCGCCAAAATAGCGATATCTTAAGTTTTACAACTCCGTTTGATCCGATTTCTACGGCCATGTTTAAGTTAGAGGGGACCCTACAACTTTCATTTAAATGTCAACAGAGGGTTCTTAACAACCTTTATGAGTTTTTAGACAATAAAATTTGGTGTGCAGTTTTTGACATAGTTTACCGTTTATTTTTCTAATTAATTCATCGGGAGGAGATACGAAATGAGCTACCCAGAAAATTGAAGCTAAGACATAGACCTAAAACCTTATATGTTTACTTAAGGTCCAATACCCACTGATTAGGTCAGTTAATTCCCTTTTTACACCAAGTCCAAAACTGTTTTTACACATTAAGTCCAAATCAACTTTTCTAGTTGTTACAAATCATGTACAATGTATAATCAAGTCCAATAAGTGTATAAAAACATATAAAATATATTCCATGCATAAAAATACAAAGGTAAAATAAAAATACAGTGATTGGCTCCTTACAATCTTTGAGAGAAAAATACAAGAACAATCAAGAACAACTACAACCTAAATCACCAACCACCTTTACCCAAATCTTCTAAAACAAATCCTCAAAACTCTTGAAAAACTTGATCAACCAACCAAATAATAACCAAAAATCCTGGCAAGAACACCCTTTTAAACCTCCAAATAAGACCTTTATAAACTTTCCAAATAAACCCAAGATTGAAGAACTTGTGGTAGAAAACGAACCAAGAACAATATCTATAACATAATAACCTTTAAACTAAAGAGCAATAACTAAAAAAATCACAAAATGATTAATGGTTTTGGTTGATGATGGTGTAGAAAATGGTGTACGGAAATCACAAGGACAAAGGAGAGCAAAAAAAATGGTGACACAAACTAAGTAGAAGTGGTGTTTTATAAAGAGTTTACATGCAAAATAATATGTCCAAGTGTCCAAGTTGAAGGTATCACAAGACATGTGTCTTGCGGGTTTGGTTGAACAGTCATAAGGGAGTGAGTGGGGAGGGTTTGATTTATTTTGTGTTAAGTTTGTGCCATAATGTGTAGTTAACGTAAAACTAGGTAACATAAAAATCCAAAACTTGTTAAAATATTGTAACTTGTCAAAATAACTAATTTTAGTATTTAGATGAGACATGCGTTTATCTAAGTGTTTAAACGTAGTTAAAATTTGAAAACGTATATCGTAAACGTGTAAAACGTAAAATGTGCAAGGTTTACGTAAAAATAAAAAAAGTGAAATTTGACTTATAAAATATGATTGTAAGAAAACCAAAATGTATAAAATATGTAGATTGAGCATAGTCTGGTGTTGGTTTGAGTTAAATGAACGTTTAACAATGTATGCGAGTGAACTTATCTGGTTACTCGTAAAAGTAAGTTTACTTAAAAATAAGAGAATAAGTTAAGTTAATAATTAAATAACGACCTCATAAATGTGAATTTTTATAGTTCATACCCCTTATGGGAATCCGAACCCGGGATTAAATTTTTGTTAGGTTTCGAAGCGGTGTCGGTGAAGAGATGTGGTTACTAGCGGCGAATGGTTTCTAGGATTACTAGCGATGTAATTCGACTCGTCATTTTGGAATACGATGTAGGATGAGGATGATTCTACATGATAAAGATAGAGTAGAGTATGCTTAGTTGTTGTGCTCAATCGTACGAATAACCATGAACTGATTAAACTCACAAAAAAATTTCCTTAGGAATATAAATGAAAAATCATTTTGAAAAAGTTTACAGGTGCTCCTAGCGTAACATGATCCCTCCTGAATTAAACATAGGCGATCAGGCTATGTATAATTGAGGAATGATATTGTAATGTTCGGTTTAGTCAAGTAGTTTTATGATTCTCAGTGTTAAATAGATTAAACCACAATGTTTACAAAATAGTATTCAAAGTAGTTCATAAGATTATATCAAAATAATTTATAAGAAAATGGCAAAACAATTTCTATAAGATGATAATAAATCAGTTTACAACATGGAAATCAAAAATATAAATTACAACAGATAAAAATTATCACAACGTGTTGATACAGAATAGTAAACAGTCTTAAGTCATAAAATCCCGTAACTAGGGATAAACATAAACAAAGTACAACAAAATTTATAAGTAAGTACTACTGTTAATATCTAAGCATCATCAATTCGTAGAGTCGTTAGGGTCCTAGTGAGCTTCTCCTCCTCCTAGCATATATGCTCCCCCTTGAGCTATTCCTCCATTCTGGTTCTTCAGTTTCGGGCATTCATTCCTGAAATGCCATACGGTTCCACATTCAAAACAGGTTCTCTGCGTCCTTTGGTTTGTAGGGTTCTTACAGTCTCTGGTTTGGTGACCACGTTTCATGCATGATCCACATGGTTCGCTGCAATGACCTAAGTGATGAAGGTTGCATGTGTTGCACTAGGGTAAATTTCCAGCATATATTTTCTTATCACATGGCCCAGTAACATAGGCCCTAATCACTTCTTATTGCTTGTTTGGTTGCTGATCATTATTATCTACCCGATTGTCTTCCCATTTCCTTTTGTTGTTGTTCTGATTGTTGTTGTTACTCTGAGTAGTTCCATCTCATACAACTTAGTCCATGAGGTTGAAAGAGATTCTGATGGCTTCATCGATTGTGTTGGGGTCAAAAAAGATTACATTTCCTTGAATGCTGGGAGGAAGTCCCCAGATGAACCTCTCCAATAGCTTTTCGTTGGTCGGGACCATGGTTGGACACAACACCACCAACTCTTGAAACCGGTTGACATAGGTAGTGAGGTCAACTCCCTTGACAACATGGTTCCAAAATTCTACCTCCATCTTCTACATCTTACTTATTAGGGCAGTACTTCTTAGTCATCATAGTCTTCAATTTGGCACAAGTTCTCCTATAAGCATTCTCAATGCCAAATTGAACGTGAGAGTTCCACCAAGACAACGTATTATCTAGCAGAGTGTGAGTAACATACTTGACCTTGAAATCCTCTTCATAGTTGAAGATTAGAAAGACTGCAAACCATCGGGTTAACTCGACAACTCCTTCAGTCCCTTTGAAATTGCTAGGTTTGCAATTTAAGAACTCCTTGTAGGAACAACCGCGTCCTACACATCTTCGGCTGCTCCAGCAGCTCCAACACCTCCAACAACAGCAAGTGTTGTAGCCACTCGATCATCGATCATTTGCTCAATAGCGGCATTGCTCATTCTCCTTCTTTCCCTCCTTGGCGACATGATTCTATCAACATAATAAAAAAAGAGTGAGACATAGTAAAGACGCGTCCTAAAGGTAGATGCTCTAAGGCGGAATGAATATGAGAAGATAGGTTAAGGTCATGTTCAAAAGAATAGATGTGTTTCTAGGCGATGGTTTACGAGGCGATGTAAGTGTTTTAGAAGTATGTGACGGGTGTTCCAACTCGTCTTCTGGAGACACTTAGTAAGAAAATCAGGGAATTAGGCAGACTAACGATTTTTTATGTAAAGTGATATTATATAGCATTATGAAAGGTTTTAAAGACTGCTATATCACTCACAAAATCTTAGGAAAGTTTTATAGGTCATTACAATGTTTAAGTATGCATGATAGTTTTATGGTTTAGTGCGTGTGATGCAGCTGGATGTTTATGAAGAAATGTTATAATGCAACGGTTATAGTCTAGGCATTAAATGCAGCCTATTTCTCTATAAACAGAGCTCTGATACCAATATGTAACACCCCCAAAATATCGCAGCGAAAACAAGTGTCACTAGGGTGTTACTTGATAGCACAAAACACAAAGTACAAGTTATATAAAACAAAATCTAAATGAGACGTTTTTAAAAGTTACCATTCAATAAATGAAGTCAGAGTTATAACAAAAGGTCCCAAAGTATAAGATTACATAAAATGTTTATCAGAAATAATATTGACTGGTGAAAATAATGCATCTCAATCTTCAAACATGTCATGCGACTCAAATACTTCAAGTCAATGTTATGCCTTACAAACCTGAGATAATACATGCTAAAAGTGTCAACAAAAATGTTGGTGAGTTCATAGGTTTATTGTAAATAAGTTGAAAACCTTTTAAAGTAAATCTTCATGACAAGTATATGTCAATCTAATTTTGTTACAAATCTCGCCCATACAAGACTTTTAACATCTTACGTCCACATATAACTTCATGATGATAAATGTAAATATTAAGTGCGGTCCACAAGAAATAAGTGTATATAACCATTATAAAATATACAATGACATGTATAAAAAGTATTACCATTATCCTAAGTTACCGACACCAAAGTCTTAAGTTTCTGGTAGATGTCTACCTAGGACACCCAAAGTTTCTCAAATGATTACGCGCCCGTTTGACATACCAGTCAAGTGGGGAGACCATCCCGATATGGGAGTTCAATTCCAATAGATCTATTCACAACATTCGCGCTTACTACGTAATTAACGGTTCATAACTTAGGCAATCAATAATAGTTTAGTACACTTGTGTTTCAGTAAACAAGTAAAGTGTTTCTATAACGAGTAAAGTATTTAAGTAAAATGAGCATGCAATATTACCCCAAAATTAGTTCAAAACAAGTAAAGTGGGGGCCATGAACTCACCTTATGCAAACGTGATAAGCAAAGTGCAAATAAAACGATGAATAAGCCGAGAAAACCCTACGAGTAACCTAAAATAATACGTTGCGTCTTAGGTTTTTAAAATGATAATGTAAATATGCAAATAAGTTTTATAAATTTATTATATTATTTGTGCCATTGTACATAGAGTTTATAAAGTTTATAAGAGTTCAAAGACTTATTTTGAAAAGTATATAAAGTTTCACGAGTCCTAAGTTAAAAGATGTTAGGTTTTTATGTCGCTATTAATAGTCCATATGTTCTAATCATTAAATAGTCAAGTATAAGTTTATTTAGTCTACAGAAAGATAAACGATTCTATTTTTCTGATAGTGGGTTCTACCACTTTGGTTTTCATGTAAAAAGAGGTCAAATAATACTAATTGTCAAGTTTGAGTTTTTATTTATTAAGTTATCCCGACTTTGAAAATTCATTACTCCTAAACCGTAAGGAGTAATAATTTGGTTTTTATGTCCTCGGAAAAGTATTTGAGTGTATTAAACAAATTTATGGGTCCCATTGTCTCAAAAATTACATAACCTGAGTGAAATTACTAATTACCCTTAAGTACACAAGTTGATTTCTAACAGCATCAAATTAGTCCCACCAAAATGGCGATATATTAAGTTCTACAACTCTGTTTGATTCGGTTTTCGCGGCCATGTAAGTTAAAGGGTCCTCTACAACTTTCATTTGAATGACAATAGAGGGCTCCTAACAACTTTTATGAGTTTTTAGCCAATAAATTCTGGTGTGCAGTTTTCGACATAGTTTACCATTTATTTGCTAGTTAATTCATATTGAGGAGTTACAGAATGAGCCACCCGGAAAATCGAAGCTAAGACATAGACCTACAAACCTATATTTTTACCTTAGGTCCAATAACTAATTATTAGATCAGTTAGTTCCATTTTTACCCCTGTTCCAAAACTGTTTTTACACATTAAGTCCAAATCAAGTTTTCTAGTTGATACGAATCATGTACAATGTGTAAATATTCCTCAAGCAAGGCAGCTGATAAATCATCGAAGGCTTTGTTTGAATAATGTACTAGTCAGCATTACTTCTTTTCAAGTTTCCCAAGGTTCTTTCATATCTTTGAAAGAAAATGATGCTATAATCTATTCAGAAATAAGGTGATCCTTCTATATCGAAATTTCAGTTTCTAAAATCAAGTCCAATAAGTGTATAAAAACATATAAAATATATTTCATGCATAAAAATACAGAGGTAAAATAAAAAGATAGTGATTGGTTCCTTACAATCTTTGAGAGAAAACTACAAGAACAAGAACAATCAAGAACAACTACAACCTAGATAACCAACAACCTTTACCCAAATCTTCTAAAATAAATCCCCAAAACTCTTGAAAAACTTGATCAACCAACCAAATAATAACCCAAAATCCTTGCAAGAACACCCTTTTAAACCTCTAAAGAAGACCATTATAAAATTTCCAAATAAACCCAAGATTGAAAAACTTGTGGTAGAAAATGAACCAAGAACAATATCTATAACATAATAACCTTTAAACCAAAGAGCAAAAACTATCAAATCACAAAATGATGAATGGTTTTGGTTGATGATGGTGGACGGAAATCACAAGGACAAAGGAGAGCAAAAAATGGTGACACAAACTAGGTAGAAGTGATGTTTTACAAAGAATTTACATGCAAAATAATATGTCCAAGTGTCCAATTTGAAGGTATCACAAGACATGTGATGCGAGATATTGCAACCTCATAAGGAGTTTTACTTCTCGAGGGATCTCAAGAAGTTTTGCAATCCTCCAGGTAGTGTACCTGATCGTTCTCTAGGGGAATAGTGTCGTTAGGTTGAAGTGTATGTCGAATTAAGTCTAAAGGTGAGGGATGATTATTTTTCTATTTTTATATTTTAATAAATCAATTAAAATCTCGGTTGTGAAGGGGAGGGCACAATTAGTTGCTAGTAAACTAACCCAAAAACTACTAACTAAACTAGAATGCAAGAAAAGTAAATTAGGGATCTACAAGAGAAGTGAAGCGTATCTACTTATGTTGTATTACTCCTTGCTAGCTATCTAATTTTACCCACTGAATTGTCACATCCTTGTCTAATTGGTTCGTTGTATTCCGTTTGGTCGTAGGGTGGTGCCTAATTCCCTAGTTCTATGAATTTCAACTCTCCTCTAAACTATCCGGGATCGGCAAGTACATAAGTATCTCCCCCGAATACTCTATTATCCTTAAGCTATAACTCACGCAATAAAAATAAAGATGACCTATTTTGCACTCTAAGGCTTTATACTATTTAGGACGTTCAAGCTCGCGACAATTAAAGAAGAAGACAGTTTTCCTTACTCTAACGTTTACCAATTAAACAAGAGACAGTAGGATACAAGAATTATAAACTAAATCAATTAGACTCATTGAAATTGTCACACCCTAATGATGAAGATAGACACAAGCATCACTAAAAAATCAATAAGATCTAATTAATTATATGCAAGTTTAATACAATCATAAGCAAACACTAGGTAAATTATCTAAGCATAATTAATGAAGAGCAAACAACAATAATGATAATTGAAGAAATGACATAAGATTGAATCAATAAACAAACCATTATAAGATGTTGATGGAGTGATTAAAACCCTTTAAGTTGCTGGAAAAACACCTACCTAAACCTTAGAATCAGACTTAGGGTTTTGGGCTTACAAAAAGTGAAGTAATAATGTTATATTTATAGGCAGATTTTCTGTCAGCAAAGAGTGATGGCGTCAGCTCTATAGATTGATTGCATCACAAAGTCATTTCCACCAAACTGTAGATTTTCTCGTTCCGGTCGCCTGGGCTTTTGAATCACCTAAATCCGAGTTCGTATGCAAAAGTTATGGTCAAAAAAGTATCAACTACTTCACGCGCATGTTGTGATAGTCTTGATCAGCTTGTGACGACGTCGCTTTGTAGTTGTGACGCCGTCTGAGTTGCATGTGACGCCGTCTTGGAAAACCTCTTAAGCGTCTTGTGTAGAAGGATAGAGTGACGGCCATGTTGAGATACACATGACACCGTCACTTGTTAATACCACAAAAAGTTCTGAGCCGTCGTTTGAAAGTTTCTTTGGAACACCCTGCAGGCGATGGCGTCGCCCTTTGAGTTGGGACGCCGTCAGGCTTCAGAAATTGCTTTGTTTTCTTGACTTTATCGTTTTCTTCATGTTTTTTCTCCTTTTTGTCCAAATATGCTTCATTCCAGCATTTTGCTTCCAAAAGACCTAAAATGTGAAAAGGACTAGAAACGTATGTTTAAATCCTTGTCAAATATCTCTACACTTAGAATTTGTTTGTCCTCAAGCAAATGTGCTTTTGGCCGATCTATTTATAAGTTAGGGGGGATGTGGCATTGGTTTAAGAGAGTCTACAACAAGTACAAGCGCCACAATAGTCATAACAAGCACGAAAATTATATACTAGCACCTCACAATTGGTGTTTGGATTCTATCATCTCTCGGGTTTATATGAAATATAATATGAATGAAAATGGAAGATAAATATTCATTACCTGGCATAGTACATAGATTACCATAAGCTTGAGAATAGATCAAACTTCCACCGCTTTGGCGTAAGCACCTAGGAATAACTATCTAAAAGGTTTTTACAAAGGGTTGTAACGTTAGGCTTAGGGTAGGGAAGTAAAGGGTTTTGTTGGATAGGGGATATTTAGTGGTGGCAAGTCAAAAATATTATGTTACAAGCATGTAAAGCGTTGCGTTGCTAAGCCAAGACTTGACTCACTAACACTAGATAACTTGAAACAAAACACAAACACAAACTTAAAAACATAAACATAAAGATAGATGTAGGATGGTAGCCCATATGTTTTTCTCTCTTTTTTTTTCAACAACTCTTTTTCTCCTTTTTTTCGATTTTTTTTTCATACCTTTTTTCTCTACCATCCTCTACGATAACATCAAAATAAAGGGATTTATAGGAGCATCCCTACACTTTAGTTTTTATTTAACTGACACTAATTGACCCAATTTGAAAAGATTAAAACACTTGGAGTTGTATCTAATTACGTAGATAAAGGGAATTTGAATTTATCGTTCTTTCCCGTTACTCCATAAAATATTACTTTAACCCATGAGTCCCAATCGTCCCAAAACTTTGTACAAATGATATGACTCAACTTACCAACCATGCAAGTAACTAGATAATTGAACTAAGGTTTTAGTAATGATAACAATAATTCACTAAAGATGAGTGCATACAAGGTAGGCTAAGGCGATTTTGGTGTAACATTTGGGGGTGGATTGTAAACAATACTTTTCATTGATATTCCGGAAAACTGAAACATCACGAGAACCGCGAAAAGGATAGGCTTTGAGGGATTAACTTGAGGTATCTTGTACTAAAGATGATTATATCGCAAGGGTGTGGGGAAAATTACTCAACCGATGTGGAAGAGGTAATTATATTACACGTTTCAAACAATGGTTATCCTAATGCCTCTAATCATTTAGTTAATCCTAACGATACAAGTGTAGTATCACTAGCGATCTCGGAATGCATCACAAAATAAGTTATATAATCCATTATACTACCGATACACTCACTAAACATTAAAGGTGAATGCTTTTATTCCTAAATATCTAGGGGCGAACCTCACATTTTTGGGGTGAAATTTGAGTGGTATATGGTTTTTGTGCTAGTTATATAATTCCTATCCATGAGACACTTTATTAAGACTAAAGTTTAGCTCGTAAATGTCATAAAAATTTTTAAACTTGGTGCTAAAGTTTCCCTAACAAATATTTCTCATAGTTTATTACACAAATTACCAAGGACAAGACAAATAATCAAGTGAGTGAATAGTTTCTAAGTTCCCGTTTTATTCTCCCTCCCTACACTTAAACTAAACATTGTCCCCAATGTTCCTCGAAAGTATCAAAGTTATGATAAAAGAAGGTGAGTTAAAAGAGAAAGAAACTAATACTCCTGATGCAGGTTTTACTAACCAGGTTTTAACATTTATAATGTCTCGTTATACCTATGGTCTACCCTAATGCACTAACGGGTAGTGTACTCGGTCGTGTGTAGTGTAGTATTCGGTAAAACTGAGGTCGTCCCAAGAGCTATGTGTGTGGATTAATACTAAGTCTAGGTGTCACAGATTTTAAGATGGTTTTGATATCGAATTAACTAATTAACTACTAAAGCAAATAAAGGCAAAGGATGTGATCAATAGAGGAGAGTGGTGCTAACCTAGTTATTCATCCTAGCTAGTAATGTCTACGTCTAATTACTTCTAATTACTTCAGGTGGGGTCAAAGTCGAGAGGACATTATTTGGTCAGTTCGCCCTAACTTATCAGCAAAGATGCCACCACTGGAGAAGTTAGGTGTCCCCTCATAAGTCCAGTTGTTCCTGGTCCCCTAAGCCGAGTCATTAAGTTCCGCTACATGCTAGACTTATAATAGTAAGTGCCCGGGCGCTAGCATCTTAGACACTCACCCCCCAATTCTTAAGTTCATCCAAACGGTAAGTGATCAGTTGGTCAAATCGCACAAGTAAAAAGGGTCGTCAGTTGGTCATATCTTACCCTTTCCGTCTCAGTCTACTCATTTAGGATTAGTTAGTCATATCTCCTAAGCAACTTGCCTCTACCGCCATTCAAAACTACCGAAACAAGGGTAGCTACCAATAAACCATGCATACATACACTTAGAAATAATTATACGGAAGTAATGTAAACGCAAACAAAACAATTAAGGAATCATAACTAGGTCAGCCGCTCATATTAACCATACAAATCAATTCAATGTTTAATGTTACGAAATACATGAATCGAAGTAAAGAAAAGATAAAAAGCTAATGCTTATCGTAGGGGAGTGATTTCTCCCTTGGAAATAGCTCCGTATGCTCCTCTAGATCTGCCTTTGGCTTCTTCTCACGTTCTCTGATTGTTGTGTATGAAATGGGATGCTTTGAAATGCTGGAAATCGTGGGGTATTTATAGGCCAGATCTTGGTTACGGCGTAACTATAAAAAGAGTTACGCCGTAATCATCTAATTCTTCGTAAATTGCATTAGATCTGCTGGTTACGGCGTAACCTTAGAAGGGGTTATGCCGTATCTTCAATAATTCTTGGTTACGCCGTAGTTGATGCATGAATTACGGCGTAATTATCAGTGGTGCGGAACCTCATTTGACCTAATATGGTTACATCGTAATCTTGGGAGAGTTACACCGTAATCTTCTGATAAGTTGGTTTTCTGAGTCACGCTTTACTTACGGCGTAATGTGAGAGAGGAGTTACGTCGTAACTTCTTCAAAGTGAGCATACTATGATAAATCTTCAATAAACTCTCCAATTCTGGGTCTCTTTAGCTCCAATGCTCGTAATTTACCTGAAAGTGGAATATAATGGAAAACAAGCGTAAATCCATATAAATGATATAAATTACAAGCATTATCGGGGGAAATTGACACTAAATATTCAGGATAATTTGATGTTATCAAATATCCCCCTACTTGAACTCTACTTGCCTTCAAGTAGACCTTATTAGGTAGATTCCTAAAAAGATATCTCCCATTACCTGGAAAATATAAGTTTACAAATCCCTTATGCTAGAATAAAACAATGACGAACACCTCACGAAATGGGAACGAAACACTCAAATCTCTCAACTATTCTAAGTGTCAATTTCGGGGTGATCACTCAATCGCATAGTCATAGCATGTATTCTATCATAAGCTTGGCGGATACACAAATCTCCACCACTAGAGTTAAGGGCTAAACAATTTTCGAAGGCAATATGGGTAGACACGACAAAGGTTAAGGGTAACTCGTCATTACTAACATGTCACGGCGAAGTGGACAAAATCAATGATACATGACCAAATCCATGGCCAAAACACCAAAGATTTCTTGTTGCATCACCTAGACACACTTCATGACTAAAGGGTAGGATAAGACATGGGATATATAAATGGTGTAATATAAAATCAAGCAGATAGTCTAAACCTATAACCAAGTCATCACCACTTACCGTCCACCCAAAGTTCAAGCTTTGAAGTTAAGAAACCGGATCATGAAATACTAGGTAGATGTGTCATTATAGGACGTCATGATGGGCACACCACCTTTTCTTCAACTGTTGGCGCAATTACCAACTATAATATTCACATGTGGCCGAGGTGGCCTCCTCGATACTAAATCTATATAAATCTCATAACATAGTGCTTATAACGTCGCACTTTACAATAAACTAAATAACATAACTATTTTTTTTTGTTGAATCACATTTTTTTAATCATAACTACTAAACATAACATCCCCCAACTTGAGATGAACAATAGGAATTCGGGGGGGGGGGGGGGGGGGGGGGGGGGGGGGGGGGGGGGGGGGGGGGTCTTCAATGATCTTTAAGAATATGTCTTCAATGAAAGCATGATTCCCGAACCTTTCCACTTGAACCTTGAACTTAGGCAAATGATGACTTCCCAATCACAAATAATGACTACAGGCTAGGCTAAGGTGTAAGGGTGTAACGAAACAATATATTGGGTTAATAAAGTGAAAGGAATGGCTCAGATGGGTGTATCTAGGGGTATCTTGCACTAAAAGTGAGTGCAACAAAATGGTTTCACATGGGGTTCGAGAAGTCGAGGTGACTAATCGATAGACACGCAATGGTAGGCTATTTGGGTGATAATCCTATAATACTTCCTTCTTAAACTGAAAAGTCCAAATACATCGAGCTAACTCAACATACCTCGTCTATGGTCTCGAAATGATGCAAAGGCCAAGTTCTAAAGTTTACAAGCTACCGGCACGCTTATAATTTGGTGGATTTGGGGTAAACTTTTGGAAACGGATAAGGCTAATCTCACCATATAATATCAAGGGTTGTATGTGCTCGGCTAAGGTCTAATCTAGTTAGATTAAGAAAAACATGTCAAAAATTAAAAAATGGCATAATTTTTCAAAATAAACTAGAAAAATGAAGGCAAAATAAAGCTCAAGTGACAATTCTACTCCCGTCCCCCACTTGAATTGTATAAAGTCCCTTTTGTACTAATCGTTAAATAAAGGTGAAGAGAAAAGTAGAATTAGAGCGAGAACTTCCTTGAAATTTGCTCCAAAAAAAAGAAGGCCCACGAAAAAGAGTCGTGCCTTCGTATAAGCATCCACGAGCAAACTTCAATCCCTAAAATCACACTATCGACAACCATAATTCTAAAAAGAAAAAAATGAAAAATGAAAAAACAAACCTAACTCACTTACGTAGGATTCACGGTTGCATTTAGCATATGCAACAAGCCTTTTAAACCACTTGGTGTCCCAAGTGGACGAGTGAAGTCTCGTGAGGGTTTACAGGGAACACACTCACAAAGTTCATTTAAAATACTAATACAAGGTTATTGTGTTTAAAATGAAAGTAGTGTAGAGGATAGTTATGTTAGGAATTGAAAATTCCATAAGGAAGTGTCGGTCACCCCAATTATAGTCTAGCATATGTTAGCTCATAGACATATCGTTATTTACGTTATTTAGTAGTTAATTTGTTAGTTATTAGCATAGTTTAGTTTAGAGCAACACCGTGGAGGAAGGACGGGTTTTTACCCACTGTATACCTGATCCACAGTCCGACAGGAGGACGAGTAGTCTATAACTACAAATACCCCTTCCATCCTTGGAAGGGGTGGAGCTTCTTAATCTAACCTTGCATTTTTTGTTTTATCTCTCTCTAGAACTCCCTCTCTACTCTCTTCATCTCTTTAAAAATGGCACTCTTGTTTCATCATAATCCTAGACCACCCGAATCATCAAACAACATAATATGTATGATCCTACAATTGGTATCAGAGCTCAGGTTGTGTTGTTTTGTTGATTCGTATGGTTCTTAATGCGGTTTGTTCGATTTTTTTGATGCGGTTTGGTTATGATTGATGTGTTCGTGATGCAGTTTGTTGTTTTGGTCGTGATATTGTCCGGTCGTGAGGTTGTTTGAAACAGTTTTGAATTGGTCTTTTATGTTGTGGTTACTGATTCTTGATGATTTTGGGTCAAAACATTTTTAACAATGTTATCAGATTATCTCAAAACGTGTTGAAAAAGATGTTAACAGATTCTATCAGTTTTGTTTTATCTATGTTGGATTAAGCAGTATGGTCAAAACGTTTTTTAACAAGTCTCATATGTTTTCCATATCAGTGTGGTCCTATTTATTAGTTGCGGTTTGTATCTGGTAAAGACGTTCTTCAATGCGATTTGTGTTACAAATGTGTTCTTCTTATGTGTGGTTTGATAAAGACGTGTCCAGATTCGATGTTTTCTATGCGGTTTGATAAATTAAGAGTGCGGTTTGAGGACTTCTAATCATGCGGTTTGACAGTTCAAAAAGTGGGTTTTGACGCCTTTTACAATGCGGTTTGAGCTGCTGATATGGTATGCGGTTTGACTTTTTAGTCAACTGCGGTTTGTACTAAAAAGGTTTGGGTCAGATGTGGTTTGTGATAAGAAGCGATTTGACTTGGTCAAATGCGTTTTGTTGACTTAACTGTTGAATGAAAGGTGTGGTTTGTCATTGAAATGGACTGCGGTTTGAGTGTTAAAAGAGTATGTGGTTTATCCACAGTTGAGGTTCGATATATGAACAAGAAGAGGTATGAAAATGAGGTTTGGTTTGATGCGTTTTGACACCATGACCAGAAGCGGTTTGACACTACTAAAAGGAAGATGTAGATGATAAAAATGCGTTTTGTTGACTCTTTTATTAAACATCAAAACCATGCCAAATCGCAATACCAAACATCAATAATCATCACAAATAAACCATCAACAATTGTTAATCATTAACAACATGTTTCAAACATCTCTCATACAACATCAATCGTTATCTCATCCTCGTTTATCTAAACTTATTCTATAACTAATCGTTTTCTCAAGTCTATAATAAAGGAAAAACAAAATTAAAAATAGATCTCAGTAAGGGTTCATGTTTCATCTCAAAATCCATCTATTTCTGAACCAAATCCATCATTAATCCATATGTAATATTCGAAACTCGAAAGAAAAGAAATAAGCAATTATGCTTTCTCTTTTTCTTTGATTCGATATCATAATCAACATAAGATCTCAGTTTATCTTGTTCAGATGGTATTACTACACAGTGTACTTAAAATATTAAGCCACAAGCAAGACTCATCTATCATAGATCCAAGACTTACACAATAAAGAAAGTTGAAACCTCAGTCTATATCATCACTGGTTCCATTTGTATTCTCGTCCATCGACTTAAGATGAAGGCAACCGGTCACTGCCTTATCTTAACCAAGGCTTATACAAACTGATTTTAGTTTTATTTTTCGTGTGCCTTAATGCCTTATCAATTCACAAACAAAATAAAACTAGAATCGTTGATATATAAAGTGTGATACTATACGAAATAAAGTAATGGTTTTAACAATTATGTTAAATCATTACTTCGGCTCGTTTAAGACTTGATTCAACAAACAAGATCAATATCACATCAAAAAAAATCGAAACCTACCCGAGACCCTTATTATGTCTTGAAGAATGAGTCTAGGTATCATCTTTCGTGGGTTGATCTTGAAGTCATCTAAGTCTCTAGCCATTCCTGTGGCAAGACTATTCTATTCCAAATATCAAAGAAAATAAACCTTAATGAAAAGGATGGTCTAGTTTTGTTGCTACCTTTCTGTGATTGAATATGAGATAGAGGCGTAATGAGTTGAGAGGTTTTAGGGTTTGCTGGAGATTAGATGTGTTATCTGAGATGGGGGCGTGGGTTTGTTGGAATATGTTTAGGGTTGGTGTGAGTATTTTTAGGGTATGAGGGATATTAGTGTGAGTCTCTTATACACCCGTAAAAATTAGGGAAATTCGTTTGTGGAATAATATGGGCCGAACAGATATTGATACTCTTGGGCCGCGTGGATACTTTAGTGGATGAGTCTATGATCTTGGAAATGGGTTGTACAAGACTCTAATAAGTGTTGAGCTAAACAAAACCATTACTATCCGGACTAAAAATGTGGAATCGGTGAAGTAAAGTGAATCTAATATTAATTCATTTCACTTGGGCCGAGCATCATAACGCACAAAAATATTGATGAAATATTCGATGTGTAGAATTATTAAAGGATCGTGTGTACAATTCGGTAACTTAGCCTGTGAGATTATTGGATCAGATGGATATTGGATAGGATAGATTTTGTTTGGGCTTGACGGATTTAGAAGTGTAACTATTTTCATGGACCGGAGATATTATTTTTTTGGACCGTATGTTGTGACCAGGGTTTTGGATCTAACGTATGGGATTGTGTAAGTGTGCTTTATACGAAAAATTGATCATGCAATTTGATAATGAGAGTTGATTTATGATGAGATTTGTCGTGGTATGATATTTGAGGATGAGATTTGTTGATGAGATTTGATCATTTGATGAGATGTGATTCGTTATGTTATGCTGATTTGTACTTTGGTTCTACATCTTCACGAAAAATATTATGTCACGGTTTGAAGTGTTTATTGGAAAATGTTGACTACGGGGTTGTTTGTGCGATATTTCTCATTGGGATTTGAAGTGCGGTTTTCCGGGCACTTTTACTTATTTCGTCTTCTTTCTTTCTACCCTTCCGCGAAGATGACTTGTTTGGGCATTTATTGAGTGTGATAAAGACTTGGTTATTTAGTTACTTTTGTGATTCTTTCTCACTTAACCCACAACGTAACTATCACTTCGGTGTCTCACGCAGTTGAGGATACGTCAAGAGGTTTTGTACATTGGATACACCATTTCTTTTTCACAAGGATTAGTACAAGCTTGAGTTACAAATCTAAGGAATTCTACTTCATGTTCAAGTTTGGTATATCGGATTTACTTCAGCAAATGGTCACAGCAATTGCCGACAGAATTCGTGAATGATGTGGTTACCAAAGGTTTTGTTGGATGAGATGTGATCGGCAATTCCCATGTGATATTCGATGCCACAGAATGTCAATGATACTTCACAGTCTAAGCAAAATCTTTCAAGAATCTTCAATGTCTTTCATGATTTTTCAAGATGTTTGCTTATGACAAGAACTTCTTGTGCAAATGGTCATGCACGTTAATGATGCTTCCGAAAGTTCGAAACCATCATGGGGGGAAACGTGTACTTTGATGTTTTACGGTCAACCTCCAGGGGAAAGTAGTGTATACTACTCTACTTAGTATGGTTTGTGAAGTATTCTACATATGGGAGAAGAACTGTTAATGATGGAGAATGAACCATTGAAGAACCGCTACATGTTCCCCTATAACAGAGATTCACCGAAACCAAATTTGTCATTACACTTTCAAGCTAAAATTGTTTACGGTTTAGTCTTGGTTTTGTAAAATCCCGCGAAAGAATCTCTTTCTCGGTTTAAATCATAGACTTGTAAAATCCCGTAACAATGGAAACATCCCGATGATAGAAAAAGTGCATTTCCGGATCTATCTCTCGGTTTATTCTTGGTTTTATAAAATCCCGCGAAAGAAACTATTTCTTGGTTTAGACCATAGAATTGTAAAATCCCGTGATGATAGAACCATCCTGGAGAAAGGGAAAGTGTAATTCTGAATCTTATCTGATCCTGATGCTACGATTTCTTCTTCGAAGAAGGGATAAAAGGGTGTACTTCATGAATTGGGTGATTGTTTGGATATTCGTCATGACAGTTTGGACATTTCAAAGTTTTACGGGGTTATGCTATTTTAACCAAGGTCGGGATGAAACCATTATCATAGTTCATTTAAAACGTCAAAGAAGGCTAGATTTGAGCTTTTAACCAGAAGATGTGACAACAACGTTAATTCATTATTATTTATTTGAGGTTGAAGTGAAATTTCACGGGCGAGTGTACTTAGTATCTGAAGGTATCGGGGATGGTTGGATGAAGATTCTTCGAGATCCTTGTTCGATCTTTTAATATTTTCAAAAACGAAGACTTGGAAATCTAGTTATTTTTGGGTGATTTTTTCCTTTTCTTTTTACCACTTGGTGGAATTGGTCTTTTACCACCACAAAATAACTATCACTTTAAGGAGTTACGTTGTAGTGCTCAGTGTCACATTAAATTGTGGATTTTCAAGAGGTGATGTACGTCTTATACTTGATGGTTGGTTGGATGAAGAGTATAGAGTACTTAGAGATTCAAAGGGGCATGAAATCTCAGCACCGCTCTTTGTTACATATGTGCAAGTTTAAGTCACGAGTTCGGGTTATTCTACTTCAGGGTCAAATTCATCGTATTGGGTTTTCTCCATCAGCTGTCACTACAAAGAGCCTACTGAATGATAATGGGGTTGATAACAAGTTTGCCAAGAGTAGTTGAAAAGAGAGAGATTATAACGTTTGAACACAACAGTTCAAGCCTCGTACTCTAAAGAAAAGAAAAGAAGAGTGTACGCGTCAGTGCGCTTTATCTTCTGAAGAAGAGAAATCTTCTTATTAATGACCATTCTCATCAACATGCTTCATGCTTTTTCCATGCGCTTTCAATTATCAAGTGAACCAGACTACCGTTGATTGTTTTCTTATTCCACTTGCTCAATTATAATGACGATGGCGACATCATATGCTACCTTTAAGGGGGAGAAGTGTGAATAGACTACATTTGTTGAAGAGAGTCACTTGTTTAATCAAGAATGGCATCTCCATATGCAATTCTTGAGGGGGAGAAGAAGTGTGATACTTCTGCATGTTGAGTTACATATGAGAATATATGGTCATACGGCTCCTAACTCATGTAAGAACCGAGCTTCTTCTTATCGGGTCATCTTTACATGGAGTTTCTTCTAAGAGTCGTTGGTTGACATCTTCTCACGGGCTGATATGATTAATAACAAAGTGCTTCCAGTTGCGGGGCTGATTTCCTTGATGAAGATCTTTCTGTTCTTGTTTTATTGGGAGGGATTTGAGTTAAGGGAATTTGCTATATATAAGTTAACGGGAATGCATTTGGTGAGAAGAAGATGTTAACTTTCTATTCCCCAAATGGAAAATCTTGAAGAAGGTCGAGTCTACAGTTTGTCCTATATTTTATGTTGCATGTCAGAAGACTAAAGACGAGTTGCATTTGATTATCTAAAGACTTCTTCTTAATCTGAGCACTCGTCATAAAGATTGTCGGTTTAGGGGAGAGCACTAATTAGGGGAAAGTGAAAAGTCAGATTTAATCCCTAATTAGATTTGCTCACAATGTACCTCAACAAGTTGATTCTCACAAAGACTTCAAAGGTTCTTCTCAAAAGATTTCTAGTATATGGGCTTACAATGTGTTGCTGATTCTGAGGTATCAAAACCAGCAAGGGGGAAGGAGACTCACATCTAAACACAAAGCAAGTAAACTTGATGAACTTAATTCTTCTAAGTGATTGAAGATATCCCGGGAAGATAAAGGTCATGACCGAAGAGAAACTCAAGGTTTTACTCATCAAGGGTTTTAGTGTTATTATTCCAACTACGTGGGGGAAGTGATGTAAGAGAAAGTTTCTAAAGATAAAAGAGGTACAGAAGTATGTGATGATTTCGATCAGATTGCAATCATCAGGGAAGGATTCAAACATCTAAACGCACAAATTTACTCGTGGCGGTTAGTGTTCTTATTCCAATCTCGTAAAGTGATGATTTTGATGCTATCGCAAACATCAGGAGAGAGAAATGTGTACATTGGGGACGCACAGTTGTTTCACTTGAGAGCTTAGTTAGTGATTCAGTAATAATCACTTATTCCGGAGTTGATATCCGCAGAGATAATCAGTGATTCAGCCTGCTTCTTCAATGTTATCTGTTATTCTATCTTTGGGCATTCAGGTACTTCGGGTTCTTAAGCTTCATACACTATCATCAGGGGAGAGAAAAGTATACATCGGGGTTATTCTTTGGCTATCAGACTTAATATGCTGCTTCGATGTTATAAGTTTCTCTGTATTTGGGTATATGTGTATTCGGGTTCGTGAGCTCTATTCTAAGAGACTGACTGCATCAATTCATCTACTTGGGGGAAGTGGTCTCTTGACACCTTTTGGGAATGCATCGCTTCAGAATTCAGTGGTAATGAAATATGAGAAGATTAATTAAGAGTGGGATGATACGCTGATGTTCTATTGGATGATATAACCCCGAACGAAGAATCACGATGATTATTCTTAAAAGGAGCAGCATGATCGATGATAATGGTGTGCTTCTTTGTGCACCTCGCTAAAGCAAGCTTGAAATACAGCTTTGAATCTGCTCAACAAAAGGATTTTCGGTTTGGGGGGAAGCTACCAAAGTCTCACTTTCAGATGGTTCAATTTCTTTCTTCAATACAAGAGCCTCGGAATCTTTGGTGGTGAATGTTTAAGAAATGATGACTTCTATCTTCTACAATGGGGCTGCTCGATATCCTTATCTCGGTACTCGTATCATCATCTTCTTAGACTATATCATCTAATCTATCTGTAAATAATTATTAAAAACCAAAATACAAAATTATAAAACCAACAAAAACAAAATAGAAAAATATAAAACCATATATAATCCATAAAAATCAAAAAAATTGAAAAATACCAAAAATATGTTTTCTCAAGACATGTCTTCTAGTATCGATAACATCTACGGTCTTAGAAATGTCATTCAATAATGGCACGGGACCATAGATAAGTTCGAGCAGGAGGTGTAAATATTTTTTTTCTAAACATGTCTCAAATTGTGGCTTGCAGTTATTTCAGACTGTAACCCGTGCTTAAACCATGGCTTGCTATTATTTCCGATAGCAACCCGCTCTTCAAAAGAAGGAAAGTGTTGCGCTAAACCAATTTTCAAAATTATCGTGCACTTATCCAAAAACAAATCAAGGAAAGCATGTCGCCAATAAGACTGCTGTTCCTACACAAATATTTTTCCTTCTAAAATTCTTCAGAAAAATATTTGTTGTTTCAAAAATGGTGGTAAAATGAGTTGCTTGAAAATCAATCAGAATCAGAATTTTCATTAATTTGCAAAACCCAATCAATGACTTCAACATGGTTAAAACTTTTTATGAAATGAGTCATTGATTGAGGGGGATAATGTTTTCAAATATATATCATCTAACGGAATTATATAATCATCCTATGTGCTTAAAAGTAAATGATACTTGCCTATATTCAAGGACTAGGATTCTAGGATGTGATTGTTAGGATTAGATGATTATAGTTTGATGAACACATTATTCCCATGCCTTTTATGATATGATTGATATGTTGGATTGACTTTTAGTAGTCGATTGCTGTTTGGGTGTTGTCGACCACCATATATATGTTTGTATGTCCACTAACATATGCAGATAAGATGGTTTATAAGAATGTTCCCGATCCGGATCCCACAAATGAAGATGATTGGATGCCGAAAGGAAAGGGCAACTATTTCTTGGGTCGACAAATGAAGAAACGGATCTTAATTGGATCTCTATGGATAGTTGGCACGATAGATGCAACTTCAGAGGTCTCACTGCATCTGCAGATGGTTTTCTTCCAGTCCTACAACAACAACAACAAAAGCAGCTTAACCACCTAACGTATCTTTGTGCAGTACAAGTAGTGAATAATACCATTTTTCAACAAATTTGATAAAAATTGTTTTGAAAATGGAAAAATATTGTTTTGAAAATAAACTGAACTCAAATTTTGGAAATCAACCGGACTTCATTCTAAACATAAGTCACTCAATCAACGACTACGGTCATTGATTGAGGGGGAGAGTGATTTCAAACTTAAGTATTTTCAATCGATATTTCTTCATAAAAGTCCGTTTGTACGAAAATAAAGTGGTGATCTAAAGATTTAATGTTATGTCATGGTATGATTTTCTTTAAAACTCAAAGATCTTTCAAAATGAAATCTTTTCTGTTCTTGTTTGATTGTGAAATTGTTTTATTTTACTTAAAGATCTCTTAAAAACTATCATACATCACACTAACAATCTTTAATGTCTAAAAGTGATCCTTATCTATCATTTTTCAAAAGTAAATCAGGCCACGTCTTTCCCCTAAAATTTTCTAAATAATTTAAATCAATTGGGATCACAAATCTCAAGAGGTTTGAAATTTTTGATCGAGGGAGAGATAGTGATTTAAATCTCTTATCTGTTTAAATGGAATTGGTTTTAGTCCTTTAAAGACACTCCTACTTCCATGTGCCAAACGATTTCAATATATGATGCACATGATTGAGGAGGAGCATTTATCCAAAAACTAGATGGGAATTTAAACCATGTACATTTTCTCCCATGTTTTCTAAACCTTATTAAATCACTTGGGATCCAAAATCTCAAAGGGTTTGATATTTTTGATCGGGGGAGAATTATTGATTTAATTATGAAATCTGATAAATGATGATCGATTTGATTCAAAAGTGCATGCTGCTCTCCTATATGTGCTAAACGCTTTCGAATCTCGAAGCACATATTGAGGGGGAGCATTTCAAAAGAAAATAAACTTTCAAGGTAAAAAGATTTCTATGTTTCAACATAAGTACCTTGATTGATTTTCTAATGGTTTCTTAATGGCAAATGTGATCGTGGAAGTTCTCCAAAAATCGTCTTCTTCTATGTGTTAAATGATTTCACAACCAACACACATTTTGAGGGGGAGAATTTACCAGAAACTCAAAAGGATTTTTCCACGGAAATTGTGATCAAAAATATATTTCAAAGAACTCTTGCCTCCATGTGCTAAACAATTTAAAAATCATGTGCATTGTGCATATGTTGAGGGGGAGCATTTCTAAAATGATCAAAACAATTAAGGTACAAAATGCTTTGATATTATATCACAAGTACCTTGATTGATTTTCCAAATGATTTTTCAATTGGTTTCAAGAAGGAAAGAACAATACCAAAAGACCGACCAATTTACTTTATGCATGGTGATATAAGGATGGTTAGGTTAGGTATTCGTTCTCACGATCCCGCCAGAGCCGGAGGGATCTACCCAGGGACAATCCACTAAACAGTGTAGAAGTCCTTAGGTATGATGAAAAAAGGAGAAAAGTGAGAAATGGAAATAGTGCCGACTGAGATAGAGCTAGAACTGGAATAAACCCAACAAGGTTCTAGTAATGAAGTCTCGGTAAGCACTGAAGGGGTTGAAGAATGAAAAAGAAATGAATGTGAAAAGGGTGAAAAGAAATAGCCCTCCAATAATTCAACCTTAAGGCAGAAACCGGGTTCAATACATATGCTACCACACTACACCAACGACTAATCCCAAAGGAGATCTACTCCTTTACAACATTATCAAGGATATCAATATCCTTGGATCTAATACTAGTCTATCTTGTACATCAAAACACACCATATCGAGTGTACATCTAAGGCACCTTTCGCTAATGCCTTTGACTAGATCTACAAGACACCTTTCACTAATGTCTTTTGTCTTCACTTCTAAGCACCTTTTACTAATGCTTCTTTGTCTTGACTTCTAAGCACCTTTTACTAATGCTTCTTTGTCTTGACTTCTAAGCACCTACCACAAGTTCTTGTGTTATAGATGATAGATACCCTTTACTAATATCTTCGTCTTAACACTTGAGACATCTTTTACTAATGTCTTCAACACTACACCTCTTTGAGGAAAGAAAGGAATCATCAACAAGAAGACTTCAGTAGCCTTGATGATGTGGAAGCATGGAAACTCATGGACTTGAGCTTGCTCGACTTCAAAGGTGGTGGTCTTGCCTTTAAGAGGAACCTAAAAGATCACACAAAAACAAAACTACAAACATAGATCTCTTGGATCTAAGGTTAGTGAGATTTAACTCAGGGGGAAAGTGTGTTAGAAAGAGATGATCAATAATGAAGAAATGGCTCACTATTTATAGAGGAAAAATCTTACTGTTCCCCGGATCCCACAGATCCCTTCCACTTGGAATCCGGCTAGCACAAAGCTAGGGATCCGTGGAACGCTCCTCTTTACCCATGGGTATTTTGGTTATGGGTCATGGGTCATGGGTTGAACCATTGATCTTTGGCTAGATACAATGTATCTTTGAGTGCAATGCACTTAGTCACTTGGGTATGGGTTGATCCATGGGTTATGGGTATTATCCATATGTGATATAAGCATGATGTCATGCAATGGGTTATGGGTCAAGATCCATGGGTTATGGGCTTTGGGTTGTACCCAACTACATTCAATGTATTTTCCCAATGGGTTGTGATACTTAAGTTTCTACCCATTTGTATTACCCAATATGCTACATACTAGTTATGTGTATATTTTATCCAAATATGTAAACACTAGTTGTTGCACATATGTATTACTAAATCATAAAATCACTTATACTTGTTTTAGTGTTTTATGTGAAAATGTGAATATGTTAGAAACTATTAGTTCAAACCATTTACGTATTTTATTTGTTTCGTTAATATGATTTTACATTTGTTATTGACAAAACAATAGAAGATCGTAAAATATAAATAAACGTTTTTACGGCTTATTTGTATTAACAATCTCCCCCTTTTTGTTGATGACAAAACATAAAATTATTTTAAGGAAAAGCTAAAATTCGTAAAAGTTTGAATTTGTAGTTTTTACTTTTTCTCCCCTTTTGTCGAAACAAAAAGTGTTTGAAGGAAGGCAACACATCGTTTTTAAGAAAAACATGTGAAAAGAAAAAAATAAGTAAAAGGAAATAGAGAGCAAATAACGGGAAAGGATCTTGTCTTTACTCCCCTTGACGAGTCCATCCCTATGTAAGGGCGTCAAGTAAGTGATACTAATCTAGTTTATTTGCAAATAAGTTTGCAAAAGATATCGTCTAAGAGACGAATGTGCTCCCCCTTGATGATTGCAATTTTGCAAGGGGATGTCATGAAATGTAAACCTAGTATTGCAAGTAATTTGCAATGTATTGCTTTGACATAAAGCTCCCCCTAGCTTTAGGATGTCAAAGTCTTCATATGTAAATTGAATAACTACAAAACAAAGGTTAGAAAGCAAGTATAATTCACAATTTCCTGCAAATGTGATTCAAGTTAGTAGAAAGAAAGCTTTCTGTATTACGGATCCCACGGTTCCCTCCTAGTAGGGATCCGTCTAGGCAATTATGAGGGATCCGTATTAGCTGTTTAATTACAGCCAAGGTGATATAACAAGTAATGTTATCACACAAATCATATGCTCAACAAAATAACAAGTAGCATGTAATTCCATTTAATAAAACTAGAGTTATGATATACATGACTCTAAAAACTAAGAAAATAAGAAAATACGTGACTAGGAATTTCTAAACAAACTATTGCTTGATGCTAGGACTCCACTAAAATCTTCTAGCTCAAGTTTTGTTTAGGTTTGATCTCGTCGAAACGTTCGAGGAGATGATAGAACATGAAATGTTGGTCTTCTCGTACTTCATGTATCAAACTTTCAACATGTTGACAATGATAGCAATCTTTGTCATGGCTAGGTAGTGGTGGTGGAAGAAGTGAAATGGCTTGATGCGAAGGATCAAGTGAAGCGGCTTGTGGAGCTTCAAACGATGTAGGGATTGGTGGAGGTGCATTTGAGAATGACTCAACCAAAAATGTTGGTGGTGGTAGAGAAGTGTCAACTTCCATATGGTCGGGTGGTTGACTTTGATGATTTCTCATAATCCAAATGGGATTGTATGATGGAAACGGCGAAAAGGAAGCCGGAGCAAGTGTTGACTCAACACCTTGATTTTGAATCATTGTTTCTCTTAATGAGGAGAATGTTGACGGCGGAAGCGGATGAGACGGCCTAGGAGGCAAGTCCTCTAAATTGTAGAGGTGAGGTGATGATAGTGGGGATGTAAATGAAATAGCTCTAGGGACCAATGGTGATGGTTTAGTGGAGATGATATTGTTTGGCCTAGGAGGTATGGTGGTGTTTTGCATAGGTAGTTTTGTGGGTACTATCCTTTTAGGAATTGGTTTGATTGGATGATGGAGAATTCTATCATTTGTTGGCTTGACGGGAGATGATTTGGTTGAAGAAATTTCATGTATAACACGAGCCTTTTTCATGGGTGGTTCTTTGGTCGATAAGTTATTACTTGGGATTTTCCTCATGATGAGATGATTTCAAGAGGTTGCAAGAGCTGAAAGTTAGGATGAGAGTGATGACTATGGAGGTCCTAACAAGGTGGTTTATAAACTAAGAGATTTGGCAAGGCATTTAAGCCTTAAGCCACTAGGATTCATTGGAATGTGATGATTGACATGCACAAGAGTCAACTTCAGAGGTTGCACTGATCTAGGAACTCATTTAAGATGAGATGGAGTGTTTGAGTTTGGAAGATGAGTTGAAATGATTGTTTTAGCAAGATTTGACATAAACTGTCATCCGCATCCCACGGTTCCTTCCTCAGAGGGATCCGTCTAGGCTAATCCTAGGGATCCGGCTTTCAGCAGTTATGAAAGGGTGGAAATGATGTTTCTAAGATCTAAGACCTATATCATCTTGAGTGTTTCAGTCCTCCTAAGTGTTTTAAATGAAGGGGGCTTGAGTACTTGAAGGCAATGAATGATGTAGCTAATGATTGTTATTTATGAAAGGATTTGGAACACTCAAGAGTACCAATAGATGACACTAAAGATTTAGAGTGTCAATTGAGGCTAAATGATCCTAGAGATCAGGTTGTGTTTTAGGAAAATATCCTAGAAGCTTTGAGATGGGAAAACTAGATTTTGATCAACTTTGATCAATTTTGAGGCGAGGATGATTAATGATCAATTTTGCCATAATCGAAAGATCTCTAAGGCTAGATGGGAGAGATCAAGTAAAAAATGAAGTGTGAGCTTAAGAGCGGAAGAGTAATGGATTAAGGACGAAACGGTAGATCTACAATCGTCTTAGAGTGTGATCTAGGTGAGTTATGAATGAGTAGGAAAGATCAACCTATCTTGATAAGGACTTAATTTTGCCTTAAGACACTATGTTTAGCTTAGTGTGTGAGGTGTTCTCAGGATATGTTTGAAATATAATGGTTTGCAATTGCATTTTCTGTTTGCCGGATCCCACGGTTCCCTAAGAGTAGGGATCCGTCTACTACAATCTTTGGGATCTGCCTATCTGCTCAGCAGGACCTTTACTAAAGATATGCAATGATCTTGACAATGCATTATATCTCAAGGATAGTCTAAAAAGAGTTCTAATACTAAGATATCAAATGTAAAATGTTTTATTTCATGAAGGAAATTGGATTACATTGATAAAGCATGAGTACAAGAGATTTGATCCTATTTTGGAATACTATTAGTTTCCTTGAGTGTTTTCGCTAGGAGGATCATTATGTGATTGATGAGTGTTGGTGGAGTCAAGAATGAAGAAAGTCTTTATGAGAGATATGTTTAGCGGTTCCATCATCTTGTTCACAAGTACGTATAACGGACTTTGAAATTGAGGATGGAAGTGCATAACATTATGATAGAGGCGTGTCAAGAACATTCCATAAGGGATGAGTTTATTCTTGGAGCCTTGAAGATTTGCAATTCGCCTTGCGAAGAAGTAGGCGAGATTGTATGGTTGTTGTGTTAGCAAACAGTACAACATGTGAGCACAACAAGAGGGAAGAATTTCTCGATTTCCCCTAAGACTCCAAACATTTTCACGTAGGATGAGTGTAAGAGGCTTGTACTTGATAAGTGCTTATTCACTCATCATTTTTACCCATCTAAGACCACAAAAACGTCTAAAAACACGAAAATATGACCAAATATACTGCAGATATCCTTAGAGTGTGTTTTTATGTGTTTCAGGTACAAAGGATCGAAAACAGGGCAAAACGGACAGAAATGAGCTTAGAATGGAAAGCGTGCTTTGCAGACGGAGCCGGAAGTGGATATTTTTACATTCTTGGATCTCGGGACACATTTTTGGAGTGAGAGTGGGAAAACAAACCCGAAACCAAACCCTAACCCAAAATTACTTTTTACCCTTAAACCCGAACCCAAATTACCAATTCACCCGTCTTTCATTTAAAACAATTATTTTTAACCATTTTTATTTACAACAATTATTTTTATTAAAACCAATTTTCATTAAAAATATTTTTTTCTATCTTAAAAAAAAATTGTTTTATAACAAAAACACAAAAAATACATTTACTTTTAAATTACTTAAACACTTAAACTATCCTTTCTTAAAACCTTTTTAATAAAAAACCACCCAACACCCTTTTGTCCACCCACCTGTTTTTACCCACCCTCTTTCTACCCAATTTACCCAAGTCAAATCCCAAAACCAGAACACAACCATTAGCGCCAAAATAATCCCATTCCCCCTCCTCTCTCACTTCCTATCCCTCTCACAGAAGAGTCCAAGGCAAGTATCACATGTCTCCCCATGCCACTGTGGCAATCCACAACACCAAAGTAGGATCAATGGCTGAGATGAATCCTTGGGCACCAAGCTATTATTGATGGTTGAGATTGATGGGTTCCAAGAAAAAGCTCAACTCTCTCACTGAATTAGCACAACATAGAAGCAGACAAGAATCGAGACAGAAAAAAGACCCTTGTTAACTTTTTAGTATAAATAGGAGTGAGAAGCATTTGTCAAAATCTTGTCTAGAATTTTTTAGTTCTAGTACCAATTTAATTTATTTGTCATTTACTTTAATTGTCATTTAAGTTTCCTTGTAATTTTTAATTTTAATGCAAATTACTTTTCAGTTTTTAATCCCATTCCAGTTTAAGCAGTTTTGATGTTTTAATTTCTGTCTTTTATGTTTCAAAAGAGTTTGTTCAAATGTGTTTTACAAGCTCATTTGAGCTTTAATTGAGTTCACAAATTGTTGCTTTCAGTCTTTAAAGCCTCAAATTCAGTTTTTTTTAGCATTTCTGCCCTGTACAGGGGTGTTTGGAACAGCACGTTGCGTGGGTCAAGACCCACTTTTGACCCAAGTTGAGTACTTAAATAGTTTTGTTTAAATGAATTTTATAGTAGTGTAGTAGTCTCATTGATTTGAAAGTGCAAAACAAGACTAAGTAGTATCTAGAAATATATGTCTGCTGTTGCATCTCTGTCCCAGCAAGCCCTCTTGTTAGCCTTTTACTAGCTTCTTTCAATTCCATATTAGCTTAGACTTAGTTTTTTTTAGGAACATTAGTGTATGAATTTAAAGTTTTAGAACTTGTTTTAGTTTTTAGACAACCTTAGGTTAGCTTAAATTACCCTTAAAAGTCCCCCCTTTTGACTGAATTTGTGTAGCAGCCTGCTGTCCCCATGACAGCCCTTGCAGCCTCCTGTTTCAAGTCCTAAAAAGCTCCAATTTAGTTGCAAAGTAGTTTTTTAGAATCCTCATAGTGCTTATTCAATCTGATTTGCCTTAGTATAGAATTAGTTGTTCATTAGATGCCTTATTTTTTAAGCTTTAATAAGCCACTCTAGCTTGTTTTGGGACTGCTACAGCAGACTGTTACAGCAGCAGCTCCACTAGCTTCATTTTGTGCTTTTTCAGATTTTGTATTAGCTTATTTATGTCCCACCTTTAGTGCTTTTAGTTATGGCCAAATGGTCTTCATCAGTTTTAGTTGTTTTCGTAATCCTATTGTAGTCTTTAATCCATTAGTTGTCTCTTAGTTTGCCTAAACCAAACGCCCTCTAGTAGTATTCTCAGCTTATGATCTTCCTTCCTTGTTTCTCTAAGCTTAATATCAGTTTAGTGGTTTTTAGTTCTTGTATAAAAGTGTTATATTGAGTCAATGTTCAGTTTCAAAAAGAAAAATTGAAAAAAAAAATGTTTGAAAAAAACGCCATTGCTGGGATTTGATCTCTGGCCACCCAGCTCACCACACACACCATTCACCAACTGCCCTAGGGTCTTTATTCGGTTTAATCTTGCACTATTAATCTCTTAACCACAAAAACAGTTTCTAGCTTACTAGCTTATTAGGCTTTTTAAGTACTTATTTCTAAAAGTAGTGTACCCCTTTTTCATTTTTCCCAAAATCAGTTTAGCTTAAAGTATTTTCTGTGAAAATTTCAGATTTTTCTAAGATAGTTTAGTATTTTTTATAATTAAATTAGATTAATTTAGTTTTTAATTCGTAATAAATAATTTAAAAGTCGAAAAAATACCCGGCTTTTTCCTAAAATTATTTTTAGTCGTTTAGAACGTAGGAAAATTAGTTTCATACCCGTAGGCCTTAAATTTCATTATTTTCACTTTTTGAGGCTCGGGATTAGCCCGGGTTTTCACGTTTTTGCATATTATCACTCTAGGACTTAGTGTAACTTAATTTTATTGTTCCGTATGCCTAGTAGTAGTTAGATCATCATTTATTTTGTTCCCATAGCCTTAATTACTTTCCCGTTAATTAATCTGTAGAAACGTAATCAAAAACGAAAAATTCCCGATCCATTCAAGCACTTTAATTCCAAACCTCAAACGTAACCGTCAATTCACTCCTCGTTGGGAAACGACCCGGGTAATCACTTGCCCGGTATCACTTATCGAGTATTCGCGGGTTTTGCGTGTCGACCTTTTTCCTAAGAGGTTGGTTTGTAATTCTCTCGCGCTTATTTCGTATTTGGTATTTTCTTATATTATAATTGACTATTTGACCCTTCAAAAGGCCAATATCAATTTGGCGCCGCTGCCGGGGAGGTTGTGTTGCGACAATATCGTTAAGGTTTGACGATTAGTGACTTGAAGAACCTTCCTCGTGAAGTTATTTTCTTTCCAAAAACCCAAAAACCCAAAAAGATTTTCCTTTTTCAAAATTTATTTTCCCTTTTATATTTTCTATTTATCAAAATCCCAAAAATATTCTTCTTTATTCCTCTTATTCGTTGATTCTATTTCTTTTACCCTCCATCCGTTTGATTCTATTCTTCGTATCCTCTCGATCACTTAATTCTATTTCTTTAACCCTCTACAAGTTTAATTCTCATGGCGACGATCGATTATCGTCGTTGTTTCCACTGCAAAAGCCGTATGGAAGAGGATCAACTTTATTGTCAAAATCAGGATTGTTTATGTAAGCGATGTGGAAGGATGGGTGCAAGCAAATATTGCTATTGGTGCGAATTATCCGATAAAAACTCTCTCGATGATTCTCCAAGTTTTTCCGACCATCCGCCACAACCCGATGTTTGTTCTATTGTTTCTGAGCCCAAACCATCTAGAATTGATCAAAATCTTTCGCGATTTACGGTTAAGGTTAAGAGAAAAGAGCAAGAACCGGAGATCAAAACGGAAGTGGTGGAAACTGCTAGCTCTTAAAGCACACCACTTGTCCCACCTCCGGAATCTTCAAGACGTTTTTTAGAAGATTTCCTTAGGGACGGAATGAACATGATTGATAACTACCTTAATGAACTTCGTCTAAAGTTAACTTCGGGAAGTACCGCTACAAATACCAATTGTGATGTTGTTGAGCCCTCGATTCCTACTCCCATACCCGAGATATCTTCGTTCGATCACGATTATTGCTATGGTTGTGGAGACGTGTTACCGAAAGGTTTTCGTTGTTTCAAATGTATGTGCGAGTGGTGTGGAAATTATCTTACTAATGGATTTTGTTCGATTTGTGCCGAGAATTTATTCGCTTATGATTCTAATCCAAATCCTTTCAATTATCCTCAAAACGATTTCAACTACCCTCCACAGAATTCATACGAACCACAACCGTACTATCAAGATTTCAATGATCCTTCATTTCATAATTTCTCCCCTCAAATTCCTTATTGTGCAAATTGTGGAGGTCCTCATTATGATTACCAATGTCAATCATGGAATCAGAATTACTATGGGCCTGATCCTTGTTATAACACTCCTTGTTTTGACAATTTCCAACCTCCACAATTTCCCGTCATTGAACAATATCCCGTCATTGATCAACATCCTCGTGAGAAAAGTATGCTAGAAGAACTTGCCGAAGACCAAACGTCTCACAACGAAAAATCTATGCTAGAATTACTTGAAGAAGAGGAACGAGCCGCTAAAATTCAAAAATGTCTTGAAGAAATACGAATCGAAGAACGAGCACTTGCAAGACGTGCCCGATGGCTCGCGACTTACATTGACGATGATGATGATAGTGACGATGATGATGAAAGTTTGTCAGCCGAAATCACACCCGAAGAGCCCGTTAACTCTCTAAGTATGGGGGATGAGCATCTTAGCACTATTCTGGAAACGGAACCGTCTTGTGCTGAGAACCTTGTCCCAACCCCAAGTGAGTGCGAGGGTGTTTTCGATATGATGTGTGATGAGCCTATTGATGATGATTCTTCTCCTCCCACCCCTAATGATTCTGTTGAGATGATCTCCGAGTCTGAAAATGACTATACGTCGTTTGACGATTCTTTATCATGCGGAGACATCGAGTATGTTGAGGAAATTCCTTCTGAGCTCGTCAGCTTAGAAGAAGTGAGAGATCTTGAACCGGAAGATCGAGAAATTGACACTGATTTTGAAACGGATGATGAAGATAATCTTGTTGTGTCTGAGGAACCTTTCACTATGGCATTCACTAATCCTCTTTTTGACTTCGATTCTGAATTCAATCTAGTCTCAGATAACCCAATGTTTGACATTCAGAATGAGGATAGTGACTCTTACTTTGAAAACCCCATTACCTCTTTACCCGAGCTCGAGGATTCTACTTCTGAAGAAAAGAATAGTGGCAATCCCACTTCGACTTTAGACCTTCTCGAGGAGTTCGCCGATGAACTCGCTCTTATTGATCATTCTCCACCGGGAGATGATAATGTGCACTTCGACTTAGAAGCCGACCTCACTGAATTGGAAAATCTTTTATACAATTCACCTTTTGATTCGTCGAGTGACACTCTTATGGAAGAGGTCGACTCATTTCTTTCTCCGGATGACTCGATGCCTCCGAGTTTTGAGAGTGACGATTATGGCTTAGGTCCATCATCCACTCGTCCGCCTGCTAAACCGCCGGATGATGGAACCTCTTCTAAGCCCGATACGGATATTCTCACTGCTTCAGTGGTGGATAAGATTGTTGAACATTCGCTCAATGTTCCTCAATCTAATCTTTTGCCCACCCATCCCACCCGTTGTCAATCCATTGACACTCTTCTTTCTTATCCCATTTCTTCTCCATATCTTATCTCCTACGGGAGTGAAGATACCATCTTTGACCCCGGCATTTCTCATTCTCTTAAGCCGGTTATATCTCATCGGAGTGGAACTTTCAGCACATTCAATGTTTCTTCAAACCATTTGAATGAAAGTCCGATGGAGATTTTCTCTTCCACTTGCTCCCCCATGGACCAATGAATTCGGGGTCGAGTCCAGCTAGCGACTCGGTTAACAAAAACAGTAGCATTTCATGGGTGTTCACCTATGTTTCTGACTTCTTTCTATTTTCTAACACTAAGTGTGGGGGGTATTCCCCCACTGTTGTTTGCTTGTTGTGTGTTTGCTCTCTGTTTTCAGGATTCCCGTAGATCGTGATGATTGATGCGCCTGTTTTCGATTCAGCCGCCCAATATCCGATCTTTTTGCTAACATTTATCTAGGGATATCTTTATAAAATCTTTTTGTGAAAAAAAGATTTCGCTTCCACACTTGGCTAGTAGTATTACCTTTTTCCGTTCTATAGTTTCGGCTACGGCCGGTACTTTGAATATTGAGGGTAATATTCAATTCTAAGTGTGGGGGGGAATTCTAGCGAATTTTGATCACATGTGTACCTTCTAGTACCCTAGTACCCCCGTTTTGACCAAAATTTTAAAAATTTTATCGCTTTAAGTCAAGTATTTACATTTACAAGAAGTGCTTTGCACAAAAATAAAGCATTGATGCTTCGGTATTAATGATAGTTTAGTCTTGATTCGGCTAGAACAAGGGGAATCCCGACTCTGCTAGAGTGTTGATCTAGCTGCTCTCTTAACAATTAGGCTAAGGTTTTACGCGTTGTGCAAATGAAAATGCTAAGCGTGGAGCAGTTGGTTCTCTTTAGAGCTTATATAAGTAATCTATGGCTTTTTCTCCCAGAAGCTAACTAATTGGACTAAAATACGTGCTCATTGTCAAACTTTTGAACATTCAAATCGTCTTGTTACAATATAAAGTTTTTAAGCAAAATTGATTTAGAGTCCGAGTTCAACTTTTTATTTAAATTTCCGAGAAAGCATACTTTCTTAAAATCTGAATAATGTGCAAAATGAAAGTATCGAAAGTTGCTTGAATGATGCAAAAGTTGCAAGTTTAAAGTTAAAGTCAAAATGAATGTGAAAAAAAAAATTGAAAATGAAAAAAAAAAGATGAAAAAAAAATATATATATATATATGAGTTGTGTGAATAAAAGCACAATGTTGCTTATGAATAAATGTACGAAACTTGCTTTTTCTTAAATTTAAATCGGAAGTTGAACTCGTATTCGTCAAAGTTGTCTAAAAGTTTGACGGTAATTTGGAAATCCTTGACTTCAAAGATCCCGAAAGCTCCGATACTATTCTCGAGGGTGAAAACCTAGCCTCCTTAAAAGGACAAGCTGAGAAGAAAGTCGCTACATGGAGTGATCTCACCTTTGAATCTCGAATTTCTAAATTATCGTCGGTTGTAATCCATTTAGGCTTAGTTTTAACTTAACGGTAGCTTCGTAAATCTTTGGAATCGAATTCCCGCTAATTCCTGTACTATTCTCTGTGAGGTGTCAAAAGCCCGGTCACTTAAAACTAATGTTTTGGGATGTGCCGAGAAGAAAGCCGCTACATGGAAGAGGCCCTTTCGATCCTTAGACTTTCATCGTTTCCGGTGGGTTAGTACTTTGGTTAAGTGGATAACAACCATAACAAATGTCGATTTAAATGAACAAACTTTTGAAAATGAGCACACACACACACTTAAATTGTATAAATTGCGGGAGTAAAAAGTTAAGTCTCGACTTACATAGATTATTGATATAAGTAGTGTTAGCATTTTACAAAAACGTTTGCACAATAAGTTTAAGCTTGGTTTGAGAGTATCAAAAAGAGGATGACGATTACAATTCCCCGGAGACACCCATTTTGCGTGAATCCCGTTCCGTGATGCCATGTTTTGATAATCAAGCACGTTATTTATTTACGTTCAAGTTTAAATTTCTCGTAGTTGAATAAAAAGTCGAAACGGGGTATTCTTGGTATTTTTGATCCTTTCATTACTTCATATGATCGGATTGCTAGGGACTAGCAATTGATAGTGTGGGGGATTTGATAAGTGCTTATTCACTCATCATTTTTACCCATCTAAGACCACAAAAACGTCTAAAAACACGAAAATATGACCAAATATACTGCAGATATCCTTGGAGTGTGTTTTTATGTGTTTCAGGTACAAAGGATCGAAAACAGGGCAAAAACGGACAGAAATGAGCTTAGAATGGAAAGCGTGCTTTGCAGACGGAGCCGGAAGTGGATATTTTTACATTCTTGGATCCCGGGACACATTTTTGGAGTGAGAGTGGGAAAACAAACCCGAAACCAAACCCTAACCCAAAATTACTTTTTACCCTTAAACCCGAACCCAAATTACCAATTCACCCGTCTTTCATTTAAAACAATTATTTTTAACCATTTTTATTTACAACAATTATTTTTATTAAAACCAATTTTCATTAAAAATATTTTTTTCTATCTTTAAAAAAAATAAAAAATAAAATAAAAATTTGTTTTATAACAAAAACACAAAAAATACATTTACTTTTAAATTACTTAAACACTTAAACTATCCTTTCTTAAAACCTTTTTAATAAAAAACCACCCAACACCCTTTTGTCCACCCACCTGTTTTTACCCACCCTCTTTCTACCCAATTTACCCAAGTCAAATCCCAAAACCAGAACACAACCATTGGCGCCAAAATAATCCCATTCCCCCTCCTCTCTCACTTCCTGTCCCTCTCACAGAAGAGTCCAGGGCAAGTATCACATGTCTCCCCATGCCACTGTGGCAATCCACAACACCAAAGTAGGATCAATGGCTGAGATGAATCCTTGGGCACCAAGCTATTATTGATGGTTGAGATTGATGGGTTCCAAGCAAAAGCTCAACTCTCTCACTGAATTAGCACAACATAGAAGCATACAAGAATCGAGACAGAAAAAAGACCCTTGTTAACTTTTTAGTATAAATAGGAGTGAGAAGCATTTGTCAAAATCTTGTCTAGAATTTTTATGTTCTAGTACCATTTTAATTTATTGTCATTTACTTTAATTGTCATTTAAGTTTCCTTGTAATTTTTAATTTTAATGCAAATTACTTTTCAGTTTTTAATCCCATTCCAGTTTAAGCAGTTTTGATGTTTTAATTTCTGTCTTTTATGTTTCAAAAGAGTTTGTTCAAATGTGGTTTACAAGCTCATTTGAGCTTTAATTGAGTTCACAAATTGTTGCTTTCAGTCTTTAAGCCTCAAATTCAGTTTTTTTTAGCATTTCTGCCCTGTACAGGGGTGTTTGGAACAGCACGTTGCGTGGGTCAAGACCCACTTTTGACCCAAGTTGAGTACTTAAATAGTTTTGTTTAAATGAATTTTATAGTAGTGTAGTAGTCTCATTGATTTGAAAGTGCAAAACAAGACTAAGTAGTATCTAGAAATATATGTCTGCTGTTGCATCTCTGTCCCAGCAAGCCCTCTTGTTAGCCTTTTACTAGCTTCTTTCAATTCCATATTAGCTTAGACTTAGTTTTTTTTAGGAACATTAGTGTATGAATTTAAAGTTTTAGAACTTGTTTTAGTTTTTAGACAACCTTAGGTTAGCTTAAATTACCCTTAAAAGTCCCCCCTTTTGACTGAATTTGTGTAGCAGCCTGCTGTCCCCATGACAGCCCTTGCAGCCTCCTGTTTCAAGTCCTAAAAAGCTCCAATTTAGTTGCAAAGTAGTTTTTTAGAATCCTCATAGTGCTTATTCAATCTGATTTGCCTTAGTATAGAATTAGTTGTTCATTAGATGCCTTATTTTTTAAGCTTTAATAAGCCACTCTAGCCTGTTTTGGGACTGCTACAGCAGACTGTTACAGCAGCAGCTCCACTAGCTTCATTTTGTGCTTTTTCAGATTTTGTATTAGCTTATTTATGTCCCACCTTTAGTGCTTTTAGTTATGGCCAAATGGTCTTCATCAGTTTTAGTTGTTTTCGTAATCCTATTGTAGTCTTTAATCCATTAGTTGTCTCTTAGTTTGCCTAAACCAAACGCCCTCTAGTAGTATTCTCAGCTTATGATCTTCCTTCCTTGTTTCTCTAAGCTTAATATCAGTTTAGTGGTTTTTAGTTCTTGTATAAAAGTGTTATATTGAGTCAATGTTCAGTTTCAAAAAGAAAAATTGAAAAAAAAAATGTTTGAAAAAAAACACCATTGCTGGGATTTGATCTCTGGCCACCCAGCTCACCACACACACCATTCACCAACTGCCCTAGGGTCTTTATTCGGTTTAATCTTGCACTATTAATCTCTTAACCACAAAAACAGTTTCTAGCTTACTAGCTTATTAGGCTTTTTAAGTACTTATTTCTAAAAGTAGTGTACCCCTTTTTCATTTTTCCCAAAATCAGTTTAGCTTAAAGTATTTTCTGTGAAAATTTCAGATTTTTCTAAGATAGTTTAGTATTTTTTATAATTAAATTAGATTAATTTAGTTTTTAATTCGTAATAAATAATTTAAAAGTCGAAAAAATACCCGGCTTTTTCCTAAAATTATTTTTAGTCGTTTAGAACGTAGGAAAATTAGTTTCATACCCGTAGGCCTTAAATTTCATTATTTTCACTTTTTGAGGCTCGGGATTAGCCCGGGTTTTCACGTTTTTGCATATTATCACTCTAGGACTTAGTGTAACTTAATTTTATTGTTCCGTATGCCTAGTAGTAGTTAGATCATCATTTATTTTGTTCCCATAGCCTTAATTACTTTCCCGTTAATTAATCTGTAGAAACATAATCAAAAACGAAAAATTCCCGATCCATTCAAGCACTTTAATTCCAAACCTCAAACGTAACCGTCAATTCACTCCTCGTTGGGAAACGACCCGGGTAATCACTTGCCCGGTATCACTTATCGAGTATTCGCGGGTTTTGCGTGTCGACCTTTTTCCTAAGAGGTTGGTTTGTAATTCTCTCGCGCTTATTTCGTATTTGGTATTTTCTTATATTATAATTGACTATTTGACCCTTCAAAAGGCCAATATCAGTACTCTTCTCGGATATCCCTTGTAAAGATAATGTTTGGATCGGAGTAATATGGTCGAGGTTTGCACATTATGCGATTTAAATCTTCCGAAGAGGGTATGTGTGAACAATATGGACTATTTTCTTCACGAAAGTTGAAGAGAGAATCAAGAGACCAATCTTCGGTGAAGACACATTTTCCATGATTTGGAATCTGGAGGATGTGAGCAAAATGCCCAAGGGTTAGAGTGAACTTTTGGTTTTTGATATAAAACCAAAGAGATAGAGAGCGATCCTCGTTACGAACGAGTTCGACTTGACGGAAGAATTCCATTATGAACCTTGGACATATCTTCTCGTTGATTTCAAGAAGGCATTCTATTCCTATGGCTCGGAAGGAGGTATTGATACCTTCTTCGAATTGTAGAGAGGTGTCTACAATACGTCCTTCGTGGAAGTGATGGTTTTCGAGATTATTGAACCTACGGACATGATTGCCAGGTGTGTTGTGTTCGAGAGATATGTTCGGAGTGTAGACGCTAGTGAGTGAAAAATCAAACTCATATTCATGCGTCATAGTTGAATCTATAAAAATGATGAGTTAATAAAAGGAGATGTTTGTGGTCAACCTATGATGATCTAATGTTTTTACTATATTTTTATTAACAATGGTATTTAACACTTTAACATACTCAAGGTTTTGACTTTCAAGTGGATTATTACATTTAGAAAGATATTAGTTTTTAATCTTGCATGAAGACTGTTTTCCAGTAGGACGGATCCCACGGTTCTTTTACAAAAGGGATCCGGCGAGTATATCATCCGGGATCCGTGGATCTGTAGTAACAGAAACAGATTTGATAAAAACATAGGTTTTACAGTTTTTATACCACGAAATATGTTTTATCCTACATTTTCTTTTTAGCATGCATACATGACTTCTAATGTATCACGAAAGAATATAAAACATATAAATCAAAATGAGTGACAAACACATTATGATAAAAATAACCTAGATAAACTAGATTATTAATAATATTGCATTTCGATACTAAGGATGATACAAAGGATTTGGTATATGATCCCAATGTAGATTAACAACACAAAGTAAATGTCTCCATATGTGAACTTCATCATAGGGAACACAAGTGCGATGAGTGTTAGGGCGATGAGCACGAGTGCGATGTAAACCATGTTGATGACGGATCTTCTTGGTTTCGGTTGAGATGAAATGAGGAGGAAGATGAAGTTTTTGAATAAGAGAAAATTTTGAAATCGGAGGATTTGAAAAAGTGAGGGTTTGGTCGACGATGGGGTTATCTATAGGGAAGGAGGAATTTTTGAAATTCGTGTTTTGTTTTATTATAGGATTTGAAAGGGACAAAACATAAGTTTTATATACCATGACTTTAGACGAGAAGTAAGACACGTATGTGAGAAAAGGCTTCCTAATGAAACTTCATGTAAAACATGTATGAGCACAAAAGATAATCATATAAATACCTAAATAGGTATACTTAATTATCAAGCAAAATAAAAAGAAAAACATACCTCTAGCGCACTTAGGAATGTCTTTACAAATGACACAACAAATGTCACTTAGACGATTCTCGTTCCTTTGCGATTAAGATACCTTCTTAAGGAATGTATTCTTATTACCAAGCGACTCCTAAAGCTTGGTAGGTTTGAGCTTTGACGAATCAACATGACGAAGAGGATTAGTGCAATTAAATGAAAAAGTAAATAAGAAAAAATGTTGTTATCAAATCAACATCCAAACATATAGTTTTAAAAGACATGGTGTTTGTTTTTATGAAAAACCTTCTTTGTAGTTTTCAATTAACCATGGATCGTATCAAGTTTTTAAAGTACAATATACTTCAAGAAACTTGGTAACGAAGCTCTGATACCAATTGTGGAAAACTAGAAGGGGGGGTTGAATAGTTTTGCCAATTAAAACTTCCTTTTAATCTATTTAGATTGACTTATGACAATCTATATGGATGTGTGTGTTGGATGTTGATAAACAAGCATATAAAGGTAAGTAATGAAAAGATAAGAGTAAGAAGCACAAAACCACAACACGAGTATTTATAGTGGTTCGGCTACAAGGACACCTTCCTTGCCCTACTCCACTCCCTGAGTCACCTACTCGAGAGTTCGTAATCACTACACCAATCTCCTTATGGCGGAGAATCCTTCACAACGTCGCCTACCCTTTTTCCGGTGCTAGGCTAACCACCGGGTTCTTTCACTCCAAGGTGAACCACACCTACACA
The DNA here is from genome assembly GCA_910596185.1 of Chrysanthemum makinoi. Taxonomy (NCBI): domain Eukaryota; kingdom Viridiplantae; phylum Streptophyta; class Magnoliopsida; order Asterales; family Asteraceae; genus Chrysanthemum; species Chrysanthemum makinoi. The sequence goes on along the minus strand of OU343223.1, from coordinate 118,123,778 downwards.
ACGTCGCATACCCTTTATAAGGTACTAGGCTAAGTACCTAGTTCTTTCACTCCAAAGTGAACTACACCTTCACAACGTCGCCTACCCTTTATTAGGTACTAGGCTAAGCACCTAGTTCCATTGCAATGGAGGAACTACTACCACACTACACCAACGACTAATCCTAAAGGAGATCTACTCCTTTACAACATTATCAAGGATATCAATATCCTTGGATCTAATACTAGTCTATCTTGTACATCGAAACACACCATATCAAGTGTACATCTAAGGCACCTTTCGCTAATGCCTTTGACTAGATCTACAAGACACCTTTCACTAATGTCTTGTGTCTTCACTTCTAAGCACCTTTTACTAATGCTTCTTTGTCTTGACTTCTAAGCACCTTTTACTAATGCTTCTTTGTCTTGACTTCTAAGCACCTACCACAAGTGCTTGTGTTATAGATGATAGATACCCTTTACTAATATCTTCGTCTTAACACTTGAGACATCTTTTACTAATATCTTCAACACTACACCTCTTTGAGGAAAGAAAGGAATCATCAACAAGAAGACTTCAGTAGCCTTGATGATGAGGAAGCATGGCAACTCATGGACTTGAGCTTACTCGACTTCAAAGGTGGTGATCTTGCCTTTAAGAGGAACCTAAAAGATCACACAAAAACAAAACTACAAACATAGATCTCTTGGATCTAAGGTTAGTGAGATTTAACTCAGGGGGAAAGTGTGTTAGAAAGAGATGATCAATAATGAAGAAATGGCTCACTATTTATAAAGGAAAAATTCTACTGTTCCCCGGATCCCACGGATCCCTTCCACTTGGGATCCGGCTAGCACAAAGCTAGGGATCCGTGGAACGCTCCTCTTTACCCATGGGTATTTTGGTTATGGGTCATGGGTTGAACCATGGATCTTTGGCTAGATACAATGTATCTTTGAGTGCAATGCACTTAGTCACTTGGGTATGGGTTGATCCATGGGTTATGGGTATTATCCATATGTGATATAAGCATGATGTCATGCAATGGGTTATGGGTCAAGATCCATGGGTTATGGGCTTTGGGTTGTACCCAACTACATTCAATGTATTTGCCCAATGGGTTGTGATACTTAAGTTTCTACCCATTTGTATTACCCAATATACTACATACTAGTTATGTGTATATTTTATCCAAATATGTAAACACTAGTTGTTGTACATATGTATTACTAAATCATAAAATTCCTTATACTTGTTTTAGTGTTTTATGTGAAAATGTGAATATGTTAGAAACTATTAGTTCAAACCATTTAAGTATTTTATTTGTTTCGTTAATATGATTTTACGTTTGTTATCGATAAAACAATAGAAGATCGTAAAATATAAATAAACGTTTTTACGGCTTATTTGTATTAACACCATCAATGACATACAACAAAGATGCTTCCGCTACTCTGATGAAAATATGTCATGATCCAGAAAGTGTGAGCATGTCGGTCCAAAAGTCACAACATCACATTATGGCAACACAATAAAGAGTGATCCAGAGATTTACTGTGGCTGGTGATCTCAAAGAATGCTCGAAGATCATCAAAGATGTGGATCAGTTCAAAGACCTCCACTGAAAGTACAAAATATGCGAACTTTGAAGAATCACTGCTAAAGCACAAAGATTGCGGAACTTGAAGAATTGAAGTCTACGAGCTCAGAACTAAAGACAAAGATAGAATGTTAGGATGCAAAATGTATTTCATGGGGTGACCTCCCTTAGGGGGAGATTGTTAGGAATTAGAAATTCCATAAGGAAGTGTCGGTCACCCCAATTATAGTCTAGCATATGTTAGCTCGTAGACATATCGTTATTTACTTTATTTAGTAGTAATTAGTTAGTTATTAGCATAGTTTAGTTTAGAGCAACACCGTGGAGGAAGGACGGGTCTTTACCCACTGTATACCTGATCTACAGTCCGACAGGAGGACGAGTAGTCTGTAACTATAAATACCCCTTCCATCCTTGGAAGGGGTGGAGCTTCTTAATCTAACCTTGCATTTTTTGTTTTATCTCTCTCTAGAACTCCCTCTCTACTCTCTTCATCTCTCTAAACATGGCACTCTTGTTTTGTAAGATATAACTTTTCACATACACATCATAACATTAACACAAGGTAGCATATAGATGGAATTCTAGAGAGAGAAAGTTAGAGGTTTAGGGAACTTAGTGAGAGAGAGTGAAAGATATTATTATGAGCTCCAACTCTCTACCTTGGGAGGTAGAGAGTATTTATAGTCTTACATAAATCGCCACAAAACGGGCTGTGGATCGGCATACAAGGGTAAAGACCCGTCCGTCCTCCACGGTGTTACTTAACTAAATACTACTTAACTAAATATTACTACGACTATGAGCTTTCTAACGATTACATATACTTGAGGTGACCGACTCTTTAATACCTGGAATTTCTAATTCCTAACAATCTCCCCCTAAGGGAGGTCACATCAATCATGCACTAAAATTACATTGAATACAAACAGATATGACATTAACAATTGTTCTTGCATTCTTGATGTAGTCCTTTGTTCCTAAGCTCGTAGTCATTGATTCTTCACATTGCATGTTTGGTTACTTCAAGTGGAGGTCTATTACTGATCCACGTGGTAATAATTTTGAGCCACTTTTGGATCATCAGCTAGTAGAAAATCTCCGATACATCCATTGTGGTGTTGGTATTATGTGATGTTGTGACATTCGGACCGACATGCTCACATTCTGGATCATGATATATTCTCATCAGAGTAGCGGAAGCATTTGTTGAATCATGATATTGGCAGCAGCGTAGTAGAAGCATGGAGTAAAAATATCGAGTCATTGATGCACTAATCATGATTTCTTTTGAGATGAATGTGTTAGGTGAGCATGCGGTTATGGATTGACCGCTTATTCTCGACACCGCAAACGCCGGGTGTACCGCATAAGACAATTAGCAATAAAGCGCACGAAAGTGTCTTTGACACTTTCGATGAATTGAGGTACACGGCCCACGGTTCCCCGTTGATCAGTACAAGTACTACCTCGTGATCGTATAATTCGAAGAATTTCCTTGACAGTGGTTTCGCAATTTGCTCTAGCTGTTCTCAAACCGAACGTCTCAAAGAAGACAACACGGAGTGAGTGAACCAAATAATTTTCGTCCACCGATTGATGAAAAGAGATTTGAAAACAATCGTGTATTGCTCAATAGAAATTGTTTTTGCAATATAACGAAGGTTTTAATGAAAATCAATTATCAATCATAAAACACCTTTTGATTTGAAAAATTAGTACACGGTCGACGTGCTTAATGAGAAGAGTTTTAAAGCACAAAGACCGGTTTTTCAAAGGTATCCGTCAATCCATAACCTGAACCAGGATTGATTCAAAAGAATGAATCGCCCCATTGTTTCTGTTCAGTTGTCACATGGTTGATCTAGATAATAGATCTCACATGCCACCTACCAGGAGCTTGTTAGATGTTGGCTCCAGAAGGCTTTCCATCTTCATTGTGAGTATGTTTGCATATCACTCGGATGTTCTGGCAATACCACAAGGATAATGCGTAGGACTATTAAGATATAATCTCACTTTCCACATTGTGTGAAACGAGAGTCTTCATTGAAAGTGTCCTAATGAGATTTATTGATGATCTCGTGGCTCTAGACTCAATTTGTGCATATTTGGTTCCTATGTCGGAGACTAGGAGAGGGTCTCCTTCTTCAATATCAACAATCTCTAAGAGAAAGTCGATAGATTATGTAGGTTCCCCGTGAGAATGAAACAAGTCCTTTTAAGAGGAACTTGAGTGGTTTGGGAAGTTGAAGTGCAGCGCGTCACTGGGTCCATGACGTCTTGTCTTCAATACCGATGTTACCATCAGTAGCATATGAATTGAACCCGGTTTCTGCCCTAAGGTTGAATAAATGGAGGGCTATTTGTTTTCACCCTTTTCTCATTCAATTCTTTTTAATTCTTCAACCCCTTCAGTGCTTACCGAGACTTCATAGCTAGAACCTTGTTGGGTTTATTCCAGTACTAGCTCAGCCTCAGTCGACTCTTCCCATTCCTCATTTTTCTCCTTTTATTATCATACCTAAGAACTCTACACTAACTAGTGGATAGTCCCTGGGTAGATCCCTCCGTTCTGGCGGATCTTGGGAACAAAAACCTAACCTTATCATCCTTATATCACCGTACATAAAGTAAAGTTGGTCGGTCTATTTGGTATTGTTCATCTGCCGTTGGAACCAATTGAAAACCATTTTGAAAATCAATTCGATACTTGTGATATATTATCAAAGCATTTTGTACCTGAATTGTTTTTGATATTTTTAGAACGAGAACTCCCCTCAACATGTGCATCAAGTATTTGAAAATGTTTTGCACACGGAGGCAAGAGAAAGAATTAACTTCTTTGATTACCATTTTCTAAAAGATATCAACATCACTTCCCAAATCGAATCAAGTAGATAAAGCATTTTGGGGAAGGATGAGATTTTCATGATTTTGCTCCCCTCAATATGTGCTTCTAGGTTTGAAAGGAGTTTTACACATACTAGAGGGAACCCGCACATTGAGATAAATGATCACGTTTCAAATTATAGATGCTCCCCCTCAATGTGTGCATGGAAAATTTGAAATCGTTTGTCACTTACGGGAGGCAAACATGCTAATCACTTAAGAAACCATTTATCGAATTATCGGTTTAAATCTTATTTAAATCACAACTTCTCCCCCGATCACAATAATTAAAACATTTGAGATTTGTGATCTCTGTAGATTTAAATTGATTTTGAAAGCTTTTAAGGAGAATTGTGACTTGATTATGAAAGCGTTTTAACCGATAAGGATCTGATGTTGAGATTTTAAACTCCATTGGTTAAACATGCATGTACATCTTTTGAAAACAATTTAATGCCAAATAACTTTTTAATTTAATTGAAATCATTCTCCCCTCAATCAATGACATAGGTTGTTGATTGAGCGATAGAGATTTTGACAGATAAGTCCCGATGATTATCAAAAATAGAGACCAAGTTATTTTTCAAAGCATTTAGTTTTCAGCAGATAAATGTTATAGAATCAGAGCATGGAATTTGAAAACATGGTAAAACATGGCTCTGTTCATTCTTTTAAAACCGGGTTATTGCCTGAAAATGACAATAAACCATTTTTTTCTCTTTCTCTCAAACATAATTTTTTGATTTTTTTTTTTTGAAATTCGACCAACATCTAAAGTCCCGTGTCATTCTTTGAATGACAGCACAAAGACCGTAGATATTATCGAACCGAGAAAACGCATGACAAAAAGACAATATTTTTGAAGATTTTTCGAATTTTTCAGATTTTTATGGATTTTGAAGGTTTTATAATTTTGTATTTTGATTTTTCGAATAGATATATACAAGAGATAGATGAAGATAGACCTTTACTCCTCGTCTTCCTCCTGAAGACGTTTGAGAGTATCCGGTTGAAGGCTTTTCAAGCCAAGACGTGGAAGAATAAACTCAAAACGTTCTCTTGGAAGAGCTTTGGTGAAGATGTCCGCTAACCGATATTCAGACCTCACAAAATATAGTTCCACCACACCTTTTCCACTTGTTCCCTGATGAAATGATGTCGAATGTCGATATGCTTTGCTCTTGAGTGTTGAACGTTGTTGCATGAGAGAGCAATAGCACTTTTATTATCACAGTACAGAGGGATTTTGTTGAATTCAAAGCCATAGTCCGATAATTGAGATCTCATCCATAAGATTTGAGCACAACAAGATGACATGGCTATGTATTCAGCCTCTGTAGAGGAAATAGAGGTACTCATTTGCTTCTTTGAAGACCAGCTCACAAGCTTATCACCCAAGAATTGAGCACCTCCAGATGTACTTCGACGTGTATCTTGACAACCTCGCATGATCAGATCTCGCATAGGCCGTTAGTGACATACCGGTGTCCTTCGGGTACCATAGTCCCATATTGATGGTTCCTTGGAGATACCGAAAGACCCGCTTAACCGCTTCAAGGTGCTTTTTAGTAGGCTTAGCCTGATATCTAGCACACATGCACAAGCGAACAAGATGTCTGGTCTACTAGCTGTGAGGTACATCAGGGATCCAATCATACTACGATATTTCGTTTGGTCAATCATGATCCCCGAGTGGTCCTCATCTAGTTTGGTTCGATCAATCATGGGAGTGTCAACAGGTCACATGAATCAAATCCAAATTTCTTTAAAATCTCTGTTGCATATTTAGATTGATTTATGAAAATGCCTCCGTGACTTTGTGAAATTTGTAATCCCAAGAAAAACGACATTTGTCCCATCATTGACATTTGAAACTTAGAACTCATTTCATTAGAAAAACGATCACATTCCATTGGGTCGGTCGAGGCAAAAATAATATCATCAACATAAATTTGAACATGAGTTAAATGTTTGCCTGACTTCCCGGTGAACAATGTAGGATCAACTGCTCCTTTGATGAATCCGGTTGATAGAAGAAACTTTGACAGTGTATCATACCATGCCCTTGGAGCTTGCTTTAAACCGTAGAGAGCCTTCTTCAGACGATAAACGTGAGTAGGATGCTCTTGATTCACAAATCCTTCAGTTGGCTGACGTAGACGACTTCTTTAAGATCTCCGCTCGAAATGCCGCCTTCACATCCATCGATACACTACCATGTTCTTACTAGCAGCGTTAGCCGAAAGATTCGATTGCCTCGATTCGAGCAACAAGAGCAAAAGATTCTTCAAAGTCTATACCCTCCTCTTGACGATATCCTTTAGCAACTAAACGAGCCTTGTTCTTCAACACATCACCATGCTCATCAAGTTTTACTTTGAAGATCCATTTGAGAGCTATAATCATAGCACAGTCTGGAGCAGGTACTAACTCCCATACATCAAGTCGATCAAACTCATGAATTTCATCTTGCATGGCATTGAACCAGCTGTCTTCATTCATGGCGGTTTTAACATCTTTTGGTTCGATCTTAGAAAGTACGGAGTTGAAGAAACACCATAAGGCATCGGTTGCAAGTTGTTTCCGGGTTGATACAGGACGAGAGGGATTTCCAATGATGTTGTCTAATGGATGATCGTGAGTCCATTTTCTAAGGTGTTCATGTGGCAGTTGTTGAGGAACTGAGGTAGCCGAGTCGATGTCTCCTGAAGAAGATGGTTCTGATGATGATTCAGGAGTAGCAAATATGTTTTCAAATGGAGCATCCTCGGGAGTAGCAAAGGGATTAACTTCATCATTGATGCCCGAAACATTTCCATGATGTACATTTGAAGAATGATGATTTGTTGATGAGATCAAGGATCGCAGCAGGTGCTTCTTGACTTAAAGATATTGAGACTGAAGGATTGACTTCATTCACAGGAATATGAGCATCCTCTGTTGCAGGAATCATCACCTCATTAGTGTTTGAATCATACAGTTCATCAAACATAGGATCAAACAATTTCTTTACATCATCTTCAGATGGAGGTACATATGGAGTTTCTTGAGTAGAGTTTGGAACAAGAGATGAACCAATGGGACTGTCTTGAAGTGCGGGTCCCGAGTGGAGTGTTCAGGAGCCATTTGACCGGTCAGCCCATCAAACGTAACGTGAATGGTTTCCATGATATTTCGGGTTCTTTTGTTATAGATTCGGTATCCCTTTTTGTTTGGTGCGTATCCTACAAATACTCCAATGTCAACTTTAGCCCTAAGTTTCCCTAAGTCTTGACCCTCATTAGTTGGATAGCACAATGCACCAAACACACGAAGGAAAGAGAGATTAGGTTTTCTGTTGTGGACAAGTTCATATGGAGTTTTTCCATGTACAGTGTGGATTAGGGAACGATTTTGTGTATAGCATGCAGTGGCGATTGCTTCAGCCCAGAGAAACATTGGAACCTTTGAGTAAATCAACATTGTTCTAGCGGCTTCAACCAGAGTCCGATTTCGTCTTTCAACTACACCGTTCTGTTGAGGAGTTCGTGAAACACTTCTTTGATGCCTGATTCCAACGCTTTCATAGAATTCATTAAGTTGTTTGTTGACAAACTCAGTTCCATTGTCTGTTCTGACAATTCAGACGGTTTTGTTAAGTCGAACCTGCAGCTGTTTGATGAGTTTGATAATGATATCTCGAGTTTCATCCTTTGTCCTTAAGAACTTGACCCAGGTGAATCTAGAGTAATCATCAACCACAACTAACACATATTTCTTCCCAAAGATATTCAGTACCCTCATTGGTCCACATAAATCCATATGAATCATATGAAGAACTTCTGTGACAGAGTTAGTAGGTTTGGGTTTATGGGCATATTTCTTGCTTTTTCCCAATTGACATGCTGAACAAAGATGATCCTTTTCATACTTTAGTCTAGGTAAACCTACAACTAGGTCCTTTCTCGAAAGATCGTTGATGGTGCCGAAGTTCAAGTGATTGAGACGACGGTGCCATAACCATGACTTTGTTTTTGAAGCCTTTGATAACAAGCAGATTGGAGAAGCCCTCATCATGTCATCGATAGAGATGGTGTAAAGGTTTGACCCACGAGTTCCTTTTAACAGTTCCTTACCATTAAGATCTCTAACAAAGCAGGTATGTTTTCTGAAGGCAACTTCTAGATCTGAGTCACAGAATTGACCAACAGAGAACAAATTATGACCCAACCCTTCAACATAGTAGACTCTCGAGATGACACTATCACCAACAACATAATCTCCATAACCCATAATAGCACCGAAATGATCATTACCAAATCTAACAGTCCCGATGAACTTGCTCACGAAGTTCATGAGCCGCGACCGGTCTCCAATCATATGCTTGGAACAGCCTGAGTCCAGGTACCACAGAACGATTTGAACGATCTGCAGTTGAACACAGACAAAAATGGATAATTGGATAATTGGGATCCCCATGCAAGAATGGGTTCCACTTGGTTAGTAACAGTATATGGAACACCCACATCGTAATCGAAACATCCATATCGAAGTAGAAGTAATGGAATCATTGGGAATAGATGCAATGCTGGTGTCAGTATTTGACCTATTCAAAGTATGTTTACTTCTTAAGGGAATAGTTCTACAAGTAGGCATCCATTTTCTAGTGGGCATAATCTTAGCAGTTTGAGAACAAAACCGATTATTCTTATGGCCAAAAGGTATCCAATAATAACCTATCTTTATAAAAGTTCTTCCTGTGGGTTTCCACTGTTTTCTAACAGTCTTTCGTTTTTGCCTTTTTGCCTTATTTGCACGATTATTAGCATTAGCAATTTTAACTGGGCATTTGACAAAGATTAGACAAAGCATTCACACCACATTCTTGATTAGCAAATGAATTCAAGCATACAGCATTACAAGGTTTGCAGATAGTATCAGAATTCGAATTAATTACAGGACGCCTAAGGCTAATACTAGAATCAACACGATTCGTTTTATTCAACTCAAGCCTAAAGTTCCTAGATTGGTCTTCTACTCTCTTCCAGTGCACATTCTTAGCTTGCAAGGTCCTATCATTCCTTGTATTGTCTTGAGACTTTGACCTGCTCGCTTTAAAGTCACCGATTACTCCTGTAGAGGGAATGGGAACATTAGTTGGTTGATCTAATTTTTGCATTCCTGAACTTGATGTGCAAGGATCTCAAGTACTAGAAGGCACATTAGTGTATACTTTAAGACTGTGATTTGAGCTTTTTGCAGGCACACTAAAGTTCACTTTCTTAGCACTAACATATCTGGAATCTGAACTACTTGAAGGCACATTAGTGTTTCCTTTTTTAAGACTGGGCATAGAACGGATTTCCTGCTTGGCACTAGGCATAGAACAGGGCATCACAGCTTTGCCTTTTGCACCTAAGGTTAAGGATTTTGGACATGTGGCAATTACACATTCTAGCAACTCTTGAGATCGTTTGGCCTGGAGGCAAGCAAACCTAATTTCACTATCAAGAGGTTTGTTAATGAAATCCTCTTCGACAATCTCACGGAGACATTCTAGACTATCCTTAAGGTGAGCACAGGAGTCATGAAAAGCATGTTCATTATTCCTAAGATGAGGAGGAATATATTTAACTGTCACAGTGTATTTGCAATCTAAGGGTGATTTTGAGACAACATTCTGATTGAAAACAAGTGGCGCTTTCCCATTTCCCCTGACTTCTCAGATTCTCAATTTCCTTTTGTAAAGACGTTATTTTTTCGTTGTTTTGGTCACGGGTGACTTTATTGAATCATATAACTCTTTAAAATGTCGTTTAACCTTTTCATTTTCTTCTAGAAAACTTTCGTTTTCCTTTTGTAAAGCATTTACTAGGTTTTGAAGATGAAAAGTTTGAGAATTCTGAGAATCTAAAGGAGGAGGCATTTGGGAGCCTGTTATATTGTTCGTTTGACCCTTTAATTGAGAGATTTGGGCTTTCAACTTTCCGATCGTGTTGCACTGAGCTTGAATTTGTTCATCACGTTTGTTAATTTGAAAAACTGCATCAAACTCTGGAGCATCTGAAGATGTCTTGATATTTGAAGTTTTGACATTTTCTTTGAGATGTTGATATTTTAGTTGTAAATTAAAATGCTCAACTTCTAGTTTAGAAAAATGTTTAACCAAATTGTCGTGATCATCCAGTTCAATTTTCTCGTTTAGTTTAGAATTAGTTTTTTCAAGCTCAATGACACGATCATGGGAGACTTTCAGGGCCACAGATAGTTCATGAAATTTGGAAGCATTAATAGAGCAGTTTGAAGCAGTGAAAAAGATATCTTGAGCAACACATTCAGGAATAAGAGTCTCATTTAAGGTATGCAAGTTCTTCCTCTCAATCTCATTATATTTTAGTGCACGCCCATAATCACTAACTTCAACTACCATTGCATCAAATTCCTTTTCCATTTCTTTAATATCTGATTTTATCCCCTTTTAAGACTCTCAAAATGATCTTTTAGTTGTTTAAAGAAAGGCATGACCTCAGTTAAATAACATTCTTTCATTTGCTCAAAACCCCTTTCCCCTTCAGTTATCCAAGTGGGTGTGATCCTTTTCTTACAAGTTTTCTCAAAATCGGTAAATAGTTGAAGAATAACATATTGACTGATTAAGGTCTTGCTCTTAGTGGCAATAGTTCTAGGAACTAAATGCATTGGTGTATTTGGAGGATACACAGTCGCTTTAGGAATTTCCTACAAGGGGGATTCTTTTCAACAAGATTTTCAACTTTTGCAAGTCCATATCCTTTTTCCCGAACACTTGTTCAGGGGTCAGCAATGTTTGAGGCTTAAACATGTTCAAGGAAATCCAGTTTTCCTTCTTGTAGTCATGGGGAGTGATAATAATCTTTTTCTCTTTGCATTTCGGGTCATCTAGTTTTTGTTCATCCTTTCCCTAGTGACTTCATCCGATTTCTTATCTTCCTCAGTGCACTCAACGCAACTAGGTTTCTGCCTAGGCTTAAGAATTTCATTACCATCATAAAGCACCTTATGAGCATTTCTAGCCCTTTTAATTACCTCTGGATTCGGTTCCTCAACAAGGGGAATGCTATGCTTATCGCTTAAGACTCGATGTTGAGTGACCATGTGAGCAAATCAATGGTGTTTCCTTGTATGTACAACTTGTTCTCAAGTTTGTTTTTCAAAGTTTTCAGATTAGAAAAATCTCTCAAGAGTTTTGATTCCTTTGCATTAAATTCTTGCTTAAGCATTTTCACATTTTCTTGAAGTTCTTGTTTTTGTTTAGATGTTTTAGAAAGTTTTTCTTGCAAGGAATTTAATTCTTGTTTCAATACTTCTTCTCTAAACTTACTTTTTCTAATTACTGTACTTTCTTGGTTATCCATTTCCCTGCTCACGAGTGGTCAACTCAAACTTAGCACGTTGTTCATAAATAGCAACACGCTCTTTATAGGCATTTAGTTCAGAAATAATGGAATCATCAGGGGCACATGCAGTGTATTCATCAAAACATAGTCATTGTTGACTGCAGAAGATGCATCACTTGGTACAACTTCACTTTCACTTTGTTTCACATATTGATCATATGGGACAATATTGATATTACCCATATTTTCAATATTTGATTCAATAGTTTCAGTTGATTGTACTTTGTCATGCATCTGGTGCACATCAACATCATCGTATAGTTTTAATACCTCCGAGATGAGCTTGTCATGGGATGGCCCAGCTAGTGATGAAGAAGAGACCTTGGGAGAAACCATTGGAGAAATGCTAGCCATAAAATTGTGTGTGCCGTAGGTCCATCATCCACATCCGAGTCGTATGCATCACAGTCAGCGACTTGAAAGGCATTCTGATGATTGTGACCTATCTCCTGAATAGGCCGCTCATCCACATCTGCATCATAGGTCTTGGCATTGCCCTCAGCAAGAAAAAGCAATTCCTCTTCATTCAGAGTAGCACCATTGTCCTGAGCTTGAGCCAGCAGCATCTTATCTCTGAAGTAATCAGCATTCTGTGGGCGCTTTGGAGATGTACAGTTCCTTGCAATGTGTCCCTCTCCACCACACTTATAACATTTGATGAGCTTAGTTTGACCTTGGTTACCATTCCTTCCTCGATTCTGGTTTCCAACATAACCTCTCCCAGCTCCACCTCGTCCCCGATCATACTGTCTTTCCTGAACGTTGCACCACGATCCTTCCATCTTTAATAGTGGCTTGATTGTGTGGGTTAGATGCAGTTCCGAGGTTGTTGTTGGTTTGTGGGAGAGTATTCATGTTTTGACTGATGAGAAGAGCTAGTTGATTAATGAAGCTTCCCACGTGAGCATCAAAGCATCGCTTGTTTGTACATAGGATCCGGAATGAGTTTGTGATTACCATTACCCAAGGGTATGACTTGTGATGCTTTGGTTGTGATTCCGATGTTTGAGTAGAAAGCTGTAGAGTCATTAGACGAGCTTGTCTCTCCCTGGTTGGTTTTGAACTGATTGAGAATTAATTTTTCAAACATAGCATGTCTCTCATTCTGAAGGAGGAAGGCATAGAGTTGCTCATAGTTTGTATTCTTCAATCCTTTAGTGAGCTTCACAGATGTAACAAACTTGTGCCATTCGGGATTCATGTTGTTCACAAATTTTGAGTTCAACTGAATGTTAGGCATAGTCATTCTGATGTTCCTCATGTCATTAACTAACTTATGAAATCTCACATAGTACTCATAGACACTCTCACCTGGTTTCATCTTGAAATGCTCAAATTCGTCATAGAGTTGGGATTCTCTGTATTCCATAGTTAATTCGAACTGAGAGAAGCATCTTAACATTGTCCCAAACTGCCTTAGCATCTGTGTTATGATTGATCAGCTTGTAGATGTCTTTAGGAAGACCTTGAAGGACAATGTTTGAAGCCCGATATCGTGATCAAATCTCTTTTTATCCTTATCATCAAGCTCATCATACATCTTAGGTCTGTCCATTCCGTAAACAGGAGTACCATCTGCATTAGTATCAAGTATGTCTCTAGTCGTCTCAACTCGATATGGTCCTTCATCAATGGATTTGAGAATGTTGACACCATTTTCCTTTCCAAGGCAATACCGTCTAATTCGTTGAGCCCAAGAGTCGTAGTCAGTTCTGTCAAGCATGGGTGGACGAGTATCTGAGCCAGCCGCTTGAACATCCTCGGCAACAGTGGAGATGACAGTGGGAACGTTGGTAGACATGTTAACAAATTATACGGGATTTTATAACTCTATGATTAAACCGGGAAATAGATTCTTTCACGGGATTTTACTGAATCAAGAGAAAACCGTAAACAATCACTCAAGACTCTAGATGATAAAATACTAAATCGCTAGAAGATAATGCACTAAGTCGCTAGAAATTAATGCACTAAGTCGCTAGAAATTAATGCACTAAGTCGCTAGAAATTAATGCACTAAGTCGCTAACCCTTAATTCGCTACACCCCTAAGTCGCTAGAGTCCCAAGTCGCTAACAGAAAAGCAAGTCGCTAAGTAGTAACTCGCTACAGACCAAGTCGCTAATCAAATTTTGGCAGCAATTCGCTACACAAGTCGCTAGAGACACAAGTCGCTAAAGAGCAACTCGCTACTGACCAAGTCGCTACCACAAGTCGCTACCCGTAGTGGAGAATCCACTACTTGTACTTTAACTCGCTAGATCTAACTCGCTAGCTCCAACACTGTAAGTCGCTACAAAAATGTGAAGCAAGTCGCTACCAAGAAAATATTCCGTGAGCTAAGTCGCTAGCTTGAAAAACCATATAAACCTCACTTTTCAATCCAAAACAACCCAACCAAGATGATTCAAGCTTACCAAATGAAAACCTAAACACTTTTGATGATTCTAAACATAAAAGTACCAACAAAATTCAAACTTTAACACAAGAAATCAACCAAATGATGCAAAACCACTAAACTTTTTCAAACTCAAAACCACCTAAAAACCACTAGAAATCCAAAGATGTGCAAGATATGATCTAACCATGGCTCTTGATACCAATTGTAAGATATAACTTTTCACATACACATCATAACATTAACACAAGGTAGCATATAGATGGAATTCTAGAGAGAGAAAGTTAGAGGTTTAGGGAACTTAGTGAGAGAAAGTGAAAGATATTATTATGAGCTCCAACTCTCTACCTTGGGAGGTAGAGAGTATTTATAGTCTTACATAAATCGCCACACATCGGGCTGTGGATCAGGCATACAGTGGGTAAAGACCCGTCCGTCCTCCACGGTGTTACTTAACTAAATACTACTTAACTAAATATTACTACGACTACGAGCTTTCTAACGATTACATATACTTGAGGTGACCGACTCTTTAATACCTGGAATTTCTAATTCCTAACATGTTTCATCATAATCCTAGACCACCCGAATCATCAAACAACATAATATGTATGATCCTACAAGTTACGTCGTAACTCTATAAGGAGTTACGCCATAACTAGGCAAAACCTGGCATACGCTTCAAAGGTGTAGCTACGGCGTAACAACAGAGATGGGATTACGCCGTAATTGGTAATGCATCTGAAGTTCTGATGCAAGGGGCATGTTACGGCGTAACCATGAGAATGAGTTACGCCGTAATTCTGGTCAGATCAACATGCTGCATCAGCAACTTTTCTTCGTTTCCTGCAAAAATGATTAAAAACACAAAACCTAACAGAAAAAGAAATAAAGCAAAAGAAAGGGATAATTCGGGTTGTCTCCCGAAAGAGCACTTTTCTTTATTTACGAGTCTTTAAGTTAGACTCAGATCCTTGGGGCTTTATGGTGGCCTTTGGACTTGGAAAATTTCCGCCATGTCCTTCATCAAGTTATGCCTGATCCAAGCGACATTGGTAGCAGTGCGGAGGCATTCTTTGGTCCCCATCTTCCGAACTTTGCAGAATTTTTCGTCCGGCCCCAAATGATACCTAGTGAATTCATATCTTTCGGCAACAATCGGTGGTGGTTTTTTATATTGAATCCCAGAAGCTTGCACCTCATTTGCTCATACTCCTCATCTTCTAGGTCGGTCATCTTTGCTTTACATCGTGGCTCCTGGTGATTTATGATTCCATTTATGTCATAATCATAGGAATTGGTTTCAACTGAATTATCCAAATGCCTATACTTGCAATCTTCTCTTGTGTCCACCTTGTCATCATTTGTTGAGTTACCCGTATCTTGAGGAGTCTCTTCATCAGGATTATCTTCGTTCATGCAGTCCTTCCAAATTTTATTTTTAGTGGATGTATCCACTTTTCCATATTTGATTTTGATCCAATCGTTAAATCTTAATCTTCCTAACCATTGTACTTCGGTTCGCCTATTGTCAGTTGTTGAATTCTATAGAAATTCGTCAACTCCTACTCTATCGGCACTACTTCCTCCATTACAGTTGTCATCGTAATGATCACAGGAGGCCCAAGAATCCCCATCAATGGTCTTTATTATTTCACACCAATGCTTTCGATCAATGAGCCCCTGATCCGTGGTTGAATTAATTGTTGCTTTATTATTATTTTCAGAGGGTTTACTGAGGCAAAGATCAGTCCATATTTTTCTTTTATCATCATTGCCAACTTCCCCATACCTGATTCGTACCTAAGCTTCGAATGTTATTTCTTTGTCATTGGTTGAGGTCCACAAGTACTTGTTGTTTTTTACTCTTTCTTTGTCATGTCCACCGTTACAGACGTTTTCATAAGGGTTGCATGAAGCCCAGAGATCATATCCTTTATCGTTGTCAATAGGGATAGCCGTACACCAATGGTATTTTAATTTGGGAAAGTACTTGTAATCCACTTTCTGAACTTCGTGCCATATGTCTTCAGACTCGCTTTCCTTTGTTTTCGAGGTGTTGTCGCGTTATGTTTTTTCCTTGTTGAGTTCTTTGACTTTCCTTCCCTGCATATTACGATCATTAGTAGCACAGTGCTTGTGTGTGATGGTGGAAGGAATAGTTTTGTTTTTTCCTTTCTTGATAACACAAACGGTTTCGACAGGGTGACATTTTCCAACGTCATCCATATTCAGGGTAATTTTCCTATCATTGATTTTTAATGTGATGATTTTTTTGAAAACATTAATCTTTGCACGAGCAGTTACCAGAAGGGGTCTGCCCAAAATTAATGGGATGTCGAGATCTTCTTCCATGTCTAAAATAACAAAGTCGACAGGAAGAGTAAAATTATTGATTTTGATGAGCACATTCTCAACTATCCCTCTGGGTATGCTAACCGTTCTATCAGCCATTTCAATAGTCATGTAAAGGGGTTTGATAGGACCAAGGATTAATCTTTTACACGTGGAAAATGGCATGATACTAATACTAGCCCCTAGGTCAGCTAAGGCATTGATATTATGTAAATTATTAATAGAGCAAGGGAGAATGAAACTTCCTGGGTCTTTTTCCATAAGAGGGATCTGATTCAGGATGACTGCAGAGCATCTGGCGTTTAACTTTAATTCATTCTCCGTAACAGCTTCTATTTCTGTATGTTGTTCTTCTTCTGGAAAGCTCGTTTTGTCACATATGATTATAGCTTGTTTTTGAAATCCAGAGAGCTCCTCTTTATCGTACCTGAAAGGGGTATAGAGAGGTTTTTCGTTGCTGTAAAATATGGCTTTACAGAAACTATCATCACACGAATTGTCTTAATTAGTTTCATTTTCCTTTATACTGGGTTCCTTTTCATTTTCTTCCAGATCCTCATGCCGAGCAAGGAGAGTGGTTCTAGTTTCCTGGAATTTTTTGAACAATGCGTTCATGTTGGCTTGTCGCTTATTATCTTCTTCCAGATACTTATTTATTGATTCCTCGAGTGAAGAACTTCTTGTTTTGAAAGAATCCTGATCATAACCTTGATGGAATGGTTTTCCTTCTCCATACATAACCTTTTTGATTCGGGGGCTTATATTTTTCATAGGGCAATCTCGGTTAAGTTCCTCCTTCACTTTTATCGCATCCTACTCGAATAGCATGCACATTTTCCTGGAGCTTCTTCATATCTCTTCCAAGGTTTTCCAATTTTCTTGTAATGGCAGCAATGCTTATGGAACCTCTGTCCAGGCTTCTCGTTGCTTCCTCCATCATGCCATTTTTGAGAGTGATCGGCAAGTTTTTGAATGGCTTCAATGGCGAGAACAGGAGTCATACCCGGAATTGGCCCTTGGTAGTCCAAAGATTTGTCTGGTAGTCACATTGATTCCTTTGTAAAAAATGTTGACTTTTCGCTGGTTGTTCAGATCATGTGTAGGACATTTGTAGAGGAGATTGTTGTATCTATCTCAGGCTTGATACAACGTTTCACCATCATCTTGTTTAAAATTATGTATGTCTGTGAGTTGTCTTGATACTTTAGATTAGGGCTGAGCACCAAAGGTTCAAAACCGAACCGGACCGGCAGCCCGTCGGTTCGGTTTCGGTTTCAGGTTTAACATGCTTTCGGTTTCGGGTCGGTTCGGTTCGGTCCGGTTCAGCCCAAAACTGACAAAAACATGCCAAAATACACGTAGACCGACAAAACCGAACCGAACCGACAACATTCGGTTTGGTTTCTTTTCGCGTTTTTCACGGTTTTTGGTCCTCGGTTTTCTCGGTTCGGTTCGGTTCGGCTCGGTTTATGACCGACGCTCAGCCCTACTTTAGATGGTGGACAGTATCGTTGAATGAATTGTCTTTTAAGTAGAGCCCAAGTATTAACTATCCCGGCGGGCAATCTTTCGATCCATCTTCTGGCAGCCCCAGTAAGAGTCATGGGGAACACCCTAAGCATAACAAAGATCATGAGACACACCCGGAATGTTGAAAAGGCTTGCGATGTATAAGACATTTTCAACGTGCTCATACGCATCTTCGTCCCTGTTTCCTGAAAAAGGGTTAGCACGAAGCTTCCTCATGAATTGGTCTTTAATTTCGAAACGGACATCAGCTCCAATTTCCGGTCTTACGAGCCCCAGCCCTTGTTTTTCTCTTGTCAACGCCAAATATTCCTCGAGAGTGAGGTCATCAATGTTAACAACTTCCATGGTACCTGAAACTTGAAAAGTGATCGTGAGAATTTGAGAAAATTTTAAAATAAAAATGAAAGACTTAATAGCAATCCTAATATAACTCCCCGGCAGCGGCGCCAAAAACTTGATGCGAGTTTTATCACTGTGTTTTAATATTTATAATATCTCGTTATACCTATGGTCTACCCTAATGCACTAACGGGCAATGTACCCGTTCGCGTGTAGTGTAGTATTCAAGAAACCGAGGGGCCCCAAGAGCTATGTGTGTGGATTAATACTAAGTCTAGGTGTCACAGATTTTTAGATGGTTTTGATATCGAATTAACTAATTAACTACTAAAGCAAATAAAGGCAAAGGATGTGATCAATAGAGGAGAGTGGTGCTAACCTAGTTATTCATCCTAGCTAGTAATGTCTACGTCTAATTACTTACAATTACTTCAGGTGGGGTCAAAGTCGAGAGGACAGCATTTGGTCAGTTCACCCTAACCTATCAGCAAAGATGCCACCATTGGAGAAGTCAGGTGTCCCCTCATAAGTCCAGTTGTTCCTGGTCCCCTAAGCCAAGTTATTAAGTTCCACTACATGCTAGACTTATAATATTGAGTGCTCGGGCGCTAGCATCTTAGACACTCACCCCCTAATTCTTAAGTTCATCCAAATGGTATGTGATCAGTTGGTCAAATCAAGATAAGTAAAAAGGGTCGTCAGTTTTGAATAATCAGATTCAACAAATAACCATCAAAAACGAACCAGGAATGACATGACATAAAAAACAGTTTTGAATATGACAAATGAACACCAATAACCATCTTAAACCATCATACAAACCAGTATCAAACATCAAGCCCATTTTTATTCAAAAGCCATACGAACCAAGCAATAACAAATCCAAGACAACCACAAAAAAAAAACCATAAGAATCATCAAAAACAACACAACCTAGGCTCTGGTACCATTTGTAGGATCGTAAATAATATGTTGTTTAGATGATTCGGGTGGTCTAGGATGATGATAGTATATGAATGCCATGGTTAGAGAGATGAAGAGAGTAGAGAGGGAATTCTAGAGAGATAAACAAAAGTGTAAAAAGTTAGATTAGAACTTCCAACCCACTACCTTGGAAAGTAGAGGGTATTTATAGGTTACAAACTAAACGACCTCCTGACGGCCTGTGGATCAGGTATACAGTGGGTAAAGACCCGTCCTTCCTCCACGGTGTTACACTAAACTAATCTACGCTACAAACTAACTAATAAACTACTAAATAACATAAATAACTACAAGTCTACGAGCTAACATATGCTAGACCATAATTGGGGTGACCGACACTTTCACATGGAATTTCCAATTCCTAACAATCTCCCCCTAAGGGAGGTCACCCCATGACATACATTTTGCATCATAGCATTCTATCTTTGTCTTTAGTTCTCGAGCTCGTAGACTTCAATTCTTCAAGTTCCGCAATATTTGTGCATTAGTAGCGGTTCTTTAAAGTCCGCATAATTTTGTACTTTTAGTGGAGGCCTTTCACTGATCCACATCTTTGATGATCTTTGAGCTTTCATTGAGATCATCAACCACAGTAAATCTCTGGATCACCCTTTGTTGTGTTGCCATCATGTGATGTTGTGACTTTTGGACCGACATGCTCACACTTTTGAATCATGACATCTTTCCATCAGAGTAGCGGAAGCTATACTGGTTCATGATATTTGCAGCAGCGTAGCAGGAGCATAGTATAAAAATATCAGAACCAGTTATGTAGATATGCACCAGTCATGATTTCTTCAAATTAAGTGTGGATGTTGTGAGCATGCAGCTTTGGATTGACTCTCAATTCGATCACCGCAACCGTCCAAATGTACCTGCAAACAACAGTTAGCAATAAAGCGCACGAAAGTGTCTTTGATCACTTTCGTTGAATTGAGGTACACGGCCCACGGTTCCCCGTTGATCAGTACAAGTACTGCCTGTGATCAGGTAGGATTCCTAAGAATCTCCTTGAGAGGGTTTCGCAGCTGTTCTCAAACCGGATCGTCTCAAAGAAGACAACATGGAGTGAGTGAACCAGTGAATTGAGATTCACTAATTGATGAAAAGTTGATTTGAAAACAATCGCTTATTGCTTAGAAGAAAGATTTTTGCAATACGACGAAGGTTTTATGAGAAAGATCAATTTTCAATCAAAAACACTTTTTGCATTTGAAAAGAGTACACATTCGACGTGCTAGATAAAATAAAATATTCGCACATCGAACAGTTTTTCCAAAAGTATTTTTTCAATCAGAGATACTTTTTGTGTTTGAAAACATGAATACACATTCGACGTGCTAGAGAAAAGAAGGTTTGCACATCGAACGGTTTTTCCAAAAGTATTTGTCAATTCCAATCCTGGACCAAGGTTTATTCAAAAGTGAATTGCCCCATCGTTTCTATCCAGTTGTTACAAGTTTGATCTTTAGAAAAGATCTCACATGTCACCCACCAAGAGCTTGTTTGATGTTTGCTCTAGAAGGATTTCCATCTTCATCGTGAATATTTTTACATATCACTCGGATGTTCTGGCAATACCACAAGGATAATGCGTAGGACTCTTAAAATATTCTTACTTTCCACATTGAGTGAAACAGCAAGTCTTCATTAATTTTGTGTCCTAATGAGATATTGTGGATGATATCTTGGCTCTAGACTCAATTGTGCACATTTGGTTCCTATTCCGGAGACTAGGGAGAGGGTCTCCTTCTTCAATATCAACAATCTCTAAGAGAAAGTCGATAGATTATGTAGGTTCCCCGTGAGAATGAAACAAGTCCTTTTAAGAGGAACTTGAGTAGCTTGGGAAGTTTAGTGCAGTGCATCACTGGGTCCATGACGTCTTGTCTTCAATACCAGTGTTACCTTAGTAAACACCAGTAGCATATGTATTGAACCCGGTTTCTGCCCTAAGGTTGAATTATTAGAGGGCTATTTCTTTTCACCCTTTTCATATTCATTTCTTTTTCATTCTTCAAACCCTTCAGTGCTTACTGAGACTTCATAACTAGAACCTTGTAGGGTTTATTCCAGTACTAGCTATGTCTCAGTACGCACTCTTCCCATTTCTCACTTTTTCCTTTTTTCATCATACCTAAGGACTCTACACTATCTAGTGGATTGTCCCTGGGTAGATCCCTCCGGCTCTGGCGGGATCGTGGGAACGAATACCTAACCTAACCATCCTTATAACACCATGTATAAAGTAAATTGGTCGGTCTTTTGGTATTGTTCTTTCCTTCTTGAAACCAATTGAAAAATCATTTGAAAAATCAATCAAGGTACTTGTGATATAATATCAAAGCATTTTGTACCTTAATTGTTTTGATCATTAGAAATGCTCCCCCTCAACATGTGCATAAGATTTTGAAATTGTTTAGCACATGGTGGCAAGAGTTCTTTGAAATAATTTCTTGATCACAATTTCCATAGAAAAAGCCATTTGATTTTCTTGGTAAATTCTCCCCCTCAATATGTGCTTTGGATATTTGAAATCATTTTATCACATAGAGGCAGGAGTTCTTTAAAGTACTTCCACGATCACGAATGCCATAGATAAAACCTTTAAAACTCAATCAAGGTACTTATGATAAAGCATTGAAACCTTTGTACCTTGTTTATTTTCATTAGAAATGCTCCCCCTCAATATATGCTTCGAGATTCAAAAGTGTTTAGCACATATGGGAGAGCAGCTAGCACAATTGAATCAAATGATCACCTTTTATCAGACTTCATAATTAAATCACAAATTCTCCCCTGATCAAAAATATCAAACCCTTTGAGATTTTGGATCCCAAGTGATTTAATAAGGTTTAGAAAACATGAGAGAATATGTGCCTGATTTAAAAAACTCATCTAGTTTTTTGGATAAATGCTCCCCCTCAACATGTGCATTATGTATATTGAAATCGT
Source organism: Chrysanthemum makinoi (assembly GCA_910596185.1). NCBI lineage: Eukaryota > Viridiplantae > Streptophyta > Magnoliopsida > Asterales > Asteraceae > Chrysanthemum > Chrysanthemum makinoi. The sequence continues at coordinate 118,101,329 of OU343223.1, read as the reverse complement.
TTGGCACATGGAGGCAGGAGTGCCTTTGAAGGACTAAAACCAATTCTATTAAAACAGATTTGAGATTTAAATCACGATCTCTCCCTCGATCAAAAATTTCAAACCATTTGAGATTTGTGATCCCAAGAGATTTAAATCATTTAGAAAATTTTGGGGGAAAGACGTGGCAAGATTTAATTTTGAAAAATGATGGATAAGGAACAATTTTAGACATTAAAGATTGTTAGTGTCAGGTATGATAGTTTTTAAGAGATCTTTAAGGAAAATAAAACAATTTCACAATCAAACAAGAACAGAAATTTTTTTATTTTGAAAGATCTTGATTCTAAAGAAAAATCATACCATGACATAACATTAAATCTTTAGATCACCACATTAATACGTACAAACGGACTTTTATGAAGAGATATCGTTTGAAAATATTTTATTTTAAATCACTCTCCCCCTCAATCGATGACCGTAGTCAATGATTGAGTGACTTAAGTTTTGATAAATTGAAGTTCGGTGATTTTCAAAATTAAGTCCAATTAATTTTCAAAACAATATTTTCCATTTTCAAAACAATTTAATCAAATTTTTTTTTTCAAAATTGTTTAAAAATGGTATCCTGCACAAAGATACGTTCGGTGGTTGAGAAGCTTATATTGTTGTTGTAGGGCTTTGGAAGAAAAACCGTCTGCTGATGCAGTGAGGCTTCTTACGTTGTATTTTAATGCCAACTGAGGTCAAATTAAGCTCCGTTTCTTCATTTGCCGATGAAGAAAACCATCTCACGATGCAGTGGGACCTCTTACGTTGCATTTTTCCATGCCAACTCTCCATAGAAGTCCAATTAAGCTCCGTTTCTTCATTTGTCAACCCAAGATATAGTTACCCTTTCCTTTCGGCATCCAATCATCTTCATTTGTGGAATCCGGATCGGGAACATTCTTATATACCAATATACCTGCATACGTTAGTGAACACACATACATATATATGGTGGTCGACATCACCCAAACAACAATCGACTAATAAAAGTCAATTCAAGATATCAATCAGATCATAAAAGGTATGGGAATAATGTGTTCATCAATCTATAATCATCTAATCCTAACAATCACATCCTAGAAACCTAGTCCTTCAACATAGGCAATTATATTTTTTCAGATAAGCACGTAGGATGATTAAGAAAGCCCGTTGGATGATGTAATTTTGAAAAACATTCTCCCCCTCAATCAATGACTCTCTCTTTGAAAAATTTAAAAGCGCCGAAAAGTCATTGATTGAGTTTTCAATTTTTATGAAAACTCTGAATCTGATTGATTTTAAAGCAACTCAATTACCACCATTTTGTTAAAACAAATATTTTTCTGAAGAATTTTAGAAGGAAAAATATTTGAGTAGGAACAGCAGTCCTTCGACATACTTTCCTCATTTTGTTTAAGGATAAGTGCACGAAATTTTTGAAAAATGGTTTAGCGCAGCACTTTCCTTTCTTGAAGAACGGGTTGCTATCTGAAACAATAGCAAACCATGGTTTAAGCACGGGTCACAGTCTGAAGTAACTGCAAGCCATATTTATTTTGAGACATGTTTTGGAAAAGAATATTTACACCTCCTGCTCGAACTTCATCCATGGTCCCGTGCCATTAGTGAATGACATTTCTAAGACCGCAGATGTTATCGATACCAGAAGACATGTCTTGAGAAAACATATTTTTTGAATTTTTAAATTTTCTGATTTTTATGGGTTTTTGTTGGTTTTATATTTTTCTATTTTGTTTTTGTTGGTTTTATATTTTTATATTTTGCTTTTTAATAAATATTTACAAAGATAGAGTAGATGATATAATTTAAGAAGATGATGATACGAGTACCGAGATAAGGATATCGAGCAGCCCCGTTGTAGAAGATAGAAATCATCATCTCTTAAACGTCCACCACCAAAGCTTCCGAGGCTCCAGAATAGAAGATAGAACATGAGCCTTTGAGAAAGAGAGACTTTGGCAGCTTCCCCCCAAACCGAAAATCCGTTAGATGAGCATATTCGAAGCTCTATTTCAAGCTTGCCTTAGCCAGGTGCACAGAGAAGCACACCATTATCATAAATCCCGCTGATCCCTTTAATAACGATAGTCGAGATTCTTCGTTCGGGGTTATATCATCAACAAGAACAGCAACGTATCATCCCACTCTTGAAATTTCTTCTCATATTTCATTACCACTGAAGTATGAAGCGATGCATCCCCAAAAAGTTGTCAAGAGACCACTTCCCCCAAGTAGATGAATTGATGCAGTCATTCTCTTAGACTAGAGCTCACGAACCCGAATACACATACCCGAAGACAAAGAAACTTATACCATCGAAGTAGCAGAGTAAGTCCAATAGCCAAAGAATAACTCCGATGTATACTTTTCTCTCCCCATGAAGAAAGTGTATGAAGCTCAAGAACCCGAAGTACTTGAATGCCCAAAGAGAGAATAACCGATAACATTGAAGAAACAAGCCGAGTCACTGATTATCTCTGCGGATGTCCACTCCGGAATAAGTGATTATATCTCAGAATCACAGATTAATCCCTCAAGTAAAACAGATGAGCATCCCCAATGTACACAATCTCTCTTCCTGATGATTGCGATAACATCGAAATCATCACACACTGTGTACCTCTTTTATCTTCAGAAACTAACTCTTCCATCTCTTCCCCCACATAGTTGGAATAAGAACACTAAACGCCATGAGTCAAACCTTGAGTGTCTCTGCGGTAATGACATTAGTCTTCCCGGGATATCTTCAATCACTTAGAAGTATTAAGTTCATCAAGTTTACTCGCGTTTAGATGCGTGTCTCCTTCCCCTTTGCTGGTTTTGACACTTCAGAATAAGCAACATATTATCAGCCCAAATACTTGAAATTTGTTGAGAAGAACATCATTAGCTCAAATATATCTGTGAGAATCAACTTGCTGAAGAAATACGTGAGCATTTCTAATTGGGGATTGAATCTAACATTTCACTCTCCCCCAATTAGTGCTCTCCCCTAAACCGACAATCTTTATGATGAGTGCCCGAAAGAAGAAGAAGTCTTTAGATCGTTAAATGCAATTCGTCTTTTAGTCTTCTAACATGTAGCAGAAAATGTAGAACCGACTGTAGACTCGACCTTCTTCAAGATTGTCCAATTTGGGGAATAGAAAGTCAACATCTTCAACTCACCAAATGCATTCCCGTTAACATACAAATAGCAAATCCCCTTAACTCAAATCCCTCCCAATCAAACAAGAACAGAAAGATGTTCATTAAGGAAATCAGCCCAACAACTGGAAGCACTTTGTCATTAATCAAATCAGCCCGTGTGAAGATGTTAACCAATGGCTCTTAGAAGAAAACTCCATGTGAAGATGACCCGATAAGAAGAAGCTCGGTTCTTACATGAGTTTGGAGCCGTTTGACCATTTATTCTCTAATAACAATCAACCATGCATAATTATCATACTTCTTCTCCCCCTCAAGAATTGCATACGGAGATGCCATTCTTGATTGAATAAGTGAAATCATCCAAATGTAGTCTATTCACACTTCTCGCCCAAAAAATTAGCACATGATGTCGCCATCGTCATTATAGTTGAGCAAGTGGAATAAGAAAACAATCAATGATAGCCCGGTTCACTTGATGTTTGAAAGCGCATGGAAAAAGCATGAAGCATGTTGATGAGAATGGTCATAATAAGAAGATTTCTCTTCTTCTGAAGATAATGCGCACTGAAGCGTACACATTTCTTTTCTTTAGAGTACGAGGCTTGAACTGTTGTGTTCAAATGTCGTAAGAAGATTTCTCTTCTTTTGAAGATAAAGCGCACTGAAACATACACTTTTCTTTTCTATAGAGTACGAGGCATGAACTGTTGTGTTCATATGTCATAAGTCTCTCTCTTTTCAATCTCTCTTGGCAAACATGTAATCAACCCCATTATAATTCAGTAGGCTCTTTTTCGTGACAGCTGATGGAGAAAACCCAATATGATGAATTTGACAATGAAGTAAAACAACCTGAACTCGTGACTTAAACTTGCACATGTGTAACAAAGAGCGGTGCCGAGACTTCATCCTCCATTGAATCTCTAAGTACTCTATACACTTCATCCAACCAACCATCAAGTATAAGACGTACATTACCTCTTGAAAATCCACAATTGAATGTGACACTGAGCAATACAACGTAACTCCTTAAAGTGATAGTTATTTTGTGGTGGTACGAGCCCAATTCCCCCAAGTGGTAAAAGAAAAGGAAAAAGTCACCTAACAATAACTAGATTTCCAAGTCTTCATTTTTTATAATAAGCTCGAACAAGGATCATGAAGAATCTTCATCCAACCATCCCCGATACCTTCAGATACTAAGTACACTCGCCCGTGAAATTTCACTTCAACCTCAAATAAATAATACTTAATTAACGCAGTTGTCACATCTTCTGGTTAACAGCTCAAGTCTAGCCTTCTTTGACATTTAAATGAACTTTGATAATGGTTTCATCCCGACCATGGTTAAAAGCACATATCCCCGTAAAACTATGAAATAACCAAACTGCCATCACGAAAATCCAAACACACATCCAATTCATGAAGTACACCTTTTTATCCCTTCTTCGAAGCAGAAACCGTAGCACCAGCATCAAATGAGATCCCGAAATACACTTTCCTTTTTCCAGGATGGTTCCATCATTACGGGATTTTACAACTCTATGGTTTAAACTGAGAAATAGTTTCTTTCGCGGGATTTTACAAAACCACGAATAAACCGTAAGATAGATCTGGAAATGCACTTTACAATTACCAGGATGTTTCCATTGTCACGGGATTTTACAAGTCTATGATTTAAATCGAGAAATAGATTCTTTTGCGGGATTTTACAAAATCAAGACAAAACCGTAAACAATGTCAGCTTGAATGTGTTATGAAAACTTTGGTTTCGGTGAATATCTATTTTAGGGGAACATGCAGTGGTTCATCAGCGGTTCATTATCCAACATCAACAATATCATCAACCTTCCAATAAACACTTTGGTAAACACATCATTCACGCATTATGTCGGCTATTGCAGTGGCAACAAGGTGAAGTAAACCCGATATACCAAACTTGATCATGAAGTAAAATTTCCCAGATTTGTTAATTAAGCTTGTACTAATCCTCGTGAAAAACAAACGGTGTACCCAATGTAAAAAACCTCTTGACGTATCCTCAACAAAGGTGAGACACCGAAGTGATGGTCACAAACGTAACTAAATAGCCAAGTCTTTATCACACTCAATAAATGCCCAAACAAGTCATCTTCGCGAAAGGGTAGAAAGAAAGAAGACGAAATAAATAAACGCGCCCGGAAAACCTCACTTCAAATCCAAATAAGAAATATCGAACAAACAACCCCGTAGTCAACTAATTTCCAATAACATTTTAAGCCGTGACAATATATTAACCGTGTAAATGTATAGCCCAAGTAATCTTATATCACAACAGATCTCACCATCGAGTCTCATTAAGTCCATTGTCCTTCCAATTAAACCCTTTGAACTGTCACTTCAATTCCATATCAATAATGCCGGACGAGAACCTTGAACATAATTGAAGATCAACAAATAATCTCAAGCCGCGACAATATCCTTTGTGAACCTTGTAACCAAAATACCAATCAATATTTTGTAAGAAAAATATAGTAAACAACATTCACATATACGATTATAAAAGATTACACGATACTATCACGTCATTCTCATCACAACAATTTGAGATTCGGTCCATATCAAAACCATTCGGATCCAACAGCCCAAGTTCTGTAGCACAACCAGTCCAAATCCAAAAGTAGTAGACACATGTATGGGCCCAAGAAACATGAATACACCGGTTGGCCCATGAAATACATCCACGATCCAGATCCAGATTTAATCAACCCAAGTGATACCCTAATTTTTGGAGTATAAAGTGCCCACTAATCTCATAACCCAAAAAAACTCTTACCACACAACCCTAATATCTCTCTCAACATATCAGTCCGCCTCTTTTATCATAATATGTTTCTCTCAATCAATCTTAATCATCAAACCCTAAACTCTCTCAAATATCAATCGCAGTCACACACAAAATTATTATAACAACCCTAATCACAAATCATCCGCCCCATAGTATCCACGATGTATACTCACCACAGGGATGGTTTGAGTGACATCGTGACAGCCACAAGGATGGTTCTTGAATCGGCTTTAGGACACACTTCAAGATAGGTTTAACTAGTTCCATCTTGTTATGATTTTGATTTTGATATGTTAACCATTAACGAATAAAGGAAATGAGTTAACAGATTTGTTGACATCACTCCTTTCTATTCGGATATTTTATCAAAACCATATTGATCTATGATGAATAAATATTTCATGATTTAGACTCTAGATAGTCTTGATGATACCTTTTAGTACCACGAAATAATTAAGTTGAGATTGATTTATGTTTGAGTCGAGATTCAGTGATGATGTAGGCTCGGTAAAAAATAAATACTTGATGGTCGAGAGTCATTGTATCAAAACCGAATATGAGGTTTGGATGAAATCGTAATAGGTTTTGTTCATTCTTCAGTTTACATTCGGATATTATCAGAAATCATGGATCAGTGATAGAATTGTTTTTGTGTGTTGTTTCTTTGAATTTCATGAAGCATTTGTAAACACACGAGATAGACAACATGAGATCCTTTTATTTTCTGTTTCTCGAATAGTGTTATGAGTCAAGGTAGATTGATGGAGGGTTGGAGTTGAGATTAGGATAGAGTTGGGTTTGATTGTGATGGTGTTGGTTTTGGATCTGTTTTGAGTCAACGTTTTTCTTTCGTTCATAATAAGATTGTAGGACTGATGATGTAGTCGAAACTGAAGTCTGATATTGGTATATGGTTTTTGTTGTCAAGTCTTCTAATTCGTCATCTTCTTCTTCCTTTCTGTAGTTTTATTCTTATCTGCCAAGTCGCTAGTTGAAATCAGTCAAGTCGCTACTATGAATCAAGTTGCTACCAGGAGTCAAGACTCATGGCAAGTTGCTTCAATGAGCACAAGTCGCTTTAGACATTTCAACCACTCAAATCGCTATTGACTTTCAAAAAAGTCAACGAATCTCCAAGTCGATACAGAAATAAATAGACAAGTCGCTACTGTATTATCACCTCAAATCGCTAAGACCAGATACATAGAATCTGGACGACTTGTCAAGACAAGTCGCCATTGATTTTTTGACCATACAATGAATCTTGACAATAATAAGGACAAGTCTCTAGGAAGAACATGAACAAAATATGAGACAAGTCTCTACGAAGAACATGGAAAAAATATGAGACAAGTCTCTATGAAGAACATGACAAATGACATGACAGAAAAAACATATTCAAACCAGATTCAACAAATAACCATAAAAAATGAACCAGGAATGACATGACATAAAAAACAGTTTTGAATATGACAAATGAACACCAATAACCATCTCAAACCATCATACAAACCAGTATCAAACATCAAGCCCTTTTGTATTCAAAAGCCATACGAACCAAGCAATAACAAATCCAAGACAACCACAAAAAAAAACCATAAGAATCATAAAAAACAACACAACCTAGGCTCTGGTACCATTTGTAGGATCGTAAATAATATGTTGTTTAGATGATTCGGGTGGTCTAGGATGATGATAGTATATGAATGCCATGGTTAGAGAGATGAAGAGAGTAGAGAGGGAATTCTAGAGAGATAAATAAAAGTGTAAAAAGTTAGATTAGAACTTCAAACCCTCTACCTTGGAAGGTAGAGGGTATTTATAGGTTACAAACTAAACGACCTCCTGACGGCCTGTGGATCAGGTATACAGTGGGTAAAGACCCGTCCTTCCTCCTCGGTGTTACACTAAACTAATCTACGCTACAAACTAACTAATAAACTACTAAATAACGTAAATAACTACAAGTCTACGAGCTAACATATGCTAGACCATAATTGGGGTGACCGACACTTTCACATGGAATTTCCAATTCCTAACATTAATGTTACGAAATACATGAATCAAAAGTAAAGAAAAGATAAAAAGCTAATGCTTATCGTAGGGGAGTGATTTCTCCCTTGGAGATAGCTCCGTATGCTCCTCTAGATCTGCCTTTGGCTTCTTCTCACGTTCTCTGATTGTTGTGTGTGAAATGGGATGCTTTGAAATGCTGGAAATCGTGGGGTATTTATAGGCCAGATCTTGGTTACGGCGTAACTATAAAAAGAGTTACGCCGTAATCATCTAATTCTTCGTAAATTGCACTAGATCTGCTGGTTACGGCGTAACCTTAGAAGGGGTTACGCCGTATCTTCAATAATTCTTGGTTACGCCGTAGTTGATGCATGAGTTACGGCGTAATTATCAGCGGCGCGGAACCTCATTTGACCTAATATGGTTACGTCGTAATCTTTGGGAGAGTTATGCCGTAATCTTCTGATAAGTTGGTTTTCTGAGTCACGCTTTAGTTACGGCGTAATGTGAGAGAGGAGTTACACCGTAACTTCTTCAAAGTGAGCATACTATGATAAATCTTCAATAAACTCTCCAATTCCGCGTCTCTTTTGCTCCAATGCTCGTAATTTACCTGAAAGTGGAATATAATGGAAAACAAGCGTAAATCCATATAAATGATATAAATTACAAGCATTATCGGGGGAAATTGACACTAAATATTCAGGATAATTTTATGTTATCAACTCCCCTGATTAGCTCAGTAGGATATGTGTGAAGTTGCGGTTAAATCCTCCTCCAAGAAGATTGGATAAGTAATTAGCTTCTTCCAATATGTGTTTCCTCTTCTTGTCAAATATAACATGCACACTTATAAGAAAACAAACGAAACCTTCGCATAAAATCAGCGGTAAAACTATATATGACACACAACTATACTAGAAAGCGAGTAAGATATAATGCTTGTGCAATGGATGTTTGCAGTTTTTCTCTGGAAAATTAAGAATCGGGAATTTCCAAAAAGTACAAGTTACATAGAAAATGAAACTGACATTCTGTTTCTACATTGCCTGATGTCGTCAGGTGTTAATCCTGAAGCCGTTAGGTTGTCCTGACAAAAAGTGGTCTGCTGCGTTTTTCTGGAAAAATTACCTCATTAAAACCTGGAAAAAAATTCTGCAAAACATCCATTATGACTCGATACAAGCATTTGACTCTAACAAACACACATATATATATATAATTTCAATTTTTTTAATCTCATGTTCATGTTCTTAAAAACATGTGTGATCTTCCCTACACTTATCTTTTTGTAAAATACCTTTATATGCAATTAAGACGAGGTTAAAAACAAAATAAAACATTTTCACAAATTCTAATATGAGAATAAACAACAATAACAAAGATATATAAACACACAAACAAAATTGAAAAACAAAACAAGCAAACAATTAAGCATGAGTTGCCTCCCACGAATCGCTTTTCTTTATTTATGAGTCTTGTAGCTAGACTCGAAGTCGTGCTCCTACGTGACTTCTTTACCGTCATCTTCTTCCTCATGACGATCTCTATTGGGGTTTTCCATAGAATAGTTATGCCCTATTGTGCATCTTTCTAAGAAGTCATCTTGCCCCTATTTGGTTCTATATTCCGGCCCTAATTTCACACATTCTTTATAGAATCCAAATATCTTACTCATCACATAATCTACTCCTCTCCTTCTATCCTCCTCATTCCTGTAGAAGACCGATAGCTTAAGTTCCTTTTCATTATTGGATAGTGATGAGAATTGCTCAATCTTAAACGGCATTTGGTAGGCAATGTCATCGGTCTCATCCTTAAATCTAATTATCCCTAATGATGGATCATAAGTCATCCCGGAGCTATCTATGAATGGCTTTCCTAGAGCTACATGGGACAAGCTAGGATCTATAGTCGTACTAATATCTTCCACAATCACGAAATCCGTTAGGTACGTGAAGCTTCCTACATAGACGGACAATCCCTTAATTCTACCAAGGAATTTACATCTTACTCTAGTATAATCGGGGTCTTGCCTATTTGGGATAGGTTTTTTCATCACCCAATTATAGTACGTGCTAGTCATGATGTTTATTGGGGACTTGCGATCAATGTAGGCCTTTGCCATGAAAATATGTCCTATGCAACACAGTATGTTGAGGTTTCTAGGATTTCCAAAGGTGATGTGTGTGCATCTCTTAGTATAAAAGGGACGAAAGTCGCGCACTAGGTGTGGGTGGTATGAAAGTTCCTCATCCGTAGGAAACTTGTTGAAGTGCTCATCACCTACTTCGTCTACTTCATTGGTAGTTTCATCCTTAGGAGTCTCACTAACCTCAAGCACCATTTCATGATTTGCTTCATCGCTATTCCTATTTGGTTTCACTAGGGTGATGGCATTGACGAAGTGAACGTGCTTTAATGAAGACGGGTCCCTAGTTTCATTGTCTAATTGCGAGTGAGCAAAGTACTTGCTCGGGTCCTTAATCTTTACAAGGGAAGCTTTTTCGGGAGAGTGAGTCGAGATAGCATTAACCTTTTCGGTGGTCATCCTATCATGATTGGTAATGTCTTTCAAGAGGTTATCTATCTTCCTATCCATCTCGACTTTTTGTTGGTTGAAGCGGTCCGAAAGCTTGGCTATTTGGGCTTCTTGGAATGTCACTAGGTCTAGCATTATCCCTTCTAAGTTGCGTTGACTAGGGGTATGAGGGCTTAAATTGTGTTGTTGGGGCCCTGGGGAGTCGTTAGAGGTGAATTCTTTGGTTTAACTCCAATTGTAGTCAGGTTTACCCCTCCATGCTTCTCGGGCTTTGTTGTAAGTCCTAGGTCCGGGTGTTGTGGGGAATCTTCCTCCCATTCCATTGGTACGCGAGGATGCGTAGTCCACGGAAGCTTGTTCGGGGAGTCTCGTGCAATTACGAGTGTCATGGGGACCACTACCTAACTCACACAAGGAAGAGACTTTTTTCACTTGGCGTGAAGGTTTAGGAGCTTCGTAGGAGCTCATTAGGAATTTGACTTGATCTTCAAGTTCGAGCATCCTACGATTGGAAGTTGGTGAGTCAATGGGAGATAAGGAGATTTCCTTGACGGTTTTGGGCAACTCACGAGGGTCATTCCAACATTCGTTGCCATAGATAGCTAGGTCCTCTATTGTACCCCACGACTCTTCCGCGGTAAGTTCACTAAGCTTACCACCGGCTGCTTGGTCGATGGTTTGCCTAATGGAGAGATTGACATGATCGTAAAAGATTTGGAATTGAAGCCAAAGGTCAATGCCATGATGAGGGACTTTATGGATTAAGTCCTTGAATCGAGTCCACGCCTCGTAGAGAGTTTCGCCTTGACGTTGTTGGAACATCAAGATGTCATTCCTTAGCTTGGTAGTTCTCCCCGGTGGTAAAAATTGGGCGAGGAAACGAGTGGTGAGATCATTCTAACTTGAGATGGATCCTGCGGGAAGTCGCTCAAGCCAATTACTAGCTTGGTCCCCGTAGAGAGAATTGGAAGAGACGCAAGCGCGTGGTCTCCCGTGTGGTAGCATCAAGGTCGATGGAGTCAACAATTTTTAGGAAATCCTTGAGATGCTGATTAGGATTTTTGGAACGAAGTCCATGGAATGCACATCCGTTGTGCACCAGCCGGATGGTGTAGGATCGCAGGGTCGTAGTTTGAGCTTGAAGTGGGAGCTCAATGGTGTTCCTATAGCCTTGATGGCTTGGTCTAAAGTACTCACCAAGAGTACGGCCTCTTGGCGTGTCATGTAGTGGTTGATTGAGTGGAAGTGGCTGATGTGGTGGTGCATCGTTGTTGGGTGGGTTGTCACATTCCATGATGAAAAGTGATGAGATTACGAAAAAAAACACGAAGAAGGGGGATAGACATGCAAGAAAGCTAAGGAAAAGAGGGAAAAAAAAGTTCAATTGATAGGAATTAAGCGAGTAGACCTAAACAAGATAGAAATCTAACTAGCTATTCTATTCCCCGGCAGCGGCGCCAAAAACTTGATGCGAGATATTGCAACCTCACAAGGAGTTTTACTTCTCGAGGGATCTCAAGAAGTTTTGCAATCCTCCAGCCAGTGTACCTGATCGTTGTAGTGTAGTATAGGTAAGTCCGGAGGATTGATCGTTCTCTAGGGGAATAGTGTCGTTAGGTTGAAGTGTATGTCGAATTAAGTCTAAAGGTGAGGGATGATTATTTTTGTATTTTTATATTTTAAGAAAGCAATTAAAATCTCGGTTTTGAAGGGGAGGGTGGAATTAGTTGCTAGTCAACTAACCCAAAAGCTACTAACTAAACTAAAATGCAAGAAAATTAAATTAGGGATCTACAAGAGAAGTGAAGCGTATCTACTTATGATGTATTACCCCTTGCTAGCTATCCAATTCTACCCACTGAATTGTCACATCCTTGTCTAATTGGTGCGTTGTATTCCGTTTGGTCGTAGGGGTGGTGCCTAATTCCCTAGTTCTATGAATTGCAACTCTCCTCTAGACTATCCGGGATCGGCAAGTACATAAGTATCTCCCCCGAATACTCTATTATCCTTAAGCTACAACTCACGCAATAAACACAACGAGGGCCTATTTTGCACTCTAAGGCTTTATGCTATTTAGGACGTTCAAGCTCGTAAAAATTAAATAAGAAGCCAGTTTTTCTTACTCTAGCGTCTACCAATTAAACAAGAGACAGTAGGATACAAGAATTATAAACTAAATCAATTAGACTCATTGATTTTCACACCCTAATGATGAAGATAGACACAAGCATCACTAAGAAATCAATAAGATCTAATTAATTATATGCAAGTTTCATACAATCATAAGCAAACACTAGGTGAATTAGCCAAGCATAATTAATGAAGAACAAGCAACAATAATGATAATTGAAAACATAACATAAGATTGTATCAATAAAAAAACCATTACAAGATGTTTATGGAGTGATTGAAACCCTTTTAGTTGCTGGAAAAACACCTACCTAAACCCTAGAATCGGACTTATGGTTTTGGGCTTACAAAAAGTGAAGTAATAATGTTATATTTATAGGCAGATTTTCCGTCAGCAAAGAGTTACAGCGTAAGCTCGATAGATTGACGGCGTCACGAAGTCTTTTTCACCAAACCGTAGATTTTCTCGTTCCGATCGTGTGGGCTTTTGAATCACCTAAATCCGAGGTCGTATGCAAAAGTTATGGCCAAAACACTATCAGCTACTTCACGCGCATGTTGTGATAGTCTTGATCAGCTTGTGACGGCGTTGCTTTGTAGTTGTGACGCCGTCTGAGTTGCATGTGACACCGTCGTGGAAAAACTCTGAAGCGTCTGGTGTAGAAGGATAGAGTGACGGCCATATTGAGATACACGTGACACCGTCACTTGTTAGGACCACAAAAATTTCTGAGCCGTCGCTTGAGAGTTTTTTTGGAACACCCTGTCGCCCTTTGAGTTGGGACGCTGTCATGCTTCAGAAATTGCCTTGTTTTCTTGACTTTGTCGTTTTCTTCATGTTTTTGCCCCTTTTCGTCCAAATATGCTTCATTCCAGCATTTTGCTTCCAAAAGACCTAAAATGTGAAAAGGAACGATATTAAGTAGTAACATATATAAAATGTGTCGATTTATAGCTTAAATGACCCCCTAAAAATATATGTTTTAGATCCTTATTAACATGTGTCTTGGGGTTTGGTTGACCGGTCATAGGGTAGTGAGTGGGGAGGGTTTGATTTATTTTGTGTTAAGTTTAAGCCATAATGTGTAGTTTGATCCCGGTAATTGAAAAGCAAAGTTTTTAAAACGTGAAACGTAAAACCGGGTAACATAAAAATCCAAAACTTGTTAAAATATATTAACTTGTCAAAATAACAAAATTTAGTATTTTAGATGAGACATGAGTTTATCTGAGTGTTTAAACGTAGTTAAAATTTGAAAACGTAGACCGTAAACGCGTAAAACGTAAAATGTGAAAGGTTTACGTAAAAATAAAAAAGTGAAATATGACTTATAAAATATGATTGTAAGAAAACCAAAATGCATAAAATATGTAGACTGAGCATAGTCTAGTGTTGGTTTGAGTTAAATGCACTTTTAACGTCATAAAGTAAATAATTAAATAATGACCTCATAAATGTGAATTGTTACAAAGACTCGTCGTCATTCCCGTCAGTCTTTTAAGAGCTGGTCGTAACTTATACATACATTACTGTTTTGAAGTCCAAAATTTTCACATTTTGTTTTATCTACTTTTTAAGTTTATTTTGTCCGACTTACTTTTTTTATCTTGCCAATTTTTTTTAGTCATTCTAAATACTTTGTGAAAAAAAAATTAAAAAGTACAAAAAAAATATATATATATAGACAAAATAAGTACGTAGGTGTGTTTCAAAACAAACTTATCTAAGGGCCCGTTTGGTATATAGGTGGGTTTAGGATTTGGATTTGGATTTGAATTTAGATTAGGATTTGGATTTGGATTTAATGTAAGAGAGAGAAAAAAAAATGAGGTAAAAGAAAATAATATAATTAAATTAAAAAATAGTATTTTAATAATTAATAAAAGTATTTAAAAATAATTTTGTTATTTTATAATATATAAAAGAGAGAGTTGCAAGTGGAATACTAACCTTGGCCACACGATTGTCAGAAATCCATGCCAAATCCGGGCCTTCCTCTCTAGAATTGAAACAGTACACATTTCTTACTTTCAATCCCAAATTCTAAACCGTAAAAATGAAACAAACAATTAATTATTGGATTAAGTCTAAACTCCCCCTATAAACCCAGAAACCAAACGGACCCTAAGTTTATAAGAACTTCGACTTTTAAAATAAATTTACTTATAAAATAAGCTTTATTTAACATACAATCATGAATCATGTGAAAGTTAAAATCATGAACATTTATAAACTCAATGGCTCAATGCTAATGAAAATAAGCTTTAAAAAATACTACAACTTTTAATTAGACAATTTAATTTAATACCTTAATATGTATGAACACGTAAAAGATAAAAATATATTTAAATTTTATATGATTTATTTTAGTGTTCTTTTACAATAATAAGCTATAACTCCAGTTAATTCATCAAATATATCCATAAAAATAAAAAAGTAGCAATTTACAACTAATAATTATAGAGTTTTGCTAACAGCAACTCTTAAGGTTGTTATTAATAACTAATTATTGAAAATTTAGCTAAGACAATGCACTATGTCTAAATAAAATCATTCAAAATCATCTAAAATTACCAAATATTTTTTAAAATTTCTCATACACAAATTCAATTCACTCTTGTTATTGGTCATTTTAACGAAAAATACAGAGCATGTTTCTCACTATGTCTTAATATTAGCAAATTTTGTGAAAAATTTGTTGTTATCAACAACCATAGGGGCTGTCGTTAGCATTTTCCAAATTATATAAGCTCACAAACACCCCGTTTAGTTCACTGTTTATAAAACGTCTAATTGTGGCGGGAATTTGAAATTTTGAATATTCAAATCCCCAAATCATGATCTCCCCAATATCCCAAACCCTAGACGACAACGATCTCGACGACGACGCTCTCTGGGCCGCGATCGACTCCGCGGCCGCCACCTCCTCGTCCGCACTCACCGCCACTACCACAAAACCACTCAAACCACAATCCAGCAAAAACCGCTTCAAATCGCCCAAAATCACATTTCCAAGCATCTCATCTCCATCATCCACCACCACCACACCTACCAGAAAGCGTTCAGCAGTTATCGATAACGTATCGCCTGTGGCGAAGAAGGTTTGTGGAAATGAAAGAGGCTATTATTCGCTTGCGATGGTGAGTACGCCGAAGACGATGGTGACGTATGGTTCGGAGTATGAGATTCGGAGTCCTGGTGCGGATGTTGTGGATGATAGTTCTTCGGATTGTTCGGTGATGATGAGTCAGCATAGCTTGTCTGGAAGGTTTCCGACTGTTGCGGTTTTTAAAGAGTATCAGAATGCTGCTATGGCGGTCTGTTAACGCTTTTTTTTTTTTCGTTTTGTTTTATCGTTAATTGCTTTAGATATGTGTCTGTTGATGAGTACTCCATAGGATCCAAATTGATAATTTAACGGCTCGTATTTATTTAGGATGAACTAATTTTATGTTCCGCTTCCGCCTAGTAATAAAACGTGTGAAAAGGAAACAAAGTAGGAGTATAGTTTCTTTTAGGTGAATTTGTAAGAAATTTGACGTCAAATTGATGAGCGGTTAAGGTAAATACTGAACCTCAAATGTTGGAATGTCCTATTGTTGAGGGGGTGTTTGGCATTGCATTTGGAAAGTGTTCATCTGATAATTGTGTTTTGAAGAAGCATATAATCACTTCCTGGTGTTTGTATACCGAAACTGATTCCTATTAGGAATCAAATAATCAGTTTGGAGTAGCTGCAACGAAGCTGATTTTGATTACATGCTTATTTAGTGGAACTACAGTTTTAATTAGCAAAAGCGTATCCATACACTATCAACCTGTTTTGTTTGAGCTGATTAGAATACAGTGGTACGAGCCTATAACATATATATTGTTTTAAGTAGAGTTGTAGTAATGCTGATTATATTGTTTTAAATCTTTTAAGTCACACAATTAGTTTCAAAACGCAATGCTAAACATCCCCTGAGTTTGTCCAACAATAATTTCAGTATTTGACTGTATACACAAACTGATAGAAGTAGCTTACTGTAGCAAAAAACATTGCATAATCATTTCAAATACCGTGTTCATTCGAACCAAAATATACATTGTGGACATGATCACGACTACCATATGATAATTCGGGGGAGAAGAAAATAATACACCAGTTAAGATAATATCTTCTAGGAAAGCTTGCAAATTATAAGGAACATTACTCAAAGAATTCCATTGTAATCGTTAGGTGCAGGGAGTACTTTTTCATTCTCTTATTAGAACGAAGAACATATCGGCTTTGCTGTCTATTTATTGGAGGATGAGAGTGTTTTCATGAGTATATCACATCATCAGCAGGGCATTTGAAAGTCTATCCTAGAAGGTAGGATGCAGGTGGTGTGTAGGTTTCTAATGGACTTTGATCATAATTTCTTAGATCTAATCATAAGTGGTTGCACCAATCAACTACAAGCACTAGATACAGGAACAAGAAAAGCTATTGTGGTTCCTGGCTTGGATATCTGATTTTCCTTAGGGCTTGGGATCAATTAAATGTTAGCTTGCTACTAATTTAGTTTAAGTTTTTCAATAGGAGAGACAGTAGAGGCTGGAGACTAGTAATGCAAGCAAGAGTCGGTCACAAATCCATTTGTATGCTTTATCTCTGATTACAATGAACCACTTCACCATCAGGCATTCTACAGAACTATTTCTTCAGGAAAATTTGGCCTTCTTGTCTGTTCATATCATCAATTTAATGCTCTAATTATACAATGAGAATCTTCATAGAAAAAGTATAGAATTCCACATTATTACCTGTTGGTCACAAATTCATGTAAGAGACGGTAGAGGCTGGAGACTAGCAATGCATGTACGAGTTGCTCACAAATTCATATGCACGCTTTATTTCTGATTGCAATGAAACACTGCACCATCAGGCATTCTATAGAAGAGACTACAGAACTATTTCTTGGGGAAATTATAGCCTTTTTGTCTGTTCATATCAGCAATTTAATGCTCTAATTATACAATGAAAATTTTCGCAGAAAAGTATAGAATTCCACATTATTACCATCAGATATAATACTTAAAAAGTCTAAATGATACTTAATGTTTTTGCCCACTTCAGACTTCATTACTCCGTACCAAGAGTAACACAAATTGACATCTGTTTGCAGATTCTGGAAAAGGGTGACTATACTATGATCTCTGGGAATCCTTTCATCAAAAAGTCTGGTAAGAACTTTCAGCTTCTAATACAATTATGCTCTGTGCAATTTTTTTATTTTTTTGCTGATGAATTCAGATTGCAAAAACAGGTTGGAGAAAGATATCATTTTATTTTAACATCTCTTACGAAATCAAAGATAAGACTATAGAATTTGATGATGACCGTAATGTTCAGCGTGCTGAATTCATAGTTCGGGCACATATGCAGTATGTTTCTGTACTTCAATTTCTGTATGAGATGCAGAGTTGGTTTTTGTTTATCATACCTATTAAAATTCTTTATTCGTTTTCTAGAGGGGGTAGGTTCTCTGATGCATGGGGTTCATGTGAAAGACGTGAGAAGAGATTTAGTAAGCCAAATCATGATATTCCTAGCACGGCTGAAACCAGGGCAAAAAATAAAGCATGTCAGGTAAATTTCTCTCTGCATCTCCTAACACTTCAATTATATAACCGAGCACCAAGAAATTAAGCATTTAAAACACTTTGATAAGCAACTACCAGTTCAATTAAGAGTTTGGAAAGAGATTAATCAGAGATCAACTAGTATGGAAAAGAACCAACAGATTATAAGTTATCCAGCTTCTTGTTTGCTGCATGAAACTAAGTAAATATCCCTTTGTTTACTCCACTTACATGTATGAAATTTCTGTCTGCGTTAGGTTCCTATAATCAGGGTGTTTTTTAAGTTGTGCCAACTTAATCTGATAGACAAAATTTCAATGGTTTACAATATAAATATCCTACAGACAGCGACATATTGGAAAGGAACTGACCATGCATGATGCATCTATGTGAACTGCTATAATGGAGTTTTGTTTCGCCTATTTGTATTGTTTTGAGAATGTTGGATTTCATCCATGCACATATTTCCTTCTTTCATCGATGGAGATTAGTAATACTTGAAAATTCTCCGAGTGTCAAAACAGAACGAGTATCAGCCCCTATGTGATGAGGACTAAATGAATTGTGACACCCCAAGGAGAAAAAATTTAGTTTACTTGAAATGGTTCATTATATTCCGGGCATGAAATGGTAATTTTTGTGGGCCGAAGGCTAACTGTGCTTTTTGAGCATGTCACATGGAATTGTCATATCATCGGTTATTTTCTTCCATTAGGAATCACTCTCTTTAATTCTGGCAAGATTGAAGTCCAATTCTTGGCAAGTAAATTTTGAATGTATTCGCAGGACCTTCTAGGTATTGGAGAGTACCGTCCTGGTTTCAATTCTCAGAGATAAAAAAAGAGACCTACTTTGTAAAAGCGTTTAGAGTTGCGGTGTAAAAGTGTATTGCTCTACTCCAACTTTAGAAATTGGGATCAAATCTTCACAGCTCTGACGGTGGATGTTGCCCAATGCTTTCTAAGAGTTATCCGGTAAGGTGGTTGTATAGTTGTACCCACTGGTTCAACTTTCTGCATAGGTTAGTTATGCTTAGAAACTATGTTTAGAAAGAAAAAAGAAAAAAAGTTATGCTTAGAAACTCTAATTCTTGAACAGTAACTGTAATTTGACAAGAAAAGCAACTGTACAAGGAAAAACGTAGGGCATATGTTGGAGAATATGATCCTGTCATTTCTGGTTATTGTCTTTGGATACAGATATCTAAATCTGTCAAACCTTGTGACGCCGCATGCCAATGTTTATGGAAAACCCCTTCCAATTCAGAAGAAAGTTCTTTGGCTATGAATACATTAAAGGGTGAGAAACTGAGCAAACCCAGTTGGGGTCGACATGCCAAAGAACCAACTACATTGCTATTATAGGTGGCAAAATGGCGATATAGATAACTGTGATAGAAACATTTATAAGTCAAAATGAGCTGGATTGGGTTGATAACTGTCTTAACACTTTTTACCCATTAATTTTCAAAAGTATCAAATATTTTATGTATCAATATGATTAATAAGAAGTAAAATTTATAGAACTTAAACTGTTTAAACTTATTAAGATCCGAGATAATCGAAGTTTGATTACACTGAGAAACAAACCCTGTCCTAACCTAAAACAGTTTATACTTTATAGTTCAATACATTCTGATCCTAAGAATAATGTAACAATTTGACACTTGAATTAATTTTTTGAACAATGTTATTGACACGTAAATATTTTATAGTTTTCAACCAAAAATTCAAATGCATAGCAGAATCAGAGAATTATAGAGTAGTGTTTACCAGTTCTTATACAAGGTATCAAACCAGCTAAGCTTATAGCCCAGCCAGTCAGCCACTATATGCAAATAGTTACCAGCTGATACTTTGATTATTTCTATGCAAATGTACCGACGAAAATGTGTTATTTGTGAATAAACTACAACGCGATGGTGTTTAACAAGTCATGATTAGTCTGATAACCTGTAAACAGATTGGATGATTAATGTATCTGTACATAATTACATGCCACCCTTCGCAAAATTGGCAGTCATTCCATTCAGAGGCCAAACCAACCAAACACATCATAAACATAAAAATGGTTCAACATAACTTCACATTTCAATGCACCTGAGTTTTTACAATTACACATTTCAAAATGTAATAATTATACAAGAGAGTGGCATAAACAGCTACAGTTATACCAGTAGTTAATGTAATTTTTCAAAATCTAATTTTTCATAACCAGCTAAACTGCATTCTGTCCATACAAAAATGGGAAATAAAATAAACAAAAAGTCATTTAATCTATTGTATCTCTATTTTGAAGCAATTAGCTTTCTAAATATTTCCTGAGATCTTTAATCGCTATGTTCATCAAATAAAAGATATATGTAAGAATCATCCTCTTAAGTACAACTTGGCAGCAATCCTTCGTAGACAACTTCAGATATAGTCCAATAGCAATCCAACAGTTCTTAAAAATCTAAAATATAACCAACAAAAAAACAAAACAAAATCAGGAACTTGGATTTTACTTGTAATAACCATCAAGAAGAAAAAGACTAGTCTATGGACTTTACATGTAATCGGTAACTAAAAAGACACTTACAGGTTCTTGCACAGCCATTACGATGCACTTAAAGACACTTTGATTACAGAGTTATCTTTAAGGTTCACATCTGCAGATCCAGTTTCACTTTTACAAATCTCCTCATCTGATCTGAACTCAAGCTGCTTTTCAACAGACTTCAAACTAGACTTCCGTTTATACTTTAATCTGTACGGTGGAGATGTATTGTATGTATTATTAACAGTAGCCACATCACATGATTCAGATTCCTCCAAATCATGATTAACTTTTTTCACTTCATCAGCCTTTACTATCTTCTGAAAAGAAGCAGACGAGTGAACTTTTCTTTTTCTCAGTATCGAAGGTGTATTAGGAAAGCTTTGAGCAGCAATCTTTAATCTTGATTCAGGTGTCTGAGCACTCAAAGCATCACACTTTTCGGCATAAGGTGGAGTTGAAGAACATCGAGAATTGTAATCGAGGGAGCTCCAGTGTGTATAAATAACACCATATTCAGTTGGCATAAAACTTTGAATTTGTGGAGGCTCATAATACAAAGAACCGTATGCTGGAGCACTGGATTGTAAAGGGGTTGGATTTAATGTCTCCTGATTAATTCCATCATGCCTTGTACTGCAACTGTCGAATCTTGGAACCAAATTTCGGCTAAGGTGACTAAGATCATATTTAGGGTGTGATTTGGTTCCAATGGGTTCAGAATCAGTGGATCCGTTTGGAATAAAACTTGATGAAGCATCTATATCTTGAGAAGGGGTCGAGCATTCTATATCATCTGTGGTATCTGTTTCTACCTTATGGTATTCTGCAGGTCCAGGTGATAGTGACACCCGAGAAGGTGTAACTGAGGAAGCAATTGGTTTTGCAGTTGAAGGTGTTCTGGTTACATCACTATCGTTCTTTGAGATAGCTGGAAGGTTCCCGGTAGCTAAATAGAAATCTAACTTTTTCTTTAAGGAACTATTCCAATGATTTTTTATTGCATTATCAGTCCTGCATGACAACATTTCAGTTATGGGAAAATGTTACTATCATGTTAAGACTTTAGTAATGTGTTCAAGTAAATGAAAGAATTCTAAAAACTGGGAGTTAAGTGTAAAGAATTACCTTCCTGGAAGTGCCTTTGCTATTTCAGCCCACTTGTTTCCATGCACACGATGTGCATTCATGAGGGCCATCTCCTCTTGCAGGGTCCAAGCATCCTTTTTAATATCTGGATTCAAATGATTGTGCCACCTGTAAAAAAATTATCAAAATATTTAACATAAGCAATGAATCAATGGTAGATAACGTATTACCAACCAGTTACGGAAATACCTTTCACGACATTGTTTACCGATTCTACCAGGCAGAGACTTGGCTATGAGAGACCATTTTGTTGGTCCATATCTTTTCACCAGCTCGACAATTATGTCATCCTCCTACAGAAAAAAGAGACCGAGAGGGATTTTATGTTATCATATGCACACAAGAAAACTATATTTCAAAGCAGTATGGAATCAGGTTCATACCTCTTGAGTCCAAGGACCTTTAACAAGTTCAGGATTAAGAACCTTTTGCCAGCGATGCAGACATTGGACTTCTGATCTATCAGGAAAATACTCAGCTGCAAAACAGAAACATTGATAAGTGAACTCCCTTTCCCTCAGATAAGCATTTCTTGGTATAGTATTTAAACTTCAATTTAAAAAAAGATCATGCTAATAAAGTCAAGTATATTAAATATATTAACACCATTACTGATCAAAGAAGGCCACTTGAAAAGTTATACTATAAACTACATTCATCTTCCATTCCATAGGTCACTGACTGAGCTGCTGCAAACTAATATTTGGACAAAGAACAATCGCTAACTTAATAATAATATTTAACAGGTACTTGAACTAGTAGTTAGGGTAACTTATCCTAAAAGAATCTGTATCCCTTCTACATCTGATGGCATCAACATTGAGACCTTTCCAACATATTAAGAACCCAATTTAACAAAGTTGATAAGAAAAAAGGCACCAAAATGTTGAGCATCGATTTATCAATTCCTTAAACTAACAATTTCAAGTCACTGCTTAGAATGGTTATTAACAGGGTTTCTTCAATAAGATTACTGCATCATACCAATAATTACAGCTGTATTACTGATTTAAGCAAAAAAATATCTCAAGTCTACAGTCCAACAAATTATGCACAGGGTCTTGCTTCTTAGTTAATGTAGGGTAATCACAATATTTTTAGGCAAAAAAAGGCATTTGCTTCAAGATTATCCCACAGGTCAACTCAGCTTGTAAACCATGATTATAGTTAAGAGAGAGTTAATATTCTTTAATCAAACACTACACATCGTCTCCTTAAGGTCATAAATACTATTTATGTGTTTCACTGTTTCTGATATGTTATGGATCAATCATGACCAGACAGACACTCATCAACTGTCTCAGTTTGACATTCTAAGCCATAAGAATCAAATTGAAGAGTTACAAACTCATAATCCATTTACCGATTTGTAGTAAATTGGACAGCTTGTCCAAGTAAAATTTTACAAGGAACAGATAAAGGAAATTATCAAACAATAATGAAATTGCTAAGGGGCCATTCCAGCATTTTATCAAAAAGTTAGTTACTGACTTTAGGCTGTTAAAAGTCCTGTTATGTTATCATATGGCTTAATAAATCTGTTTAACATATTTAACGTGCCGAGTCATATAAAAGTAAATGCTATGGGAAATGCAATGAAAAGAGACTCACCTACTTTCTTCCAACATTTGCCCTTGAAAAGCCCAACAGCCTGTTTTAGTGTCTCGTCCTGTGAAAAATCAAAGAAACATTATGAAACAGAGCAACCACCAAACATGTTATTAGTTTGCAGATAAATATTACACTAAGAGCATATATATCCACATCGCATTACATGGGATGCTAATTATAACTTTGAAACAGATGCAGGAAGACTTGTTAGTGTCATAACAGTTCACTTTGACATCTTTTTACAAAAAAAATTCACGAAACCACCAAAGTAGTGCAAAGAAATAAGGAATGCTTGTTATCTTTAGGTCTAAGTCTATCTACTATATGAAAACAACAACTCTTTTACATTACAAGTTCAAAACTAGCAAAGACTTAAAGACTATCCCTCCAATGCAAATTTATACAGAAAGAGGTGGTACAACAACATCACGATTAGATAATAGTTATTTGAAACGAAATACATACCTCCTCAGGTGTCCAACCCCCCTTTGCTCGTCTAATTGGTCCAGTTGTCCTCCTGTAAAACCAAAATTCATTGTTATCAGTTTAAAAATATTAAAGGTGGACAAAGAGTAAATGAACATAGCCAATTAGATTATGCAGTAATTCTATAAAACCTACACACTTATTATGCTATCTACAAGTCTACAACTATCAATGCTCTCAACTATATTGCATTGCATCCTTGTTAACAATGTTAAGTTGTTAACTAACACCTAACTAGACATGAATAGTAAGTTGCACCTCGTCTAATCATTACCAAATACATCTCCACAATAGAAATTTTCCAAAAGTACCACTCTTGGGATAAACTTTGTTCCATATATAACAAGCATGCTACTTAGAAGAAATACAACAATTCGATGAACACTGATTAGTCCTATTCAACATAACCAAGCTCAAAGTTTCCACCAAGTTTTAATATCTACCTTCACTTGCCACACAAACGCATCAAAAACTTATGTCACAAGATACAATACAAGTTATTCATCACAATTCCAATTCCACTAAACAAAACAGCATACAAAACACAAAGCAAATAAACCAAAACCATAGTGCATACCGTTGAGGCGGGGATGTAGCAGTAGGACTCGATACCCTCGGCGACCTAGGTACCACAATGCCACTACTACCTTCCGACATGGACGAGCTCGACGCAGCTGTCGATTGCTTATTCTCAACACAATATATCTCCAACTCCATCCCACCCATATCCAATCAAACTCTTCCTATAAACAACACACAAAAAAACCATCAATTCATCACACCATCCATAATTCACAATCCCTAATTACCAATTTACCATAAACACCAAAAAAACCAATCCAATAATTACCAAAACAAATAAACACAGATCTAATTAACTAATTCCTTAACTACCAAACCAACTTAAACCCAATTCAATTCTACAAAAACCCATCATAATTCACCAAAAAAAAATAACAACTAACTAAAACACAAAAAGAAAACAAACCCAGTTGAGATATCAATAAAGATTGCAACTTTAACTAACAATCCATAAAAACAAACATACCTTAATTATCTTTTTTGTTTTATAAAAAAACTGAAGTTAAAAAATAAAGAACCCTATTTATTTTTAAAGAATTGAAAAAACCATCCGTTGAAAGATCGAGATATAGAGAGAGAAAGAAAACGTATAAATTTTGTTTTGTAACGAATATAAATGAGGGGAGGGGGGTGAGTTAACGGCGTTAAGTATATCGTTAGAGGGTTTGAATGTGGAGTTAACGGTCGGTGGTTAACGTTACCTAAGGGTATAAAAGTTTGAACCTTGAGAAAAAACGGCTCGTGAGTTTTTGTGGGCCGTTGGATTTATGGAAAGTGTGTGTTATGGCCGTCCGATTGGTGATTTATTTTGTTACTTAATAAATATGGGATTTTATTTGATTTATATGCTTAATAATAATTGTCTAAATCAGGTTAGAATTCTATAAAATATAAAAAATAATAAGAAAGTGATAAGTGTCACTTTGATAATGTTAAAATTGCAATATTTTAGGCGCGCTATCGTTGGTTTTATACATATTATTTGGTTGATTTTACAAATTTTTGATACTTAAAAGCATGAAATTATGTTTTTAGGTACATGATTTACCAAGTTGAAGAAAACGAAGAAAAAGACGAAGAAATGACAAATAAACGAGAAGTTATGCACAAACGAAGAATTCCCGACATATGCGCACCTCATGGAGCTTATTTGAAAAGAAGAAGTCATAAAGTAATTGCTCCTGATACTCGAGAGTAAAGCGTTGGACATTTTTTAAGTAAAAAAAATATTTGTGGTCCAAAGAAACAACACCTGCCAGGCAATTCGAAAAGCATAATGTGCACGCGCAGGAATCTGTCTCCAGTCGTCCGAATTGGTCTCCAGCCCGCCCGCTGGAGCAATTTTCCAGTTAATGCCAATATTAATTTGCCAACCATTCAAGCTCGATCATTTGCACTTCATAACTCAACTTTCAATCAATTTTAGGACACTTGGTCCCCTGAGAGTTCATTCATTAGGTCAAGCCCCATTTGCAAGAATAAATACACCCCTATTGGCTTGGATTTGGGGATTACACACACCAATTATCTATCTCTTACACAATAACACATACAACTCTAACACATACATGGAACATAAATTCCCATAAAGTTTGAAGGCTTGTGTTCATGATTTGAAGGTCCAACATCCCATAATAACATCATCAAGTATTGGGGAGACACCATTTCAATCCATTTCATCATCAAGTGGGAGAGCCAACACTTGGAGTTTTGAGTCATGTCATAATTGCTTCTCTTCTAAAAGTTTTTCTTTCTCCAAGAATGTTCTAAAGATGAAAATAAGACTATCGAATGTATTGCAAAAAATGTCTAAGTTTGTAAGATGATCCTTTAGAAGAATCGTCAACTTCCAAAAATCATAAGAATTGATTATAGTTGTTGAGATATCCTAAGATCTCAGAAACTGACAATACCAATAAACTTTGAAACAAAGTTTGCTAACAGTTTAAGATTCCCTGTCATGTGTCGGGAACAAGCGCTATCTACAATCTAGAGAACGAGTTGAATCACCTGCAACACACACAGACGACGAAGATGGAAGATTTGTAGAGATGGATCCTCATGGTTTAATGGGTTCCGTTTGGTTAGTACAACACATATTAACAATCTTAGGTATCCATGGAAACACATGTTTATGTTGTAACCATCTCTGCCATATCCAACTTTCTCGTGCTTTAGTCTTAGTGAGTTCACTAGATTCTTTGGGTTCCTTACGTGTTAAAGGCGTTTCTATGGGTTCACGTAAAGCATTCTTAGAAACTACATCAGACTTAATACCTAAGGCAGACTTAGAAGCTACAGTGGGCTTAGAAGTATTCTTAGCTGATAGTTTCAAAGATCGAGATAAAATTGATGTAGCAACAAAACTTTCACGATTTCTTGTCATCACACTTTTACGACAAAACACACAAGAAGCATTAACATTCGCTTGATAAGCGTTCAAAGGTTTAGCATTCGTTACATTGACTTTACTATTACATTTATCTAACGCAATATCTAAAGTAGATGCAACATGAGTCTTACTCAATTTTCTAGGGTGTTCTTCTAGTGGAGCAACATTACTTGCTCTTCTCATACTTTCAATGTTACGCAAGATCCTATACTTCTTTTTTATGCTCCTAAGTTGTGATCCGCTAACACTAGTGGAGGCAAAAGGCGAAGGAATCAAATTAGCATTCTTTGTTTGCTCATATGGATTTTTCCTAGTGTGTGCGTCCAATTTATACATTCCATGTGCAATGACATTTGTGTTACTTTTAGAACATTTTTCTCAACAGTTGTAGAAGTCAACCGAGATTTTGATTTGTTAACTAATGATTCCGTTTGAACTGGTTTTTCCACAGTTGAAGGTTTGTCAAAGCATTTACAGACTTCCCCTTTTCAAGTTTCTGCAATCTCTCTTTTAACTCAATGATTATGTGTTGCTGGTCTTGAATTTTGGCGTCTAAATGTCTGTTCTCGTTTCATTTATTTTTGTAGATCTCAACATATTCATTAAGTTCATCGAAGGACTGACGACGTGTCTGTTTTAGAGAATCAAAAATCGTTTTGTACTCTTGTTTCAAATGTTCAATCTTTTTTTTCATATTTCAAAATTTGACACTTCATTGACACGTTTTCGTCATCCAGTTTTTCAAGCTTTCGCATCTAAGATTTTTCGAAAGATTGTTTATCCTTTTGATGTTGTAAAGCTAGCTCAAAGTTGATGCATTGAGTTTCGCATTTTTGAAACTTTTAAGGTCTCCCTAGATGTCATTTGACTCTTTTGAAATTCTCTCAATGCCTTGTTTCAACATCCCATTTTCCTCTTTCATCGTTTTATTTTCAACAATCAACGATTTATCACAAGCAGTATAAGATGAATATAATACAACAGAGATAATATCAGAACAAAGAATATCTTCCAAGAGTCGATTGATATCAGTTCTAAAATTTTTGTTTGATTTGTTTAGTACAGAAAATGATTTTTTGACAAACTCAAAGATGGACATCACGGATTTCACTTCGTTTTGAAGTTCCAAATCAAATAGGTTCGCACAATTACGCAAGTGTTCAACAAAAGGAACAACTTCCGTTTTGATCATTTGTTGTTGTTCTCGCGAATAAGCAGATTGAAGGCTTAATATATTTGCATTTAAGAATCGTTCAATTTCTTGTTCGATGAAAGTGATATCTTCTTTGAATGTATCAAAATGTCATAATATTCGACAACGTTTTGGCAACTTTGGTTTTGAATTACTTTCATAACATGATGGCAAAGGACCATTTATTTGAGCAATCTTTTTGACATAGACAACTTCATAAGATGGTGAAATTACAAGATACCATGGTAGTTCTGAAATTTGTTGTTGTGGAACAAAATCGTCATAAAAAGTGTTGAGCTTTAAGTAATCAAGTGGTTTTAAAGTTTTTGCTTTCATTTTTGGTCGACTCTTAGCTTCTTGTTCCCATTGCTCATCACATTCATACACAACTAGGGGTGTTATCAGGTTGTCAGGTTTATCGGGGTCGGGTTGAATCGGGTTTTGAGTTTTAAAAAAGTGACCCACAACCCGACCCGATAAGAAATCAGGTTATCGGGTCGGGTTAAATCGGGTCAAGTGATTCGGGTTGTCGGGTTATGAGATAAATTCAACACTACTGGATGTATATATTAGCTCAGTACAAGAGATTCACATAAAGAAGAACTATTTCCATTGAGATAATATATACTTCGTATAACAACGATGCATAAATTACAAGAATTGTACTAAATTTTACAGCGATTAATTTTGGAAGATAAATCCACCATATCTTACAAATATGTATGGATAAGAACAGTACAAGAGATCCACGTAAGGAATAATTTACAAATACATTGTATTCTTTCTAGTATAAAATATAGAGTAAAATACACGGTTCGTCCCTAATCTTGTACTTGCGCATCACGATGGGACAAAACTTCCCCTTTTCATCGCTGGGAGTCCAAAACAAGGAGTTTATATGCTAAACTCGTCCCTTGACCATTAACGCCGAGATCAACGTCTGATTTATGTTAGTTAGTCGAGGGTATTATAGTCCATACACATTTATACCACACCTTAACTAAACCAGAGAAAAGCTTCCGTATACCATCTTGATCGTTTCCCTCCCTCGTCACACAACCCTCACATACACTTTAACAATGGCAGACAAGGACCTTACTTTTACAGCAGTAACTGATGAGATGGTAAAATATGTGAAGGCCAAATATGGGGATACTTGGTTACAAGAAGATGAAATGTCTGATGAAATTTTGAAGATTTATGCAGATTTACGAAAGAAGCTGAAGCGATGAAAGGTTAGTTGGGTTTTTTGTATTTTTGTGATTGGCATTTTAAGGAATGAGCATAAATAACCCTATTGTATTTGACAGAAATCCAAGCAGAGATCAGAATCTGTAAAAAAAATGGATTATAGCAAGCTAAAGGTATCTGACGATATGATTGAGTATGCCATGGCTACTTATGGGAATAAGTGGGATATAGGATATGACATTGCTCATGTGATACTTGAAGACTTGTGGGAAAAATATGGGAATAATGAGTTTGAGAAAGGTTAGACTTAATGTTTGTAAGCTAAGAAAGTTGTAATGGGTGAACTCTGATTTCTTTCTGTTTTGGCTATCTTTCCAGATACTAACTTGAAAGGAAATGAAGTTGATGTCATCATTATTTCAGACACATATGATGATGAGTTTGGGATCATGTCTGCTAAGAGTAATACTTTGAAAGGTTCCACTTCCCTAGCTTCCAAGGCTTTCGCTCCCATGTTGTACTTGGTCTTGGAGCGGCTGCGGGATGCTCCAGCACAAATAGGAATGAATGGTATGTGCCTCCCCCTAAGGACCTCAAGTCTCCCCCCATGCATATCAAGTCTCCCATCAAGAAGTTCACCTGTTATTTTTAGTTGTTGATGTAATGAAGATGTATATTTTTTGGCTGATGATGGTTACTGAAAACGATACTTGTTAACATGTATATTTTGCTTTATATGGTATAATTAGGTGGTGGTGTATGTATATTTTGGCTTTGTTGTTTTCATTTTGTAGTTTGCATTTGCTTATGCAGTTTAGGTGGGTGTTTGGAAAAACCCATTTTGACTTATAAAGTCAACATAAACCAAAATATTAGAGGAACCACACCGAATTGTTTTAGTCTTTAAAATATCTTTTGTTTGACTTATAAAGTCAACAGATTCAAATTGTAACTAAAATTCAATTCTTATAACAAAAGAAGCACACACATATCTGTTAAGTTACATTTAGACTGAAAGACAACATAACATTTCTTACAGGTAATTCACTGCGTTAATTGACTAGTAGGTGATCCATTTGGTCTTTCAGTTGCAGTTGGTTCAAGTGGTGTTTGTATTGGGCATTCTCCATTTGGTCTTTCAGTTGCAGGTGCTTCACGTGGTGTTTGGCTTGGGCGTTCTCCACTTGCTATTTCAGCTGCAGGTGGTTCACTTTCTTCTTCATCACTGCCCAAGGAAGCACCAACACTAGTAGATGTAGAAATATGTAGACCCATCACATGTCCACCACTATCTCTTGTAGTTGTGTTTTCCCTTTTAACACCATCTCTACCAGTATAAGATGTGTTTCCCCTTATCTCAAGGCACACTGGACAAATATACCACATGAAATCTCTATAAGGTGGACGCCTTGAAAAAAGGTAAATCCAGCCCTGTTTTCACTTTCAACCTAACAGTCAATGCATACCATTTGACAACCATTTTCTGCATCCATGGTGATAATATATTGGTATGATAAAGAATTGATGACTTAAGATTTGTTATATAGGTAGATGGGAGTTGTGGTTATTGAACAAGTAGATGGGAGTAAAGACAGCATAAATGCTTAAAATCTAGTCAACATACGTAGTTTAGGGGGTGTTTGGAATAACCAATTCTGACTTATAAAGTCAACAAAAATAAATAAATTTCAAACGTGATATTGTCCAAATTACAAATGGCTAGAAGCCTACAACCTTCTAACAGCAGTTCAACATTTTTTATCCAGCACATATGGATGTCTTGGATTTAACTCCTCCACAGCCACTCCGTAGTAAGCTGCCTCAAACTCTGCTTCTTTTAGCCATTTTTTCCTCTTCCATTCCTCTTTAATGCTTTTGTACATTCTCTCCTCTTCAAAAAACTGCTGGAATGCTTCTTCATCCATCCTTGACTGCTCTTCATCTTCCTCCAAAATTGTGTGTTGTTCTTCTTGCTCATAAAGAGCTTCAACAAACTCTTGTTCCATAGTCTGCCTTATCTCGTCTTCATCCATCCACTACAAAAGTAATAGATTTGCACATCAACTAGAATGTAAACACACAAGAACAATCGTTATGCAAATGATAATTAAATGAATACTTGTTGCCTTCTGCCATCACAACGCCTTTTTCTACCTCGAACTTGTGTTTCCTTTGTTGGTTTTGGTACTTGATCCTTGTGACACCTAGACTTATTATGTCCAACAGTTTGACAATTTGAGCATTTAATCTGTTTATGAGCTCTAGATTTACCCATTTTGATGCAATTTCACTTAATTGAGGCTTTAGGTTTATGAATTCAAATTTGAGGTAAAATGTGAGAATAAAGTGCTTCCTATAACTTAATGCAAATGTGAGGACATGATAGGGGACTAAAACCTTAGTCCCTTATACTCTTAAACTGTTTAAGCAAGGACCATAGTTCTACCAACACCCAATACAATCAAAACAGATATAACAACTATCAAAGATGAATACAAAAATTAACAAATTATAACACTAGAACATAACATATAGATTCATTAATTTCATATTAAACATTAAATATTCAGTACATATTTTTCCAAAAAAAAAAAGGGAAACATAACCACTTCATTTCCCTTCACATCACTTTGTCATCCTAAGATCATCAAGGAAGTTGTTCCTGTCAAACACCTGAGAGTGTGTTTGACAGATCATCCTCTTTATCTCCAAGGCCTTCAAGACGTTAGCCTTTTGCTTCTTGCGAAGATCCTCAAGAAACTTGTAGTTCATCACCGTAGTTCGAAAGCCTTCGAGCTCAGAGATGTATTCTTAGGTTTCCTTCATACCAAGAATCAAGTCAGTTAAAGTCTGTTGGAGGCCATTAGCAATTTGGATGTCTTTATCGTTTTCTCTCTGATAAAAGAGAGAAATCGAGTCAAACGTGTAGTCAGACTTTGAAGCTTTGGCGAGTTCTTGAAGAAATAGGAAGTCAGCCATTCGAAGGTTGTTGAGATTTTGTGAGAATATGTTTTTTTTTATTGTTGGTATGCAAATGGTATAGGTTATTAACCCATAAAGTAGCAAAAACAACGGGACCTTCCAAATTCAGGGATAAATTGTGAAGTAAGTAAAATGACAAATAGTCAAGTTTGTGTGAGTAAAAATACGCGAGAATTTTAAGTGCAAAAAATGGCTAACTGACCAAATTCAGGGACCAAGTGTGACATATGAAACTTATTACCCTACAACTTGACCTTTTCCTTCCTTGATACGCTTATACACAATTAATGTGTTGCCAAACACCAAATAAACCCAACTAACAAGATCCGAAACCATAAACACTATCATAATAACCCGACCCAATTAAGAAAACCCAATCCAAACAAAACCTAACATACATCCACACTCACGTACTGAAACACACATCTAGTCAAACCCATTCGTAAAAACACAAAGTAAAACAATGAAAGACAGGAGCATATTCGTCTCAACTTTTAAGGATGTTCAGGAATGAATAAGAAGGTGAGGTCTTGTTCATAATCTACTGTAATGGGTTTTTTGATTATAGCCCACTCAGGTATGAAGGAGGTTCATTAATTAATCTGTGTGCCTTTACCAGTGATAGGGATATATTTAGTTCAAGCCTTGATAATATATTATCACAGATTAATGAACAAAAATGGGCGTTGTTTTTCTGTGATCCTAAAGAATCCCTAAAAAATGGTTTGCATTTGATTCATACTGATGATGATGTTCATATTTTGTTTGCACTGGCTGAAACACATGAGTCAGTTGATATCTTTGTTGCACACAAGCCCCAAAAGTTAGTACAATTTTACTTAAAAAACATAAGTTTTGAAGTTGTGGGTTTGGTAGAGCAAGATGCTAACTTTCGAATGGTTAGTCCAACACCTTTTAAGACTAGACGTAAATGGCAGGGATAGATAAGAAAAAAAATGCAGGGGAGTGAAACCAAGACACCAACAGTGAAACGTGGTGTTGTTATCAAAGAGGAAGAAGGGGTTGTAGATAAAAAAGGGAGAAAATTAAAGGAAAAGGAAAAGGAAAGTTGGTTGAGGAAGAGGATGTTTTGCACAAAAAAAAGGGGAATGAAGTTGTTCAACAATTTAATCGAGGTTTAGATGGGAAGGGGAAGGCTAAAATGATTGAGTTTGCAGGTTTTGATGTTGAAAACTTGCCTGGTTTTGATGGGAAGGGGAAGGCTAAAAGGGTTGGTGGTGCTGCAGCTGATGTTTCTAGCGGTGTTAAGACACCTTTTAGAAGCAGAGAAAGGATTACAAACTGAGTCCTTACACTTTTCGCCCAAAGGCCATCCTAGGTGATGTTTCAATGATGAATACCATGTCATGTGTTTAATTCTTTTAAGCTGTAATAGTACAATACCTAACTTATATGTTTGTTGTTTGCATACTTGTTTTTGCAGACAAGGTAGCAGTAGCATCATCACGTTAAGGTTCATGTTTTGTGGGTTCATCAGTTTATGGATATCGATCAGAGATGTGTAGATCATTTGAAGGTTCCACAGTTAAACGTTTTGAAGTGGAAACTGCATCATCTTTTATATTTTTTGAAATGTCAGTAGAACCATGTATCAGACAATGACTCCGTAGTATCAGTTATTTTCCAGTTGCATCAAACATTGAACATATAGTTGACTGTTATAAGTCAACTTGCTAAATAGTTGGTTATGTATAAATTTGTTTTTTTGTCCCATGGGTTAAATTCTGGGAGATCATACATTTTTTAGCTGTTGACTTTTATAAAGTCATACTTAACATGTCAGGTGTAATGGTATAATTCAGTCAAACAATCACCCCTTTATGTGTTGGTGGAATTGTCTTGGGTTATAATTAACTAAGGTGTGGTATAAATGTGTATAACTATAATACCCTCGACTAACTAACATAAATCAGACGTTGACCTCGGCGTTAATGGTCAAGGGACGAGTTTAGCATATAAACTCCTTGTTTTGGACTCCCAGCGATGAAAAAGGGAAGTTTTGTCCCATCGTGATGCGTAGGTACAAGATTAGGGACGAACCGTGTATTTTACTCTAAAATATATTTAAAGTTTATAAACATGAAATTTACCACCTATCTACTGAATCGAGACTAATTGCTTACAAAGTTTTATTGGAAAATATAAATAAATAGCATTTTTCGGGTCTTATCGGGTTAACCCGATAAGAAAAATAATTCAACCCTAACTCGACCCGATAACACTATCGGGTTATTGGGTTTGGTCAAAACAACCCGACTAGTTTTTTTCAACCCGACATAACTCGACCCGATAAGCTTTATCGGGTTCGGGTCGGGTCAACCCGACCCTACTGATACCCCTATACACAACCATACCAATATCTTTATCTCTCATAGCAGCAACATTATATAATTTAGGGTTGGCACTGAGAGCTTTATGAAGAAAACGTGGGTGTTTATACCAAGAGCAAAAGTTGTTGTACTATATGGGCTTGGCTTAAGTGTTAACATTTAAATTTTCCTAATTGACTGACTGATTTTATAAGCTACAATTCCAAAATCTTTCAATTTTGTTTCCAACGTAACAATGTCCTTAAGGTAAGATTCTTCCTTATGTTTTGACTTTGTTTTGAAATCAATGAAATTCTTTTGACACGTTGAAATTTTTGTAGTTAATTGAGCAACTTTTTGTTGAAAAG
This sequence comes from Chrysanthemum makinoi, assembly GCA_910596185.1. Classification (NCBI taxonomy): domain Eukaryota; kingdom Viridiplantae; phylum Streptophyta; class Magnoliopsida; order Asterales; family Asteraceae; genus Chrysanthemum; species Chrysanthemum makinoi. The sequence goes on along the minus strand of OU343223.1, from coordinate 118,066,199 downwards.
AATCATTTTGTTTTTGAAATGCAATTTTCTCTTGTTCAAGTTTTAAAACTTTCTAGTTATTCAAAATGATTTGCTCCCTTAATTGCCGTTTTAGTTCTTGCTCAATTTTAGATGATTTTTGAAATGCAGTTTCAAAACTTTGTTCTCGGTTAACTTGTGTTTCAAACGTTTGTACACGTTTTCTGTAATTTTCAAGCTCTGTTTTTAAGGTCGCATTTTGGGTTTTTAAGGTCGCATTTTGGGTTTTTAAGTCATGGTTCAACTCAGTGCACTTAGCAACCTTAGATTGCATATATGTAACTACATATTCAAAGAATGCGAAATTTGGACCATGTAAAGTTTCACATTGTTCAACACTTCTAGTAACATCGTCCATAATCGGATCATCAAATGTAGCCACGGGGTTAACTTGATCATCGTCATTGGAAACAATGTCATCTGAAGGTTGAACAGAATGCTCCTCTACAGGTGCATATAGCGCAAACATTTCATTTATCACGCTGTGTCATAATCATGTACCTGAGGAAGGCCGCCAGTGTCAAAGACCGAACCTTCGTTAGTGGCACTTAGATGAAGTGCTTGCATGTTGGCCATTAAGATGAATGACGCATTTGCGTGTAAATCTTCAATTTCATCATTTGATCCAACATTCATCATGAAATCATGTTCCAATTCAGTGAGTGTTCCACCTGCTTCATCTTTAGATGCCAAAAGCAATGATTGTTTGAAGTATTCTACTCCTCTTTTCCTTGGTTTAGGACATGCATATGTCAGATGACCTTGCTGACGACAATTATAACAAAGAATAACTTTAACCCAGTCTGTGAAGTTCCTGTGTCAATATTCTCAACCCAATTCTGAGCAACTCCTGCATTTCCCATATTTCTCGTGTTCCCAACACTTTTTGTAATCATCCTTTGACCATATCCCGAATTCCTTCCTTGCACATATACCTTTCTACCGTGAATAACAACTTGATTCCTAGGATTGACAATGTTCGAAAACGATTGTTTGTTGGTGTAGAGAATCAAGAAAACACCTTGGCTAAGAACATCATTCCTTGGTTAAGGTCATCAAATGGATCATTAAAATCATCATTAAATTATGTGAAGTTCATTTGTTCTAAAGAACCTTGAATAACATTGTTTGATGGTGAAGGATAAGCAAATTGTTGCTATTGTTGAATGTATGCATGGTTGGAGTGTAGGTAAGGTAATGGTGTAGTGTGAGTTTGAGCAATAAGTGCTAGTAAATCACAAAGAGGCGGTGGTTGGAGCAGTTTCTTTGCAGCACAGCCTTTTCAACTTCTTTAGAGTGATGTTTCAGATAATCATACAACAATCCATAATTGACATTGTGAATTTTCACTTGACGAACAAAAGTTACATAACGTTCCCAATCGGATCCCAATGAGTTCAGAAACTTTGTGTTAATAGCAATTTTGGGTAACTCAATCTTATGTTGTTCCAAGTCATTGACAATGTTTGAAGTGAGGATAATAAGACTCTAGTGGTTCCTCGGGTTCTGCTTCAAATGTGTCAAAGGTGTGGTACAACTTTGATTCCATGTCTTGTTCGTTAAGCTTCATGCCTTCCATAAGGAGATGCACGTGTTCCCACATTGATTTAGCATTTTTCTGAGAATCAATGCTATGATAGATTTGTTTGGTATGCCAAGACGTATGTTATACATAGCAATTCCGTCTGCTTCAAAATGCAATAGTTCCTCAGCTGATAACTCAATTTCTGAAGCTTTTCCTGTGGATGGAGGTCTTGGTGGTTCACTAGTCTCATCACCGGGAGTAGTAATCGTTGGCATCTCAAATGGACCATCAGTAATGACTTTTCGTAAGTACTTCCCGTGTGGTTTCTTATAGTCCAAATAACTTAAGAATTTGATTGCACATTGAGTGTAGTTACCAGATGACAACATTGGAGGACGCGCTTCTGAACCAGCTTTATAAATAGATTGTTGAATGGATTCATCTTGTGAAAAACATTGTTGTTGAGGGTATTGTGGGTAGTATTGTTGAGGGAATTATTGAGGATATTGTTGTTGGTATTGTTGAGGATATTGTTGTTGGTATTGTTAAGGATAATGTTGTTGAGGAAAGTAAGGAGGTACTTGTTGATTATATATCTTCGTTATCTTTAGAATAACAATGAGTTGGATATTGTAGAAAATTTATATTTGTAATTGTGTTATAAGGTAAGATTTAGTCTTCTAGATGTTTTAATTCTTAAAAGTTGAAGGTTACAGTCAAATTCCTAGAAACTTGAAGCCTTTTTAGAAACTCGAAGAGAAACTCGCAGCCTTGTAGAAACTCGCAGCTTTGTAGAAACTTGAAGCCAAGAAACTCACAGAGAGAGAGTTTAAGCTTATAAAAGTTTCAAAGAAACTCGAAGAAATCTACAACTTAATCCAAAGTTGAAGATTAAAGTCTTGAAGAGAAAGTCGAAGGTCTTCGAATTTGTCCAAAAACGAAAAGTACTTAAACCTTTTACCAGCCTTGCAATTTAATCCAAATTGAACGATAATGGTATGAAGCAAATTCGAAAAATAGGGTTTTAAAAGAAACTCAAAGAAAGAGGGTTTTAACCAAAGAAATTCGAAGAAAAAGGGTTTTGACCAAGAAACTTGAAAGTTTTCCAAAACATTTTCCTCAGTGTTTTGCTTTTTGGAATCCATTTCTTTCACCACAAATTACTTTATTTACACTAAAACTGTTATAAAGTTGCAAACTTTGATGTTCCAAATGTGTAAAAAAGAAACTTGAAAATTTAAACCACTCGTACCTTTTTAAACTACGACTAAACACTTAAACTTTTTAAATTTCCTTTGAAATCAGGTCACTAAACACTACAAGTGCTTCACAGTTAATCCAAACTTGAAGCAGAAGTGTTATAAACAAGATTCAACAAGGATTTAAAACAAAAGAGAAAATAGAAACTCGAAAGATGAATATGAATAGTACGATACAAGCTAAAACACAAACTAACACATCAAATCATCTTATGGTGACTGACACCACATGTTAGGTCACTACTTTGATCATTGTTACTCGTATGAAATGTTATGTTTAGAGAGAGAAAGTAAAGTAGATAGAGTGGAAGGCTCTAGTAAGGGAGATAAGAGAAAATGAAATGCATTCAACTAAATCTAACACTCTTCTCATTGTGAGAAGGGCTATTTATAGTACAAGAATTTGGGTTGGCCGCCCATGGGATTGCTTCATGGGCGGGCCAATATAAACATACATCCAAGCCCAATATAAATAACGACCTATTCTATTTGCAATACGACCAACATTTCATCGTTTCCCAACATCTTCTCTTCTCTTCCTCTACATAATTAACTCAAGAACACACCGTAAGAGATTATATTCCTTTTATACGTAATGATATTTTAATCAAATAATATTACTCATTTTATAAGTATTTAAGTTTTTAAGCAACATTATTTTCTATTCATATGTAATAAAGATAAATTAATCTCTCCCACTTGTTTTGAAACTTTTGAGTTTATAAAAACTTATTACTCTATATCATAGCAAAATTATACAAATCCACAAATTTCAAAATTAGCTGAAGAAAATTAGCTTATCAAACGAAATCATAAAAATCATGAAATAGAAATCCAAGTTTGAATTTGTTTCAATTTAGTCCCTTTAAGTTTTTTTTTTATCATAAACACCGCTCAAGGTTTTAATAGTGTTTCATTGTTATGAAATTTTTATGTTTAAGTAGTGTTATTTTGTGACTTAGATTTTTTTCTTCTTCAAATGTATATAAGTTGGTTGTACATTGAGTTGTTTGAAAAAAAAGTTTTAATGAAAAGAGAATTCTATTATTGAGGCATAACAAAATAATACATATTTCTTGAAAATTTATACAATGATAAACCTTATCTATTTTTGTGACTAATATATGAAAAAAATGACAAAAATACAATTTTTTTTACAAACATATTTAACAAAATACCCAATTTTTTTCAAAAAATCCAAAATACTCATAAAATTCGCAAACTTTTCGATTTTTTGAAATCTATTAAACTTTGCGAATTTTCTTTAAAAATCGCAAATTTTTTATTGATTTCAATCTTTGTGAAGTTTGGTATTTGGAGAGTTTGGTATGTGAAAATTAAGTGTAAAATGGGGATGTGAAAATAGAAAGTTTAATGGGGCTGTGTATTTGGGTTTTTAAAAAATCGCAAAATTTGTGATTTTTTGAAAATATCACAAATGGTCGCATATTTTACGAATTTTATGAGTATTTTAGGTTTTTTTTGAAAAAAAAATTAGATATTTTGTAAGTATGTTTGTGAAAATGTGTAGTTTTTTCATTTTAAATCCACTAACTTAATTGGAGGTAACATTTTCCTTAAAACAAACACCATCCGAAATAACGCACTGACAAACTGGTAGGCGGTTAGGGCTGGAAATGCATAATAATCACAGTCACAGAGACGGTTAACGGCAGCCGGACACCATCCACCATCCACCACCCAATCAACAACACCATCCAATCAGGTTCTTATTAAACATTAATTAATTTCAATGCTTTAAATCATATAACCTAACCTAACCTCATTATTATTACAATTTCAATCCAAACAATGAACAACAACAAACAATGTCGTTATATAACAGACTCAACCGACACATTATTCGACTGCATAATCCCCTACATTCACCAAAATGACCGTAACTCAGTTTCATTAGTCTCCCGTAAACTATACGAACTCGATAGCTTGACTCGTAAGCACGTAACTCTCCGTAACTGTTACTCCGTCCCTCCATCGCGCCTCGCTACTCGTTTCCCCAACTTAGAATCCCTAACACTAGTAGGCAAACCGAATAAGGCGTGTGTTCCGGTAGTGTGGGGAGGTATTGTTGATGATTGGGTTGAAGTGATAGTTAAGTCGCTAAAGCGGTTGGAATGTGTTAGGTTTAAGAGAATGATTGTTTTTAATAAGGATTTGGAGCGTTTGGCGGGAATGTGTGGGGAGAGGATTAAGGTTTTGAGGATTGAGGCGTGTACGGGGTTTACGACGGATGGGTTGTTGCATATTGGGAAGAAGTGTAGTGGGTTGAGGGTTTTGAGTTTGGACAAGAGTTTGATTGTTGACAAAGATGGGGAGTGGTTGCGTGAGTTGGCGGAGAGGAGTAAGGGGATTGAGACGTTGAGTTTGTTTATGACGCGTTTGAGTAAGTATGATTGTGGAGATTTTGTTAAGATAGCCAAGAATTGTGGTGAGTCGTTAGTTAGTTTGAGGATTGGCGATTGTCATCTTAAGTATGTAATGGATATTTATAAATATGGTGTTAAGTTGGAGGATTTTAGTAGTGATCCGTATCTTGAAGAAGGTGAGGAAGTGCTTGACATGAAGTTTCCGCCCACAATGCGTAGTGTGGCTTTTCTTCATGGGAGTGAACAAGATATCCCCATTATACAATCTTTTGCGCATCAACTTACTAAATTTGACTTAAGGTTTTCGACGTTTAATGCAGATGACCATTGTGCGATTATATATTTGTGTCCAAATTTGGAAGTTCTGTATACTAAAGATACTATTGAGGACTTAGGGTTGCAATTTGTTGGTCACATTTGTAAGAAGCTGCGTAGGATTACGGTTGAGAAAAGTGGGCAAGTAGGGTTGGTGTCGGATGTAGGATTGTTGGCTTTGGCAAACGGATGTTTGGGATTAGAATCGTTACATATTACCATAAAAGATATTAGAAATGTAGTTTTGGAATTTATAGGGGCTAACTTAAAAAAACTTTTGGATTTCGGTATGGTTTTGCATAACAAAGAAGAGCCTGTAAGTGATCTACCACTAGACAATGGGATCTGTGCTTTGCTAAACGGTTGCACCAAACTTGAAAAGCTAAGTATTCACCTTCGGCCTGGAGGGCTGACTGATCTTGGTTGTGGGTATATCGGGAAATATGGTCAAAATTTAAGATATATGAATCTTGGGTTTTGTCCTGAATCTGATGCAGGACTTGTGGAATTATCAAAAGGGTGCCCGAAATTGCAAAAGTTGGAGATGAGCGGTTGTGACTTTAGCCAACAGGCGTTAGTCACCTTTGTGCTAAATGTAACCTCTTTAAGGTACATGTGGGTTGAGGACTACCATGCTTTTCAAAGTGGTCATGATATTTTTGCGATGGTTCGACCATTTTGGAAGATGGAACTAATTACATATAAAGAAAATGTTGCTAATGCACCCGAGGGACCCACTCAACAGAAACCGCCTTCTTTGCTTGCATATTACTCCCTTGCTGAACAAAGAGATGATTTCCCAAATAGTGTTATTCCGTTATACCCGTTTGTGGAATTTGACTAGCAAGGTGTGTTTAGTATTTAGTTATGTTATTTTAGTTTGTGTTATGACATGCTGCTAGATAGTGTTGTTCTGCTATGTATGCTATTTATATTTAACATATATATATATATATATTTTGCTTTACGCCCAGAAAATGTCTAGTTCAATCCACAGTTTGTTTTATGTCATATAAGTACTAAGAAGCTTTTTTGTTTCTTTCTAAATCTAGCATTTTGGTACATATTTGCTGATATGATGTGATCCTTTCTTTAAGAAGTCTTCTGCTGATTCATATTTATCTTTAAGACTCTTTGTAGAGTTAAGATATCTCATTAGTTAAACATTCTCACAAGTGACACTCCAAAAGAAGTTATAGTTCTTCGGGATTCATTACATGTGGAATGTTTTAATTTAGTAATCTCATAGCTTCAAGAATGCAGATATGGAATCACATTAAGTTTTATCTTGTAGGCGTTTTTTTGTTGATCTGTATACATGAATGAGTAACTGTTATGGTTTTATCTGCTGAATTAATCCATATGATGATGTCGTACGTGATTCTTAGTTCTGTCAAGTTTGATCTTACTCGCCCCTTTTTATCTTTGGTCTGTGATTTGAGTTGTTTGATGATGTCGTTTTTCGTATTTGTTTCCTTTCGGTTAGAAATTGATCAAAACATTCCCTAAATGCAGGAACGCGGGGTTTTATATGTTCGTTTGATGCATTTGCACAATGAATTACTTCAACAAGATCACGCTAGCCAGAATGATGACATTGGTTTCTTTCATTTTGAACTATATAGAGGAAGGATAACTTTGGTTTTGAGTAAATTTAGACTTTTTTTGGTACATGTCTGTTCATGGCATTTTGCATCTCTTATCATACTATGAGTATTATACTTCATTCCTTTGCGTTTGTTAACATATGCAGGATTTTTTTCTTAATTTTAGTCATTAGTTCATGGGCCTGTTTGGTAGCAAGCTCTTAGGAATTCTTTTGAGCTATTAGCTTTTTATTTTGAACAAACAGCTTTTAGCAAAAATAATCTTTGTTTGATAAACAAAATTGGAGCTTTATTTTTTCAAAAAAAAAAAAAAGACTTAACATTTGAAACCATGGACGGAACTATGTAAGGGGTAGGGGAGGGTCCATGCCCCTTCCCCCTCCCTTCCAAAATTTGCCTAACCTAGTGTAAATATTATAAGTTTTAAAAGGTAATTTAGTTGGGGTTAGAAATAAATCTCCGATTCGGCCTCTTCAAAATAAATTCGGCCCCGTAAAAAAAAATGTTCAAGTTCCGCCTATTTTTTAAACGCTCTTTCTTGAAGCATTTAAAATGCGGGGAGCTTTTTACTTAACGAAATCACACAATAACCCATCTCCCATGTCAAGCGACGTGAGCAAAGCACATCCATTTTGTTTATATTCTATTTAAAATTCTAAACACATGTTCACATTTGTATAAGTCATTCATTCTTCTTTAAAATGAGAATTTCTATTTCTTGTGAAATATGTATCATTAGTAATTAGTTATTCTATATTGATACAATTTTATTTTAATATTATTACTTGTATAATCTAATTTATGTCAATTTTGTTGGAAACTTTAGTGCACTTGTGGGTATAGTTCACACCTGGTTTTGGGTTAGGAGGTACGGAATGTACACCCATGAGGTCCCTGAACACCCTGACTCAATAGTGGTTAGTACTGCTAGTGTATTAGTTACTACTGCTAGTATGGTAAATTACTGCTAGTATAGTAACTGATGGTTCCTGCTGGTAGTGTATTGATTGCTACTGCTAGTGTAGTAACTGATGGTTCCTACTGGTAGTGTTCTGGTTCCTGCTGCTAGTGTAATGACTCATACTGGTAGTGTTGCAGTGATTAATTTGTAACAACTTTGACTCATTTAAGTGGATGTTACGACTGCTTTATGACCACGTTTAATTGGTCATGTAACCACTATTCTTATGATAATGGAGGCTTATTATGGGTGATTAATTGGCCGCTAATCACACATAATGTCCGTTGACTAGGAGTGAGTATTTTCTACTATAAATAGAGAATGTCATCATCAGCATGGAGATATACTGAAACCGGGAGAAACAAACAGAAAGCTTAAACACAAGCTTAAACACTTATAGCGCAAGGGTTATTGATTGTGCCTAATTCAATAACTAACATTTGGTCTTATCCCATGTAGATATTCGTGTAACCCAGACATAGGGTCGAATAGTTTACTTTGGAAAGTGACTAGCCGGGTACCCGCGCACAGCGGCGGCGATAAGTATAGTTATATGTGTTTGCTTACCCGTTTAGTGAATTCGTTTCACAACACTTCGAATGTATATGTGTTAGTTGTACGTGTTTGTTTGGGTTACCCGTAACTTTCCCGTAGCTTTCCCGCGACATCATTATTCCCGCATATAGAAATACCCTCGCAATCTCTTACGCGTCAAACACTACCCCAAAAGTATATGATTTTGACGAATCAAGATTATATTGATTGAAATAAATGAAATAAAGGTTAAAGTTGTAAAAATTTGAATGAAAATAAAATAAACCCATTAAAAATATAAAAACTAAAAACTAATAAAAATATATCCAAATGGATGTTGAATTAAAGAGCATAAAATTTTAGAAAATATGGTGAAATTAGATTATAAAAAAAATAAGTAGATAAAAAGATATTTTAATTTAAAAATAAAGATGAATTTTTAGTTGAGAAATGACACATGTCATTTTATAATTGAAGCTCTTTATCTTAATTTTTAGTGGTTAGGAGTTATGCTTGGAGTTTGTTAGAAGTTAGGCTTGGAGTTTGTTAAGAAGTGACACATGTCATCTCATGATTGGAGCTCCTTATCTTAATTTTTGGTTAGAAAAACTCTTTCCATAATAAGCAAGTAAAAAAGTCTGAATTTTTAAGCCTTCTAATTTTAGAAGGCCTAAATGCATTATAAAGTAGTATTGATTACACGATTCCAAGTGATATCCGGTAACCACCTAGTGGTATTGCTGCTGACTTTGATTATCTTACCCTGCTGCTGGGCGAATTACCACCAACAATCAAAGTAAACTATTTTGTGATAATCAATGGCTGCTGCTGCAATGAAACACATGGCTTCAAACTTTGCCAAGTTGGACAAGTTTGAAAGGGTGGACTTTAGGAGATGGAAGAAGAAGATGCACTTCTTGCTGTCAAGCATGAGTGTGGTCTATGTTCTGACTACACCTATTCCTGATGATGGGGATGATGCTACTGTGGAGCAGATCAGGAGAAGGAGCAAATTGGAGAATGATGACTACATTTGCAGAGGTTTAATTCTCAATGGTATGTCTGATTCTCTATTTGACATTTATCAGAACTTTGAATCTTCCAAAGAACTATGGGATTCCTTGGATGCCAAATATATGGCTGAGGATGCATCAAGTAAGAAGTTCCTTGTAAGTAATTTCACAAATTACAAAATAACTGATTCAAGACCAGTTATGGAACAATACAATGAACTTCTTGGTATACTTGGAAGGTTTACACAACACAATATGCACATGGATGAGGCTATTTCAGTCTCTTGTGTCATAGATAAACTTCCCTTTTCTTGGAAAGATTTCAAGCATACCTTGAAACATAAGAAGGAGGAGTTAACTCTGGTTGAGTTGGGCAGTCATCTGCGCATTGAGGAATCTCTCAGGGTGCAGGATAATGACAAGCCAAAGATTGACAATGCTACTGGTGCTTCTGTTGTCAATATGGTGGAGCATAACAACTCCACCAGGTACAATGATAACAAAGGAAAACGTAAACACCATGATAACACAAGGGAAAATCCTAATAAGAAGGCAACACCTACTTGTTGGAAATGTGGCAAATCTGGTCACATTAAAAGGGATTGCAAAGGTGTTAAGGTTGGTGGTAAAGGCAATGGATCAGACACTAATGGTTTAGGGAGTGGTGGTTCAGCCGACTCACTGAAAGGTCAGAATATGTTTAATAAGTCTTTTAAGATTTATTATGTTACATATGTATCTGAATCTTATTATGTGCAGGATGATGATGTTGCGTGGTGGGTTGACTCTGGTGCAACAGTTCATGTGTGCAAAAATAGAAGCTGGTTCAAGACTTATGAGTCACTGAATGATGGTTCTATTCTTCACATGGGAAATGAGTCAACAACCTTGGTGCATATATGGTCGTGGTTGTGTAGATCTTAAGTTTAGTTCTGGAAAGATTGTAACTTTGTTTAATGTTATTCATGTTCCTGATATAAGGAAGAACTTGGTTTCAAGTAGTGTTTTGAATAATCATGGATATAAACAAGTTATTGAATCTGATAAATTTGTCTTGTCTAAACATGGTGTGTTTATTGGTTTTGGTTATTTATGTAATCAAATGTTCAGGCTTAATATTGTCACTGATAGTGTTAATTCAGCCTGACCTGACTGACTCTACCCTATGGCATGCTAGACACTAAAAAGTGTAAAACTTGCATGTTGACCAAGATAACTAAGAAACCTTTTCAGGGTGTTAAACGTGAATCTAAGCTCTTGGAGCTAATACACAATGACCTGTGTGATTTGCATGCCACTCCCTCTTTGGGGAATAAAAAGTACTTTGTGACATTTATTGATGATGCTTCTAGGTTTTGTTATGTCTATCTATTACATACTAAGGATGAAGCATTAGATAAATTCAAAGTATTTAAAACTGAGGTTGAATTACAACTTGGGTCTTTGATCAAAAGATTAAGGACTGATAGGGGAGGTGAGTACATGGATACTCTGTATTTTCAGTCTGTTGGTATAATCTATGAAACGACTGCTCCCTATACTCCTCAGCAAAATGGTATTTTTGAAAGGAAAAACAGGGTGCTGAAGGAGATGGTTAATTCCATGTTGTCCTATTCAGGACTGAGTCAAGGGTTCTGGGGTGAAGCTATGTTAACAGCTTGTTATTTATTAAATAGGGTTCCCAACAAAAGGAACAAGGTTACCCCTTATGAACTCTGGACTAAAAGGAAACCCAACCTGAACTATCTCAGGGTTTGGGGTTGTAGGGCTGTTGTAAGACTCCCTGATCCAAAGCTAAAAACTTTGGGTGAAAGAGGCATTGATTTCATCTTTGTTGGATATACTGAGCATTCCATGGCTTTTAGGTTTTATGTTATTGAACCTAATGAATATGTTTCAATTAACTCCATAATTGAATCAAGGGATGCAATGTTTGATGAGAATAGATTCTCATCAGTCCTTAGACCAAGTCAAAGGATTCCTAATGGAACTCATGACATTGGTATATTAGAGGTCCCTGATGAAGAACCATCAGAGGTCCCTGATGAGGTTGTGGTTCAACAACCTGAACCTATGCTCAGAAAGAGCAAAAGGGTCAGGAATCCAAAGTCATTTGGACCTGAGTTTCAATTATATTTAATTGAAGGAACAAGGGATGAGGTCTCTGACCAATACTCCTATTGCTTCATTGTTGAGGATGATCCCAAGACATTTGAAGAAGCAATGAAGTCCCAGGATATTGCTTTCTGGAAAGAAGCAATCAATGATGAGATGGATTCCATCATGGGCAACAACACTTGGGTGTTGGTTGATCTACCACCTGGTTGTAAACCTTTGGGTTGCAAATGGATTTTCAAAAGGAAAATGAATGTAGATGGAACTATTGAAAAGTTCAAGGCTAGACTAGTCATTCAAGGCTTTAAACAAAAGTCAGGGATAGACTATTTTGATACTTATGCCCCTGTGGCTCGTCTGCTGATTGCTTTGGCATCTATTCACAATCTGATTATTCATCAGATGGATGTGAAGACAGCTTTCTTGAATAGTGAATTGGATGAGGAGGTTTATATGAACCAACCTTAGGGCTTCATCTTGCCTGGCAATAGAAACAAGGTGTGTAAACTGATTAAGTCTCTTTATGGACTAAAGCAGGCACCTAAGCAATGGCATCAAAAATTTGATGAAGTGGTTTTGTCTAGTGGTTATGTTCTTAACCAAGCTGACAAATGTGTGTATAGCAAATTTGATGAATCTGGTAAAGGAGTCATCATTTGTCTATATGTTGATGACATGTTGATCTTTGGCACTGACCAAAATCAGGTTGACCTGACAAAGGAATTTTTGTCATCAAGGTTCTCCGTGAAGGACATGGGGGAGGCTGATGTTATCCTTGGTATAAAGATTAAACATGAAAGTAAAAGAATTTCTATCTCTCAGTCTCATTATATTGAGAAGGTGTTGAGCAAAATTCAATTACTTTGATTGTACTCTAGTGAGTATACCTATGGATACTTGAGAGAAGTTGATGCCTAATAATGGCAAGGCTGTATCTTAACTTGAGTATTCTAGGGTAATTGGCTGCCTGATGTATGCCATGACTTGTATAAGACCTGATATTGCTTTTGCAGTGGGTAAACTGAGCAGGTATACTAGCAATCCTAGTGCTCATCACTGGCAAGCAGTTCAGAGGGTACTGAAGTATCTGAAGAGAACTATGGATTATAGTCTCTCATATATTGGTTATCCTTCACTATTAGAAGGATACACTGATGCAAGTTGGATCAGTAACACTAAAGACAATTAGTCTACCAGTGGCTGGGTATTCCTACTTGGTGGAGGTGCAATTTCTTGGGCATCCAAGAAGCAAACTTGCATCACCAGTTCAACAATGGAATCTGAATTTGTGGCTTTAGCAGCTGCTGGCAAAGAAGCTGAATGGTTGAAAAACTTGCTTCTTGAGATTCCATTGAGGCCTAAACCTATAGAACCTATTTCTATCTGTTGTGATAGTGCAGCTACATTGGCAAAGGCTTATAGCCAGATGTACAATGGGAAGTCTAGACACTTAGGTGTCAGACATAGCATGATTCGTGAGCTTATCATGAATGGGGTGGTATCTATAGAGTTTGTTAGATCTTAACAAAATTTAGCTGATCACTTGACGAAGGGTTTGGCTAGAGACTTGGTTATAAAGTCTGCTAATGGGATGGGTTTAAGTCCAACTTAGGCACTGAATGCTAGGACACCCAACTCCCTCTTGAGGAAACTTGGGAGCTGAGTTCAATGTGGAAAGCTAAACATTCAGTGGACTGGAGCACATGTTTATTTTACATACCAAGGTTGTGCTCAGAACCTGCTGAAAGGAGGATGAAGTCTTTACTTCTTAATGGTTAATTTCTTTGAAAAAGTGCTTGGCAGGAGCATGAATAAAGAGGAACCACCTATGTGAATGTTGAAGTTTTGCCGCTTCAGGGAGCTTTGGACTTTGGCTCTTACAACATTTATGAATTTGGATATAGACACATGGCTTGTATAGTGTTAGGAGCTTTTAAGTGTGTGAAAACTTGTGTGTACTTTATCTTCAGGTATTCAAATGGGTTGAAGGGTTCAATTCTTAGAACACCCTGATTCTCGAATATTTGAACGTGTAATGTATTAAGATGGAAATTCAATCCTCAAGATATTTTCGTTTATGCACATATTTTGTTCGATGTTTGTTTTTCTTGAAAAAGAAGTGAACTAAATTTGGGGAGGATTGTTGGAAAATTTAGTGCACTTGTGGGTATAGTTCACGCTGGTTTTGGGTTAGGAGGTACGGAGTGTACACCCATGAGGTCCCTGAACACCCTGACTCAATAGTGGTTAGTACTGCTAGTGTATTGGTTACTACTGCTAGTATGGTAAACTACTGCTAGTATAGTAACTGATGGTTCCTGCTGGTAGTGTATTGGTTCCTGCTGGTAGTGTATTGGTTGCTACTGCTAGTGTAGTAACTGATGGTTCCTACTGGTAGTGTTCTGGTTCCTGCTGCTAGTGTAATGGTTCCTACTGGTAGTGTTGCAGTGATTAATTTGTAACAGCTTTGACTCATTCAAGTGGCTGTTATGACTGCTTTATGACCACGTTTAATTGGTCATGTAACCACTATTCCTATGATAATGTAGGCTTATTATGGGTGATTAATTGGCCGTTAATCACACATAATGTCCATTGACTAGGAGTGAGTATTCTCTACTATAAATAGAGAATGTCATCATCAGCATGGAGATCTACTGAAACCAGGAGAAACAAACAGAAAGCTTAAACACTTATAGCGCAAGGGTTATTGATTGTGCCTAATTCAATAACTAACATTTGGTCTTATCCCAAGTAGATATCCGTGTAACCCAGGCATAGGGTCGAATAGTTTACTTTGGAAAGTGATTACACGATTCCAAGTGATATCCGGTAACCACCTAGTGGTATTGCTGCTGAGTTTGATTATCTTACCCTGCTGCTGGGCGAATTACCACCAACAAATTTTAGTTCCAGTTTATGTAAAATTGATTATGTGAAGATTAATGAGCATTTTACAAGACATCAACTTTGTGACTGGTGCTTTTTATTTATTTAACATACAATATATATATATATATATATATACTAGTTTTCAAAGCCCGCCCGATGGGCGGGCATGACTTATAAAGTTCCTTGTAAGGTATTAGTTAAATAGGCCTTGTTTGATAATGCTTTAGACATGAAATTAGTTAACCGTTATTAATTATTAAACAATTTTGCAAGAAATAATGTTCAGTGTGTTTATTTTATTCACTTTTGAGACACTTGCACATTGTTTGTCAGGGAAGATAACTCACCACTGAAGAGACAGACATACTTGTGGAAAGTTTTTGCGTTTACTTTTATTAATAGTTGTTGAGCACACCGCAGCAAGCAATTGTATACTGTTTGGGAAGCCCGGCCGATGGGCGGGAATTAGTTATAAATAGCGCTTTTAGGTATTAGTTTACGAATAATAAGATATAAATGTACAAATTTTGTAATATTTGTTTATAGGAAGCGTTAGTTATTGTTTTTGATGAGTTAGCATCCGTATGCCAAAACCCAGTTGTCTAATGTTTTTTGTTTCCCACTTTTGAGACAGTCACGTAAAGACACAATGCAACAACGAATTGGTTACGGTTATATTTTTACGCCATCTTAGCTACTTTTTATTGACCAGTTACCAAATATTCCTAAAAAAGCCTGAGCCACATATTTGAATAATAGTTATGTAAAAGTATAATCTAGAAATTAACCAAAACCACTTCAGCGGCGTATTTCTGAGTTGTAGCATCTTGTTCAGCATATCTGCGAGCATTTTTCTATTACCTTTTTCTCTTGCTTTACCTGCATTATAACCTTTAAAATAGAAAATATGTGATTAACTTGCAGAGCTCTTGTAAATAAAAAATAAAAACTATGTTATAACATGAAAGCCTTAGCGAAGTTGGTTTGTATTGAGGCGTGTATCACAATAGAGAGCACAATCATGGTAGGCCTATTCTTGGCAATCAACCAACACATTTAATAATAGTTGAGTTCATATGACATACTATCAATATATTTGAATTATAAGCCGGGTACATAAAACATGTATAGTAACTTATAATCTCACGCAGCTAATAGGTCTTCCAGTTGAAGTGAAGCAAATGATCACGGACGCTTTCACCTTGATTGTGAAATTGATCACGGATGCCTTCACCTTCATTTGCTTCATGCAAGATTCATCACACAATTATTGTGCAATTGTCGTATGCGATTCTAAATCGTTTATCTTAACTGCTATTAGTTGGCATACTTGCATAGTTCAAGAAAGTGAAGCAAAAAGTGCCTTGATAATATCCTACAACAAATAATCAAGTTGGCAAATATAATTGACTTGTTTCAGCATTCCTCCATGATTGTTCAATGGAGGTTTAAAAAAATATCCCTTCATACCTGGGTTAATAATTGATTATAAAAAAACAATTATTAACTTATTATCACACAATCATGTAAAAAAAATGCATCTTGAACTCTAGTAAATGATATGGTTACAACTATGAAGCTTTTAATATCATATGGAAGATCAACTATAAGCTTTTAACACATATCACATATGCATACTGATCATAGCATGCACTTAGAAGTACTTAATTCTTCTCATAAAACGTCACTGATCATAACCGAGAGGCATTTGTGACGTAAAGGTGAATTTTACGCTTAGCAAGACAAAATTTGGCAATTTATTTTCAAACATAATTGCAGAAAAGATGTACATATTGTGTTTAATACCAAATTGTTACAGAAGCTCAGGCTTTAACAATTTCTCTCAAGCCGATATCTCAGGTACACTACCACTTATTTCGTCTCGCTTGCTTGAACTTCCAGCATGTAGCTTCTTCAGAACCTTTGACAAATACATTACTGTGAAGAGTTATGGTTCCAATTCACAATCTCTAAAATCTGAAGATCAAAACAAAATCTTTAAGCAATGTAACCACACTCTCATAGTTTAAAGAGGTCATCAACGAAAAATAAGCTATATACTTGTGATACATGACTCTAAAACTCAAGTGGTTCTTGATGAAATATTTTTCCTCTTTGCTCTGAGGAAATAAACGAAAGAGTCAATTTCTGAATGTGTGAAACAACGTTAACTACAATATCATACTTTTTCTTGAGCTGTTGAAGTGCTTCACCTTATAGTTTAGTAAGAAATACATCGCTATTGAGACACTGGAGTATACACTTAAGTGAATTTGTTCATGCATAAGCTCTATATTTTTAGAAGAAAAATAAAATGAATAAATACACAAAAGAAATTTACACCGTTAATGATTCCATTAGTAAAATTTCCATACCAAATTTATGACCATCTATGGTTATGTGACAATAATGTGGTAATATGGCTCCCATTGGCCCTCTTTTATCGTAATATGAATATTGATACAAAAAATCATATCATATACATCTAATATGAAATAATGAGGTCTATTGAATGTCCACAAAAGTGCCCACAACGCTGCCACCCATATCTGGGAAATTTGCACAACCAGGAAGAGGATTTAGCTGACTGATGCGAAGAACTTCTATGGGATACTTGAAAAGGTGAGCCTTCATATCAGTCACTTCAACAGTTGCATATTTATTCATGTTCGATTCACTCAGTGACCTGACCGTTCTCATACACCCGATGCTTTATGGTCTTTCGAAAGTGCTATGATCAGCGTAAACGGACATTTTGTACCCGAATACCTACACAAAGTCATTTTGTATGTCACACCAAAAGTAACATCATCTTCTTTCTTGAACATTTATTTTGGCATGGAATAAAATATACCTGTGCGTGTGGGCTAGAACCTTTGTTACCCCATATATGATAAGACTCATACGCACCCATTGGATTGGGGGTGTGAATAAAAACGTGTGATGTTATAGATGAGGTTTTAACGGGATGAAACATTAACAGTGGATGCAGTGGCATTGGAATTTAATGGTCTCAAGTCACCGTTTGGCACATTAGCTAATCTTTTTTGCCCGTCAATCTCAACCCATGCAAGGACATTAAATAACAACTTGCATCAAGCAATTGAACTGACCTTGAGAAAATATCTATAAGGGATTGTGGAATGGAAGGTTTTAATTTCCAGTCTGTTCAGTATAGACGTTCACAAATACAATTTAAATAATATTATTAGCCATGATTTTGAGCAAAGAACTGATAAATCACTCAAAGTTGAATCTCCAAATTCGATGATGTTCTACTTTAATGGTGTCAAAATTGGAACGAATAGGCAATAAGGGTTCAAGGTGTATATGTTCGTTCACATCGTAAGGCATATGAAATAATAGATGAGCATATAATCGCATTGCATATAATCGCTTGGCAATCTCTTCAGCCTTTGATATCAGTTAATGGCCCCCGAGTACTAAAACAGTTAATGTCGTGTTCCACAATAACTACTAATACTGCATTCTTCCTTCAGATCTTTGCCAGCTTGTAATTAAAAACACTTTGCATTGGCAGTCAAAACCTTAAAAAGTTAATTAACTTTGACTTACACAATAGTAAGAAAAGGCTAATTCATGCACTCCATGTATAAAAAGTTTCCATGTAAAGGCTCATATGACGTTATCCGATTGAGAAGATGGAGAGTACATGTTAGTTTACACACTGGATGACACTTACTAGTAAATTCATTCAGGTTTTACATGGAAATCGATCATGTAGAGCTAATGCTTCCGAGAAACAAACAATGAACGAATACCCATGCTAGATATGTATTTTGAATGTGTTTGGTATTTGCTTACTCAAACTACTTATCTGATTACATGATAGTAAAATAAGATGCATTGCATAAGTAATTTGTTATTGCTTATTCCAAACTGCTTATTTATGGAGCATTGAGTAGTTTCAAAAGGCAAATCTAAACGACACTTATTTTTGAATTTGAACGAATATGATGTTATCTTATACTTACTTGAAGTTATTATTCATCATTTGGAAGAGTTTGGAACAAATCAGTGGCTTGTTTTACATAGAAATCGATCACTGAGGTGCCCTGGAGTGGCACTGAGTGTTGCAAGTTGCAACAATCTGAGCTGCTCATCAACTTCTCCGATAGAGCAACCTTTATGTACCTTTGTGTGTATTAACCCTACTAAATTCTACCAAACTGATTTTAGGTTTCTAACTCAACCCATGGAGACCAAACTTGACATACAAGTAAAACCACAAATTGAAATCCGTAATTGCAGAATATTATAGAACACTCATATGTATGTTATATCTTTAAAAAATCATATTATAAGGATATCAACATATGCGTCCTTGTTATATAAGATAGACCATTCATTAGCATCTCAATAGTTACAAATATGAAAATACCAGAATCATTAACTACTATAAGGAAATGATTGCAACTAACCTGAGGTGATCCTTCTGCTGCTGCCTTTCTATTAGTAACAGCTCCTTCCCGGCCTTCTGTCAATAAATTGGCTTCGCCCATCTGAATAACGGGACACAAATTAGTCGAAATCAGATTAAGTTTATAACATGTTATATACTGAGTCTGAGATTAAAGAGAACAGATTGAAGACCTAAAGCAAATCTTCAACATGTTGTTCATCAATGGTAAGAACTTCTGTGCAAGACTTAACTTAAATATTACATAAGCCAAAATGGATATGCACATTGTGTGCCACGTGATTAGGGTATAAAGCAAGAATTGCCTTATAGTCCTTCACTACAACACATAGCTTCCCCTTCTTTTCATTATCTTATGCCTACAATAGAAACTTATTTTTGAGATACACAGAAAACTCAATAGTATTATTAGATTAGCTACAAATATCAAGTTGGTTACATATTTTGTCTTCTTAGGTAAATTCTTTAAACCAATAAATGCTTTGGAAAATATTGCCTAATGTTTATAGGTCAGATAGGATAACGAATTAAAAATAAGTAATATTGGAACCTTAAAGTATTACCTCAATGGATACGGCTCTGCGTTCTGGCACTTTAAACCCAGCTAAAGCTGTTACTATATACCTGCGGTAGACACTTCGGAACAGATATTACACTTGTGTGATCATAGAACCTAAGGGTGCGTTTGGTTCAGTGTAATCCAACATAATTTAATGCAACAGAGTTTAGCATACTTTGATTTTAACTATGCGATATCCATATCTTTCAACTTTAATTCCAATGGAACTCATTGTTCAATAAATATATACAAAAAGGCGAATCTTACCCCCACAAAGAAACCTGCAAAATGAAGTAACAGTACCGAAAGCACAACTACTCCCATTTCACTTGACAAAAAGGTTCAAGCGTAAAAAAGGGGAGAGACATCAGTCGATAATGATAGAGCCATTGATGACTTCAAACGGCCAATGTTTTCACATAATACACTGAAAAAACGAAGAGTAGAATAAATATCTAAAAACAGTAGTACTAAATTTCAGTATATATACATGGTATATAAAGAAAAACATGACTACCTGCAAGCCATATATATCTATATCACCAACTGGTGATGCCTAATAAATAACGGAGAAGAGTTAATTAGATTTACAGATGCAAACATAGCAGATTCACTAAAATGCCGATTTCAAGATTCAGTTGTACGTCAAAATGGGTTCACGTTGAAATGGGTAAATTAAGTATTGTATTTATATACCTTGCCACGACGTTTCCAATGGGCATCGGCTCAATCAAGAACATCTGATACACTGCAATAATGAAGTCAAATAAATTGGTTTACAGCTATGAATTATTAGACACTCCGCATTGAGTAAAATGGATATAGCATATCAATACCTAAGGTGACCTTTGCTGGCAATAGATGCATCCGGTTTTGGAGTTCCGTTTTCTTGCTGTTCCAACTATAAGCATAATAGAAGGTACCATCCGAACACCCAAAACTACTTATGTAACTTTTAACCAAAATGCTCTGCCCTTTACAGTTCTTAATTCATGTTCTTTGGAAATGATAGATTGCTACGATCAACGCAAAAGGTGCTGCTGTGCAAGGTTCTGGCTCTGTGGTATGCACTTTATCTCATTTGCTCCTCGCAAAGACGAAAGCAGGCTGTCAAGGAACCTGATTTGAAAGCACATACAATCTTAAGTTCATATTTACTGATTTAAAAGCCATGCAATTCTTCCGTAATCTTTGAATGTTAAATGTAACGCTTAACCCTCTTAAACAGCTTTTTAGAATTTGATCTGTTATAGCCCTCTTAACGCCCTATTTGCCTGCATATACAAATCAGTCAATATAAAAATTACTGGTAAGAACCCAATTCGCGACATGATGGACCAGGCCCAGTCATCCAATAGAATCTGCTCTTCCAACCTTAGCAAGGCCAATCATGTCTTTGGATGCCAATGAAGATGCCGTAGTGGGTGTCCTGAAGCATAGTTGACGATTACATCATATGTAATATACACAATCAGATTTAAGATCATGACAAGTATCCGTGCATGAATCCTTCATGGACCAAAGGAATATAAGAAACTTAATGTAGCATACTGCAAGTCTAAAATCATTTTATTTATGAATTACGGACTAAAAGGGAAGTGCAATTAACTATAATTAAGCATGAGCCATAACCAAATATATTATTAGAAGTGCACTTACACCATCTGGGCACCCTTTTTAAAGCTAACGACATTTATTAACATCTTTTTACATCCAAGACTGATGGTCTATGATACGTGTTTTCTTGTGAACTTTCTTGGTTGTATGGTGTGTCCACAAAATTAAAAATCAAATAAGTCTGGACTGAAACTGAAAACATATTATAACGCTATACTTTGATGGGTCACTTTCTGTAATAAGAAAATTTGAATATCATAATGCAATATTACAGATACATCCCCAACCAGCGTTCACTCAACCATCATTTGAATTTGTGAGACTTCATATATAGAGCACTAAAGCTGCCATTTTCTTAGTGTATCTACATGACCTTTATGATAAGGTGAATTCAAGCTCTGAAATCACCAGAAAAGACAGACTTTCAAATTTTTTTGGAATGAATACTTATAATTTGGAGAGGTACAGGCACATTAGAAATCAAGACATGTACAATGAAAATATTAATGAAGCCATATAATGGCGCATAAAAAATGACCAAATAGAAAAAAATAGACAAAGATCAATGTGCAGTAAAAATGTTACCAGATCATCTCTTCTATTATCGAGTAAATTATATGGTTTTCAGAGCGCATCAGTTGGCCATAATTAACCATAAGGTGTAGGATTCCATACCACATGGACATATAAGTATAGCCAAGCCAATGTTTGGGCTTTTAAAACATAGCGATTTGGGGGCTATAAACTTGATGGTTTGCATATAGTCTGGATATCACGGCTCACACTATCCTCTTTCAAGAAGATCCCCGGGTTGTTATAACTCATTAGCAAGAGCAGGAGTCTTTGTTGTATGTTTCCTTGAATGCACATATGTATATAAGCACATGATGCTTTCTAGTCACACCTATTAATTTTCATAATACATACCATTGATTGGAATCTCTACAATACAATGATTCTAACATACTACTGAGCAAGTGGAGTAGGTCGATCTGTAACTACTGTTCTGGAAATAGAAAAGATCATGTGAACTGAGGTATTCTCATTAAGATATTAAGATGATTAAGCATTACCGACAAACACGCCTTTCAATTCGTAAGTCATGTAGTCATTTTGTCTACAATACTTTCCCATTGGAATCAACATAAATAATGTATTATTGAAGATAACTGCTTTTGGTCCACAAGATTCCTATTATTAAGATGATTAAGCCATGTTTTCTGATAGATATTATCATCAAGTTTATATGCAATAATAACCAAATACTATTTTTTCAAAAGGCAAATTAACCAAATTCGTACCTGTATAAGTCGCGTATCTTCAGCTCACCACCCCTTCACATGGTTTGAAATGCATTATTTGAATTCAAGACATACTGATATAATACAAATACAACAGTTAACCAATATTATGATGGTAGGATTCACATTAGTGACGGCAACATAGATACCAACTTTTAACCAAAATGCTCTGCCCTTTACAGTTCTTAATTCATGTTCTTTGGAAATGATAGATTGCTACGATCAACGCAAAAGGTGCTGTTGTGCAAGGCCATGTCAGTTTAGTAGTTGATTTCTCAATTGTTCCAGCCCGAGATTGCAACAGGTGAAGATATGCGAATCGGAAATATAGTGGAGACATATCAAAAAGACCATGTAATCAAATACTTACCCAAAAGTCGTCATAGACAAAAGGAAGCATCCCAACACCATTGTTATCAGTATATGTCCAAATTTTGCTGATAAAATAATATTTTTCATTGTCATTATAACTTCAAATATGTATTAATCTGAGAGTAGTAGTACAAAACACCAAGTGGGTAGCAAACAACAACCTCAAAATGCTCAGATAATTATTCGGCTTTACCAAAACCTTTTTAAACAACTAATGATCTATTATAAAAAAAATCACAGAGAAACTAACCTCCTAATTTGATTTATACCTGTATATATATAGAAGATTGAGCAAATTATATCACTCCTTTAAAAATCACAAAATAAAATGCCGATTTAAAAAATTATGATCCATTATAACAAATAACTGAGAAACTAACCTGATATTTTGATTAATCCCTGCATATATAGAAGATTGAACAAAAAAAAAATTTACCTTTGATATTTATAGTGGATCCATTCTTGAGTCCAACTGTCCCAAACCATTATCCCAAATAGCCCATGTCCCAAATTGTATAAAAAGATGATTCAGAAGTGTGTTTTTTTCCTGTATGAACATCAATATCAAAAGTCGACATTTTCCGAGTTTGACTCGTTTGATAACATTATCAAGCTCAACTCCATTGAACATACCATTAACGTCTATAAGGTTGGTGGATTAATCATTTATCTGACCACCATCATGGTAAAGTGACTTACCTGCACACTTCACTTCAAAACTCCACTGTAGTAGTAGGATAAACATGTTTGCTAATTTCCATCCAGCCGCAAGTATGGCTATAATCCTTAGCCATATACCCTGGATTATCCACAAAAGTTTAAAAAATAAGAAAATTATGCCAAAAGTAATAGAATAGTGGAAAATTTTACTGATAAAGAAAGGTAGAAAATAATGGCATACATGATCACCATGTAAAAGAGCTCCCCCCTAGCAAAAATATATCGTTCTCCACATCTTTTACCCACTGGCACACGCGTTTGCATATTTTTGCAGCCAGAGCCTGCAATGCATGAATGGAGAGCTGTAAGTTACACACACAAATAAGCCAATGAAAAAATGAGTGGCATGTAATAAATATATGAGTAAGGTATAATAAAGTAACCGTGATAAATTTTTACTGAGGGAATAGCGTGTTCTAGTTGGAGCATAAAGATAGCAACCATTCACAGCAGTAACAAATGACTGGAGAAGTATGTTATTCCTTCTGCTGCGGTGTGAAGTAGCGATTAAAGAGGTTGTAAGCTTACATACACTTAGGGTCACTCGTTTCCCGTTCATAATCCTTAGCCATATACCCTGGATTATCCAAAAAAAGTTTAATAAATAAGAAAATTATGCCAAAAGTAAAAGAAAAGTGAAAGATTTTACTTATTAAGAAAGGTAGAACATAATAGGATACATGATCACCAGGTAAAAGAGCTCCCCCTTACCAAAAATGTCTTTGTTCTCCACAACTTTTACCCACTGGCACAAGCGGTTGCATATTTTTTACGGCCAGAGCTTGCAATGCATGATTGGAGAGGTGTAAATTACACACACAAATAAGCCAATGAAAAAAGGAGGAGCATGTAATAAAAATCTCTATAATCGAAGGTTCTCTATAACTAAAAGTATTTGTCTAAACTGTGGTTGCATTTTCTTTACCCATTTAGTCATGGGTTTAGGGCGGTGGGTCAAATATGATTGTTGGCCTCTGTATTCGTGATTTGGCTGTAAATAGTGGTTGTCAGGAATTTGGGCTTGCCGTTTAACTCAGCAAATTGTAGTACCCTAAGGATAAGGTTCACTAATTGTCTGAAGAATGTTATTGAAAGCAATTTAAGTTTTCTATAATATATCAGAACTCAACATTCGGAGGTCTGATTGTCTATAGCCTACCGGTGAAGTTATTGTGGTGCACCGAGGCAACTGCATTTTTACTGACAAGGCTCGTGTTGCTGAAGTTGCAGGCGCTTCAGCAATCCTAATCATTGACAACCAAATAGGTTCGTCTTGTTACATGCCTAAATTTCACTTCATCAATTTGATGCTCTAAATTTCAGTTAAATCTTTATTAGCATCATAATAAAGTGAATAGTACTTACTTATGCTTTTGGGTGATTTGTAGGAGAGACATAGATTGGGGTTGTCTTAGCCATGCGAAACACCTACATGAACTCAGTTCAAACTGAACACCTACATGTTATTAACAGCTTAAAACAATGCACTTACCTATCCTAAGTTTAATCTCAACATCATACATTTAACAGTTCTCATGAGCACAATCAATTAGATAACGCTTTGGCTCTATATAAAAACAGTTTTCAAACAAATATCTACATATACACATCAAACTTTCATAAGATCGCCAATAAACTAATCGTAATCGTCATTCTAAGACACATGTATTGTCTCCTCATAATCATTATCAACCTATCAAAGAATAACAATTAATCACATAATAATTTAACAATCTAACATAGAACCCATGATTAGGTAACTTTACAATGATCATTAATCAAACTAAAATCATAGGATAACCAAAATATTCATGCCATAGAGAAACCAAATTTTCTTCTTGGTCGCTACTGAAAGTTCGGTACCCGCAACATCCAAATTGCAATGCTCAGAGCGACTCTATACTTCTAGCAGCCTGGGAAAAAGAAAAGATCAGCATTCAATTCCTCATTCAAATCTTTAATTAAAACATCTTATCAGTTATGCTGTTGCGTAGAAACATATAATAAAGCATTGTTGAATACACTCTCTGTCTATGAGGGGGTTCACGTATAAGAAAAAAAATTATGAATAAAGAGAATGGATTTGTAGCGTGTGATTTTAATAAAAATTTACAACATCAGAAGAAGACCGACACATAAGCACCTCGTGACAGTCTCCAGTTGTGATCCTTCCTGCAAATTAATTTCATAACGTTGAATCATGATCATTAGAGCTGAAGAAAAGATGAAATTATGGTTTGGATAAAAAGTATATTATGAATTAACCGAGATTTTGTTTTATGTGAGATTAGGGTTTTAAGTTGTAGACATTCTCATAGTTATGTGATTTCATGCAATATCAATTATGACTTGCAAATTTTATCACAAACAATTGGAATACTCCAATGGTTGAGGTGTTGTTTCTTTGTGAGCGCCATCCCAAGTTCGAATCTTGTTAACTCTGTGATGAGATATTTTGGAAAAAATAAATCCGAAATTAATTTATGTGATGAGGTGGCATTAGATCCTCTTATATATGATGACATGGAAATATGACTTGGCATTATGGGATGCCAAGTGGCATTTTATGTGGCATGCCTCCTCTTATATATAATGTATAGATATAGAATCTAGATCAAATAAGATCAAACTTAAAGTTGTTAAAATAAGATCGAACTAAAATTTGACAAGAGATACTCTCCTTACAATAAAAATAATTTTTTTATTTACTACAACTAAAATTGTTTAAGTTTCGATAGATTTCTTTTTAAAATTTACGAAATCTAGGTGATACACTTTGATTAGAAGTTTAATGTGTATCACCTTTTTATATGTGTATCAGGTTTTGGAATATTTATTAGTGTAATGTGTATCAGGTGTATCACTAATCCAAACTCATGTATCATTTGGTTATTAGTTGCTAAAATGTTAATTTGTATTAAAATATTTTTTTTTGTATGATTGCTAAAATTTTTATTTATAAATGTTTTAGTGGTTTTTAAATTTGATCTTATTTTTACAACTTTAAGTTTGATCTCACATTAACCCTCCCCTATATATATATATATATATGTATGTATATATATATATATATATATATATATATATATATATATATATATATATATATATATATATATATATATATATATATATATATATACTAGTTTTCGAAGCCCGCCCAATGGGCGGGCATGACTTATAATTATTTGTTTGTTGTTTTTTGTTAATTGAAATACATTTTTTAAAATTGTCAAACAATATTATAAGACAATTATTTATTTATTTATTTTATTTTTTTAAGAATTATAAATAATTGTATGGTTTGCGTGGATGGTTAATAACACAACATATATAATTTTTACAACATTGTGAATTTAATGTATGTTTTTAAAGTTGTAGATAATGAAAATGTATTAAAGTGATATAACAGTTAATTTAAATTCTAAACAAAGTTTCTTTGTAGACAACATTTGTTGATGATTTTGCGTATTTCCCGTCTTCATCACAACATAAAATCTTTAATCCTTTTCTGCTTTTCACCCTTGATACGGTACGTGTAGTTGCCCGTGAGAAAAAATCGGCCGTTGTAGAAACAATCCTACTTGTGTTAATGTTTTCCATGACTTTTGTTAATAGTCATTGCAAAACACAATGCAACTGGGAATTGTCTACGATTAAATTTAAACGGCTATTATCAGAAGGGCTTAAGACCATCCTTGGTATTGTGCAAATTCTACTTACACTTCCGCCTGATATAATCTTGGCTTCTATTATATTGACACCCATCCTTAGTAGTTGAAGCCTAGTTTCGTTGCATAATCCCGCGCTTTGGTCTATGTTTCTCATGCACATAACAGGAGCACCTATTTTTAATTTTAAAGAATGTTGTGGAAGCCCGGCAATTCGAATGCTATTTAGGAAATCAACTGTGTAAAGTGACTCATTAAAATTTGTATCCATATCGATAATACCAACTGAGTCAGAACTGTCGTATGTCTTTTCATCTCCTGGGAGTAGTTGTAGCATTCGATTGTTGATCATATTCACAAGCACGTGAGTTGGTGCGAGGATTGCTTTTTCTTGGAAAAATGTTGGGTTGTAAAGGTTTTTGACCAATTGTGGGTAGGTTTCTTTTCTAATTGTAGCAATATGGTCGTCTGAATTAGGTATCAACATATCATCAGGGAAATCAACTGTTGTTCTCTGTCGTTCTTTCCACCAATTGTGCCGTTTCCAATGCTTAATATCCAATCCGCAAAGTCTTGAATTTCTTTTCTTTCTGAAGTAGTTGATCCTGTTCGTATCCTCATGTTAATAGTCAATCGCATGACGGAGTTATAATTGTCGTTGAAAAAAAGTAAGTAACAAAAAAAAGATATAAACATACCAATATTATTATTGAATGCATTAAGAAGAAAGAAATAAACATTAAATTTTATTGAACAATTAAAAGATACAAAATTGTTTCTAAGAATATATTATATGATTTAAACTCAATTGCGAAATAAAGTTTCTTTATACACAACATTTGTTGTTGATTTTTTGTAATTATTATCCTTATCACAACAAAAAATATTCAATCCCTTTATGCTCTTCACTGGATTACCAACTCTTCACATTTAGGCTCACTTGCCTATAGTGTAGAATGAATAATTAAAACAGATTATTAGTAGTCTAATAAAAAAGAATGAAAGAAATGTATACTAAATCATACATGCCATTATTTTTGGATGTTGGGATTGAATTACTTACCAATATGAATATTCTTATGCACATCCAATCACAAATACATACATTACATAATTGAATCAACAATTTACCATTTGATTTTCTTTTGTATTATTGTAAGTAGGCGTTGCAATATTGCTTGCTCTGCCTTCATTATTGTTAGTGAAAACCCTGCACAATATTGCTTGCTCTGCCTTCATGATGGTTAGTGAAAACCCTTCATTATGGTTAGTGAAAACCCTGCCTTATTTTGTATTATTGTAAGTAGGTGTTGCAATATTATTGTAAGTAGCATTTGATTTTCTTTTGTATTATTTCATAGTTTATTATTCACGTTTTGTCAGAAATAAGTTCACTCACTATTGTGCATGCCATTACATTGTTTTCCCTTTTCCCTGAAGATAGAGCATAAAAACGTACATCATCACCAAATAGAACAAAACTTACAATCGATCTTTGGGAAAAAAATGAAAAATAAATGAATTTTAAGTACTCTACATGAAATCTTCAAACTAAAAACTTATCTCATCAGTCTGTTGATGATTCTAACTCGGTGTCATATGATGTGGAGGTTGAGCTCGTCTTGAGCTGATTACCACTATCGTTGTCTGATGATCCACATAGTATTTGATCTTCCATAGGCTGTTTGAAGAGCCAATACATAATGGTTGCTGTTAATGTCAGGATCATAATACCTGGGATATTACGTCAAAACCCACGTTAAGTAAGCGTCAAGAATGAAAAGTTCCATTTTGTGAAAAGAGACTCGTTTATACCTCAATTATGTCTTCGAACAACCGATTTTAATGGCAATACTAATGATGTATGTAGCGTTCATTTGTTTTTCCTCTTTTGGAAGCATAATTATTTCTCTCTCAAATTCTAATATCTCAATATATAAATAGATATTTAAGCAGAGAGATTACATTTTAGATGAACAATATACTTTTAAAATTGCACTGGTTTTATTATACAAATGTATATTCTAAATCAACCTTTGGTTAATGGTTCCATGTATGGTATTGACTTGTTCGTCATCGCATTTTACACACAATGGAAGAGGTAAATGAGCCTTCTACACCGATTGAAGTTGAAGGACCTTTTCAAGTAAGTAAAACCCATTAGCAAATAGCTTTTTAGACTTGGTGATACTTTGCATCTTCGAGTAGGCCCACTTAGCAAAAAGGTATAATGGTGCTCATTTGCGACAAGGACGGAAAACCAACAAATCAAACAACAAATGTGTTCTACAAAAGATGTCTTGAAATGTCCTTTAAGCTTATGTTCTGCAATTGAACCATGTAACATTCTATCAATTCATGGTAGTAGAACTCAACTTTATCGAATTGTACTACTATGGTTATATATCTTTAACCCACTGGACCACTTTAATTTCACTTTAGACCCATTTTACATGAAAAAACAAACTAAGCTCATTTGACATACAAAACAACCTATAGCCACCCATTTTGCCTGAAAACATACATTTAAATTTTTTTTTTTTTTTTGTTATCGTTGCCCGAAAACGTACATTTGACGGATAAAAGATTTCACTACTACAAAAATTGACAGAGCCCGGTTGAAAAGGCTAATAACATATATGTACTAAAAAAATACCTGCAGTACACGAGATGCAGCTGCTGTTGCCTTTTCATAGTTTCTTTCAGCAAATGATGAAGCAATTATGGCCTATAATTTTTGAGATAGAGACGGTTAACACATTGGAGCGTCTGTAATACATGAAAAAAAGTACATTTGCAATAAACTATGTTTACCTGTCCAGCAACTGCTAAACCATCTTAAAGAAGTGACAAGGTCAACCAGACCTGTAAGCAAATTTGGAATGCAGCCATAGATGTTGCACCCAGTCTTGCGGCCAATGATGCGGCTAGTGTCACAGGGATTGTCGTTGCTAAAAAATTATAACTAATCAAATCAAGTACACCCAAAAAATTATAACTAATCAAATCAAGTACACCCAACTAAGTGTAGATGCATTACAAATTACAACAACTTATACAATTTTGTTGACACATTTCACAAACTCATAAATTAAACATATCCGTGTCGACTTTCTTTTATGTTTAACCATCAGACATAATTAGTTATTTCCTTGCTAAGGTGGTATTTGTTGTTCAGGGGTTGAATACATTTGATGTGCTTGTTGATCAGGAAACTTGACCCAGACTAAAAACCAAGATTGATGAAATTTATAAACCGATACCAGACAGATGGGTGGTTGGGTCGGAGTTTGTCTTGCCTCTCGGTTCGGGTCTTCAGTTTTGAGCATGTAGGACCAAATAGGATGTTCCAGATTGTCACAAATGCAGTTAATTAGTCTATGCTACGTGTTACAAAAATTAGTGCAAGGTCCAATTGTTACCGTAACAAAATACTAAACGACAAATTGTGCAAGTCCTAAAATGCGTCATTCATTTGTTTCAGGCTTTTGTTACAACAACAAATATAGGGACCATGAAACCGACACTTTACCGTGGGGCAGTTGGGTCTGACTGGGTTTTTCCCTTAAGCAAATGCTTGTGATTATTCACCCTGTAGAAACACAAAGATATCGTTAAACTTAATTATCTCATTACATTATTATAACGAAATAGTTACTTTCTTTGCTTACCCCATAAATACTTCCACATCCACATGACGTGATCACGTACACGCATGACCTGGCAGAGGTGTTACAGAAATGAGACCATTGATTTATTTTAGTAGATGAGGCCTTAAGTATTTCCACATCTAAATGACGTGATCACGTACATGCATGACCTGGCAGAGGTGTTTTTATAAATATAGCGTCTAACTGAAAAGATTATCTGTCTTCATGTGTGTCAATAACTAATTAAATGTATGTCCTTTCTCCAGATCTAAAGCCTAATCAGCAGCCATTAGATTGGCACACCAGACTAAAAATAGCACTCGGTGCAGCTCGTGGTCTCGAGTATCTCCATTGCATAGAAAACCCACCCATAATTTATCGTGATTTAAACTCTTCAAACATATTGCTGGATAATGACTTCAATCCAAAGCTTTCAGACTTTGGGCTTGCTAAATTAGGTCCTGTTGGTGACAACACCCATGTGTCGACTCGAGTTATGGGTACCTACGGTTACTGTGCACCCGATTATGCAATGAGTGGTAAACTTACTATCAAGTCTGATATATACAGCTTTGGTGTTGTGATGCTTGAGTTGATTACCGGACGTAAAGCAATTGACATGACTAAAAAGTCCGGTGAACAAAATTTAGTTCCATGGGTGAGTTCCTTTTGCCTTAAATTTTACTTATGGAAGGGTAAATGTAACTGATATATGTGAAAACGGGTCATGTTGGGTTATATTTTATTGCTAATGGATGAAATTGGTAAAGCTAACAACTGAGCTAAAAAGAAAGTGAGCATTTTAAAAGTCAGTCAAATCATATTGACCAGTTTATAACCTCCTACATTGCTTTATACTAATTTCTGTTATAAATTTTGAATAAAGAAAATCTTGGTTCCACCCGACCCTACATATTTTTTAACTGTCCTAAACTTCTGTTCATATGGACCAAGAAGCAACCCACACGACCTGCTAATTTTGCGGTCTAAAGTTAATTGTTTACTCAATCATGCTATGTTTTTAGCTTCTTATTAAGTAATACTTCATCTTTCGTTTGAATTTTGTGCAGTCCCGCCCGTTCTTGAAAGATCGGAAGAAGTTTGTTCAGTTGGCTGATCCTTTACTGCAAGATCATTTTCCCACCCGTTGTATGCACCATGCGGTTGCCATAACCGCAATGTGTCTTCAAGAGCAAGCAAATTTTCGCCCCTTAGTTGGTGACATAGTTGTTGCTCTGAAGTACTTAGCTTCTCAGGCTGAGATCTCTGAGACTCCTAGGGCCTCGGCCTTTGACTCTCGCCCATCACCCTCAAGAAAAGAGAATAGCCATGTCGCTCGTGAAAGAGTTACGAAAGTACCATCTTCTTAAAAATTAGTGAACAGAAGATTCATTAAGGCAAATAGAATCCCCGTTATCTATAGATGTTAGACCAGAAGATTTATTGAAACTGTCAGGAGTTAAAAGAAGTGATGGGAGGATTGCTTTTCTTTGGAGCATAAGGTACAACCTTTGTTTACATTACACGTAACTTGTTAGGAAAACATTTGTATTGCATATTTACGTAACTAATTTGGGAGTTCGATTAAAGACAGCTTCAAGAATATGTGTGTGTCAGTGGGTGACAATCTATCCAATGCTCGAATTAATTGTTACTACTTTAACAAAGTAATAGAGTGTTATTAGTTATCCCAAATCAAGAGAAGGGCGAAATACAAACCTTGTGATTGGCCTTCCAATGTCAAAACTGGTTCGAGCAGCCACTACACTGTGAATGTTACCAAGGGCTCGGTGTTTCTTATTTCACCTATTAAAGAAAAGCATACGTAACGAATAAATAATTTAAAAAATCCTTGAAATTTACTAAAAAACATAGAATAATGAACTCAAAAAACCAAATTTCAAACCTACGTAATTATTAATGTATGCCAGGCTGCCAGCACTGTAAATTAATTTTTATAGAAAAAATAAACTGCAAATTCATTATTTAAAAATGCATACCTCTAATGCTAATAAAACTATGAACAAACAGATCTATCAAAATGCTTCATGAATCTATAAGTGATCATATATATGTTATACAATATTAAAGGGGTATATCTATAATGATGGTGGCATGCGGAGAATGAAGGAATGCTAAAATCATAAAGTACATGTGGTTAACTTAGATGATCACCTTTGTTTCACACGTTTTAGACCATTTTGGTGTTTATCATCCGGCTTCTCATATTCCTTGAGTTCATCCTTGCACCTTTCTAATTGAGCGGTCTAGTTCTTTAAGCAATATAAACAGAAGTTATGATGAACATAAGCTTTACCAAGTCATTTTTATACCAGCTCAAAATAGAACAAAAAAACTCCTAGTCATTTGAGCTATTGACCCATTAAACAAAGAAACCATACCCATATTGCTATCAAACTAATGAGAACACCAGAATAAGGGAAGGGAATTACCTGTGCACTTAGATATGTAAACCGAAGAACACTTTATCCATTACGAATCAAAGTTTATTTAGGTACTTATCAGCTCATTGTGTCGTCAAAACACGATAAGCTTATCCAAACACATCATGATTAATTGCTTATAAGCTTTTCGAAGAGTTAAAATTATAAAGTTTGTTTCCAAAAAGCTTAACCAATACGGTGTTTGGGATTGTGTATTTAAGTGCTTAACGACTTATTTTATACCACATAATCAGTTTCCAGTATTTGAGAAAAAAAATGCTTATTCTCTTATTTTACACAGAATATATACTTAAAAATAAGGACTTCAGTAACTTGCTTACCTTTACCAGGTTTATAAAAAAGGAATACATTGCCAAACACCCTGTAAATAAGCTGATAAACCCCTAGGTGGCTGTTAAGTTAGTAGTATCAAAATGCGATAAGCTGATTAAAACACCCATTAATTCTACTGCAAAAAATTTAGCTTTTATAAGATTCAATGTCAGGTATATAAAAAAATGTAACCGAACCGAACCAAAAATTAACAACAAAATCACACAAGAATCAGTGATTTACAGATGTATACTTCAACATTAGTAAAATGCTCACATTCAAAACAACTTATTTATAAAACATGACTGAAAGTTATGGATGATCCAGGTGATTTTATCTTTGTGCGTAAAATGATTCCTACCTTGCCACTTTCGCCAGTACGTGAGGAGTAATCCCATCTTCATTTGGCACCTGTCAATCCTACAAACAAAAATTTCTTACAAAGATCAACATAAGGCCTTGCTATATTATATGATGAAAAGGAAAGTATCAAAGAAGGTATCACCGTAATATTAGGACGATCCTAATATGTATGTGTCTCCAATTCACTGGTCTCCAATCTTTCACGCATATCTTCCGTAATCTGGAAATCTCATTTGAAAAAAAAATCAGAAAAGTACTACCAAATCACCATCAGAAAACTGCTAGAAAATGAGAAGATGACTACTGAAAATGGCAAGTAATGTACCTTCTGGCTCTTTGTCACAACAGGTTCACTAAGGCAACTGACTCGCTTGAACATGGGATGACCTTGCATCTACAAAAGAAACAATTTATTTGAATTATCCATTGATTCTTTATTAATTCAAATTATTGGTAGGCTTATCAGAATTTTAAAAACTTACATTAGGATGAAGATATGCATATATCATTAACACACATGGGTATCAGTTTCACATAAGATCGAGAGGAAGTACCAACTAAATAACCGAAATAAAAAGTAAAACAAAGAAAGATTTTTACTAAAGTTATTTCTCAAAAAAAACTTATAGCTTTAGTATCATAGAAAAGTTATGTATGGCTACTACTTTTGATATCTACTACTGCCAATCTACCATGAGTACAGAAAAAAATAAACCTAAGATGATCATAATCATATGCTCTGATGTGAGATTAGACCGACTATTGCAATTTGAAGTCGCAATAACTATAGTTTCGAGTGTTTAGACGAATATTGCAACAAGAAGTTGCAATAATTATTGAAACTCATTCGCTCTATATTTACTTTTTTTTACCTGATGGAACACATGTACACTTCCCGCAAATATGCTTACCCATATCTTGAATAAGATCATGCATTCTTATCCTTCCATTGTAAATGGTAATAAGAGATTTTTCAATAAGAACACTAATCCCAATCGCGGGGTGAAAACAAAAGCAAGTCTTACACCCGTGTATGAATCGATAGAAGCACTCAAATCCTTGCCTCGGAAAGCAGTGCAACCACGCTTCCTAGCGTATCTTGTATTTCGCTTGTCCACAGTTGGAACGAAATCTACAACAAAAATAGACATGATATGTTACAGATTCTATATAATACAACTATAAACAAAAAGTAAAGTGACAATCCACTCAGGTTTCGTGAAGATCTTTAGCTATTGCACAAAACATTGGACATGTGAGACAAGAGTCGTCAGATAAAACATCAAATATATATTGACAGTAGAATGGATTTAAACAAATGTTAACATGCACCGCCATTGAACCGAGTTAAATCGGCAAGGTTGGTCTTGTAGGTTGGTGGCCCAGAAGCACAAGAAATATTAAAAAACCAGTAGATGGTAAACATAATTAGACCTGAACTAACACAACACAAACCTACAAACAGAACACAATCATGTTATGCCAGATTACACACAATGAAAAAATAGAAAAGATTATGAGCAGACTAAATGGCAAAGAATTTTTTTTTCTGATCCAAAACCTATGAAACGGTCCACCTCCAAAATAATAGGATGCATTATAAAGAAGCCTGTAAAAGATCAAACATGGTATACTAATGCTTTATTCGAGATTAGATTAGATTAGATTTGCCAAAGCTGTCAAACCTCACGTATCTGATGTTCTTGTTACTATGAAAATATATGATGCATGACTGATAACACATGATGAATGTAGATGAATGATACGTTTTTATCATATCGATATCTTGTTGCAGCGATATTAGGGTTCTGAGAAAAAAATATATTATGAATGAACTGAAAAAAAAATCGTATATGTTTTATTAGGTAACCTGAGTTGTGCATCAAAATTTGTTTTTTGTGCATTAAAAAAACGTATCAAAACTCAAAATTATAAAAAAAGAAAATTCACAAAAGTTTTATGCACCAACATACCCGATCTTGTGAAATTTTTTTAGAATTTTTTTTTTAAAAAAAAATTCTTTTTATTTTTTTACGGATATTTGTTTTTTATTTTAACTTTTCCCTATATATATATATATATATATATATATATATATATATATATATATAGGGAAGGGATTGGGTGGGGATTAAGCTTTTAAGTAGGGATGGTGCGGAAATATCACAGTAGCTTTAAAAAAAATTCAAGAAAATCTGAAAAAATTAAAAAAATAAAGAGGATGATAAATTATTAAGAATCGCTGAAAAAAAATTCAAAAAAAATATGGTTTTCATGATTAAAGGTATTGTGATATTAAGGTCTGATTGACTTTTTTACAAAAGTCAAGATCTGATCTTAATATCACATATTTTTTTTTTTTAAATACAAATTGTTAATATCACACTAATTTTTTTTTATAACACACTACTTTTTGTTTTTTTACTAATATTATTAAAATAACCGTTCCTTTTTTAATAAGAAAATGTTAATATTATAGTTCCTTTTTACTATAACAATGAAATCAACAATAAAATTTTAATATCACAATATCTTCTTTTATATCACAGAATTTTTTTTTCTTTTTTAATATCATGGTTCCTTTTTACATGTAAAAAAGCTTAATATCACGGTTGGTTTTATAATATCACCATTTGATAATATCACAGTTTCATAATATCAAAATAGGACTCATAATATCGTTAATATTACGGTCTCATAATGAAAAAAACAAAAAGTGCTCAGAAAAATCTGAAAAATTAAAAAAATGAAAGAAGATAACAATAGTAAGGATCGCTCAAAAGGAAAAAAATTAAAAAAATCGTTTACATGGTCAATTGGTACAAAAAGTCAAGATCAGATCTGGAATGGGTGGTCCAGATCTGTCCGTACGTCCGCACTAAAATTAAAAATCCGCACATGATCCTCTACAGACGTACGAACAGATCTTGACCACTAATTCCAGATCTGATATTGACTTTTGTAAAAAAGTCAAGATATGCGCTAACCTTCATGGTACCAATTGATCACGTAAACGATTTTTTTTTAATTTTTTTCCTTTTGAGCGATCCTTACTATTGCTATCTTCTTTCATTTTTTATTTTTTCAGATTTTTCTGAACACTTTTTTTTTAATGAAACGGTGATATTATAAAACCAACTACGAAATGATATGTGATATTAAAAAATAAATGATAGTTACAGAGATATTAACAATTTTATTAAAAAACATGATAGTTACGGTGATATTAGCAATTATATTATAAACAAAAAATAAATTGTGATATAAAAAAAATTATTGTGATATTAAAATTTTTATTGTTGATTTCATTGCGATATTACAAAGGAACCGTAATATTAACATTTTTTTATTGCGATATCAAAAAAAACGTTAGTGTGATATTAACAATTTGTATTTAAAAAAAATTATGTTATATTAAGATCAGATATTGACTTTTGTATAAAAGTCAAAATCAGACGCTAATATCACAATACATTTAACCATGAAAACGATTTTTTTTGAATTCTTTTTCAGCAATTTCTAATAATTTATCATCCTCCTGTGATTTTTCCGCACCATCCTTACTTAAAATCTAATCCCCACCAGATCTATATATATACTAGACGAGTACCCGCGCCTAGCGGCAGCGATGTCTAGTTTTCTGCAAAGTTCCGATGACCCATAAGTTTCTTTCAACAAACTGTATTTGTAGCATTAGAGAATCGTTTTCGAATAACTACAATTCTGATGCGTGGTTGCATAGCAGCATAAATATATAGTTTTTTAAAAAATTATGTTGAGTCGATCTAAGTGTGTGAGTATATTTTCTAATAGGATTGTTTTAAGTTATTAA
This sequence comes from Chrysanthemum makinoi, assembly GCA_910596185.1. NCBI lineage: Eukaryota > Viridiplantae > Streptophyta > Magnoliopsida > Asterales > Asteraceae > Chrysanthemum > Chrysanthemum makinoi. The sequence goes on along the minus strand of OU343223.1, from coordinate 118,028,270 downwards.
GATTTTTACTAATAATAGATTCAAGCATTACAAAAAGCAACGGTATTATGTAGTTGGCAATATTATATTGTATTTAGAGGTATAGCCACGTAATGTGTGCATTTTTCTTTGTTTTGTCAGTAATTTAGGTAGTAATAACTATTTTTTTACATTGTAACGTTTATCGTTTGGTGTGTTACTTTTAAATTGTAACTTTCAAAGTGGATATCACCATATAAGATTATTTTGTACTATCAATTTGTATAGATATTTATGCATTGTTCAAAGATATTTGTTTTGAGGTACAAATAATTATCGCTAAAGATAACAATACTATTTATTTTTGTGATTTTAATAAACTTACATAACATTATTGATACACTGGACAAAAGGTTATACAATATATATTAACTTTTTAACGACGATTCATATATGCTAGTCCCTTAAATGGTGCAAGAGCAACATTTTTTAAAATAACATTATACAAATGACAAATTACATGAGTCAAAGCAAAATAAGCCAACTGATTACTTTTGTCTCTCCTGAAAAAAATTGTCACGGGTTCCACCACTACTTGTCATTTCTCATATAATTTTGTCAAATTTGAAACCCGATTTCACACGGGTGGTTCAACTGGTTGAACCGTTCCGATAAAAAACAGATCGATTTAAAAGAGTCAAACCGATAGGTTGGGTGAAAAATGTCAAATTAAACCAGGTCGCAGGGTTTGAAGCGTCCCGGTCAACCCGGTGTCGGTTTCAACAGTCAACCCGGTATCGGTTTTAATTGATTGTTTTTAATTTGGTAGATGTGCTTTTAATTGGGTGTACAATGTGAATAAATTATTGTACTTTTAAGTAATGGGGTGTTTTAATAAGAGTATTAATTATATTATTTATTTCTCTCTCCATTGACCATGTTTTCAACATTCAACTTTCAACATTTTTCACTTTTTCCACTTTGACCATTTTTCCATTTGATATAGTATAGATATCTACATTATATATAACAGGAGGCATGACACGTAGATTAATCAAGATATGCCTATGTCATTGCCACGTTGAATGGATTAAAATTCGGTTTTTAAAAAAGGGACCTAGCAGGATTCGAACATTGGATGGTCACCAATCATAAGCAAACATCTCAACCACCGGAGCAATTCAACTTTTGTTATTCAGTTTCCAAGTAAAATATGATAAAGGCATTAATTAGAAGTACACAAATACAATAATAATCCAAAAAATATTATCCATTTTTAACCGAGTTCATAATATCATGTTTTCTCAAAACCCTAATATCATGTTTTCCTCTAATCCCTAAAACACGATTGACATAAAAAAAAATCATCAACCTCTCTTTTCGTTATGTTTCATGGCTCTATAAAAGTGATGCTTGATAAATAACCTGGTGGAGGGCTAATTCGTAGTCATTTGTATACCTTCATCATGATTATCTTAGTGGTAAGCCCTCTGATCATGTCTCACATGAATCATATATAATCTGTATCTTTCTTCTCTTTTTTGAAAATATTTTTATTAGATTCGCTTTGTCATTACATAAAACGTTCTCCATTCACTACAACATTCACTGTGACATATGGGGACTTTCCCGTGACATATGGCTGGGGAAGATATCCAGCGACATGTCGCTTGGGAATCCTGCTGGGGAAGCCTCGTAAGGATTGTATCCCCGGCGACAATCCCCGGCGACGACGTGGGTCCCCCTCAAATTCAGTCAAAGAAGCGGTGCCTTTGTGGCACATTATCCCCCGACGTAGCCATTTTGGGAATAGTCGAATTAAAGCAAAATAATTAAGACTCTTAATTATCGAGATTAACTATCCCGCGACATTTGGGGATATTATGTTACTTGTTGACAAGTCAGCGAGTTAGCCAACTATCGGCGGCAATGGCTGGGGAAACCGGTTTTCGTTGACTTGTCAGTTGGTGTGTTATCCCCCCGGCTGACGCTCGCGAAAATCTGCATTTTTAATGCGCTTGCAGTCTGGCGATTTCCAGATTTTTTGGAATTTTTCTGAAAAAATCTACCAAATAAACCTTACCAAAACGTATAGACTCGCCACAACTTATACCAAAACACAAATACCATAAGCGGATCAGCGCAATACAAATAGATCACAACTTTTACATAAACGACTCAAAGTCATATATGTGCATTGATAGATAGGGAAACAAGTGTTTAAATGGCGCTAAGATGAACCTAATAATATATAACACAACTACCTAAAGTACCAATGTAGTATACTAATAATATATACTACAACACCTAAAGCTAGAAATGTAACATACTAATAATATATACACTACTCTCTCGCGTTGTTATCCTCATCCACCGCCATTCTCCTCGTCATCACCACACCCACCACTCCTTCTTCCACGAGTCATACTCCCTAAACATATCCGCGTGTCTTTCGTCGCACGAGGAGACTCATGATAAAGCCTACATCTTTGGTGACCAAGCCCGGGGGATACTTAACTTCGGATGTGGCCGTGTATCAATGCGACCACACCGGGAATATGCCCACGAAGCTACCCCTCTTGCCAGCATTGATTTGATCCTCCGCAATCACCGTGGGGTAGTGCAACATCTGTCGACATCGTACAAGTACAATTAGCATGAATATAGAAATTCATGACAAAATAATATAAGCATGAACACATCCAAATACATACACATCCAATAAATATACACATTTAAACAATCCACAACAATTTCATTCATTCATTCAGATATATAAGTGTATTTTCTGATTACAACTCAAGATCAATCTTCTTCTTCACTAGAATAAACTTTCTCAACACCATCATCATCAACATTGACGAGGGCTTCAACATCAATCTGCTAAATCAGGAAGGCGTCTTCATCAGCAATAATATACGCATTCATATCCTAAATGAGACAAAACATTCAAAGGTCCCAAGCGGGGGACTTTCGAAATTAATTTAATAAATTAATTTCGAGCGGGTTCTATAGGATGATTAATTTTTAGGCGGGATTTTCCAAAATTAATCACTAAAATCTAAAACAACTAATTATTATAAACTATAAGCGGCTCATATCACAAATAATAACTATAAACTAACAAATAATATAAACGAGCACATGTCAATAAATAATAACTATAAACTAACAAAATTATTATAAACGGCTCAAGAGTTGAAAAAAGTGAAATGGTATGTATGTTGCTAAGATTTTTAACACAATATCATTTCAACTTTTTAACATACATATCATTTCACTTTTTTAACATACATACCATTATTTTAACATACATACCATTTCACTTTTTCACCAAATAATAACTATAAACTAACAAAATTTAAACAACTAATTATTATAATTATAAACGAGCACATTTCAAGGCAATTGAACTAATAATAACTATAAACTAACAAAATTTAAATAATAAACATTCCCCAGCATGACATGGTCTCTGGATACCAAAAGAGGAAAAAAAATTATTACATACCTTGTCTAGCTAGCTCCTCGTCGCCTCTTGCCAAAAACTTAACTTTTCTAATTAACAACTTACAACAATAATAATCTGCAAAAATTATAACATACCTCGCTCTTGCTCTTCGTCGGTCCTCGTCGACTCTGCCAAAAAAAAACTTTACTTTATCATCTAATTTACAACAACTTACAACAATAATAATCTCCAAAAATCATAATATAATTAACTAATTTAGTTGAATAATATTTAAAATTTGTAAAACAAACCGTGTAGCGTGTGGTGGGGTGGTGATGGTGGATCGGTGGTGGTGATGGTGGATCGGTGGTGGTGGTGATGGTGGATCGGTGGTGGTGATGGTGGATCGCGGTGGTGGTGATGGTGATGATTGTTGATGATGTTTACTTCGTTTTTGTTGCGAAATCGCCCAGCGAAAAGAAGATAATGTTTTATTTCGTATTGTGAAGTGATAATATTGACCAGATCTGCTTTATCAACAACTTTTCGTGACAATCCGGCGACATGTCGCTGGGGAAGATATAGTTTTTTTGGTTTAGTAAATGGCGGCGATACGAAAATTTTGGTGGGTATGTATCCCCGACATGTCGTAGGAAAACTAATAAATTTTTTCGTTATTATTAAATAATCGTGACATGTCGGGGCTTTTTTTTTTTTTTTTTTTTGGTAAAATTTAATTACTTTATGTTGTTGACTTCAAAGAATACAATTTTATCACTGCATTTCATCCCAATTTAAGAAAAATATTGGGAGAGTAATTTTGGCGTAGCTTACTATCTTTATTTTATTATCCCCACCTAAAAGCTCTCAAAAATACGATGAGTCGGTATGTTAGGGTTACACATTAGACGTTCAACGGATGAGTCGGTATGTTATGGTTACACATTAGACGTTCAACGGATGAGTCGGTATGTTAGGGTTACACATTAGACGTTCAACGGATGAGTCGATATGTTATGGTTACATTAGACGTTCAACGGATGAGTCGATATGTTAGGGTTACACATTAGACGTTCAACGGATGAGTCGGTATGTTAGGGTTACACATTAGACGTTCAACGGATGAGTTGGTATGTTATGGTTACACATTAGACGTTCAACGGATGAGTCGAGATGTTATGGTTACACATTAGACGTTCAACGGATGAGTCGATATGTTAGGGTTCGACATTAGACGTTCAACGGATGAGTGGATATGTTATGGTTACACATTAGACGTTCAACGGATGAGTCGGTATGTTAGGGTTAGACATTAGACGTTCAGCGGATGAGTCGATATGTTATGGTTACATTAGACGTTCAACGGATGAGTCGGTATGTTATGGTTACACATTAGACGTTCAACGGTGGTATGTTATGGTTACATTAGGCGTTCAGCGGATGAGTCGGTATGTTATGGTTACACATTAGACGTTCAACGGATGAGTCGGTATGTTAGGGTTACACATTAGACGTTCAACGGATGAGTCGGTATGTTAGGGTTACACATTAGACGTTCAACGGATGAGTCGGTATGTTATGGTTACACATTAGACGTTCAACGGATGAGTCGGTATGTTATGGTTACACATTAGACGTTCAACGAATGAGTCGATATGTTATGGTTACACATTAGACGTTCAGCGGATGAGTTGATATGTTAGGTAGGACATTAGACGTACAACGGAAGGGTCGATTTGTTATGGTTTCACATTAGACGTTCAACGGATGAGTCGGTATGTTATGCTTACACATTAGGCGTTCAACGGATGAGTCGATATGTTATGGTTACACATTAGACGTTCAACGGATGAGTCGGTATGTTATGGTTACACATTAGACGTTCAGCGGATGAGTCGGTATGTTATGGTTACACATTAGGCGTTCAACGGATGAGTCGGTATGTTATGGTTACACATTAGGCGTTCAAGCGGATGAGTCGTATGTAAGGGTTACACATTAGACGTTCAACGGATGAGTCGGTATGTTATGGTTACACATTAGGCGTTCAGCGGATGAGTCGGTATGTTATGGTTACACATTAGACGTTCAACGGATGAGTCGGTATGTTATGGTTATACATTAGACGTTCAACGGATGAGTCAGTATGTAAGGGTTACACATTAGACGTTCAACGGATGAGTCGGTATGTTATGCTTACACATTAGACGTTCAACGAATGAGTCGGTATGTTATGGTTACACATTAGACGTTCAACGAATGAGTCGGTATGTAAGGGTTACACATTAGACGTTCAACGGATGAGTCGGTATGTTATGGTTACACATTAGACGTTCAACGGATGAGTCGGTATGTTATGGTTACACATTAGACGTTCAACGGATGAGTTGGTATGTTAGGGTTTGACATTAGACGTTCAACGGATGAGTCGATATGTTATGGTTACACATTAGGCGTTCAACGGATGAGTCGATATGTTATGGTTACACATTAGGCGTTCAACGGATGAGTCAGTATGTTAGGGTTTACATTAGACGTTCAACGGATGAGTCGATATGTTATGGTTACACGTTAGACGTTCAGCGGATGAGTGGTATGTTATATGCTTACACATTAGACGTTCAACGGATGAGTCGGTATGTTATGGTTACACATTAGGCGTTCAACGGATGAGTCGGTATGTTATGGTTACACATTAGACGTTCCACGGATGAGTCAGTATGTTAGGGTTACACATTAGACGTTCAACGGATGAGTCGATATGTTATGGTTAGACGTTCAACGGATGAGTGGTATGTTAGGGTTACACATTAGGCGTTCAGCGGATGAGTGGTATGTTATGCTTACACATTAGACGTTCAGCGATGAGTCGGTATGGTTACCCATTAGCCGTTCACCGGATGAGTCGGTATGTTATGGTTACACATTAGACGTTCAACGGATGAGTCGGTATGTTATGGTTACACATTAGACGTTCAACGGATGAGTCGGTATGTAATGGTTACACATTAGACGTTCAACGGATGAGTCGGTATGTTATGGTTACACATTAGACGTTCAACGGATGAGTCGGTATGTTATGGTTACACATTAGATAATCCCCAGCGACATGTCGCCGGGGAAAACTGTTTTTTTTTTGGTAAAATTTAATTACTTTATGTTGTTAACGACTTCAAAAGAATACGATTTTATCACGCATTTCATCCCATTTAAGAAAATATTGGGAGATTATTTTGGCGTAGCTTACTATCTTTATTTTATTATCCCCACCTAAAGCTCTCAAAAATACGATAGTCGGTATGTTAGGGTTACACATTAGGCGTTCAACGGATGAGTCGGTATGTTATGGTTACACATTAGACGTTCAACGGATGAGACAGTATGTTAGGGTTACATTAGACGTTCAACGGATGAGTCGATATGTTAGGGTTACACATTAGACGTTCAGCGGATGAGTGGTATGTTAGGGTTACACATTAGGCGTTCAGCGGATGAGTCGGTATGTTAGGGTTACATTAGACGTTCAACGGATGAGTCGGTATGTTATGGTTACACATTAGACGTTCAGCGGATGAGTCGGTATGTTATGGTTACACATTAGACGTTCAACGGATGAGTCGATATGATATGGTTACACATTAGACGTTCAACGGATGAGTCGATATGTTATGGTTACACATTAGACGTTCAACGGATGAGTCCGTATGTTAGGGTTACACATTAGACGTTCAACGGATGAGTCGGTATGTTATGGTTACACATTAGACGTTCAGCGGATGAGTCGGTATGTTATGCTTACACATTAGACGTTCAACGAATGAGTCGGTATGTTATGGTTACACATTAGACGTTCAACGGATGAGTCGGTATGTTATGGTTACACATTAGACGTTCAACGGATGAGTCGGTATGTTAGGGTTACACATTAGACGTTCAACGGATGAGTGGGTATGTTAGGGTTACACATTAGACGTTCAACGGATGAGTCGGTATGTTATGGTTACACATTAGACGTTCAACGGATGAGGTGGTATGTTATGGTTACACATTAGACGTTCAACGGATGAGTCGATATGTTTGGTTTAGACATTAGACGTTCCAGCGGATGAGTGTATGTTAGGGTTACACATTAGGCGTTCAATGAGTCGGTATGTTATGGTTACCATTAGACGTTCAAGCGGATGAGTCGGTATGTTATGCTTACACATTAGACGTTCAGCGAATGAGTCGGTATGTTATGGTTACACATTAGGCGTTCAACGGATGAGTCGATATGTTATGGTTACACATTAGGCGTTCAACGGATGAGTGGTATGTATGCTTACACATTAGGCGTTCAGCGGATGAGTCAGTATGTAAAGTTACACATTAGACGTTAAGCGGATGAGTGGTATGTTATGGTTACACATTAGACGTTCAACGGATGAGTCGGTATGTTATGGTTACACATTAGACGTTCAGCGGATGAGTCGGTATGTTATGGTTACACATTAGACGTTCAACGGATGAGTCAGTATGTAAGGGTTACACATTAGACGTTCAACGGATGAGTCGGTATGTTATGCTTACACATTAGACGTTCAACGAATGAGTCGGTATGTTATGATTACACATTAGACGTTCAAGCGGATGAGTCGGTATGTTATGGTTACACATTAGACGTTCAACGGATGAGTCGGTATGTTAAGTTACACATTGGGCGTTCAACGAATGAGTCGGTATGTAAGGGTTACACATTAGACGTTCAACGGATGAGTCGGTATGTTATGGTTACACATTAGACGTTCAACGGATGAGTCGGTATGTTATGGTTACACATTAGACGTTCAACGGATGAGTCGATATATTAGGGTTACATTAGGCGTTCAACGGATGAGTCGATATGTTATGGTTACATATTAGACGTTCAACGGATGAGTCGATATGTTATGGTTTACATTAGGCGTTCAAGCGGATGAGTCAGTATGTTATGGTTACACATTAGACGTTCAACCGATGAGTCGGTATGTTATGGTTACACATTAGACGTTCAACGGATGAGTCGGTATGTTATGCTTACACATTAGGCGTTCAACGGATGAGTCGGTATATATGGTTACACATTAGACGTTCAACGGATGAGTCGGTATGTTATGGTTACACATTAGACGTTCAACGGATGAGTCAGTATGTTAGGGTTACACATTAGGCGTTCAACGGATGAGTCGATATGTTATGGTTACACATTAGGCGTTCAACGGATGAGTCGGTATGTTAGGGTTACACATTAGACGTTCAGCGGATGAGTCGGTATGTTATGCTTACACATTAGACGTTCAGCGAATGAGTCGGTATGTTATGGTTACACATTAGACGTTCAACGGATGAATCGGTATGTTATGGTTTCACATTAGACGTTCAACGGATGAGTCGGTATGTTATGGTTACACATTGGGCGTTCAACGAATGAGTCGGTATGTAAGGGTTACACATTAGGCGTTCGCGGATGAGTCGGTATGTTATGGTTACACATTAGACGTTCAGCGGATGAGTCGGTATGTTAGGGTTACACATTAGACGTTCAGGATGAGTGGTATGTTATGGTTACACATTGGACGTTCAACGAATGAGTCGGTATGTTATGGTTACACATTAGACGTTCAGCGGATGAGTCGGTATGTTATGGTTACACATTAGGCGTTCAACGGATGAGTCGGTATGTTATGGTTACACATTGGACGTTCATCGAATGAGTCGGTATGTTATGGTTACACATTAGACGTTCAACGGATGAGTCGGTATGTTATGGTTACACATTAGACGTTCAACGGATGAGTCGGCATGCAAAATTACGAATTTTTTAATAAACAAAATTACACATTAGACGTTCAACGGATGAGTCCGTATGTTAGGGTTACACATTAGACGTTCAACGGATGAGTCGATATGTTATGATTACATTTAGGCGTTCAGCGGATGAGTCGATATGTTATGGTTACACATTAGGCGTTCAACGGATGAGTCGGTATGTTAGGGTTACACATTAGGCGTTCAACGGATGAGTCGGTATGTTATGGTTACACATTAGGCGTTCAACGGATGAGTCGGTATGTTATGCTTACACATTAGACGTTCAGCGAATGAGTGGTATGTTATGGTTACACATTAGGCGTTCAACGGATGAGTCGGTATGTTATGGTTACACATTAGGCGTTCAACGGATGAGTCGGTATGTTATGGTTACACATTAGACGTTCAACGGATGAGTCGTATGTAAAGGGTTACATTAGGCGTTCAAAGATGAGTCGATATGTTATGGTTACACATTAGACGTTCAAGCGGATGAGTCGTATGTTAGGGTTACACATTAGGCGTTCAGCGGATGAGTGGTATGTTATGCTTACACATTAGACGTTCACGGATGAGTCGGTATGTTATGGTTACACATTAGGCGTTCAACGGATGAGTCGGTATGTTATGGTTACACATTGGACGTTCAACGAATGAGTGGGTATGTAAGGGTTACACATTAGGCGTTCAACGGATGAGTCGGTATGTTATGGTTACACATTAGGCGTTCAACGGATGAGTCGGTATGTTATGGTTCACATTAGGCGTTCACGGATGAGTCGTATGTTATGGTTACACATTGGGCGTTCAACGAATGAGTCGGTATGTTATGGTTACACATTAGACGTTCAACGGATGAGTCGATATGTTATGGTTACACATTAGACGTTCAACGGATGAGTCGGCATGCAAAATTACAACTTTTGCTTTCTTCTTTCATTTTTTTATTTTTTCAGAATTTTCTGAACACTTTTTTTTAATGAAACGGTGATATTATAAAACCAACTACGAAATGATCTATGATATTAAAAAATAAATGATAGTTACAGAGATATTAACAATTTTATTAAAAAACATGATAGTTACGGTGATATTAGCAATTATATTATAAACAAAAAAAAATTGTGATATAAAAAAAATTATTGTGATATTAAAATTTTTATTGTTGATTTCATTGCGATATTACAAAGGAACCGTAATATTAACATTTTTTTATTGCGATATCAAAAAAAACGTTAGTGTGATATTAACAATTTGTATTTAAAAAAAATTATGTTATATTAAGATCAGATATTGACTTTTGTATAAAAGTCAAAATCAGACGCTAATATCACAATACATTTAACCATGAAAACGATTTTTTTTGAATTCTTTTTCAGCAATTTCTAATAATTTATCATCCTCCTGTGATTTTTCAGCGTAGCATCTCCTTACTTCTAATCCACGGATCCCCATATATATCTTTAGGCGAGTCTGGCCTCGCGTAGATGTACAGTTTTTACTAAGTTCCGATGACCCATAAGTTTCTTTCAACAATTTGTAGCATTAGAGAATCGTTTTCGAATAACTACAATTCGATGTGTGGTTGCATAGCGGCATAAATATATAGTTTTAAAAATTATGTTGAGTCGATCTAAGTGTGTGGGTATATTTTCTAATAGGATTGTTTTAAGTTATTAAGATTTTTAGTAATAATAGATTCAAGCATTACAAAATGCAACGGTATTATGTAGTTGGCAATATTATATTGTAGTTTAGAGTATAGCAGCATGTGTGACTTTTTTCACGTTTTGTCATAATTTAGGTAGTAATAACTATTTTTTTGTACGTTTATCGTTTAATTGGTGTTTACTTTAAAATTGTAAGCAAATTGGATATCGTAGTATAAGATTATTTTGTACTATCAATTTGTATAGAATATTTATCGTTGTTGTTCAGATATTTGTTTGAGGTACAAATAATTATCGCTAAAGATAACAATACTATTTATTTTTTTTGATTTTAATAAACTACATGCATTATTGATACTGTTTGGACAAAGAGTTATACAATATATATTAACTTTTAAGCGGCGATTCATATATCTTTGACCCTTAATGGTTAGAGCAAGCATTTTTAAAATAACATTATACAAATGACACATTGTGTTGAAAGCAAAATAAGCAAAAGCTACAATTCACTTATTATAAACAAAAAATTGTGGTTCCATTACTTGTCATTTCTCATATAATTTTGTCAAATTTGAAACCGATTTCAGGGTGAGTTCATTTACTGTTGAACCGTTCCGATAAAGCAGTCGATTTAAACGAGTCAAAGCCGATAGGTTTGGTTGAAAAAATGTCAATTAAGCGGGTCACCGCCGGGTTTTGGCGTCGGGTCCACGGTGTCGGTTTCAACAATTCACCCGTGTCGGTTTTGATTGATTGTTTTTAATTTGGTAGATGTGCTTTTAATTGGGTGTACAATGTGAATAAATTATTGTACTTTTAAGTAATAGGGTGTTTTAATAAGAGTATTAATTATATTATTTATTTCTCTCTCCATTGACCAGGTTTTTCGCATTCAACTTTTCAGCATTTTTCACTTTTTCCACTTTGACCAGTTTCCATTTTATATAGTATAGATATCTACATTATATATAACAGGAGGCATGACACGTAGATTAATCAAGATATGCCTATGTCATTGCCACGTTGAATGGATTAAAATTCGGTTTTTAAAAAAGGGACCTAGCAGGATTCGAACATTGGATGGTCACCAATCATAAGCAAACATCTCAACCACCGGAGCAATTCAACTTTTGTTATTCAGTTTCCAAGTAAAAATTGATAAAGGCATTAATTAGAAGTACAAAAATACAATAATAATCCAAAAAATATTATCCATTTTTAACCGAGTTCATAATATCATGTTTTCTCAAAACCCTAATATCATGTTTTCCTCTAATCCCTAAAACACTATTGACATAAAAAAAATCATCAACCTCTCTTTTCGTTATGTTTCATGGCTCTATAAAAGTGATGCTTGATAAATAACCTGGTGGAGGGCTAATTCGTAGTCATTTGTATACCTTCATCATGATTATCTTAGTGGTAAGCCCTTTTCTGAATCATGTCTCACATGAATCATATATAATCTGTATCTTTCTTCTCTTTTTTGAAAATATTTTTATTAGAGGTCGCTTTGTCAGCCACATAAAACGTTCTCCATTGGAGTTGTGGTGTTGCGGTAATGTTGAAGTTTCTTTTTCAAATTATTTTTCAATGGATTTGTGCTACTGGAGCAATGATGAAGTTGCTGTACCTCTCTCTTATTTATGCATTTTGTCTTTGAGGCATATTTTCTCATGCGCACCAAATTCCTGTTACCTAATTTCCGTGACTCATTAAAGCAGCGTGGGACTGTACAGATGTTGACTGTAGGACAAGAGGCTGCTATTGTAGTACAGGTTAGATAAACATCATGCATTTTATTTAGTATATGTTAAGGAGTTCATAATATTTTTCTTATTCTGCAGAGTGAACATGATGAGCTAGGCAAAGTTTTTTGAAGAAAGAGCTGCACTAGAAGCAAAATACCAGAAACTATATGCACCATTGTATTCAAAGGTGAAGAGACATGATAATGTCATATTTAGTCATTATTGTTATATATCTTTATTAGATAAATTTCATATTGAATATGATGGTTTTTCAATTGCTCTATTAAATAGACTGTATGTTGAATAGGTTGACTGTGCTTTGTTTTTAACAGGTGGATAGGAGGGCAGTACCGTCAAATGATTTAATAATAGTATTTTATGGGATCAACTATTCTGACATCTGATTTTTTTTATAATGCAACTTGCCTACGCCACATCACCATAGGAAGAAAAGAACAATGGAGTATTATAAAGGAGTTAGGGAAGAGAATGTTAACATAGCTGCTATTTAGCTATAATAACACATGCTTGTAATTCATAATTAAGAAAAGTTTTTAACACAATTATTATAATACAATGTTCATTAACCAATGTTAATAACAAACATCTATGTCCTGACCCTAGAATAGTAGAATATGTGAGCCTTTGCATGGAAATAGCTCCCCAATGAACCATTAAGCTTGTTGCTGATAGCATGTCTTACAAACCTCTACTATGTGTACTGTTCAGCATCACCAACTACCCGTGGATGTAAAACAATCTGTGATTTCTAAATTTCTATAATGGGTTTGTTGGTCTATTAACTAATGTGTCACTTTGTATGCTAATTCCTTATATCATAACTGCAGAGACATGATATAGTGACTGGCGCTGTTGAAGTTGATGGAGCAAAGGAAGAAGATGAAATGGACCAGACAAATGATACAGGTAAAAGATATTCTGTATTTCGCTATATTATTTCAGTCTTTGAGCAATATCATCAGGTTACATCTATTGTTTCTTATATTTTGAACTTCCGGTCATTGACAAGTGCCTTCATAAGTTTTGGCTAACTGCAATTAAGCATAACGAAATTACGGCGGAAGAGGTAAGAACACTGTTTTAATAACCTGTACTTTTGTTGCATGCGTATCATGATAGTACAATTTGTGTATTGACGTCACTGATTTTGATTGTGGTTTGTAACAGATCACAGAGCGAGATGAAGAAGCTCTTAAATATCTGAAATATATTAAGTGGTGTCGTATGGATGATCCTAAGGGTTTTAAGCTTGAGTTTTTCTTTGATACAAATAATACAAATCCATTATTTACGAACTCTGTTTTGACAAAAGTATACCATATGATTGATGATGACGAGCCTATTTTGGAGAAAGCAATCGGGTAACCCATTATTCTCTTTTTCTTTATTTCACAAGTTTTAGTAGGGGTGTAATATAGGTAAGCTCATGTTATATCGACACTTTGCAGGACAACCATTGATTGGCTACCTGGGAAATGTTTGACTAAGAAGATCCTCTAAAAGAAGCCAAAGAAGGGATGTTGATTTTTAATAGACGCAACAAGTTTGACTCATTTACTGATGAATGGGTCATTTTGGCGTTGTTTTTAGTTTCAAACAGTCGAATAAAAAAAATTAAACGTGTAACATGTTAATCAAGTTAAAAGTCGTCCAATTAACGTAGTTACAATTTTGGATTATTGTTGTTACAGATTTTTTAATCAAAATCAACATATTAATTGTGTATAGTTTTTTAAAATATTTCTTCCCATGCTGAACCTGGGTCTAGGGTGGCAAATAGTGGGTCAGCTTTGGATTGGTTACATGAGTTCTAGGATAGCTCTTCTGCAGGAAGTGATAATTATCGGATTGTGAGGCCCTTACAACATGGCAAGTGGTCATGTTTAAGGTATGCTCTCTTTTCTTCTCCCTCCCTGTTTCCTTCACCTTGGACTTATGTATTGTCGATCTCAAGAATGAAGTTGAAATTGGTGGAATTTAGATACATTTTTGTGTTGTATTTTTAATTATTTATTTTTATTCGTTGAAGACCTATAAACCTCGCCTTAATGATTACCAATCTATGTACAAAACATGATCAACTTTAGGCCATGTAAGACTTCCAGATACCTCTATGGGTGTTATAAAGAAGAAGCAGGTTGAACAAGGACTAGAACCAAGTGCTGAACTTGATATAAGATGGAGGCTTCTGAGTGGTAAAATTGCATCTGATGAAACAAGAGTATTGCTCTCTAAGGCCGTTACTATTTTCCATGTGAGGAAATTCTATATTATACTTTTATAGGTAAAGGAAATGATTTTAGGTATTTGTGTATGATTTATAGGAATCAATGTGACCCATGTGCTAAAAAAATGGGTCGAATTTTCCACCTCAATTCCTACTATCATCTCATGCATTTGACTTCCAATGCAGGCATTTGGTCGAACACCACTCACCAGTATTAGTCCCAAAAAAACGTGGGAGGGAGTTATTACAAGCTTAACAGGATGCATAGCTACCACTGTATTGTGGTCAGATATTTTTTTGGCCACGTCTATTATCAGGTGCTTACAGTCTCTGCCTATTTTTATTACTAAATTTAGTGATTTTTTGTTTGAATTTGTAGTTTGGTAATGATCAGTTGTTTGCATCAGATTCGAATCAAGATGGCTTCAGTGAAGTTATGAATGTAGGAAAAAAGGTGACTGAGTATATTGAGACTCATGATGTGCTGAATTCAAAAAGTCTCGAATCAACTAAAGACGGGTTGGAAGAGATGATTAGAAATGACAGCGACAACATGGAATGGTATGTTGGTATTGGTGATTTTCGAAACTATACAATCGGGTTGACGAGGGTCAAAATGCATTGTTGCCAAGATTATATGAGTGTTTGGTTTGTTTGGGAATTTTTTCATTTAGCCATGAATATGCGCATAAGGAACAAACAGAAGGTGAGTATAATTTTAATGAATATACAAGTGTTTGATTGAGGGGGAAAACAAGTTTATGATTTTAGTGGTGCTGCCTTAGTGGTACGAAGAACAAGGGTTGACAAAAAGAAGGCTTCTATTATACTGATTCAGAATGATAATATAGGTGGCACAAAGTGCAAATCGACGTACGGGAAGTGGAAGTTCGACATATGGATATGGCCAAAGAGGAAAAAGAAAATGTTTGTAATCGTTGGTAATGGAAATGTGGCTGCTGTTGGGTTTGAGAAAAAGGCTGCGACACTGGAACACACTGATGTGACTACGAGCAGTGTACTAAGAAAAGAGGGTTGTGGAGTGTTGCCTGTATACGCTGAAGTATGGTTTGTTTTAGTTCGGTTAGAAAAGGGTATTTGGGCTTTACAGAGAGAATGGGTTGGGACTGACCGTGCAACTAGGATAAACGAAGTGGCTTTGTGGGCGATTAGTAGCAACATTTAATACAATTGAAAATCATCAAGATTCATTTCAAAGAGTGGCGAAGGAGAGAAGGCCTGGAGTGGACACTCAAGTACCTAAACCAGTACTTAAACGAGTAGACACTAAAGTAGCTGATCCGGTACCTGAACATGTAGTCGCTGAAGTACCTGATTGAGTTCCCGAACGTGGAAACACTGAAGTAGCTGAACGAGTACTTGATCGACTGCCTGAACGAGGAGACACTGCGGTGCTTGATCTTGATCATTCAGTACATGATCCAGTACTACCTGCATCTAAGTATTAGGTTGCTGATTTTTTCTTAGTGGGTGTTTGGCTCAAGAAAATGGGAGGACGATTAAAGGAATAAGGAAGGTTACATAAGTGATTTGAATGCTTAGATGCTTGAGGATAAACATCATTTCAAGCGGGATGGTTTGGGTCAAAATGAGGAGGTCACAAAAGTCGACAGTAAAAGTCAAACCCACATCAAGAACCCGCCAACTTCAAACTATTATGAGCTCATCATTCATTCCAAAATTAGGTTTTCATACACAGACGTCGATCAAATCACCGGCGAAGTTGACAGATGTCACCGGTGAAAAGAGAGATCACTGATGATGATTATGATCATCATCATCCTAACAAATGATCTAAGAATGAGTTTGGTGGTGGTTTTAATGTAATGGGGCTAATGCAAGTGAATCCGTTAGATGAGCCGAATCCGTTGGGCTTGCGTCTAAGGAAGTTTCCTTCTCTTTTGGATTAGATTCAAATGAGGCTTAACTCTTCTTCTAATAGTGGAGGACTGCAGACGAAAGAGCAGAAAAGCGTTGCTACTTCTGCTACGACTGATAAGCTGAAGGCGTCTGACTTTCCTGCTATAATTTTAAGGATTGGTACCTGGGAGTATACGTCTAAACATGAAGGGGACCTGGTGGCGAAGTGTTACTTTGCGAAACATAAGCTTGAATGGGAAGTTCTTGATGGTGGTCTCAAGAATAAGATTGAAATTCAGTGGTCGGACATTATGGCTCTCAAGGCGACTTATCCGGATGATGGCTCAGGAACTCTAGATATAGTGCTAACTAGGCAACCTCTCTTCTTTAGAGAAACGAATCCCCAGCCTAGAAAACACATGTTGTGGCAGGCTGCATCCGACTTTACAGGTGGATAAGCTAGCTTACACAGGCGCCATTGTCTGCAATGTCCAAAAGGTTTATTAGGCAAGCACTATGAAAAGCTCATTCAATGTGACCCTCGTCTTAATTTTCAAAGTCAACAAGCAGAGGTTGAATTGGAGTCTCCATACTTTGAAGCAAGAAAATCAGTGTTTGATGAACCAAATTAATCCATTGAACATAATTTAAGTAGCGAAGGGACTTCGACCCATGACGTGCGTGGTACCACATCATCAGGAGGCCAATCCTCTTCATCTAGAAGCGAGTTTTATGATCATGCTGGTAGACCTTCAGAATTCCTTCGGGAAACACCTTCATCAAACTCAGTGAGGACATATCAGCAAGTGAAGAAATGAGAATTGCCGAAATGAAAAAGTTGAAGGGACTAGGCTCTTGAGATCAGATGCAAGTGCCGGGTCTACACCCGTCTATGTCAATGAGTGATTTGGTAAATCACATTGTAAACAGAATTACAAAAAACAGAACATCTGGTGACGGCCATCCTCTTTCCTATGAAGAACAAGATATCCTAAAAATTCTTGAAGACATCAGCCGATGCTTATGTAACGATGCTCAGTATGGATCGTGCACTTCTGATGAGAAATCCATTATGTCAAGAGTGGATTCTCTTTGCTGTCTTTTACAAAAGGACCCTGCAACACTTCATGATTCAAAGGGCAAAAAGGCAACTGATGGTGGCAACGGAAAACTAATAGTTGAAAAGAGTATTTTTGAAACAAATCATTTTGTTGAATCAGTAACCGAGAACAATGTTTCACAAGATTCTCCCATACTCGAGGATGATGATAAGAAGACACCTGGCATACCCAGGAACGACTCTGTTGGGGAATTGCTGTTGAATCTTCCTCGGATAGCATCTCTACCTTAGTTCTTCTTTAACCCCTAAGATGATTGTAGCAATCAAAGTAGGTAGTTTTACAAATCATACTCTTCTTGCAGCTTTGTGCAAATGGCACTAGCACTGTATACAACTTGTGACGTCATTCTATAGCTTCTATAAAGTATTGGTGATTCAAAATGATGAATTTATCTTACGCTGTGTTCTCGAGTCGGATCATTAAAGAAAAGAAAGTGAAAGGGAAGTAAAGTGAAGATATTTACTTCCACATTGTGTTCTTGAGTTTTACTTAAGGAGGAAAAGTAAATGAAATGGAAGTAAAGTTAGTGTAATTTGTGTGATTTTGTTTCCTCCCAAAAGTGGGCGGAAAAGGAAGTAAAGTGTTTTACTTTACTTTACTTCCATT
The DNA here is from genome assembly GCA_910596185.1 of Chrysanthemum makinoi. Taxonomy (NCBI): domain Eukaryota; kingdom Viridiplantae; phylum Streptophyta; class Magnoliopsida; order Asterales; family Asteraceae; genus Chrysanthemum; species Chrysanthemum makinoi. The sequence continues at coordinate 118,009,755 of OU343223.1, read as the reverse complement.
TTCTTTAATGACAAAACTCAAGAACACAGCGTTAGAGTTTTATGAGGAGCAAAAGTTGACTTTTTATGATATATGTACACTCCAAAGGAATGATAGTGGATGATGTTTGTGATCCTGGGATCTGAAAATATCAACCAACGGTCATTAGAAGGTTTGGGAGATACTAAAATAGCGATGGGTGCATATAAGCCTTATCATACACGGGCTCACAAATGTTTAAGCCCACGGGGGCAGGTAAAATTTCTTCATGTTCAGAAAGAAAATCAATGTGGTATCCTTGGGGTGACTTATGAATTGATCTTTTGCATATAAAGGGGTATAGGATGTCCCTTTGGGCTGAGCATATTGGTGGACTTGAGAGCAGTTTCGAGAGACCAGAGAGACTTGAGTCTGTTAGGAATTAGAAATTTGAGGTATTAAAGAGTCGGTCACCTCATGTATATGTTATCGTTAGAAAGCTCGTAGTCGTAGTTATTTCTAGCTAAGTAGAATTTAGTTATGTAACAGTGGATGGGGTGGGGTTCACACTGTATGCACGATCGCAGCCGTTGTGTGGCGTTTATATGAAGACTATAAATACTCTCTACCTCCCAAGGTAGAGTTGGAGCTCATAATAATATCTTTCACTTTCTCTCACTAGGTGGTGTTTGTTTTTAAGAGGGTTAATCTGAATGCTGAACTGCGTCTGGATCTGAATCGATGCGTTAATGTCTGAATCTGAACGCATCTGAACGAAGAAAAAAACGCATGTTTGAACGAGGATTTTTTATTTTTTATTTTGGTTATTTTGTGTCTACATTAGAGCCAGCGTTAAGACACCCCTCTCAGTCTTGCAATCGGACATTTTCCGTTCGGGCGTCGTTGAACGGTCTGAGGACGAAAAAACAAACGGTCACGAGCAGCCGAAAATCGACCGATCGGACATTTTGCGGATCGCTTTGGCTGATAAAGCAAAAAACAAACCAACACCTAAGTTCCCTAAACCTCTAACTTTCTCTCTCTAGAACTCACCTATAACCCACACTTTGAGTTATGATATGATGTGTATGTGAAATCCATATCCTTCATTGGTATCAAGAGCCATGGTTAGATCATATCTTGCACATCTTTGGATTTCTAGTGGTTTTAGGTGGTTTTTGAGTTTGAAAAAGTTTTGTGTTTTGTGCATCATTTGGTTGATTTCTTGTGTTAAAGCTTGGATTTTGTTTGTACTTTTATGTTTAGAATCATCACAAGTGTTTAGGTTTTCATTTGGTAAGCTTGAATCATCTTGGTTGGGTTGTTTTTGGATTGAAAAGTGATGTTTGTGAAGTTTTCTTGCTAGCGACTTGACCTACGGATTTTTTTCTTAGTAGCGACTTGCTTTATAATTTTGTATGAGTTGCGATTGTAGGCTAGCGACTTAGCCTAGCGACTAACGGTACAAGTAGTGGACTCTCCACTACGGGTAGCGACTTGGTGTTAGCGACTTGGTAAGTAGCGAGTTGCTATTTAGCGACTTTATTCCTTAGCGACTTGTCTTAGCGAATTCTGCCAAAATTTCGCTAGCGACTAGAGGCTTAGCGAGTTGCTATTGCGACTTGTCTTTGTTTAGCGACTTAGTGGAATAGCGAATTAGAAGATAGCGACTTGGTGCATAATTTTTCTAGCGACGAGTGATTTCTTTACGGTTTTCTTGATTTAGTAAAATCGAGTGAAAGAATCGATTTCCGTTTAATCATAGAGTTATAAATCCGTTTAATTTATCATCATGTCTACCAACGTTTCACAATCATCTCCCTTTATTCTGAGGATGTTCAAGCAGGCGGATTCGATACTCGTCCACCCGTGCTTGATGAAGGCTGACTCACGACTCTTGGGCTCAAAGAATCAGATTGTATTGTCTTGGAAAGGAAAATGGAGTCAACATTCTCAAGTCTATTGATGAAGGACCATTTCTGGTTTGAGACTACTAGAGAACATAATTGATACAAGCGAAGATGGTACATTGATTTCACGAATGGATAGACCAAAGATGTATGATAGCTCAATGATAAGAGGAAGAGAGACGTCTGGAATATCAGGCTTCTAACATCATATTGCAAGGTCTTCCAAAAGACATATACAAGCTTATTAACCACAACAATGAAGCAAAGGCTGTATGGGATAATGTTAAGATGCTTCTCGAGGTTGAATTAACTATGGAAGAGGGAGTCAACTCTATGATGAATTTGAGCACTTCAAGATGAAACGGATGAGGCGTCTATGAGTACTATGTGATTCCATAAGCTAGTGAATGACATGAGGAACATCGGAATGACCATGCCTAACATTAATGAACTCAAAGTTTGTTAACAACATGAATCTGGGCAGCACAAGTTTGTCACTACATGAAGCTCACTAAAGGATTGAAGAATACAAACTATGAGCAACTCTATGCCTTCCTTCTTTAGAATGAGAGACATGCCATGTTTGAAAAAAGGATTCTTGAACAATTCAAAACAATCCGGAGAGAGACAAGCTCATCAAATGATTCTCTTTCTACTCAAACATTAGAATTACCACAAAAGCATCTCAAGTTATACCCATGGGTGATGGCAATCCACAAACTCATTCTGATCCAATTCAAACAAAGTGAGGGATGCGGTAGGTGGGACACTTCATTACTCAATGGCCCTTATGGTTAAGCAAAACTTGACACTTTCGGTCCACATACCAACGCGTCTTCACACCAACAATGAAATCAGGCGCTTCCAATCTTCACAATCATGCTCTAGTCGAGAGATGGGAAAATCATGTGTGCAGCCAGGTTCAAGAAAGGCAGTCTGAACAAGGAAGAGGTGGAGTAGGTAGAATATGTGGCAAATCGAAATAGGGAAGAAATAATCAATGATAAGTTAATATGATAAGTGTTACAACATGGAGGAGAGGGTTGGTAAGCACACATCTCCAAAAGCGTTCAAAATCGAATACTGAGAATAAGATCTTTGCTAGTGCAAGCTTTCGGGAGCAATTTGGATGAAGAAGGAGGCTTGTTGTTTCTTCTTGAAGGGAATGCTAAGACATATGATGCATATATGAGGATGAGCGACCTACTAGAGATAGGTCACAATCATCAGAATGCCTTTCAAGTCGCTTGTGATGCATCACACTCGATGTGGATGATGGACCTCTTGCCACACAATTTTTATGGCTAGCATTTCTCCAATGGTTTCTCCCAAGGTCTCTTCTTCACCACAAGCTGGCCCATCCATAGACAAACTCATCTCAGAGGTACTAAAACTATCGATGATCTTGATGTGCAAAAGATTGACAAAGTACATCAAGCTGAAACTATTGAATCAAATATTGAAAATATGGGTAATATCAATGTTGTCCCATATGATCAATATGTGAAACAAAGTGAAATTGAAGTTGTACCAAGTGCATCTTCTGATCAATGACTATGTTTTTGATGAATACACCTGCATGTGCTGATGATTATGAATTCAACTAAATGCCTATAAAGAGCGTGTTGCTATTTATGAACAACGTGCTAAGTTTGAGTTGACCACTCGTGGCGAGGAAATGGATGACCAAGTGCATAATCATTAGAAAAAATAATTTTAGAAGAAGTATTAAAACAAGAGTTAAATTCCTTGCAAGAAAAGCTTTCTAAAGCTAAAACAAAACAAGAACTTCAAGAAAATGTGAAAATGCTTAAGCAAAATTTAATGCAAAGGAATCAAAACTCTTGAAAGACTTTTCTAATCTGAAAACTTTGAAAAACAAACTTGAAAACAAATTGTACATACAAGGAACACCATTGATTTGCTCACATGATCACTAAGCATAGAGTTCTACGCGATAAGCATAGTGTTCCCATTATAGATAAACCCAACCACGAGTAGGGAAGATAGCAAAGCGCTCAAAGTGATCTATGATGGCAATGAGATTCTTAAACCTAGACAAAAACCTAGTTGCTTTGAGTGCACAGAGGAAGATAAGAAATTAGATGTAATCACTAGGGAGAAAATGAATAAGAAACTAAATAATCCTAAATGCAAAGAAGAAGTAATTATCACTCCCCATGACTACAAAAGGAAATTGGATCTCCTTGAACATGTTTAAGCCTCAAACACATTGACTCCCGAACAAGTGTTACGGAAAATGGACTTAGATAAGCAGAAGGCAGAAAATATTGTTGAAACAAACCCTCCCCTTAGGAAAATGCCTAAAGCAATGTATCCTCCAATACACCAATGCATCTTGTTCCTAGAACAATTGCCACTAAAAGCAAGACCTTAATTAGCCAATATGTTATATTTCAACTATTTGTTGATTTTGAGAAAACTTGCAAGAAAGGATCACACCATTTGGTATAGCGAAGGAGAAAGGGGTTTGAGCAAATGAAAGAATGTTATTTCTGAGGTCATGCCTTTCTTTAAACTTCTAAAAGATCACTTTGAGAGTCTTAAAAGGGGATAGAAACTGATATTAAGGGAATGGAAAAAGAATTTGATGCAATGATAGTTAAAGTTAGTGACTATGGCGGCACTAAAATATAATGAGATTGAAGGAAGAACTTGCATACCTTAATGAGAATATGATATACGATGTGTTGCTCAAGATGTGTTTTCAACTTGCTACAAATTGTTCTATTAATGCTTCCCAATTTCATGAATTATCTCATTGCCGAAAGTCTCCCATGATCGTGTCATTGAGCTTGAAAAACTAATTCAAACTATCACGAGAATTGAGCAGGATGATCATGACAATTTGGTTAAACATTTGTCTAAACTAGAAGTTGAGCATTTTAATTTACAACTAAAATATCAACATCTTAAAGAAAATGTCAAAACCTCAAATATCAAGACATACTCGGATGCTCGAGTTTGATAGTTTTTCAAATTAACAAACGTGATGAACAGATTCAAGCTCATTGCAACACGATCCGAAAGTTGAAAGCCCAAATCTCTCAATTAAAGGGTCAAACGAACAATATGACAGCCTCAAAATGCCTCCTCCTTTTAGATTCTCAAATTCTCAAACTTTTCATCTTCAAAACTTAGTTAATGCCTTACAAAAGGAAAGCGAGAGTTTTCTAGAAGAAAATGAAAAAGTTAAAAGACATTTTAAAGAGTTTTATGATTCAACAAAAAGTCGACCAAAACAACGAAAAATAACGTCTTTACAAAAGGAAATTGAGAATCTGAGAAGTCGGGAAATGAAACTACCACTTGTTTTCAATAAGAATGTTGTCTCAAAGTCACCCTTAGATTGCAAATACCTTTGTGGCATTAAATATATTCCTCCTCATCTTAGGAATAATGAACATGCTTTTCATGACCTCTCTCACCTTAAGGATAGTCTAGAATGTCTCCGTGAGATTGTCGAAGAGGACTTCATTAACAAACCTCTTGATAGTGAAATTAGGTTTGCTTGCCTCCAGGCCAAGCGATCTCAAGAGTTGCTAGAATGTGTAATTGCAACATGTCCAAAATCCTTAGGTGAAAAAAGGCCATTTGAATTGTTCTATGCCTAGTGCCAAGCGAGAAATCCGTTCTATGCCAGTCTTAAGAAAGTAAACACTAATGTGCCTTCAAGTAGTTGATTCGGATATGTTAGTGCTAAGAAAGTGAACTTTAGTGTGCACGCAATAGCTCAAATCAGTCTTAAGAAAGTATACACTAATGTGCCTTCTAGTACTTCAGATCCTTGCACATCAAGTTCTGGAATGCAAAAATTAGATCAACCAACTAATGTTCCCATTCCCTCTGAGGTAATCGGTGACATTAAAGCGAGAAGGTCAAAGTCTCAAGACAATACAAGGAATGATAGGACCTTGCAAGCTAAAAATGTGCATTGGAAGAGAGTAGAAGACCAATCTAGGAACTTTAAGCTTGAGTTGAATAAAGCGAATCGTGTTGATTCTAGTATTAGCCTTAAACGTCAATTAATTGATTACGATACTATTTGCAAACCTTGTAATGATGTGCTTGAATTACTGTTGCTAATCATGAATGTGGTGTGAATGCTTTGTCTAATCTTTGTCAAATGCGATTAAAATTGTTAATGCTAATAATCGTGCAAATAAGAAAGGCAAAACGAAAGATTGTTAGAAAACGATTGGAAACCCACGGGAAGAACTTTATAAAGATAGGTTATTATTGGATACCTTTTGGCCATAAGAATAATCAGTTTGCTTTCAAATGCTAAGATTATGCCCATAGAAAATGGATGCCTATGGTAGAACTATTCCTTTAAGAAGTGAACATACTTTGAATAGGTCAAATGAACGGCATTGCATCTATTCCCAATGATTCCATTGCTTCTATATGGATGTTTCTATTTTACGTGGGTGTTCAATTCTTTGTTACTAACCAAGTGGAACCCATTCTTGCATGGGATCCCAATTATCGATTATCCATTCTTGTATCGTGTTCATGCATCGTTCAAATCGTTACGTGGTACTGGACTCGGTTGTTCCAAGCATATTGGAGACGATCCGCGACTCATGAACCGTGAGCAAATTCATGGAGCCGATTAGATCGGTAATGATCATTTGATTGCAATTATGGGTTATGGTGATTATGTTGTTGGTGATAGTGTTATCTCTAGAGTATACTATGTGGAAGGTCTTGGTAATAATCTATTCTCTGTTTCAATTGTGATCGATCTAGAAGTAGCCTTCATACTTGTTTTGTTAGAGAACTTGATGGTAAGGAACTTTAAGAGGAACTCGTGGTTCAAATCTTTACACCATCTCTATAGATGATATGATGAAGTCTTCTCCAATCTGCTTGTTGTCAAAGGCTTCGAAAAAAAGTCATGGTTATGGCAGATGTCTCAATCACTTGAACTTGGCACCATCAATGATCTTTCGAAAGGACTTAGTTGTAGGTTTACCTAGACTAAAGTATGAAAAGGATCATCTTTGTTCAACATGTCAATTGGGAAAAAGCAAGAAGTATGCCCATAAACCCAAACCTACTAACTCTGTCACAGAAGTTCTTCATATGATTCATATGGATTTATGTGGACCAATGAAGGTGCAGAATATCTTTGGGAAGAAATATGTGTTAGTTGTGGTTGATGATTACTCTAGATTCACATGGGTCAAGTTCTTAAGGACAAAGGATGAAACTCCCGATATCATCATCAAACTCATCAAGCATTTGCGAGTTCGACTTAACAAAATAGTCAGAATTATCCGGCAACAATGGGCTGGTTTGTTAACAAACAACTTAGTGAATTTTATGAAAGCATTGGAATCGGCCATCAAAGAAGTGTTCCACGAACTCCTCAAGTATATGTAGTTGAAAAGCGAAATCGAACTCTTGTAGAAGCCGCTAGAACAATCTTTGATTTACTAAAGGTTCAATGTTTCTTGAGGTGACTATTGCCAGCGCATACCACAAAATCGTTCCCTGATTCACCTTGTTCATGGAAAAACTCCATATGAACTTGTCCACATGAAAACCTAATCTCTCTTTCCTACGTGTGTTTGGTGCATTGTGTTATCCAACTAATGAGGGACAAGACTTAGGCAAAACTTAAAGCAGACATTGGAGTATTTGTAGGGTATGCACCAAACAAAAAGGGATACAGAATCTACAACAAAAGAACCTGAAATATCATGGAAACAATTCACGTTCGTTTGATGGTGACCGGTCAAATGGCTCTGGACAATCGATTCGGGACCACTTCAAAACAGCCCATTGGTTCATCCCTTGTTCCAAACTCTTCTCAAGAAACTCCATATGTACCTCCATCTGAAGATGATTTAAAGAAATTGTTTGATCCTATGTTTGATGAACTTTATGATCCAAGTACTAATGAGTTGTCGATCCCTACAAGAGAACGCTCATATTCCGTGAATGAAGTCAATCCCTCGAGTCTCAATATCCTTAAGTCAAGAAGCGCTCTTCTTTGATCCTGATCTCATCAACAAATCATCATTCTTCAAATGTACATCATGAAATGTTTCGGCATCAATGATGAAGTTAATCCCTTTGCTACTCACGAAGATGCTCCATTTGAAAACATATTTGCTCCTGAATCTTCATCAGAACCATCTTCTTCAGGAGACATCGACTCTGCTACTTAAGTTCCTCAACAACTACCACATGAACACCTCCGAAAATGGACTCACGATCATCCATTAGACAACATCATTGGAAATCCTTCGTCCGATCCACTGCGGAAACAACTTGCAACCGATGCCTTATGGTGCTTCTTCAACTTCGTACTCTCAAAGATCGAACCAAAAGATGTTAAAACCGCCATGAATGAAGATAGCTGGTTCAATGCCATGCAAGATGAAATTCATGAGTTTGATCGATTAGATGCATGGGAATTAGTACCACTTCGGTTGTGCTATGATCATTGCTCTAAAATGGATCTTCAAAGTGAAACTTGATGAGCATGGTGATGTGTTGAAGAACAAGGCTAGATTAGTTGCTAAAGGATATCGTCAAGAGGAGGGTATAGACTTTGAAGAATCTTTTGCTCATTGCTTTCGAATCAATTAGAATCTTCTTGGAAATCTTTGCATAAAGAACATGGTAGTTTATCGGATGGGCGTGAAAGCGGCATTTCTTAATGGAGATCTTAAAGAAGTGGTTCGTCGGTATTGACCGAGGTTTTGTGAATCAAGAGCATCCTACTCATGTTTATCGTTTGAAAAGGCTATATGGTTTGAAAAGCTCCAAGGCATGGTATGATCTGTTGTCAAAGTTTCTTCTATCTACCGGATTTAGCAAAGGGCGATTGATCCTACTTTATTCACGAAAGTCGGGCAAACATTTAATTCATGTTCAAATTTATGTTGATGATATTATTTTTGCCTCGGCGACCCATGGAATGTGATTGTTTTCAAATGAAATGAGTTCAAAATTTCAAATGTCAATGATGGGACAAATGTCATTTTCTTGGGATTACAAATTTCACAAAGTCCAGGAGGCATTTTCATAAATCAATCTAAATATGCTACTGAGATCTTAAAGAAATTTGGAATTGATTCAAGTGACCACCGTTGACACTCCATGATTGATCGAACCAAACTAGATGAGGACCACTCAGGGATCATGATTGACCAAAATAAATATCGTAGTATGATTGGATCCCGATGTACCTCACGCTAGTAGACCGGACATCTTGTTATTTGTTTGCATGTGTGCTAGATACGGGCTAAGCCTACTAAAAGCACCTTGAAGCGGTTAAGCGGGTCTTTCGGTATCTCCAAGGAACCATCAATATGGGACTTTGGTACCGAAGGACACCGGTATGTCACTAACGACCTATCAGGAATCTTGATCATGCGGGATGTCAAGATACTCGTCGAAATGCGTCACGGAGGTGCTTTCGGTTTTTGGGTGATAAGCTTGTGAGTGGTCTTCAAAAAGCAAATGAGTACTTCTATTTCCTCTGGAGGCGAATACATAGCCATGTCATCATGTTGTGCTCAAATCTTATGGATGAGATCTCAATTATCTACTATGGCTTTGAATTCAACAAAATCCCTCACTTGTGATAATAAAAGTGCTATTGCTCTCTCATAACAACGTCAACACTCAAGAGCAAAGCATATCGACATTGACATCATTTCATCGAGGGACAAGTGGAAAAGGTGTGGTGGAACTCTATTTTGTGAGTCGAATATCGGTTAGCGAGACATCTTCACCAAAGCTCTTCCAAGAAACGTTTGAGTTCATACTTCCACGACTAGGCTTGAAAAGCTTCAACAGAAACACTCAAGCGTCTTGAGGGAAGAAGGCGAGGAGTAAAGGTCTATCTCATCTATCTCTTGTAAATATTTTTTGAAAAACAAAATACAAAATTATAAAACTTCAAAAAAAAAAAAAATCGAAAAATTAGAAAAATCTTCAAAAATATTGTCAATTTGTCATGTTTTCTCGGTTGATTATATCGGTCTTTGTCTTTCATTCAAAGAATGACACGGGACTTTAGATGTTGTTAAAAAAAAAAAAAATCAAAAAAAAAAATATATATTTTTGGGAGAAAGAGAAACAATGGTTTATTGTCATTTCAGGCAGTAACCCGCTTTTCAAAAGAAAGAACAAAGCCATGGTTTACCATGTTTTGCTATTCTATAAACATGCTTTGAAAACTATCAGTCTCTATTTTTGATAATCATCTTATCAAAATATCTATCTCTCAATCATATGTGATTGAGGGGAGAATGATTTCAATTAAATTAAAAAGTTATTTGGCATTCAATTGTTTTCAAAAGATTATCATGCATGTTTAACCAATGGAGTTTATAATCTCATAATCCGATCCTTATCGGTTAAAGCGGCATAATCAAGTCACAATTCTCCTTAAAAGCTTTCAAAATCAATTTAAATCTATAAGAGATCACAAATCTCAAATGATTTGATAATTGTGATCGGGGGAGAATGTGTGATTTAAATTGTTTAAAGCCATAATTGGTAAATGGTTTTATAAGATTGTACAAGCTCTCCTTCCCACATGTGCCAAACGATTTCAAATTTTCCATGCACATGTTGAGGGGAGCATCTATCTTAAACCACAATGATTTGAAACGTGATCATTTATCTCAATGGGGTTCCTCTAGTATGTGCAAAACTCTTTTCAATCCTCGAGGCACATATTGAGGGGGAGCATAACTTTGAAAACCTCATCCTTCCCCAAAATGCTTTATCTACTTGATTTGATTAAGGAAGTGATGTTGATATCTTTTAGAAAATGGAATTCAAAGAAGTTAATTCTTTCTCTTGCCTCAGTGTGGAAAGATTTCAAACACTTGATGCACATGTTGAGGGGGAGCTCTTATTCTAAAAATATCAAAAACAATTCAAGTACAAAATGCTTTGATAATATATCACAAGTATATGGATTGATTTTCAAATGGTTTTCAATTGGTTCCAAATGGCAGATGAACAATACCAAATAGACCGACCAACTTTTACTTTATGTATGGTGATATAAGGATGATAAGGTTAGGTATTTTGTTCCCATGATCCGCTTGAGCAGGAGGATCTACCCAGGGACTATCCACTAGTTAGTGTAGAGTTCTTAGGTATGATGATAAAAAGGAGAAAAATGAGATATGGGAAGAGTCTTGGACTGAGTAGAGCTAGTCTTTGGAATAAACCCAACAAGGTTCTAGCTATGAAGTCTCGGTAAGCACTGAAGGGGTTGAAGAATTAAAAAGAATTGAATGAGAAAAGGGTGAAAACAAATAGCCCTCCATTTATTCAATCTTAGAGAAGGCCGGGTTCAATTCATATGCTCTTGATGGTAACATCGGTATTGAAGACAAGACGTCATGGACCCAGTGACGCACTGCACTTCAACTTTCCAAACCACTCAAGTTCCTCTTAAAAGGACTTGTTTCATTCTCACGGGGAACCGACATTATCTATCGACTTTCTCTTAGAGATTATTGATATTGCAGGAGGAGACCCTCTCCACAGTCTCCGATCTGGGATCCAAATATGCACAAATTGAGTCTAGTGCCACGAGATCATCTATAAATCTCATTAAGACACCTTCAATGAAGTCTCTCTGTTTCACACAATGTGGAAAGAGAGATTATATCTTGAGTCCTTCGCATTATCCTTGTGGTATTGCGGAACATCGAGTGATATAATAAAAATATTCACAATGAAGATGGAAAGCCTTACGAGCCAACATCAAACAAGCTCCTGTTGGGTGGCATGTGAGATCTATCCAATAGATCAACCATGTGACAAGCTGAGCGAGAAACAATGGAGAGATTCAATCTTTTGGATCAATTCTGGTTCAGGTTATGGATTGACGGATACCTTTGAAAAACCGGTTGTTGTGCTTAAAACATTCTTTTCTTTAGCACATCGGTACTGTGCCTATTTCTCAAAATAAAAGGTGTTTATGATTGATAATTGATTTTCTTTAAAACCTTCGTTATCTGCAAAACAATTTCTATTGAGCAATACGATTGCTTTTCAAATCTCTTTTCATCAATCGGTTGAATCTCATTTCATTTGGTTCACTCACTTCCGTGTTGTCTTCTTTGAGGCGTTCCGGTTTGAAACGGCGGAAACATTGCGAAACCTATCAAGGAGATTCTTAGGAATCTACGATCCGCCGGCGTGCTTACTTGCGATCAGCGAGGAACCGTGGGCGTGTACCTCAATTCGACAAAAGTGATCAAAGACACTTTAGATGCGCTTTATTGCTAACTGTCTTATGCGGGTACACCGATGTTTGCAGTTGTCGAATGGGCGATCAATCCATAGCGCATGCTCACACAACAAATTCATATCGAAAGAAATCATGATTAGTGCATCAATGACTCACGATATTTTCACTCCTTGCTTACCTTTCTGACTGTTGCCAATATCATGAATCAGCGAAAGCTTACGCTACTCGATGAAGATATCATGATCCGAATATGAGCATGTCGGTCGAAAGTCACAACATCACTGGAATACCAACACCACCTTTGGATGTCTCCGAGAGATTTTTTTAGTGATGATCTCAAAAGATGGCATAATGTTATTATCCGTGGATCGGTAAAGACCTCCACTTGGATTAACCAAACATGCAATGAGTGGAATCAATGACTCGAGCTTGAGCAAAAGCACTACATCAAGAATACAAGAACAATTGTTAATGTAATATCTGTTTGTATTCAATGTAATTTTAGTATATGTTTGAGGTGACCTCCCTTATGGGGAGATTGTTAGGAATTAGAAATTCCAGGTATTAAAGAGTCGGTCACGTCATGTATATGTTATATCGTTAGAGCTTCGTAGTCATAGTTATTTCTAGCTAAGTAGTATTTAGTTATGTAACACCAGTGTGGAGGAATGGACGGTCTTTACCCTCTGTATGCGATCCACGAGCCCGTTGTGTGGCGTTTTATGTAAGACTATAAATACTCTCTACCTCCCAAGGTAGAGAGTTGGAGCTCATAATAATATCTTTCACTTTCTCTCACTAAGTTCCCTAAACCTCTAACTTTCTCTCTCTAAAACTCACCTTTATACGCCCACTTTGAGTTATGATATGATGTGTATGTGAAATCCAATATCCTTCAGAGTCCCCAGATATAACCGATGGTGGCGACAAACCTGGGCCCGAAATCGATGATGGTGGTGGTGATAAACCGGTCTTAGGGTGATGGCGGAGAGAGAAAACATTCTTGGGATGATGGTGGAGGAGACAAACGTACCCGAAAACGATGGTGCATCGATTATGCAAAGCGACAATTGAGCATTTTGAATTTATGGGGCATGAGTAATTGACAATCCTAATGCGGTGTTGCTTTGCCATGCAACTCCGATTGATGCCTAATGATCGGTCGTATGGTTTGATACCGCGCAGGGCCGGGGTTTAACTTACCAGAGGCGCTTTCTTCCTAATAACCGGATGCAAATAATCGTGACCTAATTGTTATGCTCATGCCATCGCTTATATGGCAGGGAAGACCTCAAAATACAGGCCACTTACGGTTAGTGTTTATTTGTTTTAACTATATACTGTATTCATTAGCGCATCTTAGGCAAGGGTGGTTTCAGCCATAATATTTGTTGGTAAATTCATAGGAACAAAATAAATAAACATATGAATTTCAATTTTCCATTTAATTTTATTTTGATATGACTAAAAGATTTATACTTTTTTGATAAGATTTCATGTTTTCTTGGAACTGAGCTTGCTTGAAACATGGGGCACTAATATCAATGAAATTATGCAGTTACAAGGTGATGCATGGTGCTCGTCCGGAAACTTGTAGCCAAATGGTAACCTAATGGCTACTGGAGGTACCTTCAGTGGTGATAAAGCTATTCGAGTGATCGCTAACGATGATCCTAATGGAGACTTTAACACCAAAATTGTTGCTCTTGCTGATACTAGATGGTGTGTTACTAATACAATAATTAATATCATGTTTAAAATAATATCATATCTTGAAATAAAATGCAATCACGGTACTCATCTAACCGGTCTTGGCGGACGGAGTTCATCATGTTGGGAGGTAGGGATTCCTACAGGTATGAAATCGTACCACCACAAATGGAATTTAAACCCCAGAGATTTGATCTTCCATTCATGCAACAAACAATCGAACACGCTTTAGGACCAGGAAGACGGTCGAGAAACAACTTTGTACCGTTCCTTTTCCTACTTCCTAATGGAAACATTTTCCTCTTTGCTAACAATCGTGCCATCACCTTGAACCAACTCTTGGAAAAACCGTTAAGAGTTCCCGTGTTACGGTGGCTCTCGCAATATCCACCGAGGATCGGCGCTCTTTTCCCATTGAAGCTCACGGTGATGATACTTCGGTTTAATTTTAGAAGGAAGCTAACTACTCAATTCAGATTTGAATGGCTTCGAAAGCATAAGGGATATGGTTACTTATGAAGCGGCTACTTTAAATACACACTTCGGTGACATTCTTGGCTGCTTGGCTACTGATATCCAAATTTACAATACCGGTTGTGCAGTACCTACAATTAGGCGATACATTTTCAACATTCAAAATGAATACCTCTTTGATGTTTCTTATCAGCCTCCGTTGTTCTTCTTCATTCGAGCCATTGGTGGTTGGGCAGTATCACATAACTTTTGTTTGTGTCGGCCCTCTTATAATTTTATTACTTATTATTCTATTCTCAGTTGTATATCTATAAACTATTTATTATTTTATTCACTTTATTCCGTAATTATATAGCTTTAATAAATCCTGATTCTTTTTATCATTTCAATTTCTCATAGTATCAGGTTCCGGTCAATAAAAGGACACAAGGAATAACAGATACTTATGTTGGAAGCTGTTTGAAATCTCGGTGCTGTGACAAGGTAATTTTCCCTCTTTTCAATATAGTTACTACTTTTTTATACTACAATTTTGCTAATTTAATTATAGCATCAGTTCTCTCCATTCTTTATGTATTGTTGTTGCAACTGACCATAGATGACATTATTCACTTTCACTATGTAGCATTGGTATATTTCAGATTATATTGGCCTCTAAAGTGGTACGGTTTACTTTTGTATCACAGTTTTGCTAATTTAATTATAGTATCACTTTTTTCCATTCTTTATGTATTATTGTTGCAGCGCCCATAGATGACATTATTCACTTTCACTTTGTAGTTGGTATATCGCCAGTTATATTGGCCTCTAAAATGGCTGGTTACTTAGGTCGACACACTTACTAACGAGATAAACCACGGTATTGTTGCAACTGCCCATAGATGCATGTTATCATATGTTTGATATTCTAAATGTTAAGACTGTTATGTCCTAAAATAGAATATTTTCTCTTTGTTGTAGTTAAACCTTTATTAAATTCCTCACTAGGCCAAATCGCTATATGGCTTTGTTAGGCGACTCTTTATATGATTCTACAAAATAATATTCGTTCATGTGTTACTTAATCATGAAATTATATAGAAAAATAACTCAAATACGTCAAAAGTTTTCTAGGCGTATTTAATGCATCTGACTTACTAAACCACTGTGAACAGGAAGTTAAATTCAATTTTGGTAATAAAATAGTTTATGCAATCATATTTAAATTAATAAATTTTCTTTGCTTCTGCTTTTGAATTGCCAAGATATATATATTTTGCAGGTTTTATTTATTGTAAATTTAACTGTTAGGTCACCATAATATAACACAAGTAACAATATGTAAGAAATAAGATGAAGATAGATTGGATGAACAAAACACACACACAATACACGTATGAATACTAAATGTTATGCGTAGGATTATGATTGCAAATGAACAACCAACCTTCAAATGAAGGTTTGCATGAGTTTATATAGGGAAGAGAACTATGGCAACATATCTAGTCCCTTCCTTATTTATTGGGCTTGAGCCAAGGCCTATGGGCTTTCTACATAAGCCTTGCCATTTATAACTAACATAAAAGCCTAATTAAGCAACCTATTACAAACTAATTACTAACACTTGAAATACAAGTTAGGAGTGATTCCAACAATCTCCCCCTAAGTGTTGGTAATTAAAGACTCCAGCAATCTTGAAAAGTTGTTGGTGTTATTGTAATAGTTTCCTTGACGTCTTCTGACATTCCTCTTTCTTGTGAGAGGAAGTGCCTTGATTCAACAATCTCGGTGTGAGGATCTTGTTTCTTTTGAAATTTTGAGCTTTGACGTCTTCATTATCTTTGTTCTTTGTTCTGGAGTGGATATGGTGATGTTATGTTGTTGTTGTCTGCATCAGGTTCGCTTCATTGCTCAGGTGTCTTCAAGTCTTTCTCCAACATGCTCACACACTCTTTAACGTTGGATTTGGTTTTGATGTAGTTCTCTAAGTCTTTAAACTTTGTAGTATTCTTTGGCTTTGAGGAAGAATCATTGACTTTGTGTTGCCTTTAGAGAACTTCAAATTGTGTTGTTGTTGATATGAGCATGTGGAGAATCAACACGATCATCTCCCGGAGCCTCCATAGAAGAAAACATAAGAATGGGTTAGTGATAAACACCAATCGATCAATCGTGGTCGTTTCTTAGAGAATTGACCACTACGATTGTTCTTCTGATGAATGTCTTGTTTCCATTCACCTTGGTGGGCGAATCAGTCCAATCCATAAAGGCGATTGGCATTACATTGAACAAGTTCAAGTAATGACTCACATCTTCAAGACTCGATTCTTGAAAGGAATCTCCTTAGCGGGATTTCTAGCACTTACAAGTTTGAACTCGGCGTGTTAATAGCATAGTGTGAAAACACATCTCTAATTCTAGCAAAGGCTATTCCGGAACTGGAGTCCCTCAAGTAGGATAACACGATGTGCGAAGTACACCTACACCGGGTGAGTCAGTGAGGTACGTAGCATCACCTCCACGACTGTAGACCGTTTGAGACAACACTAAGCGTAACCCACGAGGAGTTACCGGCGACCTGTTGCGGTTTTGATGTTGACCCTGGTAGGAGTTTCCATTCAATCACTAAGGATCACGATTGTGAACCTCTCATAAATGTTCTCGACAGATTCTAAGATATGTGAAGGACTCGATAATGTTATCACTTGCGTCCTTAATGTTGAACGACAAGTGATGAAATGGCAAGTGTTCCTAAGAGATCTTTTGATGAATCTCGTGGCTCCACTCAATAGTTCATTTTTGGTTTTCCTGAGCAGAGACTAGGGAGAAGGTCTTCTTCTTCAATACCAGCGATCTCTAAGAGAAAGCCGATAGTTTACGTAAGGTTCCCTGTGAGAATGAAACAAGCTTCTGTTGAGAGAAACTTGAGTAGCAAAGAAGGTTTAGTGCATGCGTCACTGGGTCCATGACGACTTTAATCTTCAATACCGGTGTCATCTAGTGACAACCAGTAGCATCTGTATTGAACCCGGTTATGCGCCTAAGTTGAATAATTTGGAGGGCTATTTCATTTCACCCTTTTCTTTACTTTTCTTTTTAATTCTTCAACTCATTCTTTCCCCGATTCTTATTTTCTCCTTTTTGTAATCATACCTAAGGAATTCTAAATTCTAACTATTAGTGGTGTCCTTGGGTAGATCCTTCCGGCTCTGGCGGATCATAGGACGGTTATTCCTAACCTTAGTCACCTTATAACTCTATGACTATCCTAAGTAGCCATAAAACCATTTTCTCAAAAATCTCTCAAAGTGTTTATGAGTGAAAACATTTTGTAACACTTCGAGAGTTTTGTATTTTCAGAAATACTCCCCTCCACATGTGCTCAAGTGTTTTGTGAAATCACGGTGAGGGTAGAGCTCGCACTTTTGATTGATCGACTCAAAATAGACAATTACCAGAGACACGGTTACGTTGCATAGTTAAAGAGTTGCATTGTCAGCTTTTAGGTGACAACTAGCTCTAATAACTACCTTGAAGGTGTCGACAAACCTCGAAAGGTTGTCAAACTCGTCAAAGTTCATGTCTATCAAGAGTTTCTCGAAAAAATACAATCTACTCGGATAGGTCTTAGAAGACAAATATTTTCGATGTAAGACAGTTCAGTTCTCGTCAATTCATGGGTTAAGTCTTAGTCATACGAAGATTCAATCACATTTCCAACATATTTGTATCACACAGTTTTTCTCCCCCTAAAAAATGGCATATTTGTTATTTTTGATGAAATTTTGATATCGAATATGTACATTTCTAGTTTTGTGGGAATATTTACACTAAGAATGTTTTGTGAATCAAAGATTTGTTAGCAAATACTCCCCCTCAATAAGTAATATTAACTTTTGAGGTTTTGAAAACAAAAAGGGAAGTACTTGTTCTTTTGAGCAAAACTTTGAAAAATGAAAGTTTTGATAAGTTTTACTCAAAAGTAAGAAGTTTTTGCTCCTTTTATAAGGATTGTGGCACTGAAGCGTACCACAGGGTCCTTTCATTACAAGTAAGGGTTGTACACTTTTATATGTGCACAAGCCATAGTCAATTATACAAATCATATCATCCAAATATCAATCAAAGAAACGATTTAAGGTGTACCAGGCAATCCTTCAATAACACGGGAGTTCTCTCTTGACGTTGATAGCCCGTTAGAGGGAAACTCTGTCGTCCACCCACAAAGCTCTCCAGATTCCGCATCTGATCACGATGAAGCAACCTTTCATCTATCCTTTTGATAATCTTCTTCACATCCCTCTTTTCTCTAGAATTCCACCGCTTCTTCGACCCAATACCTTCGTGAATCTCCTTCAACCGATACGCTAACCCATCACGAACCTTCTTCAGAGTATGATCACAAAATTCGTGAAGCTCATTGCACGCCATTAAGCAGTTGTGATGAAGTTCACTGCGGTAAACTACTCCAAACTTTGGTTTCTTCACAATGGTGTACTGAGAGAGTTGGTTGATATCAGGAAAGTGTAACAATGGTTTAGTGAGATTGACTTGTTTCTGGTATGATTCCACAGCAAGTTGAAGATCTTCAACACGTTCCTGGATCACTATGCTTCTTATGAATATCAACAATGACTTGATGTACTGGAGCTGAATGTTGGTGGAGAAATGTCGCATTCGTCCTTGTACCTTAGCCAGATACATGTCTTCAATGTCGTTGAGCGACAATCTCGGAAAATCAGCTTCAGTAAAATCATATTCTTGCTCGTCTTGGCGTTTGACTTTGATCTCTTCTAGGAATGAGTACTCCCACTTCGTAGCCAGACTGACATTCATGATAGCAACGATCCATTTGTCACTGAACACCTCTTTGTTTGATTTGAACACGGCAGCTTACGTAGTATAGTCTTCTTCGTTCCGGCCAATGATGAATTCCATACTGTGCATCGAGATCATAATTCACCACATTTTCAACAAACATTCTTGTGGCTTCTTCCTCGATTGCAACATTATTGGAGAAGACTGTTGCCGGGATATTAAAGGTGAGTGATGTATCTTATTTCTTGCTTACATCGCGCTCCGTGTTGAAGAAATTCCAGATCGTTGTTGAAGAAGTATTGGTAGGGAATCCTTTGTTGATTTGGTCGACTAATGGTTGGTAGTGGCTTGGTCCAGTCTGTGTAGTATGGAGTCTTGTCTAGTCTTGTGAAGTCAATGTTAGATTCAGGGTTGAGCCAAGCCAATCAATGTTGTTGGACATAGCTCGTGCGATGTTGTCTAGATGATATTCGACTTCAATAGCTCTATCGGAGCTGTCCTTAAGCAGTTGAATCGCATCGTTCTTGATTCGGCATAACTCCCCTTTCGTCATCTTCTTCACTTTGAACTTATATTGAATTATCTTGACGTGCTCCATGGTTCGACCATCTACCGGTTCTTGGCCTTCCGGTAATCGAGGGGTGGCATCAACAAGCTTGGAAAACCATTCGTATTCATCAGTGTCATCTTCATCCAACCATGATACAACTGAGGTAGACTTTTTCTTCTTTGGATTGGAGGACGATGTTGATTGTTTCTTGGTTGATAGTGTTGATGAGGGCGGTTTTTGGGGCTCAGGAATCTCTTCGTCGTCACCACCAGTGTATTGGAAATGATCACCAGTTTTCTCCGATAGTGGTGGAGACTCAGAGTCCTGAGGTTTATCACTAGCAGGAGGTCGTTGAGAAGAGCTTGTGGTGGTGGTAGTTCTTGGGGGGTGGTGGAGGCATAGATGAGGATTCGCCTGTTTTCTTTTGACGTTTAGGCTCTGAATCCTTGTCCGCATCATCATCGTCTCTTGGTCTCTTTTCTTGACCAGCTCCTTCCTTGCAAGTTTTCTTTAGTTGATATGCCAGCAATGCTTCAAAAAGTTTTGATTCATCAGAAGTGAAAGTTCCAGATTAGGAAGACATCTACATAATCAATTTTGAAATCAAATCGAAACTTCATGACAGGAGGGAGGCTGGTCGGTTTACATCATTGCTGGTGTAGTTGAAAGTGTTTTCTTGACCAATGACATCGGATAAGGGTAGAGTTGTCTTGCGAACATTTCTTTTGTGACTCCAGGGACGGTGTCGAGAAGGAACTTATGAGTGTAGTCCCTAATCGTCTTGTCCATTTCACCCTGAATATCTCGGTTGAGGAATTGCTGGATCTGGTCTCTTTCCTCCGAGAACTCGTTCATCAAATTACCGAGTAAGTTAACTCTGTCAGCCAGCTGGTTCAACTTCTTGTTAACCATGTTTCGTTTCCTTGCTTTCTTGACAGCCTTAACAATCTTGGATTTGGCACGTGATGCCCAAGTGTTAGTGGGTTTCTTGATCGATCTGGATGACGATCTGGTGGTAGCATCTTTGGATGGTGGTGGTGATGAATGAGATGATGAGTCAGTTGAAGATGAGTCATGAGAAGGCTTAGGGTCTTTAGGTGGCTCAGAATATTGTTCCGGGTTATGTTCTGGATTATCTTGAAGATAATTATCAGCTTCCTCTTGAGCTCTTGCCTCTTCCTCTACTTTAGCCCGAGCTTCTTCTTCAGCCCTTTCCTTAGCTGCTTGCTCAATGTCTTCATCAGTTTTCTTTTCATTCTTTTCTTGTTCCTCTTCTTCTTCAAAGGTGAATGAAACCTCATAATTTTGCTGCTGCTGCTCTGTAGATTCCTTAGTGATGGCACCAGTTCCCTTATCGGGTTGATTAACCCCATCACGAACTGGTATGGTTAGTGCACCACCACTGGAACCTCCAGGGCCTCTGGTTTGTTGAATGTTGAATTTAGTAGCAGCATGTTGCAATCTCAGTTGCTTAAGACTGAGAGTCTTGTGGTAATCTCTCTCTTCATCCTTTGGTTCATCATCAGAACTTTCTTCTTCTTCCTCAGCAACTGGAGTCTTTCCCTTGTCTAATTTGGGACTGGGTGGTTTGTCATCGTACCTCAGCGAGGTTGTTTCATCAGTAGCAGATTCAGAATAGCAAACCACCTCATCAGACTCAGTATCCTCAGAGTCTTCGTCCTCTATTTTAAGTGCCAGTTTAGGATTAGGAATGACACCCTTAGATGGGACTTTTCTTTTGAGGCTTGGATGCCTTTAGGATACTTGAGGGCACTCCTAGTGCTTTCTACGCTTCCAGCACTGCCAGACATTCGTGTCTTCCTGGTAGGAGTAGCAGAAGTCTTTTCATCCATAAACCCTACTTTGCCTTTGCTTACAGCTTCAAGGTATCGACGATACGATGGTAGACTTTTCATATCATCGATGAGAAGGCAATCCAGTAGCACTGCACCTTGCTTCATGAGTCTTTGAATCTGACAATGTTTAATGTGGGCTCATATAACACAAAGTGATTGTTGGGGTCGTTAAGTCTCAATGGAATGTCCCGATGTTTCCCGAGAATATTTTGGATCAACAGCTTGGTGTATCTGATAAAAGGAACTTTTGTCTCGGGCTTCTTGAGATGGGACATCATGTCTTCCCATATTAGACTAGCAAAGTGATAAGGTTTTAAAATGTACCTTTTTTAGGGGTCATTTAAGCCCTTATTTGATCACTTTTGTATCCGTTATTACTTAATATCGTTCCTTTTCACTTTTTAGGTCTCTTGAAGGAAAATTGTTGGAATGACACTTATTTGGGACCGAAAGGTGCGAATATACTGAAGAAAATGGCCAAAGTCAAGAATCGAGACACTCAGTTTGAAAACATAAGGTGACGGCGTCACTGCTTATCTGCGCCCGTGGAGGATTTTGTGGCAGACGAAGCCAAAACTCTTATTTTCAAGTGAGCGACGTCAAGTTATAAAAGAGTAGGCCGTCGCTCGCACGGCCTAGATTCAATCAGGCGGTCGAGAATCGAAGAGGACGACGTCACAAGCATAAGGTGGCACGTCGCAAGTCTAACGTGGCCAAGACGAAACCCTAAACTGGCGACCGGCGCGTCACAAACATAAGGTGACGTCGTCGCATGTGTAATCTTATATATAGAATCCGAATTTTTCAGTATTGGTGTGTAGTCTTTTGGAGTAAAAACCTAAACCGAACCAAGGCTGTCTTGTACAGTATTTTAGGGTTCCAAACCCTATCTTACATCAAGATAAGTGGTTTACTTCATTAATACAATTATGTCTTTGATTATTTGTGTGTATGCTTGCATGTTCTCCATGTCCGGCTAATTTACTTTTGTGTTTGTTTAGGGAATATGAAACTTAATTATTGAATATTGATTGGTTGTCTCTTATCTTAGTTTGTTAATGATCTAGTAATGCGATTGGTCATTCGTTGTGTACTTAATGCTTGATTAAATCTTTGTGAACCTTAGAATATAACTCCTTGAGTAGTTGTAAGCTAAACCATCCAAAGAGTGCCTTAGAGTAAGAGTTTATTATCCCTAGTGGGTTTTGTAGACGAGACCCTTTGGTAAGTTCAAAGAGTTAGGGAGAAACGCATACCCTACAACTTTAGACACACAACGCAACTAAGAATAAGGACGTGACAATTCAACCACCAATAGGAGATAATTAAGGAGTAGTAAAACCTAAGTAAACACATCTTTAAACCATCATACGAGCACACAATAATTAGACATAGACTACCATCACCTTAGATTAGATAATTAGATAAGTAGAGTAATCGGTAGAAATACCAACCCCCAAATCCAAACCCCGAGATTCGTACCTTTCCATTTTCAAAAAAACATAAAAAGATAAAAAATAATCTTCCTCAACCCCAACCTTATCGTAGTAACTTCTCACTAGCATTCCTATTCCCCTAGAGAACAATATCAATACCCGTGGCTTACCCTAATTACTACACTACAACGGTTAGGTTCACTGCCTAGGGTGTTATAAAACTTGCTCGAAGAAAAGGAAGTTCCTTTGACCCCGAACGACGCGTGTAGCGTTATCATAAAGTCGATGTGCTGCTTGTTGACCATGCCCCTAAAGGTTTGCAGATGCATAATTTTGGGGTGCTCGTGACCGTTGTTTCTTCCAGACACAGACTTGGCGATCATAATATACAGTGTTCTCCAAGGTTGAGGAATATTCTTTAGATCCATAGAGGAATGTCTGGTGATGACCCCGGCAGCTTCATCATGTCCAATGTTGATCATGAATTGAATGGTTGCCTCTTCACTTGGAGTTGGCAAATAGTCAGCAGCCTTGATAGCAGGTAGAAAAAGAATTGACCGAAGATCTGCAACAGTAACGGCGACTTCCTTATCATTGAGGGTCACGGTGACAGCGTCTTGACCATCCACCTTTCTCATTGTGTGCCAAAGTTGATGAATGTAGATTTCTTGCACATTTGCAGAGTTCATAAGCATGTTGTTGTAGGGATGAGTCTTGAGAATATCCACAGCAATTCTGCATGATGATTCTGAGCAGGTGAAGTTCTCAAAATCGACCTTGAGGTTATTCTTTCCAATCGTCTTGCTGTAATCAGTTAGGAAGATATCATTCATTGTGAGCTCATTTGGTGTGTTGACATTTTCCATGATGACGTCCATATCGTGATCTGAAGGATATTGAGACAAAAGAACCAACATATCGAAAGACATTACGTTAGTCAGAAGTTGATTTTATTGTCCAATTATTGAATTTATTATGTTAATGAATGTTACGAGTCCAAAGTCACATATTGTCTAATAGTCCAAAGTTGATGTGATAAGTTACGTGAGTATGTTAATTTTGAATGTTGAAGTCCAAATTTTCACTCAATCACACATAACACACTTTTTAACAAGTTATTCAATCCCTTTTTAAGATCACATGGCATACATATGTCAAATCTCATACGCGTAAGACATATCTACGCGTAGACTTAAACCTTAGAAATTCAAATCCTATCGTAAGAGATTTAACCATGGGAAATTCACCAAATGTTTTCTGAGACATCTTAGAGGCTATATGAGTTGTTTACAACAAGTTTTAACATCAAATGATCCATGAATCAAAGATACCCAAACCTACGAGTTCATAAACCCTAAAGTCTAATTTCACAAATTTGATGTTTCTGGGTTTGATTCAAATGTGTTATTGGTTAATTAAACATGATTTTAAACACTTTGACACTATCCTTTTCATCAGAAACATCATTTCTCAAAACCATTTTATACGCGTAAGCGTATGAACACTTAAATCATTCGTATGAAAAATCTAACCGTTGAAATTGTTTAGGATTAAAAACCAATGTTTGTAACAATGATTAAAAGCTAAAACAACTTACAAATTCAGTTTATGAAGCAAGGAATTGAGTTTTGATCTTAGGCGTGGATGAAGGTTGTTGAAAAGTTAATGTTTGTAATAAATGTAAAGGATAGTTAGGTGAAGGGTTTTGTATTAAAATGAGTTTCAACTTTTGAGAATAATAGTCCCTTCACCTCAACCATTTTCAACCACAGACCATAACTTCCATTTCGGTTAAGCAAAACGTGATGTTTGGAAAGAAACTCGACGACACTCCCCCTCGACTTTAGAAATAGTGAAATTTTACAAATTTGAGTCCGGGGAGTATTTTAAAACAAGAAACGTATCCACCATTATCAAAGATACAACCAATTAGAGTAACATGCAAGTACAAGATTTTATGAAATTGAAAAATATTTACATTCTCCCCCTCAACACTTGTTCGAGATAAATAATGAAATGTTTGAAAGAGCAAAGTGTTGACGGAAGATTTGTACTTGCAATGTTTGAATAAATTTAGATAGAAGAATATTTTTGAATTTTATCAGATTTTATATTTTTCTATTTTTGTTTTTGATAAATTTATTTACAAAAGAGGTTTTGGTGTTTGACTGGTTTTAAGAATGTGTTAAAAGTTCGTCCAGTTCCTATAGAGTCAAACACCTCATGCTAATCCGGTGGATCAACTCAGTAAACCTATCAGGAGCTAAGGCTTTGGTGAGAAGGTCC
This sequence comes from Chrysanthemum makinoi, assembly GCA_910596185.1. Classification (NCBI taxonomy): domain Eukaryota; kingdom Viridiplantae; phylum Streptophyta; class Magnoliopsida; order Asterales; family Asteraceae; genus Chrysanthemum; species Chrysanthemum makinoi. Next base: position 117,984,517 of record OU343223.1, on the reverse strand, counting down.
GCCAGTTGGTGTTGAGTACCCACAAAATATAATTCAACGGTACCCTTTTCCACATGCTCCTTTATGAAATGATATCGAAGATCGATGTGCTTGGACTTCGAATGTTGAACGGTGTTGCACGAGATCGCAATATCACTTCGATTGTCGCGCAGTACAGGGAATTACGTCCAAATCACGTAACCATATTCTTTGAGTTGTGTGCTCATCCAAATGACTTGAGCTCAACACGCTGACGTGGCTACATATTACGCTCGGTTGAGGACAGATGTACAATCCTATTTCTTCGATTGCCATGACACAAATTTATCACCAAGGAATTGCAAACCACCGGAAGTACTTTTCCGAGAATCTAAGTATCCTGCGTGATCAGCGTCTAAAAAAGCTATTAGTTCAAAACCAGAATCCTTCAGATACTAGATCCCCAAATTAATGGTTCCCTTGATGTATTAGAGGATTCTTTTAGCCTCAGAGAGGTGAGTGTCAGTTGGTTGTGACTGATAACGAGAGCAAAGATATACAGCAAATACAATGTCAGGTCTACTGGCTGTTAGATACATGAGAGACCCAATAATACTTTGGTATTTGGTAGGGTCAACCAATTTCCCATGCAAATCAGCTTCCAGTTTTTTGGTATGTGCCATTGGTGTGGCATAGGTATCACAGCTTTGCATTCCATGTTTGTTTAAAATTTCAAAAGCATATTTGGATTGACTTAGGAAAATACCACGGGGTGATTGATGAACTTGTAGTCCTAAGAAGAACGTAAGCTCACCCATCATGGACATTTCAAAATTTGTTTTCATAAGTTTTGAAAAAGCGTTTGAGTACTTTTTATGGGTTGACCCAAAAATGATGTCATCCACATAAATTTGAACGATTAAAATGTGTGCCCCGTGATCTTGTATAAAGCGAGTGTTGGGTCGACCGATCCTTTGACGAAATTATGGGATAGAAGAAAGGATGATAACTCATCATACCACGCCCGAGTGGCTTGTTTGAGACCGTAGAGAGCCTTGTTCAGTTTGTAGACATCATTAGGGAACTCTGGATCAACAAATCCTTCTGGCTGACTAACATATACCGTTTCCTTCAGTTTATCATTCAAAAATGTAGTTTTGACATCCATCTGATAGACCGTGATGTTCATGTGAGCTGCGAATGCAAGAAAAATCCGTACAGCCTCAAGTCTAGCAACTGGTGCGAATGATTCCTCGAAATCAATCCGCTCTTCTTGTTTATAACCCTTAGCCACCAGACGTGACTTATTTTTGATAACCGTACCTTCAGCATCCAACTTGTTTTTCCAAATCCATTTAAGACCAATAACATAAACTCCTGTTGGTTTTTCAACCAATTCCTATACTTCAAGACGTTTAAAATGATTAACTTCTTCTTGCATGGATTCAATCCAGTTGTCATAAGTCATTGCTTCTTTAATGTTTTTGGGTTCAGATTGGCAAACGGTAAGTGCATAAATGCAATGTTCACCGTCAGTCTGAAGGCTTTGTCTAGTTACGACTGGTTGATTTGGGTTTCCAATAATGTTCACAAGAGGATCGTCTTTAGTCCAACGATGTGTAGAGGGTTGATGTTGATATACATTATGTAGATTGGGAGGATTTAAATGGCTTGTAGATGATTCCGCATCATCAGAAGTGGCAGTTTCATTAGCAAAAGGATTGAAGAACGCATTTGGATCATAATCTGCGGGTGTAGGTACATCATGATTCAGAAGATCATCAGATGGTTCACTGTCATTAGATGCGGTTTGTTCGGCAGTTGTTGTAGAATCAATTGGAGGTGCTTCTTCAACAGTTGTTGTTGTTGCGGTGTATCGGGTATTGGATTATTATCGGGTTGAGCAGCGGTGGAAACAGTTGATACATCTGGAGCACGTTGATCAATATCATCACTAAACAGATGAGCAAATATACATTTCCATTTGACGACAGTAAGATGTAAGCTTGGTTCGGTGATGATGGGGTTTGGGGAAGTTTAGGCGGTTATGTCGGGTTCCAAGCTGTTTTGCTTTCGAAGCCATTTCTGTCAGTTCATCGAAACTTGCATGAATTGTTTTCATAATCTCCCTTGTTCGACGATTCCAGATCCGGTATCCTTTAGAGTTTTCACAGTATCCAACGAAGACTCCTATGTCAGCTTTAGCTTTAAGCTTTCCAAAATCATCACGATCATTATTCGGGATGAGAGAGCCAAATACATGAAAGTGTTTGAGATTCGGTTTGCTGTTATGTATAAGCTCATAAGGTGTTTTGTTGTGACGTTTGGTTATCATAGAACGGTTCTGAGTGTATCATGCATTTGACACAGCCCACAAGTAATCTGGAAGTTTTGCATTTATCAACATCGTTCTTGCAACTTCCACTAACGTACGGTTTCATCTTTCAACAACTCCGTTTTGTTCTGGTGTTCGTGAAATTTATGTTTGATGCTCAATTCCCACTTTCTCATAATATTCACGAAGACTTTGATTCACAAATTCAGTCCCTCTGTCTGTTCTGATTTGTCGGACTGTGTTCCGGAGCTGAACTTGAATTTTCGTGAGAAAGGTGATGATCATCTGAGGAGCTTGATCTTTACTTTGAAGAAAATAAACCCAAGTCCATCTTGAGTAGTCATCGACTGTTACAAGAATGTAGCGTTTACCATTAATCGTCTGCACACGCATCGGGCCACACAAATCCATGTGAAGAAGATGAAGCACATGCTGGGAGTTGTGTTCCACCTTTGAAGGAAAGTGAGCATGAGTGCTTTTCCTTTGTTCACAAGCTGAGCATAGATGATCTTTAGAATACCGAAATCTTGGGAGACCTTCAACAAATTTGTAACGTGCAAGATTGGTTATGGTTTGGAATATTAAGTGTGAAACTCGACGGTGCCACAGCCAAGATTTTGTAGATGTTGCCTTAGAAAGTAGACAGATGGGAGATGAAGCAATCATGTCTTGCATTGATATTGTGTAAAGGCTTGATGTTCAGTTTCCAGACATAAGATCGTTTCCTTGTAGATCACGAATGAAACAAGTTTTCTCCCTAAAGCAACTTCAAATCTCCATCACAAAATTGACCGGTTGAAAGAGATTGTGACCAGAGACCTTCCACATAATAAACTCTGCTAATTTCGATGTTCCCATTGATGTAATCTCCGTAACCCATGATAGCTGCGTAGTGATCATTCCCGAACCTGACAGTGCCAATGAACTTTGAGACAAAGTTTGATAACAGTTTGAGATTTCCTGTCATGTGTCGGGAACATCCGCTATCAACAATCCAGAGGATGATCTGTATCACCTGCATTACACACAGACGACACGGGTGGAATAGAAGTAGAGGTGGAACCTGAAGAGTTAGAGGGTTCCGTGCGATTCTGATGAACACACACATGTTAATGATTTTAGGAATCCATTGAAATCCTGGTATGTTCTGTAACCATCTCTGCCAAGTCCAACTAGTCTTAGCTTTGGTCTTACTGAATGCACTGGGTGATATTCTCTTCCTAGGAGGTGAAGTGGGTTCTATGGGTACATCAATGACCGTAGCAGAAACACTAGTGGGCGGTTTACCTAGCATAGACTTAGAAGCATTAGTGGGCCTAGAGGTATTCCGTTTTCTATTGTTCCACTTACGAGATAAGATAGCATTAGCAACACATTTATCATGACAACCTGAAAACATGCTTTTACGACAACCAACACAAGATGCTTCAAACATAACATTCAAAGTACTTAAAGGTTCAACATTCGTTACATCACTTTTGCTATTACATTTTTCTAACGCAACGTCTAAAGTGGGTGCAACTTGAGTTTTATTCAAGGTCCTAAGGTGTTCTTCTACTTCAGAGGTCTTTATTGTTCTTCTCTTACGTTGCAACTTCATATTCTTCCTGGTTTTGCTCTTAAGCTGTGAAGTGCAAACGTTGGGAAAAGAAGCAACTATTCCTGTTTCAGTGGAAGGAAGTACATTAGTATCTTGTGGATTGTCATTAGGCGTTCTAGAGTCAATTTTAAATATTCTTGGGGCAAGTATACTTATGTTACTAATCTTATCTTTCTTAAGTTTTACCAACTCTGCTTTTAAGTCATGGATAGTGTGTAACAAATCTTGATTTTCAGAGCGAGTGTTTCCATTATTTCGTAAAACTTCTTTGGTATATGCAAGATGATCATCAGCATCTTTTGCCAGCTTTAGCATGAGTCTTTTTGAGCAAATCAAATATGACACCATATTCTGTTTTGACGTTGGCAATTTCTTGTTCATATTTTGAAATTTGACATTTTAAAGACACGTTTTCATCATCCAGTTGTTCTATTTTTGGATCAAAAGATTTTGAACGCAACTGATTCATTTTGTTTTGCAAATCAAGTTCTCGATTTTGATAATCTTTTTGACACCATTGAAGACGACGTTTTGCATTCGAAAGCTCATTTAACAATCACTCATTTTCAATTTTGAAAGATTTGATTTGTGACACATTATCGGTATTCTCAACGTTATCAACAGAATCAACAACGATATAATCAAATGCATAGGCAACAGAATGTAATAACACAACATTTATGGTATCAGCACAGATAACATCTTCCAAGAGTTGGTCAACATGATTTCTCAACATTTTCTTTTTACGTTTAGTATTCGAAATCGATGTTTCGGTTTTCTAGAAAACTGTTTTCAAAAGTCCAATCTCTTTCTGAAGTTCCTGTTCCTAATAAATTGCATACATTTTAAGATTTCGGACATGTGGTAAAAGCCCTTTCTGAAAAATATCCCTTTGTTGTCGCACAAATGGCGATTGAAAATGTTCAGCTTTTATTTTAGTATTAACGTCAATTGCATGTTCCAAAAGTTTGATGTCAGACATAAAAGTGTCAAAATATTTTAGAACTTGACATCGTTCAGCTAATGGCTTTATTTCACTAAAAGAAGGTAAAGGACCATTAATTTGTGCAACATTGGAGTGGGGACCATCATAAGAGGAGGACTCAGGATTAGGTGTGATAACCCAAGGTGTGTTAGAAGTATCCTTTTGTGTGACAAAGGTTATGGCTTTGAAATAGTTAAATAGTTTGTTATAAACAACATTTTCCATTTTTAACCGACTCTCGTCTTCTGCATCTAATTCCTCAATACGATTATATTCAATAACACTCATAATTGAGTCATCAATTCTATGTTTTGCACTGTAAACTTGAGGATTTGGTTTGAATTCTCTATGTGAAAAACTTGATTGGTAATCAGCTAGAATTGGTCCATATCCATCTGGATTTGGTTTAAAAGAAAACTTTTGAATTATTGTGATTGACTCACCATGTTTATAAAAAACATTTCGAAACTCTTTTATTTTGTGTTGTAAGTCTACAATTTCCTCAAGATAGTCATCTATTTGTTTCCTCGAATGCTTTTTGTATTCACAAAACTGTTTTTGACAAGTTAACAACTCAGACTTGGGTTTTTGAGTTTCCGAAGTGAGAGCATTAAGTTGTAGTTTATGATCATATTTTAATTGTTCTATTTGAGAAAGCAATGCATTCTTGGAGGCAACTAGATCACATATATGTTTTTCCAAAGATTTTTCATTTTGGTATGATTTTGCAAAAGCGACTTCAAAACCTTTTTCACGTTTCTCTTTAGTTTCAAAAATGTTGAGTTGGAACTTATAGCATTCATTATCCTTAGTCAACAGTGCAATTTTATCTTGTAGTTTCTTATTGATGTCATTGCACTTTTCCAATTAAGATTGGGTGGTCTGAATAAAGTTGGTCATGAGCTCAAGATCTGGATTAGACAAAGGTTCATCTTGTTCAACATGAGTCTCAACATGATCATTATTTAGATCCTCAAATATAACCACAGAGTCAACTTGATTATCAATATTAACTATAAGGTCATCTTGATCGTCAAATATAACTACGGGATCCATTTGATTATCATCGGAATGAGATGTAGAAGATTCATGTTGAACACTCTGAGCCTCGTTGGATGCAGATGTTGGCGGAGATATCAGATCATTAATGAGTATATTTTGATCCGGTACTTGAGACAAGCCATCAGTGTCATACACTGGGCCTGTGTCACTCATGTGGAGTTCTTGCATGTTTGCCATTAACATCACAGCTGCATTAGCTTGCAAGTCCTCCATGTCATCATCTGAATCTGCATTAGCCATGAAGCTCTGTTCCTTGTTGGTAAGTGTTCCACCAGCTTCATCCTTGAGAGCCAAGAGTAAAGCCTCTTTGTGATAAGTGCTGCCTCTTGTTCTCGGCTTTGGACATGCATTAGCTAGATGACCCTTTTCATTGCAGTTATAGCATCGGAGACCATTTATCCCAGTCTGAGCATTACCATGATCAACCACTTGAACCCGGTGTTGTGGAGCACCCATGGTATTCCTTCCATTAACATTAAAACCTTGACCACTATTCATCTGACGACCATTTCCACGATTCTGAACCTCAACCCTTCCATTGTTAACAACAGCTTGATTTCTTGTATTTGATGAGGTGCGAATGCGATTGTTGGATTTGTTAGCAAATCGTCCGAAGGCTCTTGCAATCATTACAAATCCTTGATTCAATGCATCGAAGGCTTCTGCATCCTCATTTGATTCACTATATAGTGCTTGATAATTGTTGTTGTTGTATGGAACCAATTGAGTTTCTTGTGATTGTTGTTGTGATGGATCATATGGTGTAATCTGAGCAGTTGGTTGTGGAGGGTTTGTGAAGTCAGTTGGCAAGGTTGGAAATTGAGGGTAACATGCTTGAGTATACAAAGCAAGAGTTTGATTATCCGGGAGTGAAGGCGAAGCAGGGACTCCACGGATGATTCTTTCTTTGTCTACTTCCTTTTGTTGGTGCTTCAAATAGTCATACAACAATCCGTATGTAGCTTGATGAAGATTCTTAAGCTTGCGGATGAATATAACATACTTCTCCCAATCAGGACCAAGACAACTCAGAAACTTTGTGTTGATTGCAATCCTTGGCATAATGATATTATGTTTATCTAAGTCATTTATGATGTCTGAAAACAGATGATGATATGACTCTAATGTCTCCCCTGGTTCAATCATGAAGTGTTCATATGCTAAGTAGATTTTGGATTCCATGTCCTCTTGATTGAGTTCTGTGCCTTCCATTAAAAGATGAATGTGCTCCCACATTGCTTTAGCAGTCTTCTGAGCATCAAAACTACGAAGTATCGGATTGGGTAATCCCAAAAGGATATATTGCATTGCAAGTTCATCGGCTTCTAAGTGAAGAAGTTGGTCAGTAGTAATTTGATCAAGACCGACAATGTTAGTAACATCATCTCTTGGTGGATTAGCATTCGGATCTCCGTGCGATGATAGTAGGCATCGAAAAGGACCTTCAAGGATGACCTTCTTCAAAAACTTACCATGTAGCTTCTTGAGATCACAAAACCTAAAGAACCTTATCACCCATTGATCTTAGTTTCCGGGAGTGAGCATTGGAGGTCTATCAAGGGATCCAGCTTCATGAATGGATTGTTGGCTACTTAAAGCTTCACACATCTTTGCAAACCAAGAAGGTTCCTTTTGCGTTGTAACATTCATAGCATACTTAGTCGGATATTGATATTGGAAGTAGTTACAATGTTGGACTTGTTGACAAGGGTTTGGTTGAACCATCTGTGGTGGAAGAGGGTTTGCTCCTTGAGGAAAGTACATTTGAGACGACTGTTGAAATTGTTGTTGAAATTGTTGCAATTGTTGTGGAGATGGTGGAGGATATTGTTGATAAAATTGTTGTTGTTGAGTTAGTTGTTGTTGTTGTTGAGGATACTCATGAGGAAAGTAGCTAGAGTATGGTGGTTGAAACATCTTGAAACTTGTGTTGATGATGGATCTTTTTAGTCGAATGAAACTTAGAGTTTGTTGATGAGGTAATCTTATGTGTAGAAATCAGCTTATGCGTAGAAAGGTTCTTACGCGTAGTACCCAACTTACGAGTAGACAAGAGCTTACGCGTAGTGATAGCTTACGCGTAGACTTGAGAAAAACTTAGCTTAGGCGTAAACTAAAGACTTAGTAGTAGAAACCTTATGCGTAATATTTCCTTAGGTGTAAGACAAGCTTAAGCGTAGCAAATGCTTAGGCAGAGAAGTTTCTACGCGTAAGTGTTAAGCTTAGGCGTAAAACTAGGGTTTTACCCAAAAATCCTTTACACTTCTCCAAGAGTAAAAGATATCCAAAGTCGAAGTGTTTTCAGGCTTATCCAAGCAAAACAAACGTTCAACAGCTTTGAAGATCAAATGAAGAATCTCCTTATGCGTAGACAAGGCTTAGGCGTAGACTTTGAGTATACGAGTAGAACTAGGGTTTTGTTACGAGTAGAAAGTACCAATTTTTACCAAAACTGATTTTTATGCCCAAAAGTGTTTTGTAACCTGATTTTAATGATGAAATAGCTTCAATATCACCAAAATAACAATAAAGTTTGAAACTTGATGATGAAAAACAAATATCACCCTTACGCGTAGAAAATAGTACACGAATAAAATCAAGCTTAAAAACGACTCTACACACGTAAAGTTTGAAACTTGATGCACAAAACTTAAACTTTAACACTAAATAAACCTTAAACCACAAGAATCTTGAGTTTACAAGTGTAAAAATTAAAGCTTTTAGGCGTATGAAATGTTAAGCTTATAAAACCCACGCGTATAGTATTTTACTTCAAAAGCAAAAGTGTTTCACCCAACTAGATGGCGATTGATACCACTGTTAGGTCACCATAATATAACACAAGTAACAATATGTAAGAAATAAGATGAAGATAGATTGGATGAACAAAACAGACACAATACAAGTATGAATACTAAATGTTATGTGTAGGATTATGAGTGCAAATGAACAACCAGCCTTCAAATGAAGGTTTACATGAGTTTATATATGGAAGGGAACTAGGGCAACATGTCTAGTCCCTTCCTTACTTATTGGGCTTGGGCCAAGGCCTATGGGCTTTCTACATAAACCTTGCCATTTATAACTAACATAAAAGCCTAATTAAGCAACCTATTACAAACTAATTACTAACACTTGAAATACAAGTTAGGAGTGATTCCAACATTAACTGTATATATTTTAGGTTGGAGGACATGAAAAAATGCTCGATTTTCATAAACTAATTGTGTATAACCAATTTTCGTCTGAATTGTTAGTAGTTAGTTTGTTTTCACGTCACTTACAAAATAGAGACATGCTGCTAATTTGAGATCTTTAAATTAGTTGTTTGGTTTTAGTGTGTGTGCAATAGATGCACTAAATATTGAGGTGCCAAATAAACCGTCGCCCGATATGCATTATATCGAAGCAATAAGAAGAATCTAAAATTAGGTAATACCCATCAAAGTAATGTCAGCATTATCTCAGTATTCATCCATAATTATCAGCAAAGGACTCCTTCAGCATTTGTTGTGTTGACAAATAGGAGGCAGTTGGAGTCAAAATGAGGCTTTGAATTTTGCAGCAATGAAAGTGTATGTTCATATTCTGATGTTCGGCATTTATCATGTGCATAAATATTTACTTTCTTTGTGATACGTTCAATTCATTTATAAATATGTTGATTAACTGATTAATTAATTATCTCTTAAATACGTTATGTAGCTTACTTTTTCAGTATTCATCTGAAATTTTAACACGTAAATAATGTTTTGCATTCTCAAGTAAGAAAAAGATAGATACGATTGACCATCTATATCTAAGCACTCCCTCCTTTACCATTCGTATTGCTCTAACATTAAAAGGTTTGCTCAATGATTCATTCATTCATTATACATCCTTGAATAGGTTGATGTTTTTCAGCTTATTACACACCACCCTTTAAATATTGAGCGTTTTTTGAAAATTACAAATAAACAATATGGCAAGAAACTACCCTCTGAACCATATACATGAGAGCCGGTTCCTGGACCATATGTATATTCACTCAGGTAATTGTACTTCTGATGAAAAATGTGAAACAAGCTCTAGAACAATCTATCCCATTTCAAATATGTAATAACTTTGGTATTTTCCTTTCAAAAAATAGTAACTCAACATTATATGTTAGTCTTTTGAATCGTACTTTTTTTAATTAAAGCATCTAGCCTAAATGCTTAACACATTGGTAAAGAGCACATTCTTAGGAGTTTAACGCTGATGTATCAAGGTTTGTGAGCTTTTCCGTTTTCAAACGTACTCATAAGCCCACAAAATAAGTTAACCCAAACACTCCTTAAGTTGGTATTATATGATAAGTTTTTAGAGAAATGCGTATCTGACTTCATATCCCGTCAAGAACATTATGAGAATGTCAACAGCGAGATAGATGACAGCCGTGATGGTAAGTTTTTATCATCCATTGGTTAATTTTGTTAGATTATTTCATGAATAAAGAGAACATTATATGACAATGGGGATTTTTTTATCTTTCAGATCTGCTCAGTTGTTTTTATGCATTTGTTGGTCCTTCATATGATGATATTCCATCCCATACTGTTTTGTCATTGCTGATAAATCATTTGCAAAAAGTGGTAGAAACACTCAAGGAATCACAATCTCGGGAACTTATACCTTCGTTTTTGAAGTTTTTGGGCTACGAGGTTTCTAAAATATTGAGGTAATTCTCCTGACTTCACTATGTTAAGTAAAAATTTACTGTTGTACCATGACCCCTTTATATATATTATGTTGTAGTGTTAGCTCATACAGTTCAGAAGCTTCTATAGGAAAAGACTGGAAAGGTGTTCTTGAAGACTGGTTGTGTTTGTTGAAGTTGATACGCAATCTGAAGGCACTCCCCCAAAGCCAGTTTCTTAAGGACGTTTTACAATATAGGTTGCTATTAATTTATGAATTATATATAATTGCTTTTTTATGATTTTTACATGTACACTTTCCTACCATTTTTTACCACCTTCTTTCGCTATAGTAAAATATGCCAACAATAAGTATATTTCAGTATTTTACATTTTACTTTTTAGACATGTTATATAATTTTTATGGAAAAACTTCTTTACGATTACCCTCCTTCTTTCGCTATAGCAAATTCTGTCAACGATAATTATAAGACATGCCCGCCCATTGAAGAGGCTTTGAACTAGAGTATATATATATATATATATATATATATATATATATATATATATATATATATATATATATATATATATATATATAGAGAGAGAGAAATTTGATCATTTAAAAAGTTGATCTCAAGAGAAAAGTGAGAGAAGTGATCTCAATCGTTAGATCAACCCCTATTCCCTCCTTTTTTTCACACCAAACAACAAGGATCTTATTGTATTTTACTTCATTCTTTAAGGGATAGTATTGTATATTTGCACCTTTTATATATAATTCCTAATTTTTTCATTTGTTCTTTTTCTTCTTTCTCTAATAACGTCTTTCAGTTCCTCACCACTGTTCACATCCACCGGCCTTCACAATTGTTCCCCATCGTTCACCACCATTCCCCACCGTTCACCACCATTCCCCAACGTTCTCCACCATTCCGCACCCAATATATAATCAGATTCATTATTCAAGTTTGAAAGTAAGTTTTTTTAATTGATTTTTTACTGTTACCGTCGATTAATATGATCATATTAATCTTTGTTTGATGTATATGAGTTTATTGATCGTATTTTGAATAATTTGTTCGGTTCTTTTTTGTTATTGTTTGTCTAAATATGTTATATTCCATAATTTACTTCTAAATATGAAAAAAAGTTGAGCAAAAATAGATAAAAATCATGTTTAAGAAGGCAGCACACAAAGTGTGTGATAAAATGTCTCAACAAAATTTTATAGCTGCGATGCACTAATTTGACATTGTGATGTATCAACTGTTTATAACTAGACTAACTATTATTTTTATAATTTCAGGTATGTTTCACAAGCTCCTCAATTTAGATCATTTCCTATGAATGCAACAACACAAATGACAAAGAAAGCATACGACACATGAGCAAAAAACAGTGATGCCGAGCCAAAAGAAGAAAACGGTATGGTCTCCAAGAGGAGGAGCAGAATAGATAGCAAAGGTTATGTATCAACAAATAGTATTTGTTAGCTCTCCAGGTTCTCAATAAACATAGTGATTTTTGCTTTCAAATATTCACATGTTCAACACAATAAACACGGTTGCTCATCAGATTCCTTAGATCCTCTCGTTCTAATCTCTCATATTGTCGATCAAATTAATTATCATAACTTTTTTCGATTATCCTTTTGTTAGTTTTGGTTATCTAAGATCAAATATAAAGATATATGATGAGTTTGTTAGAGTTTATTTGCATGAGTTATTGTTTTGTTATGAGCTAGGGGTTTGTTTTATGAGTTTTTCTTCGATGATCATCAGGTGTGGTCATAGATGTACCAATTTTAATAGTTTTATGTGACATGATGATGTGTATGAATTAGTTACTTGAGGCATTTTTGAGAAAAAATACATGGAAAAAGTTTTCTCGAAAGCTGCACACAAGGTGTTTCATAAAATGCCTAAATGAAATTTCATAACTGTGATGCACTGATTTTACATTGAGATGCATCAACTGTTTATCTAATTATTTTTGTCATCTTTCTAGTGGAGCGGGATTTTATTTTAGATAAAATGCTTAATTAATATTTTATAAATGTGATGCATTAAATTGTATCTGTGATGCACCAATTCTTCATTGACTTTTTGAATGTTTCAATAGAATGTTTTTACAAATTTTTTAAGATTGTGTTAGTATTGATATGCACCGACTTATATAACATTTATTCACTAGCTGTTAGCAAACAGATGCATCAAAACCGTTTATTATGTAGATTGGAAGAATATGTGTATAATCAAAACTGTTCATGGTGTAGGATATGCATTTGGAGCTCATGACTATTCAAGTCTTGGAGTATTTGAGATTGAACTAAAGCAACATCCCGGCTTTAAGTTTAGGAGGTCAATATTGATCGGGACTACATGTCTGAATGATGCTCGGGTCAGAGAGTTCTTGAAGCATCATGTTGCTAAGTACAATGGTGACACATACCACCTAATCATCAAGAAGTGCAACCACTTCTGCAATGTTATATGCTACAAGTTGATAGGCAAACAAATCCCAAAATGGGTTAAACGGCTAGCGAAATTAGGAAACAATTCCTTTAGCCTCATGCCCTCTCTCGTACGGCCCCTCAGTACTACATGTATTTTGACTCTGGAAAGTATGGTTGGGAACGGGCGGGTTGGGTAATGGGTCGAGATGGGTTCTGGCCAAAAACGGTCAAAGGAGGTTGTTTCCCGTGAATATTATTGTCCAATCTTCAAATTATACAAATAACTAATGTACCGAACATTCATTAGACGTGTGACTTATATACACTAGTCAAAACGGGCAGGGTTGGCTGGGTTGGAGATACCCACCAAAAATTTTATGACCTAACTTTTTTGAACTTTACAAATGATGAATATTTTAAAGAAAAAAAGCTATAAATTCATAATGTACTTTACAAAAAAACTCATTATGCTCTATCTACTTCACTTATTGTCATAATACATAACCGTTTTCGTTTTATTCGGTTATTTTCATCCGTTTTATCCGTTTTAAGTAAATGTCCATTTTTATCGTTTTCATTTTAATCGTCCGGATAAAAGCAGGATAAAAACGGTTTGGCGTGGATAATAAAGCGGTTTTATACCTGTTTTATCCGGACAGATTAAAATGAAAACGGATAAAATGGACGATTTACAAAATGGATAAAAAGCGGATGAAAATAACGAATAAAATAACGGTTATGTATTATGACAATAAGTGAAGTAGATAGAGCATAATGAGTTTTTTTGTAAACTACGTTATGAATTTATAGTTTTTTTCTTATTTTAAAACATTACTACAAAACTATATTATCCAAATAATACATAACGGATGCGTGGGTTTCTTTTTATATGGATTGAGATGTTAAAACTTATTATACTTCACGCATTTGAACTATTACTGTTATTACCCGTACGAACTCCTTATCAAGAAAATAGGTTGGATTTGCCACCTATATTGAATATGCTTCGTTTTGCTAATTTATCTATCAATCATGGAAATTGTAGGTTTAGCTAAATTATTTATCAATCTTAGTTAATTACTACCATTTGCTGATACCGCTTGCACCCATTTAGATAACTCTATGATGCAATAGTTGTTGATAAATTAATGCCCTGAATGAATTACTGTGATGCATTACTTTATACATTGTGATGCAATTATATTTACCTTTTGTTACAGTATGCAGGCTTTGTTTTCTTGCTTTGGTATGACTATCAAATGTTCACGAAAACAGTTTGATCTACTTTGATTGGTAATGTTGTTTGGTCTAATGTCCGATTTAGGATGTGGATTCCTGATGTTGACATAATATATAAACTAATTGAAGGAACTGTATTTTCTTTGTTGTTACAAGCGTTGTTGATATGAGTGAACGTAGTTTCTCTTACTGCATTTTAGCATCTATTGATACCAACAATGATATTCAGATAAAGACTTACTCGCTTAGTTCGTGGAGCTGCTAAAATGGGCTATCAAGAATGTTATTTTTCGTATTTTTTATTTGATAATTTTATGTATTCTCTTTTTTTTCCGAAAATTCTGTAAATAAATTCTCATTGATATGATTAGCACTTTAAATATACGTTTACCCTGCAAATAAGCACATTGTATTTAGCATTGATGCACCGTTGTTATTAACAATGATGTACCTTTTTTCTTAAACCTTTATTGTTGTTGTGAGTTCTGATGTAGATATCCAATCATTCAATTCGTTTTACTTAACAAAATCTTTTTTATTTCAATATTTCAAGTTCATTTTACACACTTTATTACTAGATGAATTTATCTCACCCCAATAGAACACTTGTATTTAAAGCACCGATTCACCTTTATTTTTAACACATATGCACCTTGATTTTACACATTTATTGTTGCTTACTATTGATGCGGATTTATCATTCCATTCATTATTACACAGTCATTCAATTATTTTTACTTAAAAATAAGCATTTTTATCTAAAGCACCGTAGCATTCTATTTGCACCAATGTTGCAAAAATCGGTCAACTTGGCCGATTAATCGCCGATTAATCGTTAATCGGCTGAGTACCTTGTCGATTTTTGAAAATCGGTCAAAAAATCGGTCTAGGAAAAAAATCAACACTAAGCGGATCAAAAATCATTTCATCGGCCGATTAATCGGTCGAATCGGTCAAAAATCGGCCGAATCGGTCAAAAATCGGACAAATCGGTCATTTTAAAAAAATTAATAATTTAGGCATTCTACTTAATTTGGGGATCGTATATTTCATTTATAACGCACAATGGGCATCATAATCAGAATTTGAGCCTTTTATTGAGGTTTGGAAACATAGCAGGCTTGGAATCGGTTAAGATTTTTAGTTTGGTCTCCAGAAATACCAAAAACTTTCAGGAAATACCAATCCGATTAATCACCGATTAATCCCGATTTGACTGATTACTCGCTACAGGGTGGTCGACCGCCCGACTACCGATTCACGATTTTTGCAACATTGATTTGCACATTCGTACAAAAGTAATATATAGTTCCAAGTATGAATCACAACATATTTTTGGATACATCATATATTGATAAGACCAAACATAACTGTTTCTACAATTATGCGTAACTTTCCATATGCCTCATTACAAATATTCCATAATTAACACGTTGAAGGTTGTTCTCCAAACCATTTTCAAGATTTTAGGAACTGCCTCAAAAATCTTCTCTTTGCTTGGGTGGTTGTTTATAAATAGGTAGTCTACCAACATGCCAATCTGTGAAAATCAAAATAGAGTATTACACTAATGTACTATATATAACACTGTAATGTACTAGTAATAACATTGTCATGTAGTAAACTTATTCATTCTGAAGCACTAAACTTAATCTTGTGGCCTTGATAAAAAGAACATATGTACTAGTTGAAGTTTTACATACCAGAACAGTTGTATATACATCGTATCTTTAGGAACATAGTAATGATTTGAGTTTTTTTTTTATCATCTTTATCACAAGAAAGAGCACCTGCGGGATGTTAAGCACATCAATTAAATGATTAAAATACTTTATTTTGACTTTATATGAATTAAGTAATAATATCTTTGGTTTAGCTTACCAAACCAATTTCAATGAAATTGAATCGCGGTGACATGTTAAAACATTTTCAATTTATGTATCGAAAATATTTCATTTTTTTTTAAATCCACTCCTTTGGAAATCATGTTAGCGAGGTTGTTATATGTAAGTAGGTGTAATGTGATTCACTAATCATACAACGCGGGGCCTTAACATCTAATCTGATGTACTAATCTTACACATAGATGTTGTAAAGTGTCATATGATTCAGCGATCATACAAACAAGTGCCCCAACATGATGCACAGATGCACTAATATTACACATAAATCTTTAACATGCCATAAAACATGATGCACCAAATGATGCATCATAGCTGTAAATACACACCTACTTATAGATGCATTAATCTTGCGCACATATTCTATAAGATTCGATGCACCAACCACTAACATGTAACCTTGCACAAACACCTGATGAAACAACCACTAACATGTATCCTGATGCACCTATTGAATAACCAAGTAAAATCTACTACATCAAAATACATCATAACATAAATTTAACCAGATGCACCAACTACAAACACAGATGCACTAAAAGGTCATATAGTTCAATAATAATAAAGTCACGTGCCCTGATAACGCTACACGCGTCGTTCGGGGTTAAAGGAACTTCCTTTTCGTCAAGCAAGTTTTTCAACACCCTAGGCAGTGAACCTAATCGTTGTAGTGTAGTATTAGGGTAAGCCACGGGAATTGATATCGTTCTCTAGGGGAATAGGAATGCTAGTGAGAAGTTACTACACTAAGGTTGGGGTTGAGGAAGATTATTTTTTTTTATCTTTTTATGTTTTTTAGGAAATGGAAAGGTGCGAATCTCGGGGTTTGGATTTGGGGGGTTGGTATTTCTACCGATTACTCTACTTATCTAATTATCTAATCTAGTGGGTAGTCTATGTCCAATTATTGTGTGCTCGTATGATGATTTAAAGATGTGTTTACTTGGGTTTTATTACTCTTTAATTATCTCCTATTGATGGTTGAATTGTCACGTCCTTATTCTTAATCGTGTTGTGTGTCTAAGGTCCTAGGGTATGTGTTTATCCCTAACTCTTTGAAAATACCAAAGGTTAATGCCTACAAAATCTCTAGGATTTATAAACTTAACGCTAAGGTACTCTTCGGATGGTTTAGACTACAATGACTCTAGGTACTATAAGCTAAGGTTCACAAAGATTAATCAAGCATTAACTACACAACGGATGACTTATCGCAATACTAGATCATTAACAATTAAGATAAGAGACAACTAATCAATATTCAATAATCAAGTTTCATATCTCCTAAGCAAACACACAAGTAAATTAGCCGGACATGGGGAACATGCAAGCATACACACAATTAATTGAAGACATAATTAAATTAATGAAGTAAAACACTTATCTTGATGTAAGATAGGGTATGGAACCCTAAAATACTGTACAAGACAGCCTTGGTTCGGTTTAGGTTTTTATTCCAAAGACTACACACTGAAAACTAAAAAATTCGGATTCTATCTATTGGATTACAAATGTGACGGCATTACCCTTTGATTTGTGGCAGGTGGTCGCCGTCATTAGGGTTTCGTCTTAGCCACGTTATTCTTGCGACGGCGTCACCTTATGCTTGTGACGCCGTACCCTTGATCTCTAGCGTCTTACGGATCAAATCTAGGCGATGCGAGGTTGCGGCCCTACTCTTTTAAAACCACGAAGCCGTCACTTGTAAATGAGCAATTTGGCTCTTGAGTCGTCACAAAGTTGTCCGACGGCGTCGCAGTCGCGGATAACACGGCGCCGTCCCCCCGGTTCAGCGATGCGAGTGTCTCGATTCTTGACTTTGGCCATTTTCTTCATTATATTAGCGCCTTTTAGTCGAATAAGTGTCATTCCAGCATTTTGCCTTCAAGATACCTAAAAAGTAAAAAGGAGCGATATTAAGTAATAACGGATACAAAAGTGATCAAATAAAGGCTTAGCGACCCTAAAAAGGTACATTTTAAAACCTTATCAAATATCCCTACACTTGGTATTTGCTTGTCCTCAAGCAAATGTGCTTTTAGCCAATTACTTTATAAGTTAGGGGTCATGAAGCATTGGTTTAGAACAATCCACAACACATATAAGCCCCGCAAAAGTCATAACAAGCACGGAAATTACATACTAGCACCTCACATGAGGTGTTTGGATACTCACATCTCTCGGGTGTATATGAAATATAACAAGTTGGAAATGCAAGATAAACACTCATTAACCGGTCCTAGTACATAGATTACCATAGGCTTGAGACTAGATCAAACATCCATTGCTTTGGCATAAGCACCTAGGAAAGACTATCCAAGAGGTCTTTTAAAGGGTTGTAATGATAGGCTTACGGTAGGGAAACAAAGGGTTTGGTTGGATAGGCTATTTAGTGGTGACAAGTCAAAAATCTTTATGTTACAAGCATGCAAAGAATGGCGTTGCTAAGCCAAGATTCGACACTCTAAACTCTAGATAACTGAAATAAACATACATAAATTTAAAGATAGATGTAGGATGGTAGCCCGTATATATATATATATATATATATATATATATATATATATATATATATATATATATATATATATATATATATATATATATATATATTCATACACTTTTACTCTACCATCCTCTACGATAACATCAAAATGATAGAGATTTATAGGCACATCCCTACACTTGAGTTTTTATTACTCTAATACTAATATGACCCGAATTGAAAAGATCAAAACACTTGGAGTACATTATTATACAAATAAAGGGAATTTGAATTTAATGTTCCCTTCCCGTCATTTCATAAACTTTAATTTTTCCCATGAGTCCCAATCGTCCCAAAACTGTGTACAAAGGATATGACTCGACTTAGCAACTTATGCAAGCAACTAGATAATTGAACTAAGGGTTTAGGGTGATAACAATAATGCACTAAAAGTGAGTGCATACAAGGTAGGCTAAGGCGATTTGGGTGTACATTTGGGGGTGGGGTGTAAACAATTCTCTTCATTGAAATTCGAGGAAAACGAAACATCACGAGAACCGCGAAAAGGATAGGCTCTGAGGGGTTAACTAGCGATATCGTGTACTAAAGATGAGTACAACGCATAGGTGTGGGGGAATTACTCAACCGATGTGGAAGAAGTAATTATATTACGGGTATCAAACAAGGGTTATCCTAATGCCTCTTATCATTTAGTTATTCCTAACTACACAAGTGTATTCTTACTAGCGATCTCGGAATGCATCACAAAACAAGTTCTAGAATCTATTATACTACCGGTTCACACTCTAAGCATTAAAGATGAATTCTTTAATTCCTACTAATCTAAGGGCGATCCTCACATTTTGGGTGGAATTTAAGTGGTAAAGGGTTTTTTGTGCTAGTCATATGACTTCCTATCCATGAGACGCTTTATTAAGACTAATGGCCCACTCCTATATGTTATGAAAAATTTTAAATTTGGTGCCAAAATTACCCTAACCGACATTTTCTCATGGTTTATTACGCAAATGCAATTGGACAAAGCAAATATTCAAGTATAAGCATAGTTTCAAAGTTCCCGTTTTATTTTCCCTCCCTACACTTAAACTGAACATTGTCCCCAATGTTCCCCGAAAGTATCAAAGTTATGATAATGGAAGGTAATAAAAGATGAAAGAAAGTAAAACTCCCCTAATTAGCTCGGTAGGATCCGTGTAAATTGGTGGTTACATCTTTCTTCAAGAAGAACGTTTGCGTGAAAAGCTCTTTCTCATCTTATGTATCTTCTTCTTGGTAAATTAAACATGCACACTTGAAGAAAACAAACGAAACCTTCGCGTAAAATCAGAGGTAATAATATATATAGGACTCTACTAAACTAGGATATAATGCTTGTGGAATGGATGTTTTTAGAATTTCGGAAAATTAAGACACGGAAAATTCCAAAAATTTATAAGTAGCTCGAGAAAATGAGAAAAAGTATCGATTGTTTCTGCTCCTTCTGACGCCGTCGGTTGCGATCTGGCGCCATCGGGGTTATCGACAAAAGCGGTGCTGCGATTTTAGAAAATAAATTCGGAAAATTTACATCTTTAGAATCTGGAAAAATTTCCGCAAAACATCCATTATGACTCGATACAAGCATTTGACTCGAACAAACACACATGTATATCTTTTAATTAATTGAAATTCTCATGTTTACGTTTCTTTTGCAAACGTGTGTAATCCTCCCTACACTTATTCCTTATGTAAAATACCTTTATATGTAATTAAGACGAGGTTAAAGACAAAATAAAGCATTTTTACAAATTTAAACATGAGAATAAACAATCAATAAAAGATACACGACACAAACAAGCAAACAATTAAGCATGGGTTGCCTCCCACGAAGCGCTTTTCTTTATTTATGAGTCTTGTAGCTAGACTCGAAGTCGTGCCCCTATGTGGTCTCGTGCACACTTACGTGCCCATACCTAAGCCATTCCAATGTTTTCTCTTTCTTCTTGTAATCATCTCCTAACTCTATGCATTTTTTATTGTACCGCTCATTTTTTTCATAAGTATGCCTAAGTCCACGTTGTTTATCTCTCTCACTAAGTATCGGAATGGGAGCCATCCTATTGCATGCCTCTATATCTTTGTGCTTAAACCTAGGGTGTGTACGGGGCATTTGATAGACAAAATATTCAACTCCATCAGAGAATGTGATTAGACCATCGATCATCCGTTCATTCAACCTAGTCATTCTCTTAAAGTTTGTTCCAAAGATAACTTGGGTAAGACTTCCATCAATGAATTCACCTAAATCCTCTAGGACCATGAATTCGACCACAAAGGCAAAACTTCCAACAAACACATCCAAGTAAGTGACCGCGTCAACAATATTATCCCCTTTATAGGCTAATTCATCCACATTTATTTTGTTATATAGGTTTTTGGAGATTAAGTTTAAAGGTAAGAATGAGTGTAAGTTAGCATCAAAACTTTCAAATCCTATCTTACAAGGGAATTGCATGTTAAAGGGGTCATCTTTCTCAATTTTACACCTAGGGTCAAAACATTGGGAGGGGTCTTCTTCCATTTCAAAACTAACTTCATCAATGACCTCCCCGTTGTCAAGTGCTTCACCATGATCAAATTCCTCATCGGAATCTGAGTCATAGAAAGGACTTTGTTGTTGCCAATTTATCTCACTATTCCCTAGGTGATTTCCAAAGTGGTGAACGGGTGAGGGGTTTTGTGGGATTGCGTTTTCAATTTCTGGATTGAGAGGGGGACTAGGGGCGGGTAGTTTGAAGAATCTTCGGCGGAAGACACGTATCATGGTGAGTGATAGGTTTTATGAACAAAGGTCATGAAGAAGGGGGATAGACTATGAGGAAGCTAAAAAATGGAAAAAAGTTTACTTGATAGGAATCAAGCAAAGAAACCTAAACGAGGTGGACTCCTAACTAACTATTCTATTCCCCGCAAAACTTGATAACGCTACACGCATCGTTCGGGGTCAAAGGAACTTCCTTTTTTGTCGAGCAAGTTTTTCAACACCCTAGGCAGTGAACCTAATCGTTGTAGTGTAGTATTAGGGTAAGCCACGGGAATTGATATCGTTCTCTAGGGGAATAGGAATGCTAGTGAGAAGTTACTACGCTAAGGTTGGGGTTGAGGAAGATTATTTTTTTTATCTTCTTATGTTTTTTAGGAAATGGAAAGGTACGAATCTCGGGGTTTGGATTTGGGAGGTTGGTATTTCTACCGATTACTCTACTTATCTAATTATCTAATCTAGTGGCTAGTCTATGTCTAATTATTGTGTGCTCGTATGATGATTTAAAGATGTGTTTTCTTAGGTTTTATTACTCCTTAATTATCTCCTATTGATGGTTGAATTGTCACGTCCTTATTCTTAATCGCGTTGTGTGTCTAAGGTCGTAGGGTATGCGTTTATCCCTAACTCTTTGAAACTACCAAAGGTTAATGCCTACAAAATCTCTAAGATTTATAAACTTAACGCTAAGGTACTCTTCGGATGGTTTAGCCTACAATGACTCTAGGTACTATAAGCTAAGGTTCACAAAGATTAATCAAGCATTAACTACACAACGGATGACCTATCGCAATACTAGATCATTAACAATTAAGATAAGAGACAACCAATCAATATTCAATAATCAAGTTTCATATCTCCTAAGCAAACACACAAGTAAATTAGCTGGACATGTGGAACATGCAAGCATACACACAATTAATTGAAGACATAATTGAATTAATGAAGTAAAACACTTATCTTGATGTAAGATAGGGTATGGAACACTAAAATATTGTACAAGACAGCATGGTTCGGTTTAGGTTTTTACTCCAAAGACTACACACTGAAAACTAAAAAATTCGGATTCTATATATAGGATTACATATGCGACGGCGTCACCCTTTGATTTGTGGCGCCCGTCGAAGTGCCGTCATTAGGGTTTAGTCTTGGCCTCGTTAGTCTTGCGATGGCGTCACCTTATGCTTGTGGCGTCGTCCCCTTCGATCTCTGCGTCGTCTAGATCAAATCTAGGTCGTGCGAGTTGCATCGCCCTACTCTTTTAAAACACGAAGCCGTCACTTGTAAATGAGCAATTTGGCTCGACTTGAGCGCGTCGCAAAGTTGTCGGACGGCGTCACAGATACACAAGCGCCGTCCTCTTGAGTTCAGCGCACGAGTGTCTCGATTCTTGACTTTGGCCATTTTCTTCGTATATTCGCGCCTTTTCGTCCGAATAAGTGTCATTCCAGCATTTTGCCTTCAAGATACCTAAAAAGTGAAAAGGAACGATATTAAGTAATAACGGATACAAAAGTGATCAAATAAAGGCTTAAACGACCCCTCAAAAAGGTACATTTTAAAACCTTATAATGCCCCAACATTTAACTTGATGCACCAAACACAAACATAGATGCCCTAACATATAACCTGATGCACCAGCAATAAACACAGATGCCGTAACATGTAACGTGATACCCTAACATATGATTTATATCATTCAACAATAATAGAATCTAGTGTCCTAACGTGTAATCGATCTTTTGCAAATATACACACATATGCCCTAATATGCCATAAAACTTAATAATAAACATAGATTCTACAACTTAGTGCATCACGTATAAAATCTTATTCAGACATTTTATCAAACACATGGTGTGCAACTTTAATAAACACATTTTTTATGCATTTTTTCGTCAAATTTGTTCCGTATATGGTAGAAAACATGATGGTATGATGATAAACAATCAACAAAACTAAAAAAATCATTACACCATTAATTTAAATTGATCAAATAAGAAAATTAGTGCACTTACAAGTTAAATCTCGTTTTTTATTCATTTTCTGATGATTCAACGTTAAAAAACCACCAATATTTCAAAGGGTTGTAAATCGGATTACAACATTAGATGTTTTTTTTATCGGTTTTAATGGTGGTGGTAATGGTGCAGATGGTGGCGACGGTGGTGGTGGTGGTAACGATGCAGATGGTTGGTGGTGACGGGGTAGAAGGTGGAGATGGTGTAGCTCATCTCTTTTTGTGAATGAGCTGAAAAATAATGATCTGATTGATATCCCTCTTTTGTTGATGTCTTTTTCAATTTTACCCTAAACTTTCCACTGTTTACAGAATCTACCCTGTAACTTTTTTTCTCACTTTTCTCTCTAATTACACTTTTCTCTAGAACCGCACTCATATATATATATATATAGATATATATATATATATATATATATATATGTGTGTGTGTGTGTGTGTGTGTGTGTCTAATATTATTTTACACTTTATTAGTACGGCTTAAGCGATGTTCCAAACAGTTTATTGTACGCTTACATAGCGCGTTCGGGGTCAAAGGAACTTCCTTTTCGTCAAGCAAGTTTTTCAACACCCTAGGCAGTGAACCTAATCGTTGTAGTGTAGTATTAGGGTAAGCCACGAGTATTGATATCATTCTCTAGGGGAATAGGAATGCTAGTGAGAAGTTACTACGCTAAGGTTGGGGTTGAGGAAGATTATTTTTTTTTTATCTTTTTTATATTTTTTAGGAAATGGAAAGGTACGAATCTCGGGGTTTGAATTTGGGGGTTTGGTATTTCTACCGATTACTTCTACTTATCTAATCTAATTAACTAAGGTGAGGGTAGTCTATGTTTATTGTTGTGTGCTCGTATGATGATTAAAAATGTATTTAATTAGGTTTTATTACTCCCTAGTTATCTCCTATTGATGGTTGAATTGCCACGTCCTTATTCTTAATCGCGTTGTGTTTCTAAGGTCGTAGGGTATGCGTTTATCCCTAACTCTTTGAAGCTACCAAAGGTTAATGACTACGAAATCTCTAGGATTCATAAACTTAACACTAAGGTATTCTTTGGATGTTTAGCCTACAATTCCACTAGTAACTATATGCTAAGGTTCAACAAAGATTAATCAAGCATTAATACCATAACGAATGACCTATCGCAATACTAGATCATTAACAATTAAGATAAGAGACAACAAATCAATATTCAATAACTAGGTTTCATATTACCTAAGCAAACACACAAATAAATTAGCCGGACATGGAGAACATGCAAGCATACACACAATCAATTGAAGACATAATTGAATTAATGAAGTAAAACACTTATCTTGATGTAAGATAGGGTATGGAACCCTAAAATACTGTACAAGACAGCCTTGGTTCGGTTTTGGTTTTTACTCCACAAAACTACCTCTTTAAAAAGATGAAAAATTCGGATTCTATATATAATGTTACAATCGCGACGGCGTCACTCTTTAATTGTGACGCCGTCGGGTCGCCGTTATTAGGGTTTCGGCTTGGCTACGTTATCATCGTGACGGCGTCACCTTATGCATGTGGCGCCCGTAAGCCTTGAGTCTCGGCGCCGTCTGGATCAAATCTAGGCGTGCGGTACTGCGACGCCCTACTCTTTTAAAACCTGGTGCCGTCACTTGTAAATAAGCAATTTGGCTACTGAGTCGTCACAAGAAGTCTCCTGACGGCGTCACAAATAGAACCTTACGCCATCGCCTTATGTTTCAGCAGCCTGAGTGTCTCGATTCTTGACTTTGGCCATTTTCTTCGTATATCCGCACCTTTTCGTCCGAATAAGTGTCATTTCACCAATTGCCCTCAAGAGACCTAAAAAGTAAAAAGGAACGATATTAAGTAATAACGGATACAAAAGTGATCAATTAAGGGCTTAAATGACCCCTCAAAAGTGTACCTTTTAAATCCTTATCAAATATCCCTACACTTGGTATTTGCTTGTCCTCAAGCAAATGTGCTTTTAGCCAATCAATTTATAAGTTAGGGGTCATGAAGCATTGGTTTAGAACAAATCACAACACATATAAGCCCCGCAAAAGTCATAACAAGCACGGAAATTACATACTAGCACCTCACAATGGGTGTTTGGATACTCACATCTCTCGGGTGTATATGAAATATATCAAAGTGGAAATGGAAGATAAACACTCATTAACATGTCCGAGTACATAGATTACCATAGGCTTGAGACTAGATCAAACCTCCATCGCTTTGGCGTAAGCACCTAGGAAAGACTATCCAAGAGGTCTTTTAGAGGGTTGTAATGTTGGGCTTACGGTAGGGAAACAAAGGGTTTGGTGGGATAGGTGATTTAGTGGTGGCAAGTCAAAAATCTTTATGTTACAAGCATGGGAAGAATGGCGTTGCTAAGCCAAGACACTCTAAACTTTAGATAACTGAAATAAACATACATAAATTTAAAGATAGATGTAGGATGGTAGCCCGTATGTTTTTTCTTTTTCTTTTTTTTTTATATATTTTTTTTGCATCACTCTTTTTTTTCGATTTTTTTTTCATACGCTTTTACTCTACCATCCTCTACGATAACATCAAAATGATAGGGATTTATAGGCACATCCCTACACTTGAGTTTTTATTATTCTAACACTAATTTGACCCAAATTGAAACGATCAAAACACTTGGAGTACATTATTACGCTAATAAAGGGAATTTGAATTTAACGTTCCCTTCCCGTCATTCCATAAAATTTAACTTTTCCCATGAGTCCCAATCGTCCCAAAACTGTGTACAAAGGATATGACTCGACTTAGCAACTTATGCAAGCAACTAGATAATTGAACTAAGGGTTTAGTATGATAACAATAATGCACTAAAAGTGAGTACATACAAGGTAGGCTAAGGCGATTTGGGTGTACATTTGGGGGTGGAGTGTAAACAATGCTCTTCATTGATATTCCGGAAAACCGAAACATCATGAGAACCGCGAAAAGGATAGGATCTGAGGGGTTAACTAGGGGTATCGTGTACTAAAGATGAGTACATCGCAAGGGTGTGGAGGAATTACTCAACCGATGTGGAAGAAGTAATTATATTACGGGTATCAAACAAGGGTTATCCTAATGCCTCTTATCATTTAGTTATTCCTAACTACACAAGTGTAGTCTTACTAGCGATCTCGGGATGCATCACAAAACAAGTTTTAGAATCTATTATACTATCGGTTCACACTCTAAGCATTAAAGATAAATGCTTTAATTCCTACTAATCTAAGGGCGATCCTCACATTTTTGTCTGGAATTTAAGTGGTAAAGGGTTTTTGGGCTAGTCATGTAACTTCCTATCCATGAGACGCTTTATTAAGACTAATGGCCCACTCCTACATGTCATGAAATTTTTTAAATTTGGTGCTAAAATTACTCTAACCGATATTTCTCATGGTTTATTACACAAATGAAATTGGACAATGCAAATAGTCAAGGATAAGCATAGTTTCAAAGTTCCCGTTTTATTTTCCCTCCCTACACTTAAACTGAACATTGTCCCCAATGTTCCCCGAAAGTATCAAAGTTATCATAATAGAAGGTAATTAAAAATGAAAGAAACTAGTACTCCCCTGATTAGCTCGGTAGGATCCGTGTGTGAAGTAGTGGTTACATCTTTCTTCAAGAAGAATGTTCGCGTGAAAAGCTCCTTCTCATCTTATGTATCTTCTTCTTGATAAATTAAACTCGCACACTTGAAGAAAACAAACGAAACAACAGTAAAATCGTGGTAACAATATATACATGACTCTACTAAACTAGGATATAATGCTTGTGGAATGGATGTTTACAGTGATTTTCGGAAAATTAACACTGGAAAATTTCAAAATTTATAAGTAGCCAGAAACGAGAGAAAGTAAGATAAGTTGTTTTACGCTCCTCTGCGCCGTCGGTTGCGATCTGACCCGTCGGTTATCTGACGGCGGTGAATTGCGCGATTTTCGGAAAAATTCGGAAAATTTATATCTTTAGAATGGAAAAATTCCGCAAAACATCCATTATGACTCGATACAAGCATTTGAATCTAACAAACACACATGTATATCTTTTCAATAATCGTAATTCTCATGTTCACGTTCTTTTAAAAACGTGTGTAATATTCCCTACACTTATCCCTTTTGTAAAATACCTTTATATGTAATTAAGGCGAGGTTAAAGACAAAATAAAGCATTTTTACAAATTCAAACATGAGAATAAACAATCAATAAAAGATATACGACACACAACAAGCAAACAATTAAGCATGGGTTGTCTCCCAAGAAGCGCTTGTTTTTGTTCGAGTCACGAGCTTGACTCTACCCTTATTTAACGGATAAAGGGAAAGTTTTTTGTACAATTAAGCTTAAGTGCGGGTGATAGTAGCGATACACACCCTTAGGGTGGAAATTTGCTACGTGAGGAGAGGGTGATGGGTGATTTATATGCTCAAAGGGGTGTGCTCCATTCATTCTAACCTTACCTAATTTTATGGGTTTAGCGGGTGAATCAAATCTATCTCCTAAAAATGGATCATCTTCTATGAACTTCAAAAGATTCTTAGTTAAGGATCCATCTTGACCTAATAAACCCGGTTTAAACCCATAATGTTTCTTGTTATCAACCATGAATGGGTGATATAAGTGTGTAAGGTCATGGGTTACTCCTATATTAGCTTCCACTCTACATGGCCTAGAGTCTACCACCTTTATCAAGCAACTACCGGATTATTTATTTTGATGGGTGGATTGGGCCCTAATTCAATTCAAGATTCACATCTAAAGGACGGAAAATTAGGTAAGGTTTTTGGTTGAGGCTCGGTTCATCAAAACTAGGAACTTCCTAGGACTAAGAAGAGGTCATGACAACAAGCATCTAAACCTACATTCTCTAGTGGCGTTTGGTCCAAAGGTTCTATATCAATCGGGGTTCCTATAGTCTCTTCTACTTCTTCGGGTAAGTTATAGGCGATGTGTGTTCCTCAAGTGATGGTAGGGCTTGTTGGCTTGGAGTTTCCACCTCATTCTCCATTATATCTAGATCTCCTAAATGTTCATCATGTGTTTTAGTATGATCTAACCGAAATACACTCCTAAGTATCTCAAATCCTTCTTTAGCCATTTCAAATTCTTGGTCCGATTCATAAGAATCATTCTCAAAAATTTGATCACTATGTTCTATTTGCCTAAAGGTTTCCTCACGCGTGTCATATGTTTTGGTGAAATCTATCCCACGCATGCAACTAGGTAGTTCAACTATAACTATCTCATAATCTTGTTGGGTTTAGGTCCCTGTTCTTAAAAACTAGGTCTTTTTGATCATGATGCCTAAGGTTGGATAAATCCTCCTTATCTCTTTCCTCAAGTTGTGACAATGATGGTTTTATGCTTAGGAGGCTTTTCTTAAAAATTTCGAGGGTCTCACTAAAAGGAGTTGATTCTAACAATGATCGTTGAATAGAAGCCACACAATCACAAAATTTATCAAATCCATCCAACCTTACACCCGTCTCCTTTTGGATATCTCTAAGATCACTCACAAATTCATTAGAACAATAAAAAGCAATCCAATCTTGGAAATTCAATTGTTCCTCATTTGTTAATGATTCAAATGCAACTTCACTTGCCACAGTGACAAATGAAAAGGATTTTCTGAACACAAACACAAAGAAGGGGGATAGACTACAAGGAAGCTAAAAATGAGAAAAAAAGCTTACTTGATAGGAATCAAGCAAGGGAACCTAAACGAGATAAAAATCTAACTAGAAATTCTATTCCCCGGCGGCGTAAAACTTGATCTGGCATTACCGCAGTAGCGTTTGTAGTCAAAGGAACTTCCTTTTGGTCGAGCAAGTTTTTCAACACCCTAGGCAGTGAACCTAATCGTTGTAGTGTAGTATTAGGGTAAGCCACGGGTGTTGATATCGTTCTCTAGGGGAATAGGAATGCTAGTGAGAAGTTACTACGCTAAGGTTGGGGTTGAGGAAGATTATTTTTTTTATGTTTTTTATATTTTTTAGGAAATGGAAAGGTACGAATCTCGGGGTTTGAATTTGGAGGTTTGGTATTTCTACCGATTACTTCTTGTTGGATCGATATACTTTAATCAAACTATCTTAACTAGCTTGTTAAGGTTTAATAACCTCGGATAAATCCTAAGTTATTAACAAAGAAACATTGAATAATCTTTATTAAGTGCATGAATTTACAACAAAGATTGCTTTCGGTGTTTCTTTGTTAACTAGGATTATCCGAAAGAATTAAACAACAACAACTAGTTAAATAATTTGATTAAAGTATATCGTTCCAAAGTGTATCGAAGATTGTGTGGAAACTCGACTAGGAAGAAACTCTACTACAACAATATTCAAGATGTCGTGAATGCATCAACTTCTATCACAGAGGTATGTTCTAAGTGTCATGATTTTTATCATAAATTACTTCGCAGTTATGTGATTGAGAGAGAAAATTGTGTTAAGGCTAGGGTGAGGTAGCAGGTTATCAAATAACCTTAGAATCTATGGAAGCCAAAATTTTAGCACATGAAACTAATGAAGTAGCTTGGGCTGAAAAATATGCACAACAGGATTAACAGTTAAAGCTTAGTGAATGGAAATTAAACTGTAAAATTGCTGAAATTGAGAAATTAACTAAGGAAAGAGTTGATTTGTTAGCTAAGTTTCTTTGCTTGGGGTGAAGTACATCACATGTTTCTTATGTTCAAAAACAACAAAGAGCTTATCTTAAAACTGGATTAGGTTTTGGTATGGATTTTAGTAAGATAGAAGAAAACCAATCTAGTAATCGGGATGAAGGTGAGTATGAGGATATAACCACTAGTGATGAAGAACTCATTAATTATGTAGATACATCTAGTAATGATGGTTCATTAAGTGACTCACCTCCTGCATATAAGAGAGCTAATGATTATCATCTCGTTCCACATCCTCTGGCATTCATCAACCCCTTAGGCGATGTTTCGTTTTGGAATAGGCAGTCTAGAGTTTAGGAAAAAGCTAGTTGCTAAATCTAGGTCTGAAATACCCAAAGCTGTTGAAAGCGGTGTTCAAAATCAAGCGTTACCTTTAAATCAAAGTCTTGCTCCACAAGTAGTACCTTCTTCAAAACCTTTTCAAAAACGATGCTTGCTAAACCTTTTTGGGATAATTTTGGTCAAAACAAGTTTAATCACTCACCAAGAAGGCAAAATAATTTTGGGCATAGACATAGAAGATGTCACTTTGGCAGTATGGGTCGAAAAGCTGTGTTTTGTGTGTTTCAGTCCTACTCATCTAATTAAGGATTGTGAACATCACTCAAAATCTGATGAAAATTTCCAAAGAACAGGGACGCCAACGAAACCTAGAGAGTACAAACAGTTTGGACTAATTCAAATAGGGTTAATCACGAAACTTCATATCGGATCATAGATACCCACAAGAGAAGACCTTCCGGTATCTCACAGTACTTTCCAAAGAAATCTTGTTAAATCTAACCGTACTTTCACAAAGTCTTGCTCAGACAAAACAAGGTGCTTGATCA
Source organism: Chrysanthemum makinoi (assembly GCA_910596185.1). NCBI lineage: Eukaryota > Viridiplantae > Streptophyta > Magnoliopsida > Asterales > Asteraceae > Chrysanthemum > Chrysanthemum makinoi. The sequence goes on along the minus strand of OU343223.1, from coordinate 117,953,452 downwards.
CAATACTTGGTATAGAAAGTCTAGGAAATCTCACTATCAACCTAGAAGGTATTACAATTCCCATAGGAGATTTAGATCGAGGAGGAACCAAGTGTTAAACAGAATGGGTTAAAAGGGAAATACTGCAGAGGACGAGACAGTACTTTCAACCAAAAAGTGAATCGATGTTTTTGTGCTACAAGAAAAAGAGATTTGTGTTGAAAAACCAGAAAGTTTTGAAAATCCACATGTTTTGAATAACAAGATAATACTGGATCATGCTTTAGAAAGCAGTGGAGATTATGTACTCAAAGAATGTGAGTATGTCACTCCACAAGGGGAACACAAGTCATTAATGGCTTGGGTTCCTCAAAGCCACTAACTTTTTCATCTTATTAGACAGGCAACCCGAAGAGGAGCTTAAAGATCATTTTTGATAGTGGTTGTTACTGTGAGCATGACAGAGACAAGGAGTTTCTGTCAGGTGTTTTGGAGTATATTTAGCTACTAAGCTATGTTTGAGGGGAGGACTATAAGGTGTTAGTATAGTTCTGTGTATTGCTTGAGGGAGGATGCTTGTTTATACTTAGTTTATATGAAGGAATTTGGCAAAATGCGTTTTTCTGAAAGTCTGCTTGGAAAGTCTTTGCTTGGGGAAAGTCTGCTTATGTGGAAATCTTGTTTGTCGTATTAAATCTTGTTCCAACGGTAATATTGATGGGTAATTGATGATAACGGTAACTTTGTTATTATAGGCTGTGATTTTTCAAATCCTACCTATAAATAACTACTTTTCGATTTTCCCTCTCATATTATTACTTTACATCTTTTCCATACTTATCTCCCGATCACCATCTCTTTATTCTTCAATAAAATCTTTATTGTGCTCACTCATTCAACAATGGCGAATCGTTTAACTGTTTCTAAGCACAATATGTTGGCTAATTTGGACAAGGCGAGAATATGGCTTTTATGATATTGTTGATTATCTTCTTGGTCGCCTATTAGTTATGCTCTTTTGGTTGAACCGGATGTTATTGAACCATGGATTCAAGAATTTTGGGCTAATGCTAGAGATAACATGGAGGAGGATGAAGATTATATTAGATCTACGATTCTTTGAATGGGACTATCAAGATTACAGAAGCCTCTATTCGAGAAGATTTATTCTTTGGAGATGAAGATGGGTCTATTCGATTTGACAAGCAACTGATTTGGGATACTTTTCGAAATCTTGGTTATGAAGGATCTTTAAAGAACAAACATTCAAGAAAGCATTATTACGTCCTCAATGGAAGTTTTTGATTCATGTACTTGCTTCATTGCATAAGTTCTAAAGTACTTCTTGGGGCAGTTTGGGTCTAATATAGCATCTGCGAGTGGTTGGACTAGCTCTTGACAGAGTGTTTAATTTTTCAAACCTTATTTTGGATGGGATGCTATCACATATATCCTCCGGGTCAAAATGGCTGATGTACCCAAGGTTTGTACAGGTTTTTTCTTAAACAAAATTGGCGATGTTCCAAAACCTGCTGCTTTGTTACCTTATTGTGCAACAAGCCAAAATCTTTACATTATGGCTAGGCGAAGTCTTTGTGTTCGAGGTGGAGATATTCCATTAACTTCTACAATGATGGAGGTTGTTCATCTGTATGCGTAATGAAGAGGATGAAGAAAGTGAAGCTCGATTCGTACATGTGCTTTGCTTCACAAAGTCTGCCTCTCAAAGTTCCGTTTCTCCAATCACGCTTCACAAAGTCTTTGCCTCACTTAGTCTTGCATGCGAAGTACCGATTCCATTGAAGGTCGCACATCTTTACAGTACTGTTTCTCCAAGCCCCGAGGTTCAAGCAGAGATTGAAAGAACACCTACTCCATCTCCACAACATTCTGTTCTGTTGAGAAGAACATTCACAAAGGATTGACTTTGGATAATTATGCTTTGACAAGGAGCTTGTTAGATTGAACAAAATGTTGAGTTTCAAGCTAAAGCGCTTAGGAAATTGAAGCGTAGGTATGTTTGGTTGAGGAATTTTATTAAACCATATATTCAAGGTTTCAACTTATGGGTTAAAGAGGAAAACAAACGTCATAAACAACTTCGAAAGGAATTAAAACGAAAGAAGGTTCCTAAATCATCTTCTATCAACTTGGGGAGGAATTTAGAAAAGGAAAATTTGAAAGAAGATGTTGCGAAAGAAGAAAGAATCGTAAGTATGCTGAGAAAAGATTATTTCGATTCGAGGAAGTGCAAGTTCAAAGTAAAATATTCAAAGTACTGAATATCAAAGTATGAACATCAAGGCTGATGTTCAAGGTCTTGAACATCAAAGTAATGTTTTTCATGATACATCTAGTCAAGAAGTAATTACACCAAGGGTATTGAATTTTGAAGAAGATGTTGGTCCTTCTACAATTGTTATAGAAGAAGAGGAGGAAGCTACATTCAAACCCATTTACTCTGAAAGTGATGATGAATTAATTGCTACAATATTAGATTTGTCACAACCAAGAGGAGGAGTTACTATTAGAGATGTACAAGAAGAAGAACAACCAAGAACTTCTCAACCTTCAATTGATCCAAAAGATAAAGGGAAAGGTATTCTGGTTGAAACAAAGAAAAAGAAACTCACTTTGGCGGAACTTAGAGCAATTGAAGTTGCTAGGAATGAAGCTGCAGCTAGAAAAGTTCAAGAAGAGTTAGATGCTCAAGATAGAAAAGAACGGGAAGCTCAAGAAGCGAATAAGCGACTCAAAAGGTGCAAGATAAATTAGATCTTTGAAACTCTTGAACCTTCTGATCCCCTACACCTGTTAGATATATGCCAAGAAGACCTAATTTAGCTAAGGATAGGAATGCTATGATGGCTTATTTAAAAGGTCGAGGATATAAGGGTTTTCAGAAGTTAAACTATGTTGATATGAAAAGACTTTATGATGCTAGAAGCTGACTTATAAGAAGAGTGTTGCGATATTAAAGACTTTAGAAAGAAGCTCATTGGATGAATCACGAAGGAAGAAGAGCTTAAAGAGAAAAGAAAAATTGAATTCTGATGTTCAGTTTTCAAAGAAAGAAAAGGTTGAATTAAGATCTGAGACTAGAGATGAATTGAAAAATTATCTCAGAATGGTAGATTTTGATTATACAAAGGAAGATGATGACATGAAGATGAATAGATCAAAGATCAGTGTTTTTAAAGTTGTGAAATCCAAGAATGGAGATTATATGATTTTTCATAAAGAAGATGAAAGCTTCAAAGTTTTCAAAAGGCTATGGGATTTACTGCATATTATAGATTGAGTAGACCTATTCTTTATATCATGTTGTGAAGGCTTACTTTGAAAATAATCCATTGGAAGGGATTGGTTTGATTTTACATGGTGATCTCATAACTCTATGGGAAACTGAAGAAGAGAGCATTAATGATATTTGGAAGAATCAAGAAAGGCTGGAAATAGTTTCTTTGAGATTCTTTGAAGAATCTGGAGTTCATGTTTTGGAGCTAGAAAATGGAACAATGATACACATGTTTGCAAAAAGAAGATATCCTCTCACAGTTGAGCTCATGAGAAGAATGCTAGAGCATGGATTGGGTAAGAGGATAATGAAACTGCTTGCATGGTTATCAACTTGTTTATAAACGGACTACTATTCTTTGAGAATGATCAATAACTGGTATGAATTTTATTTGAATAAATACTTTTTGATATATCTGTACTTTTATTCAAAGTATGTGATGAAGACAGTACTTTCATTAAAGTATGTTTGTTAGAACTAAACCGTTAAATAAATTTTAGAAGAAATCTTGTTGCTAAGTAATAAATATTTTGAAATAAAGGTTCAATAAATGGTTTTTGTGATGATAACATCAATAGGTTATCAATCAACCATGGTAACAAAAGGATTGACTAATCCATGAGCAAACGATCGGTAAAGATATATCAAATCCGTTTTAGTTGACAACTTGCTAATAAGTTGGATGGTATTCAACTCACCATATCGGTAATGTGAAGAGTTGGCTAGCCCACAAGAAAATGGCTTGTGGTAAAGGCTGTGGAAAAACATTATTGGTAATTAGTTCACCATTAAATAGAAGAACTAACTAGTCCAAAAGGGTACAGCTTTTGGTAAAGACAAAACAAATCTGTTGATAGCTGATGGTTTGCTAAAAATCATATGGTTATCAATGTACCATGGTCTTACACACCAAAACATTTGGCTACTTCAGAGATAATGGCTTTGGTAAAGAGTTCTAAATCCATTAATTTTTCAATGATTCACTTGAAAGTGATGAGAATAGTATGCAACTTAAACTGAATTACTGTACAAATTGTCATATGTTCTTTGTGTTTCTTTGAAAAGATGGAGCTTCTTGGATCTTCTTTAATAAAGAAAACAATTCTAAGAGATACTTTGACAAAACGGATGTTACAGAGATAAAAGCTTAAAGACATCACACTAATATGGCGGTGAACGGCCTTGATTGTGTTGGGGTGTAACGTCATAGCACAAAGTATGGTACTGAAAGACCTCTATAATGAGACGTTTTGAAAAGTTTACCATTCGATAAATAAGTTAAAGTTTACACACCACAAGAAATCTAAGGTTTGATAATACATAAAAAGTTTACAAAACATGTCGAATGGTAATTGTTAAAAGCACAAGACTTCAATGTATGCCATGCGACCCAAAAGCTCCATGAAGTGCTATCATCTTAAGACCAGAATAAACATGCTAAAAAGTGTCAACACGATGGTTGGTGAGTTCATAAGTTTGTAACAAAATGATTTGAAATACTTAAGAGAAATGTTCACACAAAGAGCATTGTAAATCCACTCAGTTCAAGTTAGCCCATACAAAACTTGCAAACTGTGTGTTCACAACCCATTGCCAAAATATAGTATGTATATCATGAATATGCGCAGTAGGATAGATAAAAGTATAATTGTCACCACGAGGGTCTTCCACAAACTCATGTTGGGATGTTTGTAATTTATAGCCTTCCAACAACTTAATTTGGAGCCATTAATTCTTGCATGTTTGTAAATTAGTAGCCCTCCAACAACTCAATTTGGTGCCACTAATTCTTGTATGTTTGTAAATTAGTAGCCCTCCAACAACTTAATTTGGTGCCACTAATTCTAGTATGTTTGTAAATTAGTAGCCCTCCAACAACTTAATTTGGTGCCACTAATTCTAGTATGTTTGTAAATTAGTAGCCCTCCAACAACTTAATTTGGTGCCACTAATTCTTGTAGGTGTTGCAAGTATGCATATGAAATCAAATATAACCCAATCAAGTATAAAAGCAAATCAAGTCCTAAAGTATAAGTAATGTTGTTTGGCAAGAGTTTAAATGTTTGATAAATAAGCATGTATCTAGCCAAATAGTTTATAGGAATTTAAATGAGTAAAAGAGGGTATGAACTCACGATGTGGTTGATATGCTAACAAAATGAAGTGCTCGAAAGTGAGGCTCGAAACTATCCGCGACCTAGAATGAATGTTATGACTTGAGTTATGATATGTTGTCGTGAATGCATGATTTGAAAACGTATCACCCAATATGCTACTTGAAAACTAGTTATATAAAAATATTGTTACTTGAATGTGTGACGGTTTCATGTCGAAAATAAATACTCTTGAGTGATGGTGAAAATATAGTTAAAATATGTAACGGTTTTAGTAATTGACTAATCGGTTTAAATCGGACTTAACGTAATATATACATAGGAAAATTAACTCGTTTTTAACGTCCATTTCCCCGGCGTCCGTTTAGGCCCTCAAAATCTTGATTAAAATCACGACAGCTTACAAAAAGCTGTGAATAGTGTTTTCGTACGTTTTGACTCAAAGTTCGGTTAACCATAAATCACTTTCGTTTTAAGTCCGTTTTCAAGTTCTTTATATCACACGCGAAGGTAATGAAAGTACTAATATATTTTAAACCGGAGACTTCACAGAAATTTTAGGGCCACTGTTTGGGTCAGTTAAAATTCGGACTGCCAGATATTTTCGGAAAATGGTAGTTTTAAATGCGTAACTTTAAAACTTCACGTATCTTTTTAAGTTATAACTCCGTTTTAGTCCGTTCAAAGGCCACGTTCATAACTAAAATCTATTTTCTAAATCTTTAATAAAACTTATATAAAATATTGACTAACTTTTGAGAAAAATTATAAATTTCGACAAGCTTCCGCGCTTATTTTAAAATTACCCTTTTTATCTACTTGTTTAACCACAAACTTCACCACAAAATCCCTTGAACTACACTTCACCAATCCTACTAAAATAAAATGCTATTCGAACCATAATAGATAAAAATACCATTTTTGAGGTTTATGTGACTACTTATAACATATAATTAAGCATAAACCACATCAAACCTTTACTAGTAAAAGATCAAAACTTACTTTGATAAATCATTTTTCAAACCACTCACTTTTATAAACTTCTAACTAGTAAATACTTGTTATAAAAATTTATAGAGCACATATGGGTGATAACATTTGATAAACTACAACTTGAGCAATTATGATCATATGGACTTCAAGAATGTATGTGAAAGATAAAGTTTAAAGTTTCATGCTTACAAGTGCTTGATGAGGTTTAGTGAACAAGTTATCCTAAACACCCTAGGTTTTTATTTCAAAACCTAAACAAAGAGTGTATCTAGATTGTGTAGAACTTGAGTAGAAAAATTTTGATGATCAACTCTTGATGCTCCTATGGTGGCGAATATTGGTGAAAGAAGAAGAGGAGAGAAAAATTTTTTGATCTTGACTTGCACTCTTGAATTATTGATGTATGTGTTTGTATGCATAAAGTCTTTGATGTGTAAGACTTATAAATAAAAAGATCTAGCAAATCTAGTAGATGCATGTATGTAATAATACATATATATATATATATAGTATTATTATGTATATGTAAATGTATAAATGTAAGTTACTTGAATGAAAGTAGTAATTTGTAGTATTGTTGAGTAAGATTAGTGAGTTGTATACACATTTGAATATTTAAGGTAGCGTTAGATAAAATAAATTTCACGGGTCAAGATAAAATATATTTAGGTCATAAAATTTATAAAAATACATTTCTTGAAAGATTTGAGTGAATAATTATTTATCGGGTTGAATTTAAAGAAAGTCGTAATTTATATATAATATAACAATTTATATACGAAATAAATTTAAAACACCGGTTAAACTAATAATAATATTTTTATAATCTTAATATGAGTATTAAAATATATTGGAAAAATTTTTGGAAGTATGGTCAAACGTTCAAAATAATAATGTTTCGCGATAACGTTTGTTTAATAAGAAAATAACGTTTAATGAAAATGCAAAACCATGTGCAATCGTTATAATCTGAATGTGAAATATGAGAAATGACGGAATTTGCGAATTGTGACATTCTTCCCGATAGAAGAATGCGTCCTCGCGATTCAATCGATGATACATAAGGTTCTACCCTAAGGTTTAGAGAAATCAAGTGTATGGTCAAAGTGTTTATGTCAAAACTTACGCGTCTAGGTTTCTTATCTGGGACTCACTGAATCTGAATAATATGGTGGATCACAGTGGTCTAGGGAAAACGTACAAGTTACGCATTGCGAGCTGCCTCGGTCCCTAAATAGAATGCTCGACCTGGGTGGACGATATGAGTCAGGGTTCGTTATTTCCTTCAATTGCCATAGCTAGATGAGCTTGTATCGGTGGCTTATTCAACTGGGGACAATTATTCCGAAAGTGATTTGGGCTGTTGCACTCGTAGCAAGTCCTTTGGTTATTCCTCATGTTGCCCTATAGTCGTTATTGGTGTCTTGCGTTCTTTACACGGCGAAAAATGATTCGACTGATTGCATATTGTACATAAAGCGGGCTTGGTCTTCGGGTGATGATAAGCACACTTAGCACATTTGGGATGTGTACCCGCATACTCTCTTTGTTCAGTACTAGTTGCCACAAAAACTCTTGCCTTTTGTTGTCTGCTACCACGCTATCTGCTTATCCGACCCACGCTTCCTTCCTCTTATCACTGCTCTTCACGTACCATTTCTAACCATCTCGTCTGTAGGGGTTCCGCCTCGATGTCGCACTTTGTATTGTAGACGGCTCGGTTGTTTCACAGTTCCACATTTCGGGACAAGACCATATATGTACCTCGAGATTCTCTTGGACTCAGGGGTAACTAGATGAGGAACTAGTCTGGCTAACTCATGAAATCGGGCTGTGTAGGCTGCGTGACCGACTCCTATCATAGAGTGGTGATAAAATTCATCTTCCATTTTCGCATTTCATTGTCCGGCAGTATTCCTCTTTCAATAACTCCTTAAATTCGTCCCATGTCATGCCTATAGCTCGCTTCTCGCCTTAGCCGTAGCTGTGTGTTCCACCATGTCAATGCCTTTCCGATAACAAGCAAGCAGCATACTTCCTCTCTCGTGTGTGGCACAATTGTGATGTCGATCCTGCCTCTGTCTTTTCTACCCATCGAGTATACGCCCAAGCACCTCCTATACCATCAAACTCCACAGGTTTGCATGCCGAAAATTCCTTATATGTGCATCAATTCACTTTGTTGTTATTGTTGATGTTGTTGTTGTTATTCTGCCAGCTACATTGTTGGTGTCGCCATTCCGTTCCCGTGGTTTCGAGTTATTCATATGATTTCCAACTTGTGTGACAATAGTGGGAAGCAAGATTTGAAGTTGTTGATCGATGATGGCGGCAAGTCAGGGTTTCGCCGTGTTGTTGTCATTGTTACCCATGTCGCTACCACCTTCCTCCACGCCCTGTCATACCACCCTTGGTACCGCACCACCCGGCCAGATCTGCGTGTTACTCTCTTTGGTGCCATTATCTCTGCAAGGAAAGAACCGTTGAATTCCGTGTCTATACTAACGTCCTCAAACATAATACCACGCCACAAATTGGGTTCCTAAGGTGTCCACCGATCTACGTATCGTGGTCGCATATGTCCGTGAGTTGTGACGCATTTATAATTCGTTGGCCACCATAATTATAATTGCTTCATTTCACGTGTACATACCACCAAGCATACATGTCCCGGCGATTGGTGTTACTTAAATAGGTAGCCAGTCTATCATTCGATTCTAAACAGTGAAGGAGGGATTTAGGGTAAGTATCTAGGGAGAGTCGCACTTGGTGTATAGGAAATTCCGTAGTCTGCTAAAGTCACAATGAGGTTTGGTCGCCAGCAGTTCCCAAAGTATCCTCGAAGGAACTCCCATCCTCGGGCAAAATCATCAAATCTATCCAGCTTTATAGTAACACTTATTTAGCTCGATCTCGCATCTCATCAAACAAAGAACTGTACGAGATCAAGTTAGATAAGTGCTCATTCTGAGCTCCATATCTTTGATGACCCAACTAGATTTTGGGACTCCCCTATTGGTACAAGGAAACTACGCTATCTAATGAGGTAGGTCTAGACGAAATACTTAAGAAAACATATGCGCACGAAAAGTGAGTAAGGTGATAGGAAACGAAAGGATCGACGTGAAAGCGGTTATAGTCTAGGAACTAAAATGCAACCTAGTTCTCTATAACCAAGGCTCTGATACCAATCTGTCACACCCACAAAATATCGCAGCGAACGACGGTGTCATTGGGGTGTAACGTCATAGCACAAAGTATGGATACGGAAAACGACCTCTATAATGAGACGTTTTGAAAAGTTTACCATTCGATAAATAAGTTAAAGTTTACACCACAAGAAATCACAAGGTTTGATAATACATAAAAAGTTTACAAAACATGTCGAATGGTAATTGTTAAAAGCACAAGACTTCAATGTATGCCATGCGACCCAAAAGCTCCATGAAGTGCTATCATCTTAAGACCTGAGATAAACATGCTAAAAAGTGTCAACACGATGGTTGGTGAGTTCATAAGTTTGTAACAAAATGATTTGAAATACTTAGAGAAATGTTCACCAGCAAGGCATTGTAAATCCACTCAGTTCAAGTTCGCCCATACAAAACTTGCAACTTGTGTGTTCACAACCCATTGCCAAAATATAGTATGTATATCATGAATATGCGCAATAGGATAGATAAAAGTATAATTGTCACCACGAGGGTCTTCCAACAACTCATGTTGGGATGTTTGTAATTAATAGCCTTCCAACAACTTAATTTGGAGCCATTAATTCTTGCATGTTTGTAAATTAGTAGCCCTCCAACAACTTAATTTGGTGCCACTAATTCTTGTATGTTTGTAAATTAGTAGCCCTCCAACAACTTAATTTGGTGCCACTAATTCTAGTATGTTTGTAAATTAGTAGCCCTCCAACAACTTAATTTGGTGCCACTAATTCTAGTATGTTTGTAAATTAGTAGCCCTCCAACAACTTAATTTGGTGCCACTAATTCTTGTAGGTGTTGCAAGTATGCATATGAAATCAAATATAACCCAATCAAGTATAAAACGCAATCAGGTCTAAAGTATAAGTATTGTTTTGGCAAAAGAGTTTAAATGTTTGATAAATAAGCATGTATCTCGCCCCAAATAGTTTATAGGAATTTAAATGAGTAAAAGCGGGGTATGAACTCACCTGATGTGGTTGATATGCTAACAAAATGAAGTGCTCGAAAGTGAGGCTCGGAAACTATCCGCGACCTAGAATGAATGTTATGACTTGAGTTATGATATGTTGTCGTGAATGCATGATTTGTATCACCCAATATGCTACTTGAAAACTAGTTATATAAAAATATTGTTACTTGAATGTGTGACGGTTTCATGTCAAAAATAAATACTCTTGAGTGATGGTGAAAATATAGTTAAAATATGTAACGGTTTTAGTAATTGACTAATCGGTTTAAATCGGACTTAACGTAATATATACATAGGAAAATTAACTCGTTTTTTACGTCCATTTCCGCGTCCGTTTAGGCCCTCAAAATCTTGATTAAAAATCCTGACAGCTTACAAAAGCTGTGAATAGTGTTTTCAGCCGCGTTTTTGACTCAAAGTTGGTTAACCATAAATCACTCGTTTTAAGTCCGTTTTCAAGTTCTTTATATCCACGCGAAGGTAATGAAGAGTACTAATATATTTTTAAACTTCGGAGACTTCACAGAAATTTTAGGGCCACTGTTTGGGTCAGTTAAAATTCGGACTGCTTGAATATTTTCCGGAAAATGGTAGTTTTTAAATCGTAACTTTAAAACTACGTATCTTTTTCGTTATAACTCCGTTTTAGTCCGTTCAAAAGTCCACGTTCATAACTAAAAATCTATTTTCTAAATCTTTAAGAAAACTTATAAAAATGACTAACTTTTCTGAAAAATTATAAATTTGACGGCTTCCGCTTATTTTAAAATTACCCTTTTTATCTACTTGTTTAACCACAAACTTCACCACAAAATCCCTTGAACTACACTTCACCAATCCTACTAAAATAAAATGCTATTCGAACCATAATAGATAAAAATACCATTTTTGAGGTTTATGTGACTACTTATAACATATAATTAAGCATAAACCACATCAAACCTTTACTAGTAAAAGATCAAAACTTACTTTGATAAATCATTTTTCAAACCACTCACTTTTATAAACTTCTAACTAGTAAATACTTGTTATAAAAATTTATAGAGCACATATGGGTGATAACATTTGATAAACTACAACTTGAGCAATTATGATCATAAGGACTTCAAGAAAATGTATGAAAAATATGTATGAAAGAAAAAGTTAAAGTTTCATGCTTACAAGTGCTTGATGAGGTTTAGTGAACCAAGGATTATCCTAAACACCCTAGGTTTTTATTTCAAAACCTAAACAAAGAGTGTATCTAGATTGTGTAGAACTTGAGTAGAAAAATTTTGATGATCAACTCTTGATGCTCCTATGGTGGCCGAATATTGGTGAAGAAGAAGAGGAGAGAAAAATTTTTTGATCTTGACTTGCACTCTTGAATTATTGATGTATGTGTTTGTATGCATAAAGTCTTTGATGTGTAAGACTTATAAATAAAAAGATCTAGCAAATCTAGTAGATGCATGTATGTAATAATACATATACATGTATATATATATATTATTACATGTGTATAGATGTATAAATGTAAGTTACTTGAATGAAAGTAGTAATTTGTAGTATTGTTGAGTAAGATTAGTGAGTTGTATACACATTTGAATATTTAAGGTAGCGTTAGATAAAATAAATTTCACGGGTCAAGATAAAATATATTTAGGTCATAAAATTTATAAAAATACATTTCTTGAAAGATTTGAGTGAATAATTATTTATCGGGTTGAATTTAAGAAAGCCGTCGTAATTTATATAAATATAACAATTTATATACGAAATAAATTTAAAACACCGGTTAAACTAATAATAATATTTTTATAATCTTAATATGAGTATTAAAATATATTGGAAAAATTTTTGGAAGTATCGGGTCAAACGTTCAAAATAATGTTTACGCGATAACGTTTGTTTAATAAGAAAATAACGTTTAATGAAAAATGCAAAACCATGTACGAATCGTTATGAAATGCTGAATGTGAAATATGAGAAATGACCGGAATTTGCGAATTGTGACAAAGACTAAGAAACAATCCGTTTTAAAAAAAGATGAAGCTGTTAAAGATATATTCACAAAGGAACTTGAAGTCAAGCAAGTAGAATTCAAGTTAGGGAGGATTGTTGGGATATGAAAGTCTTTGAAGATATCAAAGTACTTGAAGATATCAAAATACTATAAGTTGCAAAATCTGGAAGAAGTTAAAGACTCAAATCTGTTAAAGACAAAGTCAAAATCTTGCAATATATGAAGTCAAAATCTGCAAGAACAAAAACTTTATATTCGTTTATGGAAAAGGTGTATTCTATGTTTAGATTACTTGTCGTACAAGGTTATCAATTGTAAACCGACTAGGATATCCTTGAGCCAATAAAAGGACTCCTAGATTGGCATTAGAGATATGACTTACGATTTTAATTAGAGTTTTAGAGAAAAGTTCGATTATCTTAGAGTTGTATTAGAGTATCACATAATAAGCGATTTAGAGTTTATAATAAAAGGTTATTCTTCTTAGCTTTGTTAAGTAAATTCCGCGTACTTAATAAAGATTGCTCAGTGTTTCTTTGTTAATAACTTAGGATTTATCCGAGGTTATTAAACCTTAACAAGCTAGTTAAGATAGTTTGATTAAAGTATATCGATCCAACACTTCTACTTATCTAATCTAATTAACTAAGGTGAGAGTAGTCTATGTCTATTGTTGTGTGCTCGTATGATGATTAAAAATGTATTTACTTAGGTTTTATTACTCCCTAGTTATCTCCTATTGATGGTTGAATTGTCACGTCCTTATTCTTAATCGCGTTGTGTTTCTAAGGTCGTAGGGTATGCGTTTATCCCTAACTCTTTGAAGCTACCAAACGTTAATGACTACGAAATCTCTAGGATTCATAAACTTAACACTAAGGTATTCTTGGGATGTTTAGCCTACAATTCCACCAGTAACTATATGCTAAGGTTCAACAAAGATTAATCAAGCATTAATACCACAACGAATGACCTATCGCAATATTAGATCATTAACAATTAAGATAAGAGACAACCAATCAATATTCAATAACTAGGTTTCATATTACCTAAGCAAACAAACAAATAAATTAGCCATGGAGGAGAACATGCAAGCATACACACAATCAATTGAAGACATAATGAATTAATGAAGTAAAACACTTATCTTGATGTAAGATAGGGTATGGAACCCTAAAATACTGTACAAGACAGCCTTGGTTGAGTTTGGTTTTACTCCACAAAACTACCTCTTTAAAAAGCTGAAAAATTCGGATTCTATATATATTTACAATCGCGGCAGTCACTCTTTAATTGTGACGCCGGCGGGTCGCCATTATTGGGTTTCGTCTTGGCCATGTATCATCATGAATTGGCGTCACCTTATTCTGTGGCGTCGTCGCCTTGAGTCTCTGGCGCAGTCTGGATCAAATCTAGGCGTCTGACTGCGAAGCCTCTCTTTTAAACGATGCGTCACTTGTAAATAAGCAATTTGGCTACTGAGTCGTCACAAGAAGTCTCGGCGGCCTGAAATAGAACGGCCGCCGTGTCGCCTTATGTTTCAGCAGCCTGAGTGTCTCGATTCTTGACTTTGGTCATTTATTTCGTATATCCGCGCCTTTTCGTCCGAATAAGTGTCATTCCAGCAATTGCCTTTAAGAGACCTAAAAGGTAAAAAGGAACGATATTAAGTAATAACAGATACAAAAGTGATCAAACCCTTCAAAAGTGTACCTTTTAAATCATTATCAGTTATATAAATAAAAGCTATATTTAACAGCTTACAATTTCTAATTATCAACTTACTACTTACACTTTATAGCTAATAGCTTATAGTAACTATTGCCAAACATACGTATATGCTTTGTTGGATAGTCATTGATTCTAGGGAAGTATTTCTTCATTTGGAATCATGTGAAGACTTAAGTGGGTTCCTAGTGAACATGACATAGCTAATAAAAGGCCAACCAAACGTACGGTCCAAGTTTCTTAGTTTGGTAGGTTCTAACTTTTTTTTAAAAAAATGTTTTTGAGTTTTTCAAGTATTTAAATGAAAGAAAAAAATATACATGTGAAAAATAAAGGGGTTGAGGATGAGGGTATTTCAGTCATTTTACAGTTTCAAGATTTATGTTTGAAATGAGGAGATAAAATAAGGCAAAGACTCGAAATAACTAATTTACCCTCACATGAAAGGCACGTGAGGCGTCTAACTAGCATTGACTAACGTCTGTTAGTCAAAAGGACATTTAGGGATACAAAATGGAGACATTATGGAGGAAACGCGCATTTATTTTATTAAATTTGGACTGAACGTGTTGTTTTGGTACAATCTTAGAGACGAATATTGTAATTTACTCTTACTTTTATATGTTATTATGATAAAATAATTTAAAGGAAAAGGCATCCCAATCCACTCAAATAAAGGAATTATAAACCATCCTACTTATACACTTCCGACGTATCAGTAATACCTATACGTAACACACTTTAACAATAAATATTTTCATTTATTAGCATTGGATCCTTTTTACTATAACGCTCTCCAAAGGAGCCATTTCCCATGCCAAGTTTATAGGCAATTCTTCGCCGGTGAAGGAAATATAATTTTTCCCGAAGGGTTTCTATAACTTTCTCTTGCCAACTTGTACTATAACGCATCCCGTAGGATTCACTATAACATATCCCGAAGGATTACCATTATATATGTCCCGTAGGATTTTATAATAAGCGTAACATCTTCGGTGACCTGTAACATCACACTATAACAATATATAGGATCCAAGCTATTATTATTGTATCATACATACTAACACATCCATTTTCATTTAACCAATATAATTTTATAGGGCCTAAATGCCCACCTTCCATAGTTGACACATTCACCATGTATTTAATCATTTCATCTCCTCATTGACCCGTCAACCCTTGTTGACCATTTTCACATTCTTACTATTACTACTTTAGTCTATTCGACTTTATTCGCATGCAAACCTTATGGGTTATTTCCATCACACTCATATCTTTCAAATATTTCCTTTTACACGTTCTGTAACTTTAACACGTTCTTGTCGTGTTCTATTGTATCGCTAACATTCCCAATTTCTTTTGTATATTTAGCTTATCGCTTGTTCGTTAACTAGCACTTGGCTTGACCATTTTCACATTTACTTGTGAGCTACAACACACCTTAATATTATACTATGACTCATTTATTATCAATTATTCATGCTCATTTATTACATTCTATAAGTTTTACTTGTCCCATCTCTAGTACCATCATATTGGCTACCCATTAGCCATTCACATAACAAGACCATAGGTTGGTCATTAATACAACACGAGTCGCACCTTGTCTTATTCATAATTATAACTTTAATTATCATGATTTCAAATCATGCATTCTATAGGCATTGACACCTTGACTCCTCTATTAAAGTCCCATTATAATTTCTATAACTTAATAAGCACATAATCATTTCACACTCATCGTCACCATCCACGGTGAACGGACTACAATAATCTATCACATAAATACTATAACGTACAATTTACACAATCATATATGTATATTTATTGACACTACCAAAGTGTACGGTATTCTATAGCTTAACACATTTAGTCCGTTATGGACTCTCGTTACATACACCGAACCAATTTCTATACACGTAATTACATAATCATAAAACATTCATGGTAATCTACTCAGCTATACACACATGCTCCGCTATGGACCTACATCAATTACACAATAACACTATAACATATAGAACATTTCACTTAGCACAAATGCATAATTCATTCTATAACGATCACATACATTTCCGCTTACTTAATTCCGCAACTAAGAGTGGTTTAAGACTAGGCAACCTATAATGAAAACCTAATTCACTTAAACCGAAGCTCTGATACCAATTTGTTACGCCCCGATTCCGGATTTGACCGAAAATTACTCAAATTTTAAAACTTTGACGCGGAACGTTTGACTATTACTTTAACTCTTCAAAGAATAGCAAAACTATAACAATTTACCCTTGACAACCCTTTTATAACATATACTTGTTTACCCTTTTAAAATGATGACCCAATATTACAATAAAGCCTCATTTATTTGTTGTAATATGGGTTGACGTCGTCACCTTAAAGCTGCGACGCCGTCACCCTTTAATTATAACCCACAACACTTTTTCAGTTTTAACGCGCGACGGCTCAGAGGACTTAGAACACTGCGGCGTAAGCCGCTTTATCAATGGCCGTGAGGCATATTGACTGCCAATTTGACAACACGCACTGACCAAATTGACTCCTTTCAACCAATTTAACACTTGAACATTTCCAAAATAACTAAAGACCTTACAAACTATAACTAAACCAACCATGATGTATTTTAATACTTATTTGACCCATCCAACCCAAAATGGGTAGAAATACACTTTAATCCAAACACCCTTTTAAATTAACCATGACATCCCATTTGACCAATCAAAATACCATAACGACTATGACTTGTACTTGTCGATTAACGACACTTTTACAAAACTATAAAAGACTCTCGGGGTACAAACTCATCACACGAGCTCGGCATCTACCTAGCTCTTAATATTACATATTACCAACTTCAATAATCATTCCATGATCCAACACCCAATCCGAGCCATATCGCTTCAAGCACATGAACCTACAATAACATTAACAACTATAACATGTAAGCGATAACGCTTAGTAAGTAATCGGCTAAGACATGGTAATGCTTCTATCATCATACAATTCACATAAGCATTGCTAACACACAATCCATAGCACAAATAGCACAAAAGGCAATAACACATACCTTAACACATCTTTAGGCAATTAACTCTATAGCCATCATCAATTCTCATGATAACTCATTATCTTAACTATAACCAATCTTTAATATAACAATCATAAACACATCATACAATGATTTCCACATTAAGCATGTAGCAACCGGATTACTTACCTTATCAATCCATGCTAAGCCATACATAATTTATCATCACCTTCATCAATAAAGTCCAGCTTCTTCCATAGCTAACATCCTTAAACACAATAATCAAAGTATACTTAAAACATCATTAATTAACTATAGCCATGGTTTACACAACCATTTGGCATACATAAACAACCCTTAATTATCACATAATAATATATTAATTATGTGATGATCCAACCTATAAATTATCCAACCTTTTCCCATAATAAGATTCCCCCAAAGATTACTATAATTCTATTTAAACAAACCTTATGATCATAACATGATCATATCCAACTTACCCATCTACTTCAATTTAAATAAAAAGGGTTTCACCCAATTACACTATAACATCTTAATTAGTGTATAAAACCACAATTACCCAAAACCCCCAACTTGGGTACATGAACCCTAACTCTTCAATTTATAATTAAACCCAATTAAGGATTACTCACCTTACAAGGATCATCTTTATAACTTTCCATTAGGGATGACACCCTTAATTTATCATCAATTGGTCTACAAGACCAACCCATAATTTCCCTCCATTTCTTTAAACCGACATTCCTTTATATTCAGGAAGAAATGAGAATTCTAGACCTTTAATACATAAACCTTTCTTCATTTTAAAGTTATCTCAACACTTGACACTTTTGGTCCCTCAAGCCCCTTTCTTTCTATTTTGGCCACAAGATACTTATAATAAGTTTACAATGTGGCAACTTAGGTCCCCCCTCATTTATATAACTATAACCTAACATTTATAAATTATTAGATTGACTATCGGGTTGACTAGTCAATCTCGTCAAGTCCTTAGACCATATTCATCTAGGGTAGGGCCTATTTGTATTTCGGGTTACGGTGTAACAGAACTGAACTGGAGATTGTATTTCAAGTGGATCA
Organism: Chrysanthemum makinoi; assembly: GCA_910596185.1. Classification (NCBI taxonomy): domain Eukaryota; kingdom Viridiplantae; phylum Streptophyta; class Magnoliopsida; order Asterales; family Asteraceae; genus Chrysanthemum; species Chrysanthemum makinoi. The sequence continues at coordinate 117,935,006 of OU343223.1, read as the reverse complement.
AAATCAACTGCTGCTTGATTTAGAATTGACTCGAAACCAACCTCATATAAACCCCAAACAAAACTAGGAAAAATGATATCAAGAGTACTTGAAAGCAGAGTCGGCTTCTCATTGGGAACGTTTTTAACAAACAGATAATGCTATGATTTATGAGTCTAAAAGCCTATAAAAACAAAACATTATCAAAATTGTAATGGAAATTTCTATGTAATAAGTTTTGACATGTAGAAAATTGACTATGATTTTCATGAGATGTTAGAAGTTGGTTCATTGGGTCACTAATTGACGACTTCTAAATCAGTGGGTATTGTTTTGGCTTTATTCAAGTCTTATCAATCAATTTGTGTGGACAATAGCAAAGGCAAGGAAGCTAACAAAATGCTAGTTGAATGTGCATGATTATGCTAGCTATTGACTTGACCATTTACTTTAAAGTGGTACCCAAGTGCCTTGACTAGTTCTTAGCCTTGCAAATTAGCTTATCCAAACTATGAAAAGCTATTAACCTCTTTGGAAAAAAAACTAGCCAAACTCCCTCTTATTTACCGTTCTACTTTATTATATAAATTTTTTGTTCACCTTTTTTGTTGTTAGTAAATTAAGACAATATTTATTTATTTAAAAAAACTAAAAAAACAAAACAACTTACTGAATCTTTTGAGAAAAAAGCATTTAGTTCACGAAAATTAAATTGTCATATTCAAGATTTCTGAAAATCACACCGTTTCTGTTACCACCTATGCAGGGGCGAACCTCTTTGGGGGTTTTGATTTCTAGGGTTAATAATTGATCGGATTTGGTAATTGGGATTTGAGTTTATTTGGGATTTTGGATAACAGTGATGAGAAATGGGAGGGAAATGAGAAGTCAACGGGGATGGGTGTGTTTTATTATAAAAGATAATTAGAAAAGACATAAATGCCCTTGTCATTTAATAAGATAACGGGAGAAACAAACGTCCATCTAAATTAGGACTAAAAGGGTGCATAGTTTCAAAATAGGTATTGTTGGTGTAATAAAAGTGACTTAGGGACTAAAGGTGTTATTTTGGGCAAACAACAGGGATCAAACGTGTAATTTTTTCTTTGTTTTTTGTTCACAAGGCATCTGGTATTGGGACTTGAAAAACAAAAAAGCTACTGTATAAATGTTAGTTTTGTAATTATATTTTAGAAAAATATTAAGTAAAAATAGATATGACATCACCAAATTGAATATTATATAACAACAAAAATTAAGAGCATGACACAATGGCAAAAATGACCTCACTTAAAACTATGTTTTAATAGTATTTATTTATTTATTTATTTATTTATTTATTATTTAATAATTGAAAGATTGATATTCGTTTGCTATGTTTGTGAATTATTGTATTAAGCAAATAGTGATGGTGACCTGTTACAAACTTTCTACTCTCAAACACTACTTACAGGCGACACAATTTTCTTAATTGACAAATATTTTCAAATAAAACAAACTAAACTTCATTAATAAAAATACTTAAACATTACAACAATAATTAAAAACTTAAACTAATAAAACGTAGACATTACAATACTTATTAAAAACTGAAACTAATAATCTAAGTTGTAACTGATTGCTTCCTTAAGTTGTCGAAGTTCTTGTAGTTGTCATGCGGGCATAGTTGGGTCGAGGGGTGTGTTGTAGAAAATTAAGTCTTGTGTCCGGTTTGATTATGTTGTCAATGCAAGTTGCTGACGTTGGATCTCAAGTTTCTCCCTTTTGAACTCCTAGGCTCGCCTTGCCGTTGCCTCTGCAAGCTCCAACTCTTTTTGCTTCAACTTTAAGTATTCCTCTTCCATATTCTTATTTTTTTTCCTTACTTGAATGCTTGAACTTGAAAAAGTTCTTGGCCATCGTACTAACAAATGATTTAGGTGGCTCAGGTGCTTTCTTCTTGGCTGCGTCACGACCTTTTGGTCGTGAATCTCAAGTCTCGTCCTCTTCAGAATAATCTACATCTTGGGGATTAAAAGGACCTCTTGTTGACCCTGAGGTGGTTTCCGAAGTCTTGGATTTCTTCCGACTATTCGGGGTGAAATAAGGCATCTCAACAGTTTTCCAAGCGGAATGCTTCCTCAAAACTTTCCAAAACTCCTTCAACATAAACTCATTCTTGTGAATCACGCGGTATTCGTTACAAGCTTTTTCATAGTCGTCTTCGTCATTCTCAACACTTCCGTGATTCTTCTTGATATTATCCATAATTTAACAAAAGAAACCAACCCTAGAACGAATCCTACCCTTCCATTTGGTCGTGATGGAGTCGCAGGTTCTTTTTGAACCAGTTTCTTGTTCAATGTACGATATCACCTCCTCCCAAAACCCATTCCGGTTGATAGCGTTCCCTCTAGCCGAATTTTTACGACACATATATTCAAGCTATACAAAGCGCGACCTCTTCCTCTTTTGTCCATGGTTCGGGATTTTTGTTTGCAACATTCTTGCCTTCTCCTTTGTAGCCCGTTTTGAACCCTTATTTGATTTGATGGGTGACGTCTCTTCAACATCGTCTTCAAGACGAATAGAACCGTGGTATGAACCGTGCCCCGAACCTTGGCCCATCGAAGCATCTTGAGTCGGGTATTGTTGAGACGTATAGTTTTGAGGAGGGTATTCCATAAAATCATCAAAATCCATCAAGATTAACATGAGCGGTGAAAACGATTGATTTGGTTTGGGAGGATTGGGAGAAATCCCATGTTAGGATGATATGACGACACCTTGGTGATTGGTTTTGATTGATATTAGGAGACCCGATGGAAATATGAACGATTGGCGTAAAATGGGTTTTGATTTTGGTTGGGTTGTGGTAGTCGTGTTTGATATTCAATACCGGGTGCACGAAAACGAATACCCCGATTTTGTGGTTGTGTTACACCGATTAATTCAAACGGTGGATCCGGTGAGAAATTCAAATTCGGGGATTTTT
>OU343223.1:117874849-117931953 GCA_910596185.1 Chrysanthemum makinoi | reverse complement strand
TAAGTATCTTGGTTACTACATTTGATAAAATACATAAACGAAGTAAATGTGTTGGAAATATCCCGAATCCCTAACCCTACCCATGAAAATCCATAACCCATGACCCAGGACCCCAAGTCTATAACCCATTGTCTATAAACAGTGATCTATTGGTACACTGACCCAAGTCCTGACCCATGACCCATGATCATGACCCAAACCCAAATAATGAGGAGCGTCGGCGATCCCACTGACCCTGGTGCTATAAGGGTCGGATCCCTCTCCAAGGTCTTGGAGGCAGAAAACATATTTTTGGTCTTTTTGCCTATAAATAGCAAACCACTTCTCACCATATTTTCACACCTTCACACATACTTTCTCTCCACCATTTCTAATATACTTAGATCATTAGGAAACATGTAAACTGTCACAATTCGCAATTTCCGGTCATTTCTCATATTTCACATTCAGCATTTCATAACGATTCGTACATGGTTTTGCATTTTTCATTAAACGTTATTTTCTTATTAAACAAACGTTATCGCGTAAACATTATTTTTGAACATTTGACCCGATACTTCCAAAAATTATTCCAATATATTTTAATACTCATATTAAGATTTTTAAAATGTTATTATTAGTTTACCCAGTGTTTTAATCTATTTCGTTATATAAATTGTTATATTTATATAAATTACGACGGTTTTCTTAAATTCAACCCGATAAATAATTATTCACTCAAATCTTTCAAGAAATGTATTTTTATAACTTTTATGACCTCAATATATTTTATCTTGACCCGTGAAATTTATTTTATCTAACGCTACCTTAAATATTCAAATGTGTATACAACTTACTAATCTTATTTAACAATACTACAAGTTACTACTATCCTCAAATAACTTTACTTCTATTACATTTATACTTTTACATAATAATAATAAGTATATGTATGTATTATTAAATGAAAGATTTACTAAGATTTTCAAGATCTTTGTTTTTAAAGTCCTACACTCCACCCTTTTACTCATTCAACACATTATTGCAAAGTCAAGATCAAAACTTTCCTCTCTTCTTCTTCCCCTCAAACTTTCGGCCACCATAGGAGATCAAAGAAGTGATCATCAAAAATTTTCTTATCAAGTTCTACACAATCTAGTAACACTCTTTGTTTAGGTTTTGAAATAAAAACCTAGGGTGTTTAGGATAAATCCTTGGTTCTCTAAACCTCATCAAGAAACTTGTAAGCCTAAAACTTCATCTCTTACTTTTTCATATATATTTTTCATACATTTCATAAGTCCATATGATCATATTTGCTCAAGTTGTAGTTTTATTCATGTTTATCAAATGTTATCACCCATATGTGTCCTATTAATTTTTATAACAAGTATGTACTAGTTAGAAGTTTATAAAAATGAGAAGTTTGAAAATGGATCATCAAAGTCTAGTTGTGATTTTTGGAGGAAATGATTGCATAAATTTTATATATGTTTATTTAAGTTTGTATATATTTTTAGCCTCACAATGAATATTTATTTTGGTTATGATCAAAGGAAGTTGTTTTACTAGTAGGATTGGTGATGAGTAGATTAAGGGATTTTGTGGTGAAGTTGTGGTTAAACAAGTAGAAAAATGGTAATTTTAAAATAAGCGCGGAAGCGCTGTCGAAAGTTATAATTTTTCCGAAAAGTTAGTCATTTTATAAGTTTTATTAAAGATTTAGAAAATAGATTTTTAGTTATGAACGTGGCTTTTTGAACGGACTAAAACGGAGTTATAACGGAAAAGATACGTGGTTTTCAAGTTACGATTTAAAAACTACCATTTTCCGGAAAATGTTTATACAGTCCGAATTTTAACTGACCCAAACAGTGGCCTTAAAATTTCTGTGAAGTCTCCGAAGTTTAAAAATATATTAGTACTCTTCATTACCTTCGCGTGGATATAAAGAACTTGAAAACGGACTTAAAACGAGTGAGTTATGGTTAACCGAACTTTGAGTCAAAAATGTGCTGAAAACACTATTCACAGCTTTAGTAAGCTGTCAGGATTTTAATCAAGGTTTTTGAGGGCCTAAACGGACGTTTCGGGGGAAACGGACCTTAAAAACGAGTTAGTTTTCCTATGTATACATTACGTGAAGTCCGATGTAAACCGATTTGTCAATTACTAAAACCGTTACATAGTTTTAACTATATTTTTACCATTAGCTCAAAAGTATTTATTTTCGACATGAAACCTTCACACATTCAAGTAACAATATTTTTATATAACTAGTTTTCAAGTAGCATATTGGGTGATACGTTTTCAAAATCATGCATTCACGACAACATATCATAACTCAAGTCATAACATTCATTTTAGGTCGCGGATAGTTTCGGGCCTCACTTTCGTGCATTTCATTTTGTTAGCATATCAACCACATCAGGTGAGTTCATACCCCGCTTTTACTCATTTAAATTCCTATAAACTATTTGGGGCGAGATACATGCTTATTTATCAAACATTTAAACTCTTTTGCCAAACAACATTACTTATACTTTAGACTTGATTGCGTTTTATACTTGATTGGGTTATATTTGATTTCATATGCATACTTGCAAACATACAAGAATTAGTGGCACCAAATTAAGTTGTTGGAGGGCTACTAATTTACAAACATACAAGAATTAGTGGCACCAAATTAAGTTGTTGGAGGGCTACTAATTTACAAACATACAAGAATTAGTGGCACCAAATTAAGTTGTTGGAGGGCTACTAATTTACAAACATGCAAGAATTAATGGCTCCAAATTAAGTTGTTGGAAGGCTATTAATTACAAACATCCCAACATGAGTTGTTGGAAGACCCTCGTGGTGACAATTATGCTTTTATCTATCATATTGCATATTTCATGATATACATACTATATTTTGGCAATGGGTTGTGAACACACAGGTTGCAAGTTTTGTATGGGCGGAACTTGGAACTGAGTGGATTTACAATGCCTTTGCTGTGTGAACATTTCTCTAAGTATTTCAAATCATTTTGTTACAAACTTATGAACTCACCAACCATTGTGTTGACACTTTTTAGCATGTTTATCTCAGGTCTTAAGGTGTTAGCATTTCATGGAGCTTTTGGGTCGCATGGCATACTTTGGAGTCTTGGGCTTTTAACAATTACCATTCGACATGTTTTGTAAACTCTTTGTGTATTATCAAACTTTGGGATTTCTTGCTTGTAAACATTAACTTATTTATCGAATGGTAAACCTTTCAAAACGTCTCATTATAGAGGTCGTTTTCTGTATCCATACTTTGTGCTATGACGTTATACCCCAATGACACTATCGTGCCGCTGCGATATTTTAGGGTGTGATGATTGGTACCAGAGCCTTGGTTATAGAGAACTAGGTTGCATTTTAGTTCCTAGACTATAACCACTCTCACGTCGATCCTTTCTTTTCCTATCACCTTACACACTTTTAGATGCGCATATGTTTTCTTAAGTATTCCTTCTAGAACCACCTCATTAGATAGCGTAGTTTCCTTGTACCAATAGGGGAGTCCCAAAATCTAGTTGGGTCATCAAAGATATGGAGCTCAGTAATGAGCACTTATCTAACTTGATCTCGTGACAGTTCTTGTTTGATGAGATGCGAGATCGAGCTAAATAAGTGTTACTATAAAGCTGGATAGATTCGATGATTTTGCCCGATGGGAGAGTTCTCTTGAGGATACTTTGGGAACTGCTGGCGACTAAACCTCTTAGTGACTTTAGCACCTAACGGAATTTCCTACATACCAAGTGCGACTCTTCCTAGATACTTACCCTAAATCCCTCCTTCACTGTTTAGAATCGGATGATAGACTGGCTACCTATTTAAGTAACACCAATCGCCGGGACATGTATGCTTGGTGGTATGTGCATGTGTGGAATGAGGCAATTATAATTATGGTGGCCAACATAATTATAAATGCGTCACAACTCACGTGGACATATGCGACCACGCATACGTAGATCGGTGTGGACACCTTAGGAACCAATTTGTGGCGTAGTATTATATTTGAGGACGTTAAGCATAGACATTGGGAATTCAACGGTTCTTTCCCTTGCAGAGATAATGGCACCAAAGAGAGTAACACGCAGTACTGGCCGAGGTGGTGCAGTACCAAGGGGTGGAATGACAGGTGGGCGTGGAGGTAGAGAAGGCGGTAGTGACATGGGTAACAATGACAACAACGCTGGCGGAAACCCTGACTTTGCCGCCATCATCGCTCAACAACTTCAAATCTTGCTTCCCACTATTGTCACACAAGTTGGAAATCATATGAATAACTAGGGAAACCACGGAACGGAATGGCGACACCACCACAATGTAGCTGGCGGTAACAACAACAACCAACAACAACAACAGAATTGGATGCACATATAAAGAATTTTCGGCATGCAAACCTGTGGAGTTTGATGGTATAGGAGGTGCTTTGGCGTATACTCGATGGGTAGAAAAGACAAAGGCAGTGATCGACATCATACTTGTGCCACACATCAGAGAGTGAAGTATGCTGCTTGCTTGTTATCAGGAAAGGCATTAACATGGTGGAACACACACTACAGGCTAGGGCAGAGAAGCACTATAGGCATGACATGGGACAATTTAAGGCGTTATTGAAAGAGGAGTCTGCCCGGGACAATGAAATGCAGAAACTGGAAGATGAATTTTATCACCACTCTATGATAGGAGCTGGTCACGCAGCCTACACTGACCGATTTCATGAGTTAGCAGACTAGTTCCTCATATGGTTACCCCTGAATCCAAGAGAATCGCGAGGTACATATATGGTCTTGTCCCCAAAATCCGTGGAACTGTGAAAACAACTGAGCCGTCTACAATACAAAGTGCGATACTGAGAGCAGGAACCCTGACAGACGAGATGGTTAGAAATGGTACGTTGAAGAGCAGTGATAAGAGGAAGGAAGCAAGTGGGTCGAATAAGCAGATAGGCGTGGTAGCAGACACAAAAGGGCAAGAGTTTTGTGGCAACTGGTACTGAACAAAGAGAGTATGCGGGTACACATCCCAAATGTGCTAAGTGTGCTTATCATCACCCGAAGACCAAGCCCTGCCGCTTATGTACAATATGCAATCAGTCGAATCACTTTTCAAGCCAGTGTAAAGAACGTGCAAGACCAATAACAACGACTAATACGGGCAACATGAGGAATAACCAAAGGACTTGCTACGAGTGCAACAGCCCAAATCACTTCCGGAATAATTGTCCCCAGTTGAATAAGCCACCGATACAAGCTCATCTAGCTATGGCAATTGAAGGAAATAACCCGAACCCTGTACTCAATATCAGTCCACCTCGAGGTCGAGCATTCTATATAGGGACCGAGGAAGCCCGCAATGCGTAACTGGTACGTTTTTCCTAGACCATTAAGTGATCCACCGTATTATTCAGATTCAGTGAGTCTCATTAGATAAGGGACCTAGACGCGTAAGTTTTGACATAAACACTTTGACCATGCACTTGATTTCGCGAAACCTTAGGGTAGAACCTTATGTATCATCGATTGAATCGCGAGGACGCGATTCTTCTATCAGGGGAAGAATGTCACAATTCGCAATTTCCGGTCATTTCTCATATTTCACATTCAGCATTTCATAACGATTCGTACATGGTTTTGCATTTTTCATTAAACGTTATTTTCTTATTAAACAAACGTTATCGCGTAAACATTATTTTTGAACATTTGACCCGATACTTCCAAAAATTATTCCAATATATTTTAATACTCATATTAAGATTTTAAAAATGTTATTATTATTTTACCCAGTGTTTTAAATCTATTTCGTATATAAATTGTTATATTTATATAAATTACGACGGTTTTCTTAAATTCAACCCGATAAATAATTATTCACTCAAATCTTTCAAGAAATGTATTTTTATAACTTTTATGACCTCAATATATTTTATCTTGACCCGTGAAATTTATTTTATCTAACGCTACCTTAAATATTCAAATGTGTATACAACTTACTAATCTTATTTAACAATACTACAAGTTACTACTATCCTCAAATAACTTTACTTCTATTACATTTATACTTTTACATAATAATAATAAGTATATGTATGTATTATTAAATGAAAGATTTACTAAGATTTTCAAGATCTTTGTTTTTAAAGTCCTACACTCCACCCTTTTACTCATTCAACACATTATTGCAAAGTCAAGATCAAAACTTTCCTCTCTTCTTCTTCCCTCAAACTTTCGCCACCATAGGAGATCAAAGAAGTGATCATCAAAAATTTTCTTATCAAGTTCTACACAATCTAGTAACACTCTTTGTTTAGGTTTTGAAATAAAAACCTAGGGTGTTTAGGATAAATCCTTGGTTCTCTAAACCTCATCAAGAAACTTGTAAGCCTAAAACTTCATCTCTTACTTTTTCATATATATTTTTCATACATTTCATAAGTCCATATAATCATATTTGCTCTAGTTGTAGTTTTATTCATGTTTATCAAATGTTATCACCCATATGTGTCCTATTAATTTTTATAACAAGTATGTACTAGTTAGAAGTTTATAAAAATGAGAAGTTTGAAAAATGGATCATCAAAGTCTAGTTGTGATTTTTGGAGGAAATGATTGCATAAATTTTATATATGTTTATTTAAGTTTGTATATATATTTTAGCCTCACAATGAATATTTATTTTGGTTATGATCAAAGGAAGTTGTTTTACTAGTAGGATTGGTGATGAGTAGATTAAGGGATTTTGTGGTGAAGTTGTGGTTAAACAAGTAGATAAAAATGGTAATTTTAAAATAAGCGCGGAAGCGCTGTCGAAATTTATAATTTTTCCGAAAAGTTAGTCATTTTATAAGTTTTATTAAAGATTTAGAAAATAGATTTTTAGTTATGAACGTGGCCTTTTGAACGGACTAAAACGGAGTTATAACGAAAAGATACGTGGTTTTCAAGTTACGATTTAAAAACTACCATTTTCCGGAAAATGTTTATACAGTCCGAATTTTAACTGACCCAAACAGTGGCCTTAAAATTTCTGTGAAGTCTTCGAAGTTTAAAAATATATTAGTACTCTTCATTACCTTCGCGTGGATATAAAGAACTTGAAGAACGGACTTAAAACGAGTGAGTTATGGTTAACCGAACTTTGAGTCAAAAATGTGCTGAAAACACTATTCACAGCTTTAGTAAGCTGTCAGGATTTTAATCAAGGTTTTGAGGGCCAAACGGACGTTTCGGGAAACGGACCTTAAAAACGAGTTAGTTTTCCTATGTATACATTACGTGAAGTCCGATGTAAACCGATTTGTCAATTACTAAAACCGTTACATAGTTTTAACTATATTTTTACCATTAGCTCAAAAGTATTTATTTTCGACATGAAACCTTCACACATTCAAGTAACAATATTTTTATATAACTAGTTTTCAAGTAGCATATTGGGTGATACGTTTTCAAAATCATGCATTCACGACAACATATCATAACTCAAGTCATAACATTCATTTTAGGTCGCGGATAGTTTCGGGCCTCACTTTCGTGCATTTCATTTTGTTAGCATATCAACCACATCAGGTGAGTTCATACCCCGCTTTTACTCATTTAAATTCCTATAAACTATTTGGGGCGAGATACATGCTTATTTATCAAACATTTAAACTCTTTTGCCAAACAACATTACTTATACTTTAGACTTGATTGCGTTTTATACTTGATTGGGTTATATTTGATTTCATATGCGTACTTGCAAACATACAAGAATTAGTGGCACCAAATTAAGTTGTTGGAAGGCTACTAATTTACAAACATACAAGAATTAGTGGCACCAAATTAAGTTGTTGGAAGGCTACTAATTTACAAACATACAAGAATTAGTGGCACCAAATTAAGTTGTTGGAGGGCTACTAATTTACAAACATGCAAGAATTAATGGCTCCAAATTAAGTTGTTGGAAGGCTATTAATTACAAACATCCCAACATGAGTTGTTGGAAGACCCTCGTGGTGACAATTATACTTTTATCTATCATATTGCGTATATTCATGATATACATACTATATTTTGGCAATGGGTTGTGAACACACAGTTTGCAAGTTTTGTATGGCTGAACTTGAACCGAAAGTGGATTTACAATGCCTTTGCTGTGTGAACATTTCTCAAAGGATTTTCAAATCATTTTATTACAAACTTATGAACTCACCAACCATTGTGTTGACACTCTTTAGCATGTTTATCTCAGGTCTTAAGGTGTTAGCATTTCATGGAGCTTTTGGGTCGCATGGCATACTTTGGAGTCTTGGGCTTTTAACAATTACCATTCGACATGTTTTGTAAACTCTTTGTGTATTATCAAACTTTGGGATTTCTTGCTTGTAAACATTAACTTATTTATCGAATGGTAAACCTTTCAAAACGTCTCATTATAGAGGTCGTTTTCTGTATCCATACTTTGTGCTATGACGTTATACCCCAATGACACTATCGTTCCGCTGCGATATTTTGGGGGTGTGACATAAACCACCCTCATCTCATATGATAATAATGCTTCTATCTTTCATTTGTTGTAAGCATACTCCCGAAGTGATCCTCCAAAGTAAGCCTAGAGATCTTGCATCCTTACCTACTGAAGTGATCACCCATCACAAGCATACAAGCATGTGAAGATCTTCTACAACAAGCTTGGGAAACTTATCATCTTCATTCACGGAAGACTAACTACATCATGCTTTGTGTTCTTGATGTTTGGTTTAGGTTTTCATATCCATTATACACATTGTCTTGGATATTGTCTAGTATCATATTCTTGTATCTATAACTAGATTAGATGGTTTATGTAACACCCCCGAAATCTTAATGACGGTGGAAGACTAATTGGTGTTACTCGAATGGAGATCATAGTCAATAATTATAGAAAACGACTCGAAAGAGGCGTTTTATTAAAAGTAGTTATCATTCATCGAAAACTCATAGTTGTTACAAAACATTGTAAATTGTTCAAGCGTTTTCCCAAAATAAAGATCATGAGTTTGAAAGAAATGACAACTTTATGTTTACACCACCAGAAAATCCTTGCCATGCCCCACCAGTGCCTTGGTCATAATCTTCACGATTACACGAGATAACATGCTTAAAAAGGTCAACAAAAATATTGAGTGAAATTCATAGATTTAAATAACAGTTGAACACAAGTATAAGAGCATGATCATTGTAAACTAACAATATCATAAAGAAAATCACAGATTATTATGCGCTAAGCTCATGCAACCAATACTCAACCGCATACATGAATTACGGTGTACGTAAGTTTTGCCCCAAAGGAGGTAATAGCCAATTACCTAATGCAATTCGAATATGGTGCGCCCCTGTTATTTCTCTATAACCAAGACGGGTTCGTTACTCCCCATAGTACTATTCACGATATCTGCGTTCACTCACGGTGACTAATGGTTCATGATACAGGGGACTTATGGCTAAATACTTAGGCAATTCCAATAATCAAGAAGCGAACATTTATGAAAAACCTTGTGTTCTAGTTTAGAGCATGTATCTCCCTCGCGGGGTTTACAAAATAAAGTAAAAGCGAGGCTATGAACTTACCTTGATAATATGAACAAGCACAAACAGATCAAGCACAATGTAGCGGAGGTTCCAAACCGAAACCTAAAAATGATGAGATGACGAGTCTCAGTTATGATGAACATTTTGGTTCGCGACCAAAATAATAGAACATTGAATATTCTTATTCAATAGATCATTGAATTGTCCAATTCAATAGTGCGCGTGCGTGCTTAACGTTTTAAGTTAATTTTGCTTGCTACATTGCCTTAGTTAATGATCATCACTTACGCATAAGTGAAATGTTTTCCCCCGTTGTGATCTCGTAAAATGATAGTGTTGTTGAGTATTTTAGCTTGTTTAGATCCCACGTGCGTTTTATCGGATTATATATATATATATATATATGTGTGTATATATATATATGTAATATATTCAACGATATCCGATAATAAGATACTCATTTGATCAAAATACTCGTTTTTACGAAGTTACGTTAAGTTTATAAGTTTTTCTAAACTTTTCCCGAATTTTACACTTTTACCCTCAAGTTACGAAAAGTACTAGTTTAGTCCTTCAAGTTTGAGAAAATGACACTTTCTACCCGAATGTATTGTTTATCAAAACTTTCAGATTTTGACAGTTTTACCCCTTGGGCAAACTACTTTTACGAAAACAGCCCTTTAAGACTTGTTTTAAGACGTTTAGACCTTAGGTTTTCCAAGTTTACACTTTTCACCCCAAACTTAACTTATAACTAGTTTTAGCAAATGACAAGTTCGGTCCTCGTGGTTTTATACGTGCACATGCACGTGAAATCATACCCCTATACTTTCAAAAATGGCCACATTAGCCCTTAGACTTTTCATGCATGTTTATTATACGTAATATATGACCCTTTAACTTTTTAAAAGTTACGGTTTTAACCCAAGGACAACAATATTTGCAATTTAAGTCCGAATACATTTTTAGAAAACGAAATCTTTGTAAAAAGATTACAAACTTATTTCTAACTCATTTTTAGTGCTTATTGGCTTATTCTTGTTCTATTGGGCCGGGTAAGAGCTTATTTAGACATGGTTTGGGCTTATTGGGCTCGTCGGTTGGCCTTTAGGCCCGTTAGTTTTTGCGTGAGGATTAAATGTGTACGAGAGTTCCTAACGATTTTTAGGAGATTTTGTAACTTTTTTATGACTTGTTTTGACATGGTTATCAAGTCCTAATGTGTATCTAGTGTGTGACCATATGTCGTAGGGTGAGATGGTGCATCTAACGTGTTTAACGTGCGACATATCATATATAAATACGTATGGGACTAAGTGTAATAAGTTGAAATGAAATGAGTTTGGTGAAAACTTACTACACTCGTCAAGAGTGGAGATGAAACAACGAGTTGAGAATGATGTCGAGACCCCTTGTTCTCCTTATAATGATATTCGACCTAATGTTTACCCAAGTTCCTTAAACCTTGCTTCTATTTGATTCCCTTTGCTCCTCTTTGATACCCACGGTGGACGATTTGTGTTGTTGTGTGAGAGTAAGTATTTGAGAGTTGAATGTGGTAATGTGTTTGTGTGTGTCTAAGTCTTGTGAGAAGGTTTATAAAGAAAAAGGTAGCATAATTTGTTTAATCTCCTTCCTACAAGTTCCTATACCTAAATCAACATGTGTGGATTGTTTTGAGGGCGTGCATGATGGCAGCAAGATATTGGGCACGAGTTCTTGTGTAGTCGACTCAAGGGGACACTAAATCCATTGGATAAACAAGTCAACATTGGTCAAACAAGATTAAAGTAGTGCTTAGGGCGTTTTTATATTAGTTTAGGGTGACTTTGGCCATATCTTGCCTCTCCTTCTCCATACTACACGCAACATGTGACCAAAGAATGGCATTGTTTATTTGTTTGTGTCTCTTGATTCCTAGTTGTGTTTGCATGATTTTCCTTTCTCTTTTCTCGACCGGTTACACAACACAAGAAGAGTGGTATCACAAATTTTCAAATCTTGTTATATTGGGTGTGTTGGGCTAGCAGCTAGGCCCAAATATTTAAGGGTGCTCGGGCTTGGTTTGTTGGATCGTGTACAAAGGCAAAGCCCAAGAGAAAATTCAAGTGTATTGGGCTCAAGTTGAGTAGAGAGGCCCAAAGGAATGAGTTGGGCTCGAAATGGGTAGTGAGGCCCAAAGGAAAATGGTGTGGGCTTGGTTCGGTGGTATACGAGGCCCAATGGTAGTTGGGTTGGGTCGTGAGGTGATATGAAGCCCAATAGGTTCCTAAGCCCAATATGATTTTAATATATTTTTATTAAAATTTATTTCGTATTTTTATAAATTTTTACATATTCGTTACGTATTTTAAGATTATCGGGATCGTGGGGAATTTTGTTCTGATCACAACGGTATATTTATGAACGCTCAAGCTGCGTTGATCATGCATATGCCAAATGATATGCAAATGTGATGTTTAGAAAATTTCATGATGATAATAATCGTGCTTAATTTCTGATTAAGGTCTTAAGTACAATAAAATTTTCCGGGAGCTTACAGTTTATGTGTTTGTGCCATAAAACACAAGGTTTGTTATGTTGGGCCACAAAATATAACGGGTGTCATAGATGTGTCGTGTTGGTCGGGTAATGGTTCCTCCTTTGTAATGGAACCCGGTATCTAGCCTTGTACCAGATAAAGTGTAGGCGACGTTGTGATAGGTTTGGTTCTACCTCGTGGAAGAACCCGGTATCTAGCCTTGTACCGGATAAAGTGTAGGCGACGTTGTGATAGGTTTGGTTCTACCTCGTGGAAGAACTCGGTGTCTAGCCTTGTACCGGATAAAGTGTAGGCGACGTTGTGTAAGGTTTTCTCCGCCGAGAATGGATTTTGTTGATCTGGTGAAGTAACTCTCAATTCGGGTACTCGGGGAGTGGAGTAGGGCGAAAAGGAGCTTCGTGACCGACCCACTATAAATCCCCGTGTTGGTTTGTGTATCCTTTTACTTATTGTTTTACTTTTATTCTTGCTTTATATTGTTGATTGTCTATGTGGTTGATGTTTATGTTTGTGATGCATACTTGGTCTTTCATATAGTCATAAACTATATTTAACACTTTACATATTATGACACGCTTGATCAAGAAACAGCAACCTGACTAATAATGGTGAAACTTGATTTATAATGAGCCATTAATCTTGCGGAATCTTATGTGATATTAAGGGGTTGGCCTTACATGCCGTAATGCGTTAAATGCATCATCGCGTCGAGATTAGCAAATGCAATGCTTTATACTATATTTGATACAAAAGTTTTAAGTTTGAAACGGAAACGTATTCACCCCCCCCCCCCCTCTACATTTTCCACACACTGTATACTAAGAAAATCGGGATCAAACGATCCCTTACATTCATTAACCATACATATACAAGCTTACTATAGGGGAAACCACAACCCCTATCTACATCTACATCTACATTGAACAGGGGAAGCAAGAACAACAAAAGAAACCACAAGTCCCCAACCCCCTACTACCTACATTCATCATAAACAACAAAAGAAACCATCCCAAAAGAAACCATCCCAGCCTCCAGTCCCCAACCCCTCACATGTACGTTTGCCTCACAGCAAACTCAACCTTGGAAATAATGTTGTCGTTAGTTTGCTTAAGCATCCTCATCAAACCCCTCATCCTTCGCATTTAAGTTGTCTGAATCCTCCTAGGCTTGTTTACATTGGACCTTGCAACTCTCGAACCTCTTAAGTTTTGGAGCTCACCAATCAGGTCTCCCTAATTTCGATCATATTAGAAAGCTTTCGGCACCTATTCATCAATTCGAGTGCATGCTGAATGTCTTCCCCAACCTCTCGTTGGTAATGGGCTAGCATAATTTCCAATATGAAAAATGAGTTACGGGCAAGCAAGAGATCAAGACAACGAGACATGTTATTGGTTAAGGAAATGATAATTTTTTTGTTAAGGCGTGTGTGTTTACGTTTGTGTGTGTAATGACGGAAGACTTTGACAATTTAATATGCAAACATGATAACTGACTTTGCAAATTTAGCCATTGAGGTCATGTCGCATTGATATCACAAATGTGGCGGCAATAAGACGAGTAAAATGACAATAATGCCCTCTGTGACGAGGCACTTAACGAGAAACATAACGAGGGTTAGCAGAAAGTAGCTCTTGGTGGCTTTTTGCAAAAATATGAAACATTAATGTCTTTTTTGCAACACTTTTTGTCTCGGTGTATTTTTTGAGCATTTGGGCTGCTTTAGGGACCATTTTTGAAATCTACCCTTTAAATTTATATCGTAACAGTTTGGTTAGTGAACACCTCACATACAAAATAAGTATTTATTGTTAAATTTTGATAAATAAAAGGCCATTATCTTTAAAAATAAGATATTGATGAATTGCTTTGATCTCAACCTAGATTATTATTTAGGCACCGGTATTCTCGATCTTGCAGGCATGACCAGAGACATGAGGGGCAAATGGCCCTCTAGCGAAAAAAATTGTAAACAGTGGAAGAAGGGAAGACGAAGATTGGAGAGCCCCCTTCTGAAAATATCTCCAACATGAAGGGTTGCAGACGACAAGACAAAAAGGGTCGGAAGAGAGACTGAGAGTAGCGGGTAAAAGGGCGAATATCTCATAGTTGTTATTGCGCTTTCTAAAGACTTTTTCCAAAAAATAAGTAAACTAACATCTCTCCTAACAAGCGAGCTACGAACCTTGCTCTTAATTACAAGTAGCTTTGATTTCGGAATAAGCTGGAAATTAAGTTAGAGAAGTTAAAGGTGTTAGTCACTATTAAGTTGCAAGTAGAGCGGAACACCGTTGACAAGGCAAAAGTCGTATGGAGAGGATGGAACACTGTTAATTTAGATTTTTTCTTCTTAAGTAGTTTCGAAGAGCCTTTATCCTTGACACACATTTTTGATTTTCCTATTACTTTGTATACTTTATTCCTTTTAACATTTTTCTGAAGACGACACAAGACGATTGGCATTCTTTCCCGTGGCAAGGATCAAGATCGGAATCTAAAAGGGTGTCACTCTCTGGAACTAGCAAAGTAGTAGAAGCAAGCAATGTTGGAAGAGTTTTGGTTAAAGTTACATTAATTCTAGAGTATATAATTCTCATTGGGTAAAGGAAGAGGGATGGGCTCATCAGATGACAAGTTGGAAGAAGGTCCAAGATTATAATATAATATGGGCTTCACACAATGGGCCTCATGAGAAAGCGCTTTGTCAGTTCGAAAAGACGATTGATCATTTGATCCTTCTACATTGCATTGCAACACTGAATGATAACAACGACACAACGTGAGATCCCCATTGCGAGAACTTTTGGACCGAAGTACCTCGTTTATCCAGCCAAGAGAGAAGCTTATCTTTCGACAACAGATTCTTGTCGACGACCAGAGCCGAAACTTTGAGGTTTGATTCAGATTCAACATTACGTTGAAGCTCGAATCTTTTATGAAAAACTTTTATAACCCGTTTAGGAATATCATCCTGTTTGCCACCCACATGATAGTATATTAAATAGACATATTTTTTTTATCTCGTAAAATACATATAAAAACATTAACTAAAACTATAATTAAAATAGTAAATATACATTTTATAGATTGAATAAGATACGTAACACACGTACACAAGTCAAGATGAGGCCAATTTCCACATGCAACAAATTCCCTTTGAATATTGCATAAACATAAATTCATCAATCTAGAATCTCATAATCAATTCGGCCGTCTTATTTTATTTTAAGCACGCCATTTATGAATAAAAACCCCATTCGTACTTAGAACTTGAATAAATCAACAGGTCTCAAAGTACACTTGTTTCTCTAATCAACTTTACCAATACGATTTGAGGGTTGATCCTTCAACATCTAGTGCAACAGAATATACAAGTGACATGAAAGAAGGGATCTGGCAAAAGAAAACCCTTGATACATCGAATTTGAAGAAACCAACTGGCTTCGTCGAGAGATTGAGGCTGTCTAGGAGGAGACCACAGTCTCCTCCATCCATGAGTTTACGAAATGATTCTCCGGCTGATGCATCATCTGATCATTTAAAGGCAAGTCCATAAACATTATTTTAGTCTATACTAACACGGATATTAATCCTTTATAATCAAGACATAAACGTTAAAAGACAAGCTATAAGTCAAAAGGTGAAAATTAAAGCAGACATCTTGAATCTATATAGAAATTAGTTATCACTGTTTGAAGTTGACATACATATTTCATACTTAAGTTGAATTTAGTAATTCATATCTTGCAGAAACCCGTACAAAAGTTTGCAAAATCAGGTAGTCTTCGGTCTCTAAGAATCTTGAGGACCAAGAGCATCTCTTCTAAATCAAAGAAGTCTTCTACTCCTGAAGATCACCATTCGAAAAGAGCTACGTGTTCTTCTATTCTAAAGGACTCCAAGTTCCATGACCAGGTCGAGCCTCAAGTGGGCATAAAAGAATCCAAAGATGTAGTTCCAGTGGAAAAGCTTTGTAGATACCAACATTGCTCTCTTAATGGCCATCATCATCACGAGCCCCCGGTTAAGCGCTTTGCATACCTAAAGCGGCGTTCTTCAAAGGACCAAAAGAGCTTAAATCCTCAAGCTCAAACGACAGATAAACGGGCTAGTAAGAAACAAGAAGTTAAGGTAACCAAAAAGAATCAAGGGGGTGACAAAAAAGAGCCAATTCCAGAAAATGAGAAATCAAACGGGTGGAATTACATAAAGAAAGTTAAACTTCTGAAAAGTTTTATCACAGAGTTAGACAAGGCAAAAAAAATCGACCCCAAGAAGCGTGGAAATGTTCCCTTAGTACCCGAGCCAGAATCTGAAAATGTGTCTTTGAGGCCTCAAGCGATTGGTGACAAGAAAAGCTACGATGAATGGATGCTTGATTACGCTCTTCAACAGGTCGTCGGTGAACTAGCTCCAACTCAGAAAAGAAAGGTTTCTTTGCTTGTCAAAGCGTTCGAAACTGTGGCTCCAAAATAGTTAGCCATATGAACCCTGAGAACGTGTATTGGTGACGGTTATTTCTGGCCCAACGTACTATCCAAATATTTTACCAACACCTGGTAGCGTTTATGCCCTTTAAGTCGTTAACGTTTCGTTGTATCTATTCCTAATAATCAAATGGATACTTTATTTTTTTTATTACTAAAATCAAAATTCACTTGCATCTTTTGTATAGGAAAAAAAACTCACGATGTTCGGTGATATTGTGTACTTGTATGAAAACTCGTATCATGAATTAGCTATGAGTCATTGACATTCACTTAAAAAAAATAAAGTCTAGAAAGCACAAGGAGTCAAGGACCTAGAAATTATGTGTGAAAGAATTAGAGAACCTTCTATAGTCTATTTAATTTCGTTGGTCTTATTTGACTTTATATTCATAATTTTTTCCGTTAAAAAAAGGTTTATTTTTCTTATAAGGTTACTGCTTGAATTTTGCAAAAGCAAGAAAGGATAGTTTTATTATTTAACAATTAATTAATTAATGTTTTTATTTAATTTTGACTAGAAATAATATGATAAATTTAAACAATTTTTATTTTTATTTTTAATAGTGAATAATTGTTTTGAGACAATTTAAAAATCAAAGATGGACAATGATATTAGAACGGATGGATTACATTATTACTCCGTATTATAAATTTTTTTGAAACAACATATGATACAGCAATCAGCAATCGACAACCTCATGTTTTCTTCCAATATTTCTTTATCTTGTCTTGGTTGACTTTAATCCTTGTTCGTTAGGATATGTGTTTTAGTTCTCGCCTATGCGGGATAATTCTTATGTTCAAGTTTTCTAACTCATAATAAAATGCTACTAGTAAAACAAAGATAAAAGCACAAATATAGATTAATTGCATATATATCATTTCAAAAATGAATAGTTGCACATCTAGTTGTTTTACATAGATGATATTGTGTTGCCTAAATTATAAATATTAGGGCCCGTTTGATTTGTAGATATGTTTTAGATTTGGATTAAGATTTAAATTTTTACTAGTATTTAAATTTGAAGTTTAAATTAAATGAGAAGAGAGAAAAATATAATATAATAATATATTTTATATGTAATATATAAGTATAATTTTTAAATTAAAAAAAATTATTATTGTAAAAGTAAAAATGAAATTATATATGAATGATTAATATTAAAGACGGTCTCACTTAAAAGGGTAAATATAAGAAAAGTATGGAAGAGGGGTGAGGATTGCATAAAGATCTAACCATCCCCATTTATAGGTCCTGTAAAAACATACCAAAGATCAATTTTGGGCATGGTTCCTAAATTCTAATTCTACCACCTCAAACCAAACGGGCCCTAGATATTATAACAAATTCCCTTTTCTACAAATTTTATACGGGGAATTGAACATTATTATGGACTATATTAACAGAGACGGAGTCAGGATCAAATATGACCGAGTGCACAAAATCTTTTGAACCGTAATATTGGAAACACATTTCAAAGGACCGGATGCATTTAAAAAAAATAGTGTTTTTTAAAAAAATTAACACTATATCGAAAAAATTAATGGGGTTCCAGAGCACTCGCAAAAACCCCCTAGCTCCGTCCGTGACTATATAGGATGCAAGATGCAACAAGAAAATGTTGATTGATATTGTCGGGTATACTATACCAAAATATAATTAAGTACCTAGAAAAATTAAAACGTGAGTATGATAAAATATTTGATGCGTGTAAATTGTAGCATGAAAACAAAACAGAAAAGGCGACCTAAACAAGAAAATTATTCGAATTCTTTGACTTGCGCGTGAAGCACAAGACACTATATATTTTATACACATCTCAATCTGAATATTCACATAAACTTACATATTCTGCACACTGATTTCTTCAATCAAGTAATTAATGGCTGGGCTTCAACAGTTTTACTTCTTCCCTACAGATTTTCTTGACACTATTAACAAAGATCGCCCGTCTTCTCTTCCTCTTGACGTTAAAGATTGTGACGATGGTGAACCACGTGCAATAAGGTTTGCGTTACGAGATTCTGTCAATCGTAATCTCAAGAAGGTAAAAATTTCTACTGATTCCTTGCCAAAAACTAGAATGATGTTCCTGTCCAGAAACTGAAGAAGAAAGTTGATCCATAAGAGGTTCATCAGCGGGTTCAAAACTTCAAATCCATATCTTTGTTTTGTTTTACTTTTGTATAGTGTTTTTCGTTTGCTGAATTTTGTAATATTAAACAATATGTAATGAGACGGTCATTTATTTTTGGGCAAATGATTGAAAAAAATATTATAATTGTCATCATTTTTTTTAGTGGGTAGCGAACAAATTTTTGTGCTTTTATGGGTAGTCTTCTTTCAAATTAGCTTTTTTAGAGTAATATGTGACATTAAAAAAAATTCTATTAGCTAAGAGGGGCAAAAATGTTCAAAAAATTCGCAAAATACCTTAAAAAGAATAAATTTGAAAAAAAAGTACCCACAAAAGCAAAAAAAATTGTTCATTACCCACAAAAAGAAATTGTGGCAACTATTATACTTTTTTTAATCATTTGCCCTTTATTTTTGAAACGTGAAATCACTTAATTACTTTCATGATTAAAAGTTCTGAAATGTTCATTACTTGGATTCTCTTCTTATCACCATATGTACAGAGCTGCAAAGAACGCTTGAAACAAATTTAATGAGACGGTCAATATTTAACCGGTCCTTCTGTAAGCTCACTTTGTAAGAAACATATACCTTTGCAATTATGAGAAACAGTCACGCCACTTTCTAACACAAGAGTTTCTTTGACAGAGATATTAACATGTATGTGTGTCTATGTATACAGAACAACCTACTATAACTTCTTTCATATGGTGTTTTAATTTTTTATGTTTCTATCTATTAGATGATCCTCTCACTGCAACGTTGCCTACATTATAGTCCACCAATACATCTTCAACACAAGCACAAAAGCTTAAAGGTTTATATCACAACTTTAACCCCATTAAAATGTTCGCTGTATATACTCTTTTATTAACTGAAAATAAAAACTGTTATGCCATGCCGTTTGCTATTCATATTATTATTTTAAAATTTTTGTAGGTTCATTTGCGCAGAGGAGAGGACGGCAACCAAGATCTCCTAATAGACTACCGCTTGCAGACGTTACTAACTGTGAGTTACTTAGATAATCAATTAATATAGTCTTTGGCGCATTATTGGTAACTCAAGATTATAATATGTATCAAATATTGGTAACTCAACAAGAGTTTCAAGTTCACATTTCTTTCAACGTATCAACTTTCAAAACTATCTAAATAATAATGTTTTATGAAGTTTTAAACTGTCAAGATTATATGGCTATTTTCTACTTACATGAACATTCTAAACTCTTTGTATATACATTTAGGATCATATTGACATACAACAAACCCCATATTGGCCACAAATACTTTGCATCATATGTACGCTTTATAACAATAGCACTCTTTGTAACTGCTTTCATTTTTTTATAAAATTGCAAATTCCACTTCCTCTCAACACAGTTAACAATGTTAATCGTAGTAGCACGACACGTAATTCTGTGGCGACAATTACTTCCCAAATAACTCCAGTTGGTGCGACACGTCAACGACAATCTCCCTTGACTGATGTTTCAAATGGTAAATTTTTAAGATCAGCATATTATTTTTGTTCAGCGTCCTTACATGTCAATGTGTTTCCATTATTCTCTTAATGATCTTTTTCAGTTTGTTTCCAAACACCCGAGTTCGTCAGGTTAATCAACGCACCAACAATACATCAACGTCTGGTGTTAAAACAACCACTCCGGCTATAATCACACAAAATTTAGCATACGAAGTTGGTGAGTCATCAAGACGACCTAAAAGGTCTAAGAGAACTGCTTTACAATCCCGAACGCCAGTTAGATTTAATCTTAATGACGAGGATGGAAATGTCAGAAAAGTATACGACAAGTACGCTGGTATATCCGAAGGTAATTATATATCTTATTTGTACATTCAATGAAACAGGGTAATAATGTTATATAAGCACATTAAATAAGTATAAAACGTGAATTTGCAGAGTACTATGACCATGGTGATCTTACATTTGAGTGCAAAGAATGTCATGCTTTGCTATGGGAAGCGGAAGCCAGAAAAGGAAACCATGGTAATCCATCAAACAAAGCGTATAGTATATGTTGTAGCAAGGGAAAAGTTCCGCCTCCTCCTCCAAAGCCGTTACACGATTTGTTTTATAATGTCGATGCAAATAGTCAGAATTTCAAAAACAACATTAGAACATACAATAGCATGTTTGCCTTTACTTCAATGGGTGGAAAGGTTGACGATTCAATCAACAGAAGAGGTCGTGCTCCATATGTTTTCCGCTTGCATAGACAAACATACTATAGTATTGGTAGTTTGCTTCCGGAACCAGGTGCTCCTCCGAAATTTGCACAGTTGTATATATATGACACAACAAACGAAAATGATAATAGAGCACGAGCATTAAGGTAATTTGCATTTCATTTATTTCCATTTATGTATAAACATGTTTTTAAAAACGAGTTGTGCAACATGTTGAATTTTGGTTTAATCAATTCAAATTATAACATGCAGTAATTCTTCGTCATCCTCGAGTCCTTCGAATTCAAAGCATCCTATCAATTGAAACATTATCAACGAGGTAAGAGAAGTATTAGACACTTCAAGTGATTTGGTACAAACATTTAGAAGGGTGCGTAACGGATACACAGAAGAAAGAGAGCAGAATATCAAAATAAAGCTCATTGCAAAGCGAGGAAAAGATGGACGAAATTACAATCTTCCCACTGCCAATGAGGTTGTTGGCCTTATTGTAGGAGACTTCGATTCATGCACAGAACAAAGAGATATTATGATAGACAAGTATCGTGAAGGTTTTCAACGTATCAATATTTTCCATCCTATGTACCTCCCCTTGCAGTACCCTTTGTTGATGCCCCGTGCGCAAGATGCGTATCATTTGAATATACCACTGAGAAAGAAAGCTGGCCAGCCAGCCACATATAAGAAGGACAAAACAATTACAATGCGACAGTGGTTTTCGTATCAAATACAGGACTGTGCTAATCAAGAAAATTTATTTACGCGTGGAGGTCGTTTGTTTCAGCAGTTTCTTGTGGATGGTTACACTATGGTTGAGACTGAGCGTTTGTATTTCCATCGATTAAAACAGTCAAAACTTAGGTGTGATACGTACTCAAATATCCATGAGAGCATTGCATCTGGAAACACAGACCCAACCGCCCTTGGAAAGCTAGTCGTCTTGCCTTCTACATTTACCGGTGGACCAAGGTACATGAAGCAAAACTATATGGATGCGATGGCTTATGTAGATGGTACGTTTGTCCGGATTTGTTCATAACAGTAACGTGCAATCCTAACTGGCCGGAGATTGCAAGAAATATGCGAGAGCATAATCTTTCAAATCCTTCATCAACTGGTCCAGTTTTATTTTAAAAACTCTTGTAAGCACATCGGGGCGATCTGAAGATGAAGTATTATGCTCTCGCATATATCTTTCAATCTCTGGCCAGTTAGGATTGCACGTTACTGTTATGAACAAATCCGGACAACCGTACCATCTACATAACGCCATCGCATCCATATAGTTTTGATTCATCTACCTTGGTCCACCGGTAAATGTTGAAGGCAAGACGATCGGCTTTCCAAGGGCGGTTGGGTCTGTGTTTCCAAATGCAATGCTCTCATGGATATTTGAGTACGTATCACACCTAAGTTTTGAATGTTTTGATCGATGGAAATACCAACACTCAGTCTCAACCATAGTGTAACCATCCACAATAAACTGCTGAAACAAACGACCTCCACGCGTAAATAAATTTTCTTGATTAGCACGGTCCTGTATTTGATACGAAAACCACTGCCACAATATCTCAATATCTCTTTGTTCTTCGCACGGGGCATCAACAAAGGGTACTGCAAAGGGAGGTACATAGGATAGAAAATACTGATACGTTGCAAACCTTCACGATACGTGTCTATTACAATATCTCTTTGTTTTGCGCATGAATCGAAGTCGCCTACAATAAGGCCAACAACCTCATTGGCAGTGGGAAGATTGTAATTTCGTTCATCTTTTCCTAGCTTTGCAATGAGCTTTATTTTGATATTCTTCTCTCTGTCTTCTGTGTATCGGTCACGCGCCCTTCTAAACGTTTGTACCAAATCACTTGAAGTGTCTAATACTTCTCTTACCTCGTTGATAATGTTTCGATTGATAGGATGCTTTGAATTCGAAGGATCGGAGGATGACGAAGAATTGTTGTAGGTTATAATTTAAATTGATTAAACCAAAATTAAAAATGCTGCACAACTCGTTTTTAAAAACATGTTTATACATAAATGGAAATAAATGAAACGCAAATTACCTTAATGCTCGTGCTCTATTATCATTTTCGTTTTCTGTGTCATATATATACAGCTGTGCAAATTTGGGAGGAGCACCTGGTTCCTGAAGCAAACTACCAATACTATAGTATGTTTGTCCATGCAAGCGGAAAACATATGGAGCACGACCTCTTCTGTTGATTGAATCGTCAACCTTTCCACCCATTGAAGTAAAAGCAAACATGTTATTGTATGTTCTATTGTTGTTTTTGAAATTCTAACTATTTGCATCGACATTATAAAACAAATCATGTAACGACTTTGGAGCAGAAGGCGGTTGTTTAATAGAAACTTTTCCCTTGCTACAGCATATACGATACGCTTTGTTTGATAGATTACCATGGTTTCCTTTTCTGGCTTCCGCTTCCCATAACAAAGCATGACATTCTTTGCACTCAAATTTCGTAGTACTCTGCAAATTCATGTTTTATACTTATTTAATTTGTTTATAAAATATTATTACCATGTTTCATTTAATGTACAAATAAGATATAGAATTACCTTCGGATATACCAGCGTACTTGTCGTATACTTTTCTGACATTTTCATCCTCGTCATTATGATTAAATCTAACTGGCGTTCGGGATTGTAAAGCAGTTCTCTTATACCTTTTAGGTCGTCTTGATGACTCAACGACTTTGTACGCTGAATTTTGTGTGATTATAGCTGGAGTGGTTGTTTTAACACCAAACGTTGATGTATTGCTGGTGCCTTGATTAACCTTACGAACCTCAGGTGTTTGGAAACAAACTGAAAAAGATCATTAAGAGAATAATGGAAACACATTGACATGTAAGGATGCTGAACAAAAATATTATGCTAATCCTAAAAATTTACTGTTTGAAACATCAGTCAAGGGAGATTGTCGTTGACGTGTCGCGCCAACTGGAGTTGTTTGGGAAGTAATTGTCGCCACAGAATTACGTGTCGTTCTACTACGATTAACATTGTTAACCGTGTTGAGAGGAAGTGGAGTTTGCGATACTATAAAAAAATGAAAGCAATTACAAAGAGTATTATTGTTACAAAGCGTACGTATGATGCAGAGTATTTGTGGCCAATATGGGGTTTGTTGTATGTCAATATGATCCTAAATGTATATACAAAGAGTTTAGGAATGTTCAT
Organism: Chrysanthemum makinoi; assembly: GCA_910596185.1. Classification (NCBI taxonomy): domain Eukaryota; kingdom Viridiplantae; phylum Streptophyta; class Magnoliopsida; order Asterales; family Asteraceae; genus Chrysanthemum; species Chrysanthemum makinoi. The sequence continues at coordinate 117,907,796 of OU343223.1, read as the reverse complement.
GTAAGTAGAAACAAATAGCCATATAATCTTAACAGTTTAAACCTTCAAGACACATTCTTATTTAGATAATCTTGAAAGTTGATACCTTGAAAAAAAGGTGAACTTGAAACTCTTGTTGAGTTACCAATATTTGACATTTTATAATCTTGACTTACCAATAATGCGCCAAAGACTATATTAATTGACTATCTATGTAACTCACAGTTCGTAACGTCTGCAAGCGGTAGTCTATTAGGAGCTCTTGGTTGCCATCCTCTCCTCTGCGCAAATGAACCTAAAAATTTTAAAATAATAACATGGATAGCAAACGACATGGCATAACAGTTTGTATTTTCAGTTAATAATAGAGTATATACATCGAACATTTTAATGGAGTTAAAGTTGTGATTAAACCTTTAAGCTTTTCTGCTTGTGTTGAAGATATATTGGTTGACCGTGATGTAGGCAACATTGCAGTGAGAGGATCATCTAATAGATAGAAACATAAAAAGTTAAAACACCATATGAAATGACATTATAGTAGGTTGTTCTGTATACATAGACACACATACATGTCAGTATCTCTGCCAAAGAAATTTTTGTGTTAGAAGGTGGCGTGGCTGTTTCTGATAATTGCAGAGGTATATGTTTCTCACAAGCTCAAGTGGCATTACAAATGAGCCGATGAGCTTCTCAAACGCGACATAGGCGCATAACGGCCATCATATAAGCTTGAAAAACACCCTTTAATGATAAAAAAAAAAGTCAAACAATGAAGCCTTCAAAATGTTTTATCGATTGTTGAGAAGAAAGATTTAGGTAAACTTTGTCTCAAGGTTTTGAACTTATAACATTTCTTTATATGTTCTATTTGTTAAAATTTGCTGCTTAAGACATGTTTTATACTACCTCCGTCCCAAAATATAAGTCTTGTTTGACTTTATGGATCCAATTTTGACCTTAAATGTTTGTGTTTGTATTATATAATACTTGATGAATATTATATCAATGAAAAATACATTTAAAACCCAACCCATTTACATAATTTGCATCAAGTATCGTATCATACAAATAAAAATATTTAAGGTCAAAGTTTGATTAATAAAGTCAAACATGACTTAAATTTTGAGACGGAGGGAGTATCATTTTTTTTACTTTATTAACACACGTAACTCTTTAATAAATAATTACTTTAAAAGATCCCCGTGAAGCCCTGGATTACGAAGAATTTCAGTATTTGTGTCGAAACACTCATGGATAACTTTATGATTTTAGTTGAGTATACTTTCTTTATTTTCAATAAAGTTTAGTGCTCATAAACTTTTGCTTACATATTCTATTGACTATTAGGTGTTCATAGAAAAATTGATATTACTATTAAATTGATTAACGCTCACATACGTCATTTGCTATTCAAGACCATCAAATTTGACTTGGGTAACAAATGAACGTTTATTAGTCTGATTATTATAACCTGTGTTGATTCACTTATAATTCCTGTTGTATCTCATTGTTTCTTTCATATATTAATGTAACACGTTTACGTTTGTTGTTTTCTTAATATCTCATTTTCATATTGCTATCAAATTGATTAGCGTTCACATACGTCATTTGCTATTCAAGACCGTCAAATTTGGAGACGACAACGGCATCGATGTTTGTAATTTTTATTGTTACAAACTCAATTGATATTCTAATAATTATTTATTATCTCATTTTTTTCTTTCATATATTAGTGAAACATGTTTACGTTCGTTGTTTTCTTATTATCTCATATTCATATTTCTTTAAAAACCCCGCGAATTCACGGATCTTTAAGCTAGTTTAATATACAACTAGTATCACTTGAAAGTGTATAGAGGTGGAAAAACAGGTAGGTGAGGTCGGGTCACGTGTCTAGATGGATCGACGTTTAGTTGTTTCTTCTAGAAACATGAGTCTAAATTGGTCCGGTTCTAGATGGGTTGGGTCCTGGTTGACAAGATTTTATTATTATTATTATTATTATTATTATTATTATTTTTAGTAAAAGATGAAAACAGTTAAAAAAGTTTTTTTTTACTCGCCTAGACCCGTTGGGTAATTGTTATATAATTGCACTTTTTATTAAATACTTAATTAGACTCACTATTATAGTTAGGAAACCCAATGAGTCTCAAATTGCCACCTAAAAAACTGTATGACGTTTTAAATGGAAGGAAATTACTCCTTTTGTAGCTAATGGGAACACAAACATCCATTTAGTCATTAGATAAAGATGGAGGTTTGAAGATTTAGTTTTGGTGAAGAATTGAGGAAAGAAGCATAGCATTTAACATGGATTAACACACCTTTGTGTATATCTCCTAATGGATGCATACCAACCCATATTGTAAACCGAGTTTCTTTAATATTACGCTTGGACTCTTTATGCCCCATGGGAGATGGTAAATTGAGTTGGTCTAGCTACAACCTGAAAAAGCAAGTGGGCGAGAATATATACAAGTTAAGATCCAAGAATTAAAATTGTTAACTTCTGTTACAAAGATGCTTCACACAAACTGCGGCAAGGGATGCAACTTCCAAAAGAATTTAAAATCGAAAGGCATGCCAGAAGTTGAAATCGATTGGATAATAGGTTAGTTGGCTCAAGTACATTATGGGTTATAATCCGTTAGGGTTTCTCTTCTTTACTTATGCTTTCTAAATAGTTGCTCGTTTACACATCATTGCATAAAAGTTCAATTTCCATCAAGCATTGAGTAAGAAGAAAAAACTATAATGAATGGATGCTTGATTACGCTATTCAGCATGTCATCGGTCTACTAGGTTCAAGTCTAAAACGAATAAGTTTATTCATCCTCCTACCACATGGAATTAGTTCATCCCGATTAAGGTTATCATTGCTTCTTGGAATGTCATGGATGAATGTGTCCCAACAAGAGCTATCTTGGACTCAAGATGGGTATTGACTTACATTCAGTTCTTTGCAGTATATGTGATGATGCTATTGAAAACGAAGCTCATCTCTTTACATAATTCAAAGTTGCAGTTGATTGTTGGTTGGAAAATTTATAGTGGAATCTTGGCTGCCATCTTTGCTCTTGCACCGCGGAAATGATTACTTTGACGAACCACTTAAACATGTCGGTAGCCTACACCCTTCACTTTGATGTTGTGGTTCAAACTACTGTTTGGACTCCATGGAATTTTACAAAAGAGTGTGTCTTCAAGTCTAAAAGGCCGAGTAACGGGCTTATCCTACACGACCTCATGCTTTCCTATTTTTTTTGGATCTTAAGTAGGCATAATGATAAGGATTTAAAAGGTACACTTTTGAGGGGTCATTTAAGCTCTTAATCGACCACTTTTATATTCGTTAATGCTTAATTTCGTTCCTTTTCATTTTTTAGGTCTCTTGAAGGCAAATTGCTAGAATGACACTTATTCGGACAAAAAGGCGTGAATATATGAAGAAAATGGCCAAGTCAAGATCAAGACACTCAAGCTGCTGGAATAGAAGGTGACGGGGTCAGAGTTAGAAGGGACGTCGTCGTAAGCGTGCTCCAAATTTGTGACGACTCAGTAGCGAAATTGCTATTTTATACCCGACGGCATCAGGTTTTAAAGAGTAGGGCGTCACAACTCAGACGACCTAGATTCAGATCCAGACGGCGTCAGAAGCTAAAGCTGACGGCGTCACAACCATAAGGTGACGCCGTCACAAGGTTGACGTGGTCAAGACGAAACCCTTATGGCGGCGATCCGACGGCGTCACATTTAAAGAGTGACGTCGTCGCATGTTGTAACTCTATATATAGAATTCGAATTTTCAGACTTTTAGAGAGTTAGTTTTGTGGAGTAAAACCTAAACCGAATTTTGGCTGTCTTGGGCAGTATCTTAGGGTTCTCATACCCTATTTTACAACAAGATAAGTAATTTACTTCATTGATTCAATTATGTCTTCAATTTTATGTGTGTATGCTTGCCTGTTTTCCATGTTCGGCTAATTTACCTGTGTGTTTGCTTAGATCTATGAAACCTAGGTATTGAATATTGATTGGTTGTCTCTTATCTTAATTGTGATTGACCTAGGATTGCGATAGGTCATTCGTTGTGTTTTAATGCTTGAGTAATCTTTGTGAACATTAGTTTATAATCACCTAGAGTTATTGTAGGCTAAACATCCAAAGGTAACCTTAGAGTTAGTTTATGAATCATAGAGATTTCGTAGGCAATAACCTTAAGGTAGTGTAAAAGAGTTAGGGAAAACATACCTACTAACCTTAGAAGACACAACACGTTAAGAATAAGGATGTGACAATTCAACCATCAATAGGAGATAACTAGGAGTAATAGCATCTAGGTAAACACATCTTTAATCATCATACGAGCACACATCAATTAGACATAGACTACCCCTTTGCTTAGTTAATTAGAATAGATAATAGTAGAGTAATCGGTAGAAATACCAACCCCCCAAATCCAATACCCCGAGATTCGTAATTTCAATTTTCTAAAAAATATAAAAAGATAAAAAAATAATCTTCCTTAACCCCAACCTTAGCGTAGTAATTATGGGAAACGGTGTACACTTTATTTATGAAAATCAGATTATAATTACAATAAATAAAGCGGCACGTAATTAAATAAACGAGAATGGAGGAGAAGCGACGACGGACACTATTCAACGTAATTTAAATGAAAGCAGTAAAGAGAATTGCACGAGGCTCGTGTTGAACACGATTCCCTTAAAACAGATTCGTCGTCGTTTCCCGTGGTACAACGTACGTAGTCGTTTTTACTGACGCCGGAGTAGACCACTTGCACGAAAGATCACGGAATCTGAGCATTTCGATCGAAGAGATTCTTTGGAACGTTTCATAATGGAGTTGTGTTTTCTGAATGTATAAAACCGAATGAGATGTGTTTAATATATAGGCTAAACCTATCTTGGTCACAAAGAAAAGATATTTGCTGAATATACACAATCACGCAAATCTGTTAAACATTAAACACGATTTCAAGTATCTTCCATTTATTGAAACCGGATCTGTCTAACTTGTTTACAAAGTTTAAATCGGTTCCAAAATAAATGGACACAAATCTGGAAATATTTGACAACGAAATCTGCGGCAAAAGATACGCAGCGGTATGCGAGGTTTCGGAGCTGCATTCGTGTCCGTAGGTCGAGCGGGCTCGCATGAGTTGAAGCTTCGAACCTATTTTGGCCCGAAATCACGAAATCGCACCCCCTCGCAGCTGCAGCACGTAGGTGTTGAAGTAAAACCAACAAATCATTTTGAAGGTTCATATCAAGATTTCTATATAAACACACTCCCACTTCCTTTTCTAGGCGATGTGGGATGTGTTTATTTTCCCAAATTTGTGTTTCACGTGTCCCACTTTGAGACACGATATCTCATTCATATTAACTCCATTTTGGACATACTTTAGCTCGTTGCGAAGCTCTCGTCGAGGAGAACGCAAAGCTATCGAGAAATATAAATATATATAACATATACATATATTAAATAGTGTCCAAAATTTGCAAAAACTCATTTTTGCAAAACTATTTTTCCAACAATCCCCCACATGAATGGAAATCGGTCGAAAACACACGAAAGTTTCCGTGAAATTTCTGCGGTTAAGTCTTGCATAGGATAGGTAGGTGTAACCCTTTGAACCTTCCCTTGTGAGATGCACTTAGTCTCCTAGATCTGAGTAGATGCGATGTCCTTGAACTCATCATCCATTTACGTAGACGACATTACACTTCACACAAGACTCTCCACGACGTTGTCTAGTCCTCATAGTCGTGTTCGTTATGGTCCTGAACACTAGCCACGGTTCTTGCAAGAGCTCTTAGGAATTAGCGCCCCCACATTTCCCTTCGGTTTAATCGCGACCGCTTCTCTCACATAGGTGATTTCATCTTGAATCATTAAAACATATGTTTTGTGATTTCATCTTGAATCATTATGCTTTATGATTTCATCCCGAATCATTAAAGCCATATGTTTAACCTCTCAACAAGTCACATTTGTTATAGGAATGGACTAGGAAAGTTACAATATTTAGTAACTCCCCCACATTGACGTGACTTCCCCCACATTTCTATGATTAGGTTGCCCTATTGAACCCAGATCTTGGGATCTCCAGTCAACTGGGTTAGGTTTTCCTTCATAGAAACTCATTCCTTCAAGGGCTTTAGTCCCATTCCTCTGGACGACTTACTTAATCACTCTCTGCTTAATCCTTTCGTAAGCGGATCCGCGATGTTATCCTTTGACTTCACATAGTCAATTGAGATAACGCCTGTTGAGAGTAGTTGTCGTATCGAATTATGTCGACGACGGATATGTCTGGACTTTCCATTATACATTATGCTATGAGCTCTGCCAATTGCCGATTGACTATCACAATGTATACTAATGGCCGTTACCGGTTTAGGCCACCTTGGTATGTCCTCTACGAATTGACGTAGCCATTCTGCCTCTTGTCCGCATTTATGACGCGATAAATTCGATTCCATCGTGGACTTAGCTATAACATTTGCTTGGAAGACTTCCAAGATATAGCGCCCCTCTAGTGTAAACACATATCCACTAGTCGATCTAGAATCCTTTATATCAGATATCCAATTTGCATAACTGTATCCTTCGATAACATTGGATATCGATCATAATGCGATCCATAATCGCGACGTATCTCAAATAGTGAAGTACCCTAGTCATAGTTGCCCAATGTGCATAGCTTGGGTTACTAGTATACCTACTTAGCCTGCTAACAACATATGCTAAGTCGAATCGGGTACACTGTCATTAAGTACATTAACATGCCAATAATTCTTGAATACTCTAATTGGGCAACACCTAAGCCTCTATTTTTAGATAGATGCTTACTGGTGTCAATTGGAGTTCTAGCTAGGCCGGAATCCCTCGCATTATGAGTATTAAGAATTTTGTCCACATAATGTGCTTGACATAACACAAGTCCATTATGAGTTCGTATGATCTTTATTCCAAGGATCATATCAGCCAAACCCATATCCTTCATGTCAAACTTTGATTTCAACATGTCTTTAGTAGATTTGATCATCTTGTCGTTACTGCCAACGATAAGCATATCATCAACATATAAACACAAGATTACATATCCACTATTTGTGTCTTTGACATAAACACATTTGTCGCATTCATTAATTCTGAATCCACTCTCTAGCATGGCGTGGTCAAATTTTTGATGCCATTGTTTGGGAGCTTGCTTTAAGCCATATAATGACTTAACAAGCCTACAAACTTTGTTCTCTTGTCCAGGAGCCATGAAACCCTCAGGTTGATTCATGTAGATTTCTTCTTCTAAATCTCCGTTTAGAAATGCCGGTTTCACATCCATTTGGTGAACTTCCAAATTTCTTAAAGCGGCAATAGCAAGTATCATACTAATCGAGGTTATTAGCGTAACGATTATGTATCAAATTAATCAAGACCTTCTCGTTGTCTAAATCCTTTGATTACTAATCTTGCTTTATACTTGTCAATGGTGCCATCGGCTTTCATCTTCTTCTTGAAGATCCATTTATAGCCTAGTGGTTTACAACCAGGAGGTAAATCCACGAGCTCCCAAGTATGGTTTTGTAAAATAGAATCTATTTCACTTTTAATGGCTTCTTTCCATTGAGGCCCTTCTGAGGAAGTAACCGCTTCTCGGTATGAAGTAGGTTCGTTTTCAACCATAAAAGAAACAAAATCGGGTCCAAACGATTTCTCGGTTCTTGCCCTTTTGCTTCTTCTAGGTTCAACCTCTTCTTCCTCAGTTTGATCTTGTCTCTCATCTTGGAGATCATTATCATCTCGTTGTCTCTTATCTTGGACAACTTCGTCATCTATTCTAGATGAAATTCCAGTTTCCTTCGTTAAACAAGGAAATATAGTTTCAAAGAATGAAGCATTCCTTGATTCCATTAATGTACCCTTTTGTATATCCGGATTTTTCGAATCATGTACAATGAACCGATAAGCACTGCTATTCTTAGCATATCCGATGAATATACAATCCACAAATTTAGGTCCAATCTTTTGGGCCTTGGGAGTCGGTATAGCTACCTTTGCTAGACACCCCCACACTCGTAAGTACTGATATGATGGTTTTCTTCCCATCCATAATTCATAAGGGGTCTCTTCTTTTTCCTTACGAGGTATCTTATTTAAAAGATAAGTAGCCGTCAGAATGGCTTCCCCACATGTCACGGCTTAGACCGAACTTATCAACATGGCATTAACCATTTTTTTCAAGGTACGGTTTTTCCTTTCGGCAATACCGTTACTGCGAGGTGAATAGGGAGCAGTGACCTCGTGTATAATTCCATGTTTCACACATAGGTCGTGAATGGAGACACATATTCACCTCCTCTATCACTTCGGACCACCTTGAGTTTCTTATTAAGTTGATTCTCAACGTCGCTTTTGTATAGAACAAACTTGTCTATAGCTTCATCTTTACTTTTCATAAGTAAACATAGCAATACTTTGTACAATCATCAATAAACGTGATAAAGTACTTATTGCCACATTTTGTGGGTAGTGATTTCAAATCACATATGTCAGTGTGTATCATATCAAGTTGTTCGGTTTTTCGTTCAACCGATTTGAAAGATGCTCTTGTAAGTTTGGCTTCAACACAAGTTTCACATTTATATTTTGAGTCAATATGGAAATTAGGTATGCAATTAAATTTAATCAAACGACGCATCGAATTAAAATTTACATGTCCAAGACGGCCATGCCACATATTCGAAAACTCAATCAAGTAAGCGTAAGAATTCATATTATTGATATCTTTCTTAACAACCATTACATTGAGTTTAAACATACCATTCGGGCATATCCCTACCAACATACACTTGATTCTTAGAAAGAACAAACTTATCGGACTAAACAATAAGATCGAAAACCAAACTTGTTCAACGATAACCAGACACAAGATTCTTGCGAATCTCTGGAACATACAAGACATTAGGCAACTTGAGCTCTTTCTCGGATGTCATCTTGAAGATTACATCTCCTTCGCCCGTGATTTCAGCATTGTAGAGTCACCCCCGCATCTTACGTTAGCGGCACGGTGACTGGTACGGTCACAATTGAAACACACCCCTTGGAACTTCGTTTCACAATTGCGCTTTAGGAGCAAGGTAATCAGACTTCCCTTTGCCCTTCTTGTCATTCTTTCCTTTTCCTTTGCCTTTAGCTTTGACATTGGACTTTGAAGATGACGAAACATGCTCAGCCATATTTGCCTTTGCGAGAATCGGTATATCGTGTTTTTTCTGAGCCGCTTGTTGTCCTGTTCATCTGAAGACAACAACCAAGTCTTCAACACTCATCTCCTTTCGCTTATGCTTTAGGTAGTTCTTGAATTCTACCCAGCTTGAAGGTAACTTTTCAATAATAGAAGCAACTTGAAAAGTTTCACTCAAAGTCATTCCCTCAGCATGAATGTCGTGTAGCAAAACCTGCAGATCTTGAACCTGACTCATCACATTCTTTGAATCATCCATCTTGTAATCCAAAAAACGAGCTACCACGAACTTCTTTGTACCAACATCCTCAGTTTTGTACTTGCGTTCCAATGACTCCCATAATTCTTTGGCAGTCTTGGTCTTGCAGTACACGTTGTACAAAGAAATCAACCAAACCATTCAGAACATAGTTGTGACACAAAAAATCTGAATGTTTCGTTGCTTCCAAGGCTTGAACAACCTGTTGATTAGAGGATTGACCTTCTGCAGGAGGTTCCACGTTAGGTGGGTTCTCTTTTAAGAACCGCGCAAGGTTCAAAGTAGTGAGATAAAAGAACATCTTTTGTTGCCACCTCTTGAAATTCTGCCCATTGAATTTCTCTGGTTTCTCAAAGCATGATTAGCACCGGTGTTAGTAACTAGCGCACCGGTCGCGTTAACGGGGTAGTCACAGGAGTGGTGTTTGTCATCCTGAAAGATCAAACACAAACAATTAAACAAACTGTTTTAAATGGTATCTACTTGTACCAGATCTGATTCAACAAAACTCTAGCTTGGTTTTGATGGATCGAGTAAATCAGTTTAATAGAAACTCTATCTTGGTTCGTTAAAAACGATAATAAACTGCTTAAAAACGTTATAGATCTGTTAGACCAAATCGTATGTTAAAACTGTTTTAATCGAAACTGATTTTCAAAGAAACTCAACAAGGTTTTCGACAGAAAGTTTATAAAACCGATAATTATTAATCCGATTTTTAACAAAGTGATATAAATTCGGTTAAACCGAATCTGTTTTAAGACTGTGGGAAACGGTGTACACTTTATTTATGAAAATCAGATTATAATTACAATAAATAAACGACAGTAATTAAATAACGAATGACAGAATGGAGGAGAAGCGAGAAGACGACACTATTCAACGTAATTTAAATAAAAGCGATAAAGAGAATTGCACGAGGCTCGTGTTGAACACGATTCCCTTAAAACAGATTCGTCGTCTGTTTCCCAGGGTACAACGTACGTAGCTATTGTACAGCCGGAGTAGACCACTTGCCTGAAAGATCACGGAAGCCTGAGCATTTCTGATCGAAGAGATTGCTGGAACGTTTCAGTAATGGAGTTGTGTTTTCTGAATGTATAAAAACCGAATGAGATGTGTTTAATATATAGGCTAAACCTATCTTGGTCACCAAGAAAAGATATTTGCCTGAATATACACAAATACGCAAATCTGTTAAACATTAAACACGATTTCAGTATCTTCCATTTATTGGAAACTGATTACTGTCTAACTTGTTTACAAAGTTTAAATCAGTTCCAAAAATAAATGGACACAAATCTGGAAATATTTGACAACGAAATCTGCAGCAAAAAGATACGCATGTATGCGAGGTTTCGAGTCGTGCATTCGTGTCCAGGTCGCGCGGGCTCGCATGAGTTGAAGCTTCGAACCCATTTTGGCCCGAAATCACGAAATCTGCACCCCCTGGCGCTGCGTAGGTGTTGAAGTAAAACCAACAAATCATTTTGAAGGTTCATATCAAGATTTCTATATAAACACACTCCCACTTCCTTTTCTAGGCGATGTGGGATGTGTTTATTTTCCCAAATTTGTGTTTCACGTGTCCCACTTTGAGACACGATATCTCATTCATATTAACTCTATTTTGGACATACTTTAGCTCGTTGCGAAGCTCTCGTCGAGGAGAACGCAAAGCTATCAAGAAATATAAATATATATAACATATACATATATTAAATAGTGTCCAAAATTTGCAAAAACTCATTTTGCAAAACTATTTTTTCAACAGTAATTTCTCACTAGCATTCCTATTCCCCTAGAGAACGATATCAATACATGAGGCTTACCCTAATACTACACTACAACGATTAGGTTCACTGCCTAGGGTGTTGAAAAACTTGCTCGACGAAAAGGAAGTTCCTTTGACCACGAACACGCGTTGTACGCGTATCACATAAACAACCTTTTTGTAATTTGATCAAGTCGTTTAAAACCCTCAAAATGCTCTTTGTAATTGGTTATTTCCCTTAGCTTCTTGCTATGGTTGTTTTTATTCATATTTATTGCCTTACAAAGAAAAAAAGTTCAAGTCTAAAACAAAGGTTGATTTGCTTGTCAACGCGTTCAAAAGTGGCTCCAATATAGTTAACCATATGAACCGCCCTTAGGGCTGCACATACACTGTAATTCTTTGATTTATGTATCATTTGAAAGTATGATGTTTCCTGATTAGGTATCAGGTCCTTCGGATGCCTCCGAATGACCTAATCATTCTAAACCAAACATTTTCCTCAATAGGTTAAGGATTACCTCTCCTCCATTGGAACAGTACTCCGGAGCCTCTAAGGTAACGAAGGTTAACCTAGGTCCGGAGGCAATGACGAAGGAAGTAACATTCCCTCCTTCTCGTTAGACAAACACTGCCATGTAATGTATGGCAAGGTATGGATGGAACAGGTGCCTGTTCCACAAAGATCATTGAGGACGTTATACAATAACGACAACATGATTCTCGAAAGCAAAGGCTCGTGCCTAGTAGCGATTCTCACGCCGCATAAACGACAATCACGTCTCCACAATCCTCGTTCCGTAGAGCATGAGCAATATAGCATAAGTAGAGTCGTTTCACCCTGATGGAACAACATATATACTCTCATACCGGAGCTTGTTCTCGGATACAACACGAGAGGCGAGCTAACGGTGCTTTGTCTTATTTTAGCTAAGAGATGCAGGAGGAGAGCCTAATACTTTGGAGGACCGAAGCTAAGACCATTTGCAAGAAATTGCTTAAACATTTGAACATTTTCAAATAAGCCATAAGCCTCCAAAAGAACAAGCCCATAAAAAATGGCTTATAAGAGCTTATAGCTAGTCAAATTCCTTAATACCCTTTAAAATATAATAGATTATCACGTAAAAGTTGAAAATATATGTGAATTTAATTTGATGTATTTTTATGCGATTTTACATTAATAAGTTTCAACTCTAACTAATTCGTCAAACAACTTTATAAGAATATAAATTCAACTTTCGGCTTATAATATAAGCCTCAGCCCTAAACCAACCATAGCCAGTCCAAATTAGAGCCCCCCAAAGCCCCAAATTACCTAAGGCCAATCTACCAAACATCCACACATTCTATTTTGTGACTCATGACCATCTACACAACTAGCAACATTCATGTACGTTGACGTTTGTACCATGTGTTTCTAGCAAGTCAAATGGTTTACTTTACGAATTACGAAACGTACGTAAACCATATTCACATTTTCTTCAAATCATCTAACAGATGGTCTAGATAAGAAATACATTCGTTGTACAAAATACTGGTTTGATTGAAGCTGGCATAGTTTTTGTCATCATTCATTAATAGAAAACATTCGTATAATTGACTTTGATTTAATTATAAGTTCTAGAAAAAACAAAGGATCAAACGCGACGAAACCGAAAAATTGCAAATTCTAGAAAACCAAGTGATGGGAGTCAAGATAACCTTCTAATCCGTTGGTCTTTCTTGACTTTAATTTAGTTTCTTTTTAGAAGGAGAATGATTTTTGAGGGTCATTTTATTATATTATATATTTATATTATTTTTAAAAAAATAATGGTTTTTAAGGGCACATTTTATTCCTCTATTTCGGCTTTTATGACAGAAAATTGCTAATTCTAAAAATAATATATTTGGTAATGTTTAAAACGTGGGTTAATCTAGCTGGTTCAACGGGTTAAAGTGAGATGTGATTGGTCATGGGAAATCGGTCTCTTGCAAAAAATTCGGTTAGATTAGACCAAGGTTGTAAAATCGCTGCGCTGTAGCTGCGTATAAGGCGAATGCTTAGCGATTAATCTAAGCATGCGGATTAATCGGATTAGAATTTTTATGCACAAAAATGTAATTCTAGATATTATATTATATTATATGTATAAGATAAGAATAGTGCATCAAAGTTCAAATATTTTAAGAGTTCAAATATAAACATAATACATAATTCTTCAAAGTTCATAGTCAAACATAGATATTACTCGGTTTATTGACCATTTTTAAGCGATCTTTGATCGATTAATCGGTTTGTTGATCGACTTTTAAGCGATTTTGTCCAATTTTTAAGCGATTTTGTTGACCGATTTTTAAGCGATTTTGTTCGATTAATCTGACTAGAGCGATTTTGTTCGATTTTGTCTGATTAATCGGTTTGTTGACCGATTTTTAAGCGATCTTTGACCAAACCGATTAAATAGGCCGATTATGATAAATCAAGGCGCTTAGTGAGCGATCAGCGATTATGCGGGGATTAATCGGCCGCCTTGGCCGATTTTTACAACAGATGATTAAACCATTAGAATCGAACACCAATTCTCAACCGGATCAATTAGTTCATGTATTTAGGGCCCGTTTGGTTTATAGGTGGGCTTAGATTCGGACTTAAATTTGATATGGGATTTGGATTTAAGTTAGGATTATGAGAGAAAATTTTTATTTATTTAAATAAATTTATAATAAAATAAATATAAAAAGATTGCTATTTAATAAAGAAAATGAAAATACATGGTTAAGAATAAAAGAGAGTAACTACAGGTCAAATATCAGAATGCATAGCCACTCTCGCCATTTATCCGAGGGATGTGTTATAGATACCCTTTCTATGTTGTTACATCATGAAGTTTTGGTCAAATCGTATAACCCGCGATACATACCGTACAAGCCAGCGATGCACCCAATCATTGAATACCATCCTTATGGAAGGGTGTGAATAACTTGTCCTTTTATCTGGATTGATTAGTATGGGTTTTCTCATACACATGATTTCATTATATAATTACTTGTGTCAATCAAACTTTTGTTTTGAAAAAAAATTCTTTTGTTCAATTCTATATACTCCAAGCAAACCATATTATCAATGCAAGTTCTATATCTATACTTTTATACTACTTATATAATGCATTAATAATATGGTCTGAAACTTGCCACTTCATTTTTCTATAGGTATTGTCGATATAGGTATTTTTCTATACTCTTGTGAAATCGGTTCTTGGCGCTGCCCCCATATATGCTATGTCGATATATAAAGCTCCCGTGGGTGTTTTGAGGGCATTGGAATCGATCCGTAGCAAGCTTTTTAATGGTGTTGATCCTTTGGAAAAAAAGATCACCTGGGTGGCTTGGGATAGAATTTTGTCGGCTAAGAAAAACGGGGGTCTTGGTGTGTCTAGTTTGCATGCTCTTAATAGGGCTCTTTTATTGAAGTGGGTGTGGCGTTTTTTATCTCAAGATGGCTCGATTTGGTCACAGGTTATTTATGCTATTTATGGTACTTACTTAGCTTCTCACTCGGTTAAACACTCGTCTACATGGTGCTCTATCCTTCGCGAGGTTCAGGTGTTGGCTTCTAAGGGGTTCGATTTTCTTTCCCTTTGTAAGCGGGTTGTACGGCGTTAGCACTAGATTTTGGATGGATGTTTGGATTCTAGACACGCCGTTAAGTGTTCGGTTTCCTAGATTGTTTGCTTTAGAGACGGACAAGCAGATTTCTGTCGCCTCCAAATGGGATGCGGGTTCTTTTAATGCTTCGTTCCGTCGCCAGATTAGAGATGGGGTTGAGTTGCAACAGTGGAATGACATGCTTGATATTTTAAGAATGGTTATTCTGGCTCCTTCTTCGGATCGTGGATCTGCGATGCGAATGGTGATGGTAAGTTTAAGTTAAAGAGATTCGTTCTATTATTGATGATAAGTTCCTTCCATCGTCAAATGTTGCTACTCGTTGGACTAAATTTATCCCGATCAAGGTTAATATTTTTGCTTGGCGTGCTCGTCGGATCGTCTTCGACTAGGTGTAACCTCGAGAATAGAGAGTGAGCTTAGATTCTATTTTATGTCCGCTTTGTGGTTCGGAGTCTGAAGATGTTGTGCATGTTTTGTTCCAATGTGAATTGGCTAATTCTATTTTTCGGAGGCTTTGCCGCTGGTGGGATGTTCCTTGGGCTGACATTGCTTCTTTTGAGGAGTGGGACTCTTGGTTCTTAAGTATCAGGTTTTCTAGCAAGGTTAAATTCTTTGTTGGAGGGTGTGGTTTACGCTTGGTGGCACATATGGCTCCTTAAGTAATCGAGTCATTTTTTATGCCTCTCCTCCTAGGCGATCAGTGATTTTTGATGATATTGTGTCTCGGACTTTCACGTGGTGTGGTAGTAGATGTTCTAGTTCTTTTTCTTGGAATTGTTGGTTAAAAAACCCGAACTTAATTTCCTTGTAGCTTTTCTTCTAGCTTCTTGCTAGTTCTTATAAAAATTTTTGCCGTTCAAAAAAAAAATTTCTATAGGTATTGAATAAAATTTATTCTTTAACGATACACTAATATATATATATATATATATATATTATTTTAATCTTTTATAGGTAGTGATGATAATTTTACTCTTCCAAATTACGTAAATAGTCTTTGTTGGTTTGCGAAAATTGCATCCGCTATTCCTAGGGTAAATTACATAAATGGTCCCAACCGTTTAGAGAAAATTGCATCCACCGTCCCTAAACCCTTTTGTTATCAATCCTTATACATTTTCATCCGTTTTTATATAGTTTCATTCATTTTTAAACGTTTTCGTTCGTTTTTATACGTTTTCTTACTTCTTATCCGCTTTTGTTCGTTCTTATATGTTTTCGTCCGTTTTATACGTTTTAGTCTGTTTTTATACCTTTTCGTCCATTTTATACGTTTTCATCCGTTTTTATACGTTTTCGTCCGTTTTCTATGTTTGCATACGTTTTTTGTCTGATTTAATATGTTTCTATACGTTTTTATATGTTTTCGTCCGTTTTTGTACGTTTTCATCCGTTTTTCTTACGCTTTCATACATTTTTATCAAATTTTACCCGTTTTTGTATGTTCTTATACATTTTTGTATAGCTTTGTACGCTTTTATACGTTTTTGTACATTTTTATACGTTTTTATACATTTCATACATTTTTATTCGTTTTCATACGTACAAAAGCGTATAAAAACGTAAGAAAATGTACAAAAACGGATGAAAACGTAAGAAAACGGACGAAAACGTATAAGAACATATAAAGATGGATAAATACATATGAAAACATACGAAAAAGTAGATAAACAGACAAAACGTATAAAAACAGATGAAAATAGGCAACGATATAACAACGAAAAAGTATGAAAACGAAAACAAGCAAAAACTTATAAGCGGGACGAAAACATATAGCATTATAAAACAGACAACGTATAAAAAATTGATGAAAAATATAAAAAGGGACAGCGTATATAAAATGTACAAAAACTTATAAAAAATGGATCACTTCGGTTACTAGATAAAAACGTATATAAAAATACGTAGATAAAAACGTATATAAAAACTTAGATAAAAAAGTATATAAAAAAATAGATAGATAAAAACGTATATAAAAATGTAACATGTCAAAAACATAAGGAGTGGATCCCAAAAAAAAGTTAGGGATGGTGGATGCAATTTTTGCTAAACCACAAGGACCATTTATGTAATCTACCCTAAGGACGACAGATGCAATTTTCGCAAACCCGCAGTGTATAATGATCATCACAGCTTTTCACAACCCACAATAGGTTAAAAACAGCCAATATTAGTGTAACGTTAAGGAAAAAAAACTTTATTCAATACCTATAAAGAAAATGAAGTGGCAAGTATGATATATTTTCTAAACATTAGCCCATTTAGATAAGGATGTGTGATTTTTATTAGTGTTGTAAAAAAAGCCTACAAGGCCGATTAATCGCCGCCTATGCGCTACTGGGCCACCAACCTTTTCGATTTTTTTGTAAATTGGTGAACCGTGGTCAACGGTGGTCAATGACTATCAATGATGGTTAAACTTGCCGGCAACTTGCAAACCTTGCCAGAATTATTCATAACTCGTTGTAAACTAGTTTTAATCACTTATAGTCGCTGTTTATATCTATTACAAAATGTTTTTTTAAGGAAAATTTTGTCGGGAATACCTAAAACTCGCCGGAAATACACATAACTTGCCATAAATGTCAAGCAGATTAATCACCGATTAATCATGCCTAGATTGATTACAATCTATTATGGAGTCGATTGCCCGACTACCGACTACCGATTTTTGCAACCTTGATTTTTACTATCATCTCATTTTTAACAAATGGTAGGGTGCCGCATCATAAAGTGACATGTGTCATACCTCAATTAAAAACTTACCTTTATTTTCAAATTAAAATATACTCTAAACTATTTATTTCTTTTACTCCTTCCGTCCCTAAATAAATGTCCAATATTGACTTTTTAAGTCTTTTTTTTTTTTTTTTTTCAATTTTGACCTTAAATTAATTCATTTGTGTTATGTAATACTTAATGAAAATTATACCAATAAAAATACATTTAAAACATAATGCATTCATATATTTTGCATCAAGTATTACAAAACACAAATAAAATAATTTAAGGTCAAAGTTAAAAAAATGAGACTTTGAAAGTCAATAATGGACACTTATTTAGGGACGGAGGGAGTATGATATAATTTTATTATTTAAAAATAAATACACTTTCATTTTAATTCAATATCCATTTTGATATATATTTTTTGAATTTTTAGTTTCTACATTTTTATTGGCTTTATTTTATTTTGATTTAATTTATTTACAATTTAAACCTTAATTTGAATCAATACAAACTTGATTCGTCAAAATTATATACTTATGGAGGGAGTGTTTGACGGGTAAGAGAGTGCGAGGGTCTTTGTACATGCGGTAATGATGATGTTAATATAGTGTTGCGCAAAAGCTACAGGAAACCTAAACAAACGAACACATATACTAAGCGGGTAGAAATTGCGGACATAGTTGGGTTGATAATGGCTTTTTCGTACGGTAAACCACGTCAGCTTTCCGCATCCTCACCAAAAAGTATTTCATTCACTATATATTTAATAGGATTAATTTCATATATCCTCCTACTTTCATAATTTCATATATACTAAAGGTGCAAATATTAAATATATAATGTACAATGTTTTTAATAAACGTTTGGTTATATACAAGGTTGTAAAAATCGCTAGGCGCTAGTGAGGCGGTTGGGTAAGGCCTAGCGATTAATCGGTTAGGCGAAGATTAATCGGGGATTAATCGGATTGGAATTTTTATGCACAAAATTGTAATTCTAGATATTATATTATATTATATGTATAAGATAAGCATAGTGCATCAAAGTTCAAATATTTTAAGAGTTCAAATATAAACATAATACATAATTCTTCAAAGTTCATAGTCAAACATAGATATTACTCGGTTTATTGACCATTTTTAAGCGATCTTTGACCGATTAATCGGTTTGTTGATCGACTTTTAAGCGATTTTGTCCAATTTTAAGCGATTTTGTTGACCGATTTTAAGCGATTTTGTTCGATTAATCTGACTAGAGCGATTTTGTTCGATTTTGTCTGATTAATCGGTTTGTTGACCGATTTTTAAGCGATCTTTGACCAAACCGATTAAATAGGCAGATTATGATAAATCAAAGCGAGTGAGCGTCGGCGATTATCGCGAGGATTAATCGGCCGCCTTGGCCGAATTTTACAACAGAGGTTATATATATAATTTTCAACTAAAAAAATGAGAAATATAAAATTGCCCTTTAAATATAGATATATTTATCGTCGCTGTTATACACGACCAATTGATCCACCTAGTATTGTACGAGATGCGTAAAAACCCTAGCTTGGTTAGGGATTTTATCTCGAGTTTTTTATTTGACTAAAGTCTTTCTAAAATTTATTTAATAAAAGATAGTACTTTAAAATTTATTTAACAAAAGATAGTACTTTTACATAAATCATGGTTTTTATGCATTCGATTGTTGTCGCGTTTCACATAAAAAGCTCTGAAAAAAACTACATTGTATATGTATAAATATACTATAAAACAGTTATTGTAGTGCATTTGTTGGGAATTTGTTTTGTTATAGTTATGTGTATAAAATTAGTGCCGAATGTGGTACCCAAAGGGTGAACACAGTGGACAATGATACTCTGGTGTAGTAGACTTTTGGGCACATCATGTTTAGAGTTTGTTGAAATAAGAGCATCACCAATACATTAAGTCATAAAAGACTTGATGCATTTATGATAATAAATGATTAAATTATTTTGTCTCGATAAATTCTCTCAAGTCTTTCATTGCAATGGTAAAAAGCTTTTGAAAAGCTTTTTCAAATAATGAAAAGCTTTTCATCAAACACCTCGTTGCAGATGTTCTAACAGAACCAATGTTTATCGTCTCACACAATAATTTTTGACAAGACGTTAACCAAAATTTGAAGAGGAAACATGCAACGGTGAATGAGGGGCCTTTTGGAAATGAAACACAAGCAAACTTTGAAGAGGAAACATGCAACGGTGAATGAATTTTGCCTTGGAATCCATTATTCCATCATTTGAAGGAATACATGGACAGGATCATGTGTGTGTTATCTTTTTCTTTTGCTCGTTGTGAGACAAATTGATTTAGAGGGTATGTAATACTCTTTCTAAGCCTGCTTAAAAAAATGTTACATGAAGCATGCTTATAAAGAATTAATAAATTCTCTTGGTACCATGAAAATGTAAGTTCATATGTAATGTAGACATAAAATTGCATGAAACTGACACCTTGAACACCTATAATGAAATATGAACACATGAATCTGCTTGATGGTAAAATGTTCGGTCCAACGTGTCCAAAACCGAGGACTGACCCGACACACCCGAGGTAAGACCGAATCTTCCCGAGTGGCCATCGGTCCGGTCTCGGTCCTTATAAATTGGTGTTCTTGGTCTTCGGTCCGGTTCAGGTTTGGCCGGTTCGGTCCAGTCTTAGCCCGATGCTCACCCCTATTCCTCACAATCTTTTATATAATAAAAGAATTACATCATTTCGAATTCGAAGTGTTTTTGTAAAACCCTTCTCATTGAAAAAATAATTGGACCAATAGGAGAGCTTGATTTGCCACGTAAGCAAAATCGTGTGATGTGATTGGTTAATAAAAGTCAAAATTAAAATGATTTTGGTCAAACTTTAATAAATTTGGTGGAGAAATTTGGTTGATAAAAAAAACACATAAAAATATAGGTGTTAAATTTGTGAAAATAAAAACTTAAAAAAAGAGGAGGTAATTAATAAAACTTTAGTGGTTGAATTTTTAAAAATTATATAGAGTTAAATGTAATATTATAAGCCTCTTTGTTTTTTAATAGATTTGGATTATAAACAAATACCCCCTTATACTTTATACTCTTTATACTTTATATTTTAAAAAATACAATGTATATGTTGTTTTAAAATAACAACATATAAATTTGCATAAGATTATAAGTATCAAATTTTTTTACTATATACGTTCAATAAGGATTCATTTATTTCATTTTTAAAAGTTTAATCTATGTGACACGAGTTTACATTTTAAATACGGCTAAATTACTGAAAACGAGAATATAATTATCAAATTGTAAACACGGGTTAATTTAATATAAAAATAAATATACGCGATTGTACTTATAACAATGACTCATGTAATTTTTATTTATTTATACAAGGATATCTAGAAAAACATTTTTTTTTAAACTTTAAGGAATATACTTTAGCTTTATCAATGTTTATTATGTGCTATTAAACTTGCATCATGTGTACAACATAATATCAGTAGTGAAATTTAAATAACAACATTAACATCTTTGTTAGTTAAATAAAATTAAATCATGAATTACCTGAAAGAGATTTTTACAAATATTTTATCAAATTCGAATGAATATTAATGCATAATGAAAAACTCGTGCATAAGTATTAGTTGTACTTATATCACAAATTTCATGGGCAAATTCTTATATGTGTATATACTGAACTAAAATGTTCAAATAAATTTGATTTATGTGTAAATTTCGTTCGTGCACGAAACTTAACTATATAATTATATGCAATTATCTTTAATGACATAATATTCAGTATTAATACAGAATAATTTTTATTTTTGTCAAAACCCGTCGTGCAGTATTATAACCGATAACGTGCAGGTATTATAACTAGTTATTAGGAGTGGTGAATTTCTTTGTACTTGGTTATAACTTATAATTGATTGAACTAAGTGTAATATAAAAGGTAAATCTAAAAGTATTATCTTTTGTTAAATAAATTTTAAAGTAATATTTTTTGTTAAATACATTTTAAAAATAATATGGTCGAATAAAAAACTCTTTTATCTCTGTTCTAAAGAAGCATCTAGAAATACATAAAAGTCGTTGGTGACAAAAAAATATGTTGTGCAATTGTAACATGGAAACATACACAAAGAGTGGCCAAAACAGAGCCAACAAAACCCATAACACGAGAAGAAGATTCCAAGCCTTTGACTTGCGCGTGAAGCACAAGACATGCTATAATAACCCCTTAAACATTTATTCCTATAAATATTACACATCTAAATCTTTATCTTTTATTCATCTATTATACTAACAATTCATTCTTTTTCACTTCGTATATCACTTCAATTCAAGTTTCTGGAAAAATAATGGCTGGACTTCAACAGTTTTACTTCTTCCCAACAGATTTCCTTGACACCATTAATAAAGACCATCCATCATCACTTCCACTGGATCATGCAAATAAGGACCATAACATGGAAGACAACGTTAAACACATCGAAAAGGTTGTCGTGCTAAGAGGTTCTGCCGAGAGTAAGATCAAGAATTTGAAGATCTCCAGTGATTCATTACCTAGAAGGGTGGTTCCAGTCCATAAACTCAAAGCGAAAAAAAGTTAATTTGTAAACATGTCGTGTTGCCGGGCTGGTGTTGCCTTTACGATTACTTGACATCTTGTTCGATTTCTTTTGCTTTTGTATGTATAGTATTTTGTTTGTTACGCTCTCCTTAATCTTGCAGGAGAACCATATACGTTTTTGTTACTTTTATGTAATACAAAGATTGACCAATGAAAATACCAAATTATCATAACTACATGTTCTACTACGGGCCAATAAGGTGTTTGGTGCATTTTCATGTTTAGATTGGGTAAATATGGAATTATCCCTAAGATGTTTATAAATGTAAAGAACTAAAAAGCCACATGCTAAAGAGTTAAAAATAAAATAAAAAAAGTTCCGATGCCGGGAATCGAACCCGGGTCCCCTGGGTGAAAGCCAGATATCCTAACCGCTGGACGACATCGGATTACTTGATATCTTCTAGTGTATTAAATATGAATATGTAGAAATTGAGTTTTTTTAAAGCTAGTATTAACAGAAAGTTGAAAACTTGAAATAAATGCAAATGTAATTGATTTGAGAGCCATATATCAACTGACTTCTAACACTTAAGCATAGTTACCATGGATCTCAACGGAAACAAAGGATGTCTAAAAAAAATTCAATTTTGATCAACCGAAAACATTGGCATAAACATTCTTGTTGTTGTTGATGACTGGAGATTGAAAACTTATGGATGAGTCACGCGAGCAAAAAATAAAGAATTTGAAACGACACCTTTTAGGTCGTAAAAGTAAGTCTTTATAGCGTCTATAAACTTTTATTTGATCTTGAGTTCAAGTTCAGTAAATGGCATTTATAACTTTGATTTGTACAGTAATACTTTATTATTTTTGTAATGCAAAGCCACCTGAAGAATT
This sequence comes from Chrysanthemum makinoi, assembly GCA_910596185.1. Lineage (NCBI taxonomy): Eukaryota > Viridiplantae > Streptophyta > Magnoliopsida > Asterales > Asteraceae > Chrysanthemum > Chrysanthemum makinoi. Next base: position 117,884,634 of record OU343223.1, on the reverse strand, counting down.
CCAATACAAAGCTCTTAAACAACGCAAATAACTAATTAGTGCATACATGTTTTAGGCGACCCTTTATATGAACAAATAAAAGCTGAGATTGATTCAATGCCTTCAGTTCAAGCGGATTGAAGGAGTCATAAACACTCATGAGTCATGAGCATTGACCAGCCACACCAGAGTCCTTGATAGACAACAATTACCCCAACAAGAACATACATAGTGAAAGGATGTACATTATGTTCAAACCTTTAATTGCCAAAAGTTCAACTCTATCTATAAACGTTTACAACGTTTGGGTCATAGTGGAAAAACGAGGTTGATCTTATGAACCGTGTTAGGCAAGCACATCCGTGAAGAGTCGAAAAATAGATTGTTTGGCGTGGGCTATTTTTAAAAAAGCACACCAAGTGGGAAGCGGCTGAGCACATTAATCCGATTGATCTCACCAAACATGACGAGCTATTCGGAGATGATCCGAGACCACGTCACCCGACAAACCACGTCCTTCCAAAAAAACTAAATCGGAAACCACGTCGAGCACCTCAAGCAGTAACCCGTTCAAATGAGTTTTGACTCAAACGAGATGTCGCTAAATCGACGTACAAGCTTACGAAGGAGAAAGACCAAACAATAATGAAATTGAAAGAAACGAAGTTTCTCACGACTAACACCAAGGTTTTGTTAATGATGCCTACTTCATCAACATGTAAAAAGAAGAAATAAAGAAAAATTATAACTTGCAACGAGATTAGTTGTTTACATTTTTTATTTTTTTTTTGTATTGCAATTTTTTTAAATTAATGAATGAAAAGTTAGTTTGTTTAAAAAATTGGTAAAGAAAATAAAAATAGTAAGTCTAAAAAAGTTGATGTTAATGATGTTATGAGTGAGAAATTATTTTCATATGTTATAGATGTTAAAAATAAAAATGTTAAAGTAGTACAACTTTTGGTGTTAACAGCATTATGTGACGAAAGAGGTCTAAATATGAAATCCTAAACATGTGACATCCATTAAAAAGTACATGGTATGTTTTAGCCAGATCTAAATTTCGACCCAATCAAATAAAAACATATCTTTTCTGCTTTTTTTAATCTAAAACACATAGATACATCATCAGTTGTGTTTCGAGTGAACTGAAAGTGTTCTGAGATCTGTTCAGCCGACATACCCTCAAATATGAATCCCAATGTCTTATAAAAAAACAACACTCACTCTCACACTCATCAATATCCCATCTTTAAACTTAAACTCATTCTTATAAACATAAATTTGTTACCTTTTTATCTTGAAAATCTAGAAAAGTACTAAACTTTGGTTTAATTGTGATTCAAAATGAATGGTGGTTTGTTTGGGTGGACATCATCTGCATTTGATTTGAAGTCTGGGAAGACTATATTGTTGGTTCTTTTAGTTATGGTTGGTTCTTTTTATTGTGGGACTTTTTTTGGGCGTAATTCTTCTTCAATATATGTGCAAGATGATCAGTTTGCTATGAATTATACATCTTCATCAACATCACTAGGTACCCTTTTCTTGTTTGTGCTTATGGATTTGATAACTGATGTGAAATGTTGAAGATGATGTTTGTGTTTGCTTTGTAAGATTTAGTGATTTGGGTGTGTAGATCTTATTTTAAAACATGTGTTGTGTAGTAGTTTAGTGATAATTGTGTCACGTTTCACATTAGAGGAAACAAGTTGAGTTATTTTGATAGTTATGGTAAAAATCTAAACTTTGATTACTTAAAGTAGTAGCAAGTCTTTATTAGCTGACAGATTTTGTTAATTTGGTCTCCTTAGGATTTAGGAGTTTAAAGCAATGAAATTTATCGGCTGTGAGATGTGAATGAGCTGAATTATTCTTGTAACGTACACAAGTTTGTGCTAGGAGTAGTCTTGTAGGGCCAATATACTAGATTAAGTGTATGATTGTGCTGTTTTGTATAAGTACTGACCGTTGTTCAGATGTGCACTTAAACTTTTAAGTGTTTGGGTAAAAGTGATTATGATTTTTGTTTTCCACCGATTATTTACGGGCAATATAATTAGGTTTGAAGAAATATGTGAGAACTTGCTTTTAGAAAATTCATTGTTGTAATTATGTTTATTCAATTGGGTATCATATCTCATATCTAGGAATCAGTAAATATCGGTTATTAGGCACACGAGCATTGTAAATTTGCATAATCTATATTTGTTTAGAGTAACACATTAGATTAGTGCTCATATTTATATAGGAGCTTCGTAAAAACGCTGATGGTTGAAACTTCAGTTCATTTGGTTAACTCCATGTTATCAATACCCTTAACTAATCATCAGAATATTCAAAGTCTACTTGCATTGATCGATTTTATTCTTTTATGCTGACAGGTGATCCCACATTTAGTAATAGAGTTATTCTTACTCATCGACACTCACCACTTACAATTCTAGAAACTGGGATGAACATATGCCCTATAGAATTTAATGAGCATATTCCATGCCACGATCCTTCGTACATCAACGAGCTACTTCCAAATTTAGATATCACCAAGCGAGAAGATTTAGAAAGGCATTGTCCTCCATTAGAAAGACGTTTATTTTGCTTGATACCTCCACCAATTGATTATAAGATACCCATTAGATGGCCAACTAGCGAGAGACTATGTATGGAGGAGCAATGTGAATCATACAAGAAAAGGAGGGCAAAACTGGGTGCACGAGAAGGATCAGTTATGGTGGTTTCCAGGTGGTGGTACGCATTTTAAACATGGAGCTACTGAATACATTGAGAGGTATTTTCAAAGGACTTCCTTTATGTTTTGAAATTGTGTTGATCACAAGTATATTTTGAAATCTGTGCCACAAATGTTTAAGGAGGTGTTGGAAATTAAGTATAAGCAGTTTTCTTGCTTCTCTAAATCTGATCATTTTGACCCTGAGTATTAAAAATCAGAATCATTAACGCTTATACGGATGCACCCAAACATTAAAAATTTATTATTGTGATGTGAAGTTGCAATGATCAGTATATGCTGGAGCTCACAAAATGGGCGGTCGGTTGATAGGATTGTGTTGAAACAAGTCATTTTTAGTACAAACTGTAACGGTCCAGGCTGAATCCACACACATACCTTTTTAGTCCAGTTTTTCTGAATAAAATATACAGTATAATTTATACTTAAAACATTATTACGGAAAAAACTAATAACCTCAATTTGAGTTAAAAGATTTATGGGGTTTTATCCAGAGCGGCTTTCCACCAGTACCCCATTTAGCTTTTTTTTTTTTTTTTTTTTTTTTTGACCCCTTTTGAACTGAGTGGGATATGACAGAAGCCAATTCGACTCATTTATAGTTAATGCTCTTGATTAAACAGACATCTAAAGACCCCTATCTATCTGTTGGAAACTTGGAACTAACACAAATATATCAGACATATGAGAGACAGGGCTATCTAACACTACAACACAATCTTGCATCTTTTCTAGCTTTTTGGTTTCAAGTTCTTTATTTGCCTACTCTTCTCCATTATTTTAAATTAATTGATCAGTTTTTAACTTCTGCAGATTAGGGAATATGACTACGAATGAAACAGGCGATCTTCGTTCATCTGGTATCTATCAAGTTCTTGATGTTGGCTGTGGGGTTGCCAGTTTCTCAGCTTATCTTCTTCCGTTAGATATACACACGATGTCATTTGCTCCAAAAGATGGTCATGAAAATCAAATCCAGTTCGCTTTGGAACGAGGGATTGGTACTATGATATCTGCCTTAGCTACAAAACAACTCCCCTACCCCAGTAACTCATTTGAAATGGTTCATTGCTCAAGGTGTCGTGTTGATTGGCACGAGAATGGTATTTTTTCTAGTTCAACCCGATCTTTAAACACATTTTTAGGCTAGTTAAACTCTGGTACTCAAATTTTTATATGATATGTGCAGATGGAATTCTTTTGAAAGAAGTAAACCGACTTCTTAGACCAAATGGTTATTTTGTATATTCCGCTCCTCCGGCTTATAGAAAGGACAAAGATTTTCCATTAATATGGGAGAAACTGGTGAATATAACATCTGCAATGTGCTGGAGGCTTATTGCTAAGAAAGTTCAGACAGCTATATGGATTAAAGATGTTAGTCAATCTTGTCTTCAGAACAACGCTGATCAGATGCTTGTAGAGATTTGTGATTCTGTGGATGATAAGAAATCCTCGTGGAAAATACCACTAAGAAACTGTGTACCTAGTGCCTCAGCTTCTGAGTTTCCGAAACTTCCTCCTAGACCACATCGTCAATCAGTATATTTGGAAAGTCTCAATGATATAGGTTTGTTTTCATCACCGGAAAAAAATCCTTTTTTTTGGCATTTTATTTGTTTATTCCATAATACTAATTAATAGAGTAAATTACGTAACTTGTTTCTGCGGTTTGGTAAAAATAACGGATTCGTCCCTCGTTGATACTATCTGCCAGGATGATCCCTGATTGTACTGCTTACTTTCAGTTTTGGTCTTTCAAGTATGTAACTAATTTCTCTTTCGGTCCCTAAAGAGCAACTGACTATGGACCAAAGGTGAAGCAAATAGTGCAGTTAGGGGGCCATATGCCCATATATGCAAATAGTATCGACAAGGGAGCATTTCCGTTGCTTTTATCATGCCGCTTGGACGGCTTCTGTATTTTACTCTATTATATATGTTAAAACAATCAAATATCTAAGTATTTGATCACTACCGCTTCAAACAACAGAAACACATTACGCACCTTACACCTAAATAGTATTTTCTAGAACATGTTTTATAAGAACTGATTAATTTTTATTAGTTTCTCTGATGAGTCTTGTTATGTTGACTGCAGGTATAACTCAAGAAATGTTTCTCTCAGATTCGATCTACTGGCAAGATCAAGTTCGCCATTATTGGAGGTTGATGAATACTGATGAGACATCAATTCGAAATGTAATGGACATGAATGCCCTCAATGGTGGATTTGCAGTCGCCTTTAGTACTTGGCCAGTTTGGGTGATGAATGTAGTCCCTGCAACAATGAACGATACTTTGTCAGCTATTTATGCCCGGGGCCTAATTGGCGCTTTTCATGATTGGTGAGTCAAAGTTATGAACTAAGTCAACCAAGGCTAATCAGCTTGTTTGTTTATAATGATAGATGTGATGCTAATTTACACTGCCACGTGTAGGTCTGAGGCATTTTCATCCTATCCACGCACATATGATTTGCTGCACGCAAGCTATCTATTTTCTCATTATAAGAACTGCAATGATGGTTGCTCATTGGAAGATATCATGTTAGAAATGGACCGTCTTGTACGACCTCAGGTATCAATCACCTTTTTAATCTGATAAAAGTAGCACTTCCCTTTTTGGGAGTTTTTGATGTTAAGATTATCTATTTACCCTTTATCATCGTTTACACAGGGGTTTGTCATTATTAGAGACGATGAATCCATTGTATCGAGAATAAGGGATCTTGCACCAAAGTTCCTATGGGATGCTACTTCACATGTACTTGAAAATCAACAAGGAGCATCTGAACCGGTTTTAATTTGCCAAAAGAAGTTTTGGGCAATTGTCTAATATTTATATAACCTACAATTACAGGTCTAAATTCTTAACTTGATAGTTTCTCTTTTGAATGTACTATTTATTTAGACATAAGCGCTGTAGATTAGTGTTTGTATACTAGAAACACCATTCATTCTTTCGTTCATTGTAAATTTTGTGGACCGAATATGCTCATTCATCCCTTGGTTGAGTCACCATGGAAATGGAGTTTATTGTAAGTTATATAACCATGGAATATAGGAACTTGCGTTTTTGATGTTACAGTTATAATGAACTCATGTACAACAATATATGCATTTTCTTATCTTCAACATCTTGTGAGAATCCGATTTGAACCAAGGTATTAGAAGAATAAAAATGATCCACACATGGTGTCAGTGTCAATTAAGTTGATAGACAAACTGCATCATACAAACGTTTATAACATAAAACAACATTCTAAGATACCGTTGGATATAAGTTCCAGAGTCTAGTACAAACTCGGAATCTACAATAGAGAAGAGGTCACCTTTACATAGCGAAACTAGGAAACAAGACAATTGAGACGTCTACACAGACGTTTACCAAGACAGATACAAGGTCAATTTTTGAAACTTTGAAAGTGTAAGATATGTAGCGATTGATATTATCTTCAGCCAACTCATCAAACCCTCGTAGCAGCAGATTTCCGACAATCTCCATATAGACATACCAAATTACTTGTTTTCGGTTAAGACCATGTTTCTCGACCGAAATGCATCTCCTAGAAGGTCATTCAAACCATAGATAAACACAGCAGAAAACATCTGACAGATAATTTGCTCCTTTATTTATGGAGACTCTACTAATAATTATCTAAAAATTAAAGTAGCCTACATTACAAGCTTGGGATTGCTTATTAAAACTCTGCTTAATAACCAACCTTCAAACTACTTATCTCACTAGCAAACTACTTGGTCAAACCGCTTACTGCTGGGACAAAAACTAAGGTGGAACAGGAGAACTCGCAAACAAACTATCAGCCGAGGGATCACCACGTGAACCCGAAAAACCCTGCATTCTTTTAAAATAAAGCCTATAATTTTGAAAATGACTAGCAACATTTTCCCTGGTTAACCCATCAACAGACATCAACTGCATTATGGTCTTAGGTTCAGCATTCTTAATACCTAAATGAGCAACAGCATCCACAAATCTTTTATGTAGCTCTGGAGTCCACAGAAGACTTGGTCTTTTTAAGGTTCTTGCTGGTTCCCCCATTATCACCAATACCTAGTTCAGATGAATCAAATTCATTTGAGTTTGGTTGTTGGTGGTTAAGGTGGTCATTATCAAACAAGTGATCAGTCGCAGAGTCACCACCCAAACCCGATAAACCCTCCATTCTTTCCAAATAAAGCTTATACTTTTCCCAATGACTAGCAACATCTTGTAAAGTTAACCCTGCATCAACACCCATTAACGCCAGTAGAGTCTCAGGAATAACATTCTTAACACCTAAATGAGCAACAGCACCTACAAATAGTTTATCAAGACGTGGGGTCCACACAAATGTTGCTGCTTCTGATCACCACTTATTTCATCCTGTGTCTGGTTGTTGGTTGTTGTAGTTAAGGTTTTTGTTGTTGTGTTTAAGGTTTTTATTGTCTTTCAGGTTGTTGTTGTTGTTGGTATTGGTATTGGTATTGGAAGCAAGTGCAACATTTTTTTTGCAAACAAAATTCATAATCTCATATCAAATTCATGAACCAAAATTAAAACAAAAAATTCATGTATAACATCAATTCAAGTCATGAAAATTCATGATAAACAAAATAAGCCAAGTAATCAACCATTTGGCACTAAACTATAACATCATAACTCAAAAAGTTATCATCATTATTTCCCATTTTTAATTTACCTCAAAAACAAAAATCCTAACTTGTTTCCTCATTCGCTTCTTTGGCATTTTCAGCTTCTTTAGCTTTTTCTTGTTCTAATTGATTAAGCACTTGTTGTTCAGCCATTTTCTCAGCTTGTAAAATATGAGCATAATAATCTTGATTAGCCTCCATACATTTCGTCAAAGCAGAAGTAACTTGAACACATTTTTCAACAATGTCTTCACCATTATTCTCACCTTCTTCAACACATTTTTCCCAATTTATAAATGCTTCTCTACATTCACCTCCTTTCATGTATGCACAAAATGGACATTCACCCTCTTCTTCTTCTTCCAAATCTTGATCTGGGTTCTCATTATCTTGGACTGGTTTTGATGATTCTTGATTAGGGTTTTGAGATTCTAGGGTTTTAGGGGGTTGTGGAGTGTTTTCTTGATCTGGGTTTGTTGGGTTTTCAGATGGGGTTTCAGACATGACGGCTGTGGTGGTTTTATAAGTTAAACCCTTTGTTTTGGTTTTATAAGTTAAACCCTTTGTGTTGGTTGGTTGGTGTGAAATTTTTTTATAAAAAGTCTGGATGTTTTTTATTGACTTTTTGATATTGTTGTTGTTAAGAACGCTGACGTCAGCATCATGAGAGTGACTACATGCATGAGAAAAGAAATACCAGATGGAACATAAAACAACAGCACATCCAACAGCAAAGAATAAGGAGCCAACAATGCTGCTCATTGTAAGGTGATCATGAGGAGACGAAGAAGGGTTGGTGACGGCGAGAACGGTGAACAAGAGGAGGAGGACAATGCCGGTGGTTGTTGAGGAAGAGTGGTTTGATTGTATTGAGTGGTGCAATGGTGCTTGTTAAAAGAGTGATCCTCACTCACACTGTAGCATTTACTCTTCTGATCTTCTCACAATTCCGGTTGGATTGTACACCCGAAAACAAGGGATCCACATTAAGAATAGACAAACATTAAAAAAACAAAACAACACTTCACATACTGATTCAGCGGTTCGGCTCCTCTAGCCTAATCTACTAATGAAAAACTCAAATTGATTACAAGATTGAGACGCTCAAACTCTCAATACGCTCACAGCTCATTATCATTGAACAAGCTAATTTGGCGCATCATATTTTGTTGGCTGCAGCCTGCAGGTATCACTCAAGAAATGTCTCAGTTTTGCTAGACTGGCAAGATCAACTTCTGCCATTTTTGGAGATTGATGCATGCACACCAGACATGAATTCAACACGTCTCAGACATGAATGAACTTTATGGTGGATTTACGGTCGCCTTTAGTAATTGGCTAGTTTAGGTGATGAATCTAGTCCCTGCAACCATGAACGAACTGTGTCTGCTATTTATGCCCGGGGCCTGACTGGCGCGCACTTACCATGATTGGTGAATCATGATGGGAATTGGGAACTAAGTCAACTAAGGCTAATCATCATTTTTGTTTATGAAGAAAAAGTGACGCTAATTACACTGCCGCATATAGGTCTGAGCCATTTTCATGATATCTACTCACATATGATTTCCTGCACCTGGAGCTGATTATTTTGTCACTATAAAAATGCAAATTATGGTTTGCTTAATTGGAATATATCATCCTATAAATGGACCGTCTTGTACGGCCTCAGGTATCAAGTATCTTTCTACCCTGATGTAAAAGTAGCATTTTCCTATTCGTGAAGCTTTCGGTGTTGAAATAACCTATTTAACCCTTGCCATCGTTTACACAGGGGTTTGTCATTGGAGACAATGTATGCATCTTATCAAGAATAAGGGACCTTGCATCAAAGTTCCCATACAGGTTACTTCACATGCACTTGAAAATCAACAAGGGGTATGGGTTTAATTTGCCAAAGGAGGTTCTGGGCGATAGTAAATAACCCTGCTGAGTTGTCAAGCTTGTTAATGAATCTTGGCGATTCTCACAAATTAAGATATGTGATAAAGTTGGTCGATCCAAGGTGCGATTACCCGACAAAATAGCTAAACTTATCGAATCAAGAGAGCTTTATAACAGAGCACCAGAGTAGTATTCAATATTTTCTAGTAATTATACCGCTGAGTTCAACAATTAGTTCAAACCTCTTATTCAATAAAACACTAAGCTTTACGATTATAACCTAAGTTAGATAATTAAAAATGCCTACACATTTGAATTTATTGGATCAAGCTCATTCTTTAAACTCAAACTGGGCACAGCTCGACTTAGTTATTTATATCCCCTCAAGATGACAATTCATCAGCATTTGCCTTCACTATCATCGATCATTACTGTAGAAGCGATGCCGATCACTTATTCTTACAATATACCCAATAAACCCTATTATTAAGCTTGGTATGTACTTCCATTTCTTT
>OU343223.1:117527200-117874749 GCA_910596185.1 Chrysanthemum makinoi | reverse complement strand
AAGGATGATCTTGAAACGAGGCATAGTTTTCGACATATTAACACCACCTATTTTCAACCCATAAATAATTTCCCATCTCCCGATTTTTATTCCATCAACCAAACCAACCATTTATTTTCCTTCTTTTAACTACATTTAACAAACACACCTAAACAAACCTGTTTTTAAACCAACCCCATTATAACCCCCCTTCATTCTTTCAATCTTCAGTTTCAAAGGTAACCCATTTTGTTATGTTTTTTATTATTTTTATGATTGTGAATGTGGGTTGTTATGCATTTGTGTTTATTTGATGTGATGAGATGGAAAGATTTGTTACATTGTGTTATTGGTTGAAATGTTTGGTTTTTAGGATACCCTTTTGGTTGAATTGGTAATGTGAGTTTGTGAATTTGATTCTTGTTGATGTATGATTGTGCTTTTTATTAGATCACATTGCATTATTGGTTTAGGGGTGAAAATTTAAAAGATTTGTTACATTGTGTTGTTGGTTAAAAGTTTTTGTTTTTGGGATACCCTTTTGGTTGAATTGGTAATGTTAGTTTGTGAATTTGATTCTTGTTGATGTATGATTGTGCTTTTTATTAGGGGGAAAATTTAAAAGTTACTGCATTTTGTTGGTTTTGTTTTTGGGATACCCTTTTGGTTGAATTGGTAATGTTAGTTTGTGAATTTGATTCTTGTTGATGTATGATGATTACGCATGAGTAGATCATATTGCTACATTTTATCGATTTAGTGTTCACATTTTAAATCCCCGTTTTTTGGCAAGAAAATGGATATTATTATATGATTAAATTGATGGAAGGTTTTTTAATTTGTATAATTTACTTTTGATTTGATGCAAATTTTGATGATATTGAATGAATATTAATGTGATTAGGAAAGATGTTGTTATGGTCATGTTGGATGCGATCTTAATGATATTGAATAATAAATGGATTTGGTGAAAGTGTTTGATCTTGTAAAGGGCATTAAAACACACATTTTTAGCCGTTAATCTTGAACGTGTTATAGCTGGATTGAAACGATCTAGCTAATATGTTATGGTGATTCTTGTTTTAGTTGATGATGTATCATAGATTGAATTTTTGTTTCTTTATAGAATTTAAAAGATGGCCGATGGAGAAGATATTCAGCCCCTTGTTTGCGATAATGGAACTGGAATGGTCAAGGTATTATTAAGCTTTTCGCTTGTTTGGATACAAATAAATGTTAATGTTATAGCCTTTTCGCGTGTTGGTTTTGTGATCCTGTGTTTATTGTTTATAAGGCTGGATTTGCTGGAGACGATGCACCAAGAGCAGTTTTCCCGAGTATTGTTGGACGCCCACGTCACACCGGAGTCATGGTTGGTATGGGTCAGAAAGATGCATATGTTGGTGACGAGGCTCAATCCAAAAGAGGTATCCTTACGTTGAAGTACCCTATTGAGCATGGTATTGTAAGTAACTGGGACGATATGGAGAAGATTTGGCATCACACGTTTTACAATGAGCTTCGTGTAGCTCCGGAGGAGCACCCAGTTCTTCTCACTGAAGCGCCACTTAATCCAAAAGCCAATCGTGAGAAGATGACGCAGATCATGTTCGAAACGTTTAATGCCCCTGCTATGTATGTTGCAATTCAGGCAGTTCTTTCATTGTATGCCAGTGGTCGTACAACTGGTTAGTCTCATATTTTTATTTAACTAATGTGGGACTCATAAAACATGAATTTTTTGGCTTATATTTGTTTCTTTTTGCAGGTATTGTGTTGGATTCTGGTGATGGTGTGAGTCATACTGTTCCCATTTATGAAGGGTATGCACTTCCACATGCTATCTTGCGTTTGGATCTTGCTGGTCGTGATCTGACTGATGCGTTGATGAAGATTCTTACTGAAAGAGGTTATTCGTTTACTACAACTGCTGAACGGGAAATTGTGAGAGATATGAAAGAGAAACTGGCGTATATTGCTCTTGATTATGAACAGGAACTAGAAACAGCTAAGACTAGTTCTGCAGTGGAAAAGAGCTATGAGTTGCCTGATGGGCAGGTGATCACGATTGGTGCTGAGCGTTTCAGGTGTCCTGAGGTCCTTTTCCAGCCGTCTATGATTGGGATGGAAGCTGCTGGTATTCATGAGACAACATATAATTCTATAATGAAATGTGACGTGGATATTAGGAAGGACTTGTATGGAAACATTGTTCTTAGTGGTGGTACGACTATGTTCCCTGGTATTGCTGATAGAATGAGCAAGGAAATCACTGCTTTAGCCCCAAGTAGCATGAAGATTAAGGTTGTGGCCCCACCCGAAAGGAAATACAGTGTCTGGATTGGAGGGTCAATTTTGGCATCTCTTAGCACTTTCCAGCAGGTGCGTTTCTTTCCGTTTTCTTGTTTTTTTTTCACCTGGCTAGTGTAAATCTAATAATGTATTTTTTACTGTGATTGTTGCAGATGTGGATCGCAAAGGCAGAATATGATGAATCTGGACCTTCAATTGTGCACAGGAAATGTTTCTAATCGCAGGGTAAGAAGTGAAAAAGAACAATCAGTACTATTCAGGAGACATTGTTTTGTCATTATCTCCATTCTCTCGTCTTTCCACATTAATATTCATTTAAGAGAATGAGAGCTTTGAGCAAGGCAGGTTGTTTCCCAGAATAATTTTACGAATCTTGGAAGTAGTTGAGTAGTTTTTGCTAAGGATTTATTGTCAATCAACATATCGTTGTGTTTTTTTTGTTCAATAATGCATGAACGCTGTAAGAGATTTGTTTCTATGAATGAATTACTTGTAGCAGTATCTGTTTACCTTATTTCAATTAGCCTGTATTACTTGTGGCGGGAAAAAGGTCTACGTTAATGTCAAAAAGCTCTTACGACTAGATTAAGTTTATTTTCGACTCTTGGATCTTGAGCGTGCATAACCTCATATTCTATGACCTATATAACATCTCGTAGTGTTTTCTTTTTCTGTCTTAATAACGGGCAAACACTGCAAGGAATTTGTCTGTATTTTCCTGTATACTTGTAGCAGGCAAACGCTGTAAGAGATTGTTAGAAACATCATGTCAATCTCAAAACTGTTCTTACTTGCAAGCTTTTACGAGTATGGCAAGTTTTACTGTCAATTTTTAATGGATATAAGATCTTTGATGGTTCATAACCTCGAATCCTATGATTTGTATAATAATGTTATTTAAAAGAACATGATAGAGTTCTAATCATTGAAATAAAACCTAGCTGAGTACTAATGTATGAACTATGTTCTGGACTTTTCATTAATGTAATCACACTAAGGCCACTTGGGACATAAACTAATCAAGATAATCTTTTACATTGTATTAGCCCAGAAAGTCACATCCTTTACTTATCTACACTTTTTAAATTTATTTGTCAACTTATCGTTTTATTTTTTATTTTTTTTTAAGTATAAAGAAAGACAAGTAGTAAATGTTACATGTCATTATTTTATGAGGGAAAAAAAACGCATTTTTAGTTTCATAATAGGTGTTCATTTTGAAAATACACACATTTTTTAAAACTAGATGAGTACCAAGACAACAACGTGATTTTATAACGACAGATCGTTTAATGATAAAAAAAGAAGTTTATGGGTTATAAACGAAAAATAATATAAGATTTGGGGATTAAATATAATGTTTTGAAATCCGGTTCGACCTGGGTGGTTCAACCGGTTGAACCGTTCCGGTCGGAAAACGTGTTGATTTAAACCGAGTCAACCAGATGGGTTGGATCTAAAACGGGTCAAATTAAACCGGGTCAACCCACCGGGTTTGAAACGTCCCGGGTCAACCCGGTTCGATGTGCAGATATCAGCTTTGAAATATATGTTTTCAATATTTCCTTTTTTAGTTTCAACTTTTCATTTTTTACTTTTTGGTTTTTCTTTTATATATAGTACTAGCAGGGTACCCACGCTATGTATGGCGCATTCTCGAAATAAAATTTTGAATCGTATTTTAGTTTATTATATTTTTTTTGACAACAAATTTACGGGATCAAGAATTTTGTTTAACCCGTGTTCGCTCGAGCCCTGCTACCGTTTCGTTCGAGCTCGACTGCTTTGCCCGTTCTCTGGCTCGACCCCGCTTTGACCAGTAATTGCTCGAGCTCGGAGCCCATTTGGCCCGCTGCCTATCTCGACTTGAATATTTGTATAATGTGACTTTATTATTTGTATTATTGACATTTAATGCATTAATTGCTTTAAATTAGTTTACAATACGCTGATAATTTGTATAGTTTGGTTGCTTTAATAAAGCATTAATTGTATTTAATGACCAATTAATTGATTGACTACATTAAATATCTTGATCACATTAATAGTGCTTTGTATTTTGTACATTAAGCTTTAAGACTTGTAAGTCTTAAAATTAAGATTGATGAGAAAGATCATTAATAGTGCATTGTGTATTCTACAATAGGCTTTGTATTTTGCAAGTCTTAATTTTAAGAACATGAGGAGAGAGATTCATTCCTCTATTATAAGTAGTATGAGTAGTGTGGTACCAAGATCACGTTCTACGACAGCACTGGATGATTAACCAGATAAATAGATATCGATGAGACCTAATTCCACCCGTTTGTATATGTTTCAAGGGTCCTTTCACTTTTTCTGATTTTATGGTATAATTTAACCCATGCATTACATTAATCGGTTCCCTGTTGAACCATTGGCCTGTCCGTTTTAAAAACTATATATACTATCAACTTGTTAGCTTATATGAAGCTTTGTGTGTTTTATCAATTTGTATAATGTGTATAATTATTAGTCGATATGTATAGTTTGTATATGTCTAGTATATTTATTAAGGCCCTCTTGTATTTTAAGGCCTAGCCCATTAGTTGTTTCTCTAAAATTATCTATTGTAATCTTAAATACCGATTGTAGAGATTAATGAGAATCAAAGGGATACAATTTGCATAAGATTATAAGTATCAATTTTTTTACTATATACGTTCAATAGTGACTCATTTATTTCATTTTTAAAAGTTTAACCTATGTGGACACGAGTTTACATTTTAAATACTAAATCAAAATGAAAATATAATGTCAAATCAGTAAGACGGGTTACTTTAATATAAAAATAAATATACGTGATTGTATTTATAACAATGACTTACGTAGTTTATTTTGTCAATTCATTCTTATTGAAAACAATTGGGCCAATAGGAGAATTTCGACACCATCGCAGTTGAAAATCACGTGATTGGGTTAATAAAAGTCAAAATTAAATTGATTTTGGTTAAACTTTAATAAATTTTTTGTGGAAATATTTGGTTGATAAAAAAAACACATGAAAATATAGGTGTCAAATTTGCGAAAATAAAAACTTAAAAAAAGAGGAAGTAATTAATAAAACTTTAGTGGTTTAATTTTTAAAAATTATATAAAGTTGCTAGTAATATTATAAGCCTCCGTGTTTTTTTAATAAATTTGGGTTATAAACAAATACCTCCTTATACTTTATACCCTTTATACTTTATATATTAAAAAATACAATGTATATGTTGTTTTAAAATAACAACATATAAATTTGCATAAGATTATAAATATAAATTTTTTTACTATATACGTTCAATAATGACTCATTTATTTCATTTTAAAAGTTTAACCTATGTGGACACGAGTTTACATTTTAAATACGGCTAAATTAATGAAAACGAGAATATAATTATCAAATTGTAAGCAAGGGTTACTTTAATATAAAAATAAATATACGCGATTGTACTTATAACAATGACTTGTATAATTCTTATTTATTTATATAAGAATATCTAGAAAATTATTTTTAAAAAACTTTAAGAAGTATACTTTAATTTTATCAACGCTCATTATGTGTTATTAAACTTGCATCATGTGTATAACATAATATCAGAAGTGATATTTAAATAACTAAATCAAGATCTTTGTCAGCAAAATAAAATTAAATCTTGAGTTACCTAACAAAAAATTTTACAAATATTTTACCAAATTCTAATGAATATTAATGTATAATGAAAAACTCAAGATAAGTATTATTGTACTTATATCACAATTTTCATGGGCAAATTCTTATATGTGTATATACTTAACTAAAATGTTCAAATAAATTTGATTTATGTAAACTTTCATGCAGTAATCGAAACTTATAACTATATGATTATATGCAATTACCTTTAAAGACACAATATTCAGTATTAATACAGAATAATTTTTTTATTAAAACTTTGTGCGTGCACGAGTATTATAACTAGTTTGAGACAACAAAGATATCATCTCTATCCATTTAATTTTTTTTATTGACTAAAATATAAAAAAAAAACACTTATTTTGAGATAACATACTATAAAAAAATATGGACACTTGTTATGGACGAAGCAAGTATAACATTGATCAAAAATGGAAAATTAGAATATTTTAACTTTTTAACAAGTAGTTTTTTATAAGTATTATGTAGTGGCTATCTAACATCATATTATCCTCTTGAAACAAACAAATAAAAACCAATCTAAAAAAAGCAATGTTACATTTATAAAAAATTTACAAAATGACACTTATACAATGACTTAATAACATAATATAAAGAGGAGAGTTATTTTACATACCAAACTTTTCTTACATACAAAGGGACTCATCTCCACCATCCATCTAAAAAGAAATCAATTGCTGAGATTAAAAGCATTTTATTATTTCACATATTTTTATAATTTAATATAAACCGTTAATCGTTAAAAATAATATCGCCAGCGACGAAGATTTCTACGACTTTGATATACTTTCAAAAAAAAAAATCGCTTTTTTCATGTTTTTCGCCTTATTTTTTTTCGCTTTTCTTCGGAATTTGCATTTAAATATCATATATGATTTTACACTAATTTGAAAATCACATGTGATATTAGTGTTAAATCACATATGATATGTTATCATATATGATTTAACACTAGTATCACATGTGGTATTCAAATTAGTGTTAAATCATATATGATATTTTAATGCAAATTTCAGTAACGTAAAAAAAGGAAAAAACTTAAAAAAAAAATGTGAAAAATATGAAGAAAAAAAAATTGTCGAAAGTATATCAAAGTGCCTATCTATAGAAAGATAATTAAATGCTCGTCGCAATGATATTTTCTTTTTTGCTTAACGATTAACGGTTTGAAAGTTATTAATATTTTTTAAAAAATGATGAAAGTGAGTTTTTTAAATTGTTGGGATTAATCTCATCCATTAGATCAAATAAAAATGGATGGTGGAGATTGATCTCTTGGTATGTAAATAATTTTTTGTCCTCAAATGATCTTAAATCTGATATAAAAGGTATGAAAAAAAAAATTACTGGTATGATACAATATGAATGAATCATTACATTTAGAAAGTCATTATTTTTTTAAGATGTGACATTACTCATCCAAAAGAAGATTTTTCTTGATATAGTAACATTATTCCATTTCCATCAATCAAATCCCCATCTTAAAAGAAACACAATTATTACTTCTTCCAAACTCTGATAACAAACCCACAAGACAAGATCCACCTCGAATTCACCCTTCCTTCACTCATTAAACAAAAACCATTTCTTGTTCTTGCATCCCATCATCAGTACTAATGAAAGAAGTTGAATCATCAAATTGGCTTATTTCATCATCTTCTTCATCTAATGAATTACCAAACCCTGAAGACCTCATTCCTTTATCTCAAACCCTAATCACACCTGATCTTGCTCTTGCTTTCAACATCACAAACCACCTTAACAACAACAACAACCTTAATAATAATAACAATAATAATAATAATCTTAACTACCTTAACAACAACCCACAAGCTGTTTCAACTCCTTCTTCCCAACCAAACTCAAATGAATTTGATTCATCTGAACTTGGTACTGGAGATAATGGTGAGCCAGCAAGAACCTTAAAAAGACCAAGGCTTGTGTGGACCCCACAGCTACATAAAAGATTTGTGGATGCTGTTGCTCATTTGGGTATTAAGAATGCTGTTCCTAAGACCATAATGCAGTTGATGTCTGTTGATGGGTTGACTAGGGAGAATGTTGCTAGTCATTTGCAAAAGTATAGGCTTTATTTGAAAAGAATGCAGGGTTTGTCGGGTTCCGGGAATGGGGGTGGCTATGGTTCGGGTTCCGGGGGTGATTCCGCCACGGATAGGTTGTTTGCGAGTTCGCCTGTTCCGCCTCATTTTTTGCATCAGAATTATGATGGGTTGATGCCGTATATGCCCGTTGCTGTGTTGCAGCAGCAGCATCAGCAGCAACAGCAGCAGCAGCAGATGGGGTTGGGCGTGGGAGTGGTTGGTGGGCATGGGCATTTTAATAGGCATTTTGGGTCTGGGATTATGAGTAGGGAAATGAGTCAGGGTGTTCATAGGGTCGGGAATCCGGTTCATGGGAGTTATGTGGATGATTTGGAGAATGGTAAAGAGAAAAAGGCGTTGACTTTGTTTCCCGTTGGTGATGATTAAAAATTTGGGTAATTTCTTGATCTTTGTTAATACTTCATGAGATTGTTCCTTTAATTTAGCTATCGCTTATCAATAATGTTTATCTGGTATTCTGGTTAGCTATTCGACGTTGTTTGCTCCAAGAAGCAAACTGAAGCTTTTTGTTTCAATCATCAATACAGTAGTTTTAGGGAATGTTTGGAATTGTTGATTAATACTGCTTATATGCTTGTTGCATTTTGATACGATTCTATTAGCAGTTTTAAGTGTACATAGAAGCATACCATGAATAAATGTTTGGTGGTTGTTCAAAAAACGGAGCATATTAGTAGACTAGATTAGTTACCCGTTAATTTCACGGGCTGTTTGAGATAATTAAAAACTCAATGTGATTTTCTGATTAGATGTTTGCTCAATGGAATATACTTTGAATGAAAGAAAAAAGCCCAAAAGTCAAAATCTTTTCTCTATATAACTATTGAATTTAACGTGGTGATACATATACTAAATTCCTTCTGCCCATGAAAAATCTGAATTTGCAGCCATGAGATATGCCACTATAACCTATACGATCTTTCATTTGTGCCCAAGGAGGATAATATATAAAGCTAATAAAGAAATAACTTTATATAACTGTAGTACTATATCAAAATATCCAGATATCAAATAATAATTCTTAGAAACAAAGGTGTATAGTAGAAATTGTATAAACATGAAATAGTGAAGAACACTTTGCAACTGTAATTTACAAACCCAAGTGGCTAGAGATTGGTTGTGGGTATCGAGTAATATAATGAAGGATAAATACTGCTATTGGCATAAATTTGAAATAGATAGATGCGACGGTTGACTGTTGAAAAGTTGGGCCAATGATTATTTACAAAACGTCAATTTCCACATATGGTTGTGATGGATGGTAAACAACTACACAACTTTTCATGGTGACGTATGGTGAATGGGTGGATAATTAATTGTGTAATTGTGAAATAGTAAATGAAGTTATTTAAAAACGCTGCAAAATATGTGTGAGACTAAATCCTCTAATTAAACTACACGTGTCCTTGTTAAACTGTCTTTTATTAGAGATAAAAGGATATTGAGTGTTTAGATGGAAACGACCTTCTTTTGATTATCTGCCTATTTGTGGGTGAAATAAGCAAATTTTGAATAAACTTTTTGGGAGTTGCTTGTTCAAACTGCTTATAGGATTCTGACTATTACAACTGCTTGTTGACTAATTGATAATTGTCATGTACTCAAAGCAACTGCTTTGTTGACTATTATGTTTTATTATAGCAGAAATGCAGATGCAAATCCAAACACTATATTCTGTATTGTGTTCTATAACACCTGATTATCTCAACTTTAGATAGTTTCAAAAAATGTAAGCTGTTTAAATAAGCAATTTCAGACACCCCCTTGCTTATAAAATAACGCTTTTCACTTAGTTATTAGCCATGTCATTCCATTAAAAGTGAAACCCCATTTTTCATCATAAGATGTTTATGCAGTGTTTAAATGAGCTTGTAGGTGAAGCATTGCGTTCAGGGGACATGTTTATTAGAAGTTAATTCAACCTATGCCAGTCGGAAGTACATACCAAGCTTATTGAAAAGAGTTATTTGGTATATCTGTATATGAGTATATGGCATCATGTGAAATGTGCTTCTACAAGTATTTCATGAGTTCCTGATGGATGATAGTGAAGGCAAATGCTGATGAATTGTCATCTTTGAGGGAATGGGAGGAATTAGGACTAAGTCGCATATTCCTTAAAGTTTAAAGACTTGAGCTTGTATCCATTTTGGTAAACTTCAAATGTGTAGGCATTTTACTTCTCTTGTAACTTAGTTTAGATGTAAAAGTATGCTACTTGTTTTATTGTAAATCCAGGTTTGAACTAGACTCTTGAACTGATCTCAGATGGTATAATTACAAGAAAATATTGAATACTACTCTGGTGCTCTGTTTAAAGCTCTCTTGATTCGATAAGTTTAGACTAGAGGTGGCAATTTGTGCCCAAAATAAAAAAAATGGGCTAATTTGGGCAAATTTATAAAAGATTTGGGCGTTTAGCCCCCTCTTTTTTTTTGAAATGAGCATATATTGCCCATTTAAAAGGTAAATGGGCACAAACGGGGCACATATTTTCTATTAATTGGAGAACATTATAATTGTTTAAAAAAAAAAAAAAAACTTATAGATATAATATATTTAATTTTTTTAAATATAAATAAGGTGTTACGTTTGAGGAATTTATTTCGTCGTTTTGGGTCTTTTCTAAAGCGATTTATATAACATGCGTCCGTTTGGCCCGTGCCCATTTAGCCCGTGCCCGTTTAGCCCGTAGCCCGTGCCCGCCCGTTTTGCCACCTCTAAGTTTAGTGATTTTGTCGGATAATCGCACCTTGGATCGATCAACTTTATTACATACCCTAAATTGTTAGAATCGTTAAGATTCATTATGATTCTTCAAATACCTTCTGTTAAACCGCAAAGGTTTCATTATTATTCTACTAATATCATAAGTTGACATGCCTCTAAACTTTTCTTTGTATTCAATCAAACGCTTGTAATCATACTCGTCGTACCTATGATCCGATTAATGTACATAAGAAGATTGACAACTCAGCAGGTTATATACAATCGCCCAGAACCTCCTTTGGCAAATTAAAAGCAGTTTGTTGCCAGGTCCCTTATTCTTGATAAGATGCATATATTGTCTCCAATACTGACAAACCCCTGGTATGATGGCAAGGGTTAAATAACTTATTTCAACACCGAAAGCTTCACTAATAGGAAAATGCTACTGTTAGATAATTGATACCTGAGGTCGTACAAGACGGTCCATTTATAGCATGATATATTCCAAATAAGCAAACCATAATTTGCAGTTTTTAATTTTTTATAGTGACAAAATAATCAGCTCGGGTGCAGGGAATCATATGTGAGTGGATATCATGAAAATGGCTCAGACCTATACGCAGCAGTGTAATTAGCGTCACTTTTTCTTCATAAACAAAAATGATGACTAGCCTTAATTGACTTAGTTCTCATCATGACTCACCAATCATGTTAAGTGCACGCCAGTCAGGCCCCGGGCATGGATAGCAGACACAGTTCGTTCATGGTTGCAGGGACTATATTCATCACCTAAACTAGCCAATTACTAAAGGCGACCGTAAATCCACCATAAAGTTCATTCATGTCTAAGACGTGTTGAATTCATGTCTAGTGTGCATTCATCAACCTCCAAAAATGACAGAACTAATTGATCTTGCCAGTCTAACAAAACTGAGACATTTCTTGAGTGATACCTGCAGCCAACAACATATGATGCGCCAAATTAGCTGTTTAATAATAATGAGCTGTGAGCGTCATCTTGTAATCACAAATCTATATTGAGTTTTGCATTAGTAGATTAGGCTAGAGGAGCCGAACCGCTGAATCAATATGTGTTGTGTTGTTTTCGGTTTTTTTAATGTTTAGCTATTTGTCATGTGATCCCTTGTTTTCGGGTGTACGATCCCAACGGAATTGTGGGAAGAGTAAATGCTACAGTGTGAAGAGTAAATGCTACAGTTTGAGTGACGATCACTGTTTAAACAAGCACCACTCAATAAAATTAAACCAATCTTCTTTCTGTCCACTCAATGGCATCCTCAACAACCACGCCATCGTCCTCCTCCTCTTGTTCACGGTCCTCACCGTCACAACCACCACCGGACCATGCAAAACCATCTTCTTCATTCTTCACCAACCCTTCTTCGTCTCTTCATGATCACCTTACAATGAGCAGCATGCATTGTTGGTTCTTTATTCTTTGCAAAACCATCTGGTATTTTCTTTTGTCATGCATGTATTCACTCAACATGATGATGACGTCAGCGTTCTTAACAATAACAAGACCAAAAAGTCAATAAAAAACTTCCAGACTTTTTATAAAAAAAAAGTCACACCAACCAACCAACACAAAGGGTTTAACTTATAAAACCTTTAAAACAAAACGCCACCATAGCCGCCATGTCTGAAACCCCATCTGAAAACCCAACAAACCCAGATCAAGAAAACACTCCACAACCCCCTAAAACCCTAAACCCTAATCAAGAATCATCAAAACCAGTCCAAGATAATGAGAACCCAGATCAAGATTTGGAAGAAGAAGAAGAGGGTGAATGTCCATTTTGTGCATACATGAAAGGAGGTGAATGTAGAGAAGCTTTTATAAATTGGGAAAAATGTGTTGAAGAAGGTGAGAATAATGGTGAAGACATTGTTGAAAAATGTCATCAAGTTACTTCTGCTTTGACCAAATGTATGGAAGCTAATCAAGATTATTATGCTCCTATTTTACAAGCTGAGAAAGTGGCTGAACAGCAAGTGCTTACTCAGTTAGAACAAGAAAAAGCAAAAGAAGCTGAAAATGCCAAAGAAGCGAATGAGGCGAAAGAGGAAACAAGCTAGGATTTTTTTGGTTTTGAGGTAAACTGAAAATGGGAAATAATGATGATAACTTTTTGAGTTATGATGTTATAGTTTAGTGCCAAATGGTTGATTGCTTGGCTTATTTTGTTTATCATGAATTTTTATGACTTAAATTGATGTTATACATGAATTTATTTTAATTTTGGTGGAGACTGATGATTTGATATGGGATTATGAATTTTGTTTGCAATGTTGCACTTGCTTCCAATACCAACAACAAAAACCTTAACTACGACAACCAACAACCAAAGGGCCTCTGGTCTAGCGGTATGGAGGTTTTACCCTCCTAGGCAAGGTCTCAAGTTCGAGTCTTGTCTAGGGCGATAGGGGTTTCCTCCCGCGTGCGTAAAGGGAAGGGTGCCATTGCCTTGCTGGACCCAACCTGGTTGTGTGGGCTCGCTACGCCTTGCCATTTAGCCACAATTGCCGTTCAAAAAAAAAACGACAAACAACAACCAGACTCAGATGAAATAAGTGGTGATCATAATGAAGCAGCAACATTTGTGTGGACCCAGTCTTAATATGCTATTTGTACTCGCTGTTGCTCATTTAGGTGTTGAGAATGTTATTCCTGAGACTCTGCTGGCGTTAATGGGTGTTGATGCAGGGTTAACTTCACAAGATGTTGCTAGTCATTGGGAAAAGTATAAGCTTTATTTGGGAAGAATGGAGGGTTTATCGGGTTCGGGTGGTGACTCTGCAACTGATCACTTGTTTGATAATGACCACCTTAACCACCAACAGCCAAACTCAAATGAATTTGATTCGTCTGAACTAGGCACTGGTGATAATGGTGAACCAGAAAGAACACTAAAAAGACCAAGGCTTGTGTGGACCTCACAGTTACATTAAAGATTTGTGGATGCTGTTGCTCATTTAGGTATTAAGAATGCTGTACCTAAGACCATAATGCAGTTGATGTCTGTTGATGGGTTAACCAGGGAAAATGTTGCTAGTCATTTGCAGAAGTATAGGCTTTATTTGAAAAGAATGCCAGGGTTTTTCGGGTTCAAGTGGTGATCCCTCGGCTGATAGTTTGTTTGCGAGTTCTCCTGTTCCACCTTAGTTTTTGTCCCAGCAGTAAGCGGTTTGACTAAGTAGTTTGCTAGTGAGATAAGTAGTTTGAAGGTTGGTTATTAAGCAGAGTTTTAATAAGCAATCCCAAGCTTGTAATGTAAGGCTACTTTAATTTTTAGATAATTATTAGTATCGAGTCTCCGGATCAGATGAGGACGTAACCCACCGGATCAGAGCTGGTTGGACGAAATGGAGGGCGGCATCGGGAGTCCTTTGTGACAGGAATGTCCCTTTAAAGCTTAAGGGGAAATTCTATAGATTGGCGATTAGACCGGCTATGTTGTACGGATCCGAGTGTTGGCCCATCTCCAAGGCCCATGCTAACAGGGTAGAGGTGGCGGAACTGAGAATGCTAAGATGGACTTGTGGTAAAACCTTGCTTGACATGATCCCGAACGGAGTTTTCAGAGAAAAACTTGGAGTCGGAAATATTATCTCAAAGATGAGAGAAGGTAGGTTGAGGTGGTTCGCCATGTCGGGAGGAGACCACAAACTGCGCCGGTTAGAAGGGTTGAGCGCTAGTAGTAGATGGAGTAAGAAGGGCGACCCAATCTCGTGGGAAGATAGACTTAAGCTTGATATGTGGAGACTGGAGGACATGATCTCAGATAGGAAGGTGTGGAGATAGGATTAGGATTTGCGGTTAGATTTGATTTTTTTTTTTTTTTTTTTTTCTGCTTGAGTAGCTCTGCATTAGGTTCGTTGCTTTTTGTTTTAGCTTGGTCTTTCATAGGTTTGCCTGCTTTTCTTGCCCTTTGGTGCCTGTTTCTATGCTCTACCTTTTCCTTTAGTTTTTGGCGCCTTTTGTGTTCCTATCTGCTCCTTTTTGGGCTGCTTGCTTTCTTAGGGTTTTGTTCCTTTGCCTTTGTTTGTTCTTGTTTGTGTGCCTTTGCATGTGCTCTCCTCTGTGCCCCATCCCTTTTTGTTTTTCGTTTTAGCTACTTTGCTTATGCTTTTTTTTTTTTTTGTATGCTTTCTTTTCTTATCTCTCTTGCTCTCTCACCCACTGGCCTGACTCTTTGCTTGGAGGTTTTGACTCTCTACCCCGGACTTATCCTGGGGCAGGGGTAGGATCTGCTACATTTTACCTCCCCATACCTCCTACGGGTGATTTTGGTATGTTGTTGTTGTTGTTGTTGATTAGTATCGAGTCTCCATAAATAAAGGAGCAAATTATCTGTCAGATGTTTTCTGCTGTGTTTATCTATGGTTTGAATGACCTTCTAGGAGATGCATTTCGGTCGAGAAACATGGTCTTAACCGAAAACAAGTAATTTGGTATGTCTATATGGATATTGTCAATCTGCTGCTACGAGGGTTTGATGAGTTGGCTGAAGATAATATCAATCGCTACATATCTTACACTTTCAAAGTTTCAAAAATTGACCTTGTATCTGTTTTGGTAAACGTCTGTGTAGGCGTCTCAATGGTCTTGTTTCCTAGTTTCGCTATGTAAAGGTGACCTCTTCTCTATTGTAGATTCCGAATTTGTACTAGACTCTGGAATTTATATCCGACGCTATCTTAGAATGTTGTGTTATGTTATAAACGTTTGTGTGATGCAGTTTGTCTATCAACTTAAATGACACTGACACCATGTGTGGATCATTTTTATTCTTCTAATACCTTGGTTCAAATCGGATTCTCACAAGATATTGAAGATAAGAAAATGTATATATTGTTGTACATGAGTTCTTTATAACTGTAACATCAAAACCTCATCAAGTTCCTATATTCCATGGTTATATAACTTACAATAAACTCCATTTCCATGGTGACTCAACCAAGGGATGAATGAGCATATTCGGTCCACAAAATTTACAATGAACGAAAGAATGAATGGCGTTTCTAGTATACAAACACTAATCTACAGCGCTTATGTCTAAATAAATAGTATATTCAAAAGAGAAACTATCAAGTTAAGAATTTAGACCTTTAATTGTAGGTTATATAAATATTAGACAATTGCCCAAAACTTCTTTTGGCAAATTAAAACCGGTTCTGATGCTCCTTGTTGATTTTCAAGTACATGTGAAGTAGCATCCCATAGGAACTTTGGTGCAAGATCCCTTATTCTCGATACAATGGATTCATCGTCTCTAATAATGACAAACCCCTGTGTAAACGATGATACAGGGTAAATAGATAATATTAACATAAAAAAAAACTCCCAAAAAGGGAAGTGCTACTTTTATATCAGATTAAAAAGGTGATTGATACCTGAGGTCGCACAAGCCGGTCCATTTCTAGCATGATATCTTCCAATGAGCAACCATCATTGCAGTTCTTATAATGAGAAAATAGATAGCTTGCGTGCAGCAAATCATATGTGTGTGGATAGGATGAAAATGCCTCAGACCTACACGTGGCAGTGATTAGCATCACATGTATCATTAAACAAACAATGCGATTAGCCTTGGTTGACTTAGTTCATAACTTTGACTCACCAATCATGAAAAGCGCCAATTAGGCCCCGGGCATAAATAGCTGACAAAGTATCGTTCATTGTTGCAGGGACTACATTCATCACCCAAACTGGCCAAGTACTAAAGGCAACTGCAAATCCACCATTGAGGGCATTCATGTCCATTACATTTCGAATTGATGTCTCATCAGTATTCATCAACCTCCAATAATGGCGAACTTGATCTTGCCAGTAGAGCGAATCAGCGAGAAACATTTCTTGAGTTATACCTGCAGCCAACATAATGACTCATTAGACAAACTAACAAAAATTAATCAGTTCTAATAAAATTTGTTCTAGAAAATAGTATTTAGGTGTAATAAGGTGCGTAATGTGTTTCTGTTGTTTGAAGTGGTAATGATCAAATACTTAGATGTTTGACATATATAATTAGAGTAAATACTTAATACAGAAGCCGTCCAAGCAGCATGATAAAAGCAAATGCTCCCTTGTCAATACTATTTGCATATGTGGCCCCCTAATTGCACTATTTGCTTAACCTTTGGTCCCTAGTCAGCTACCCTTTAGGCCTTTAGGAACCGAAATAGAAATTAGTTACATATTTGAAAGACCAAAAGTGAAAGTAAACTGTACAATCAGGGATCATCCTGGCAGATAGTATCAACGAGGGACGAATCCATTATCATTACCAAACCGCATAAACAAGTTATGTAATTTACTCTAATAATTATTATGGAATAAACAAATAAAATGCCAAAAATTCCAGGGATGAAAACAAACCTATATCATTGAGACTTTCCAAATATACTGATTGACGATGTGGCCTAGGAGGAAGTTTGGGAAACTCAGAAGCTGCGGTACTAGGTACACAGTTTCTTAGTGGTGTTTTCCACGAGGGTTTCTTATCATCCACAGAATCACAAATCTCTACAAGCATCTGATCAGCATTGTTCTGAAGACAAGATTGACTAACGTCTTTAATCCATATAGCTGTTTGAACTTTCTTAGCAATAAGCCTCCAGCACATTGCAGATGTTATATTCACCAGTTTCTCCCATATTAGTGGAAAATCTTTGTCCTTTCTATAAGCCGGAGGAGCGGAATATACAAAATAACCATTTGGTCTAAGAAGTCGGTTTACTTCTTTCAAAAGAATTCCACCTGCAGATTTCATATAAAATTTTTAGTAACAGAGTTTAGCTAGCCTAATAATTTTTTTTAAAGATCGGGTTGAACTAGAAAAAAATACCATTCTCGTGCCAATCAACACGACATCTTGAGCAATGAACCATTTCAAACGAGTTGCTGGGGTAGGGTAGTTGTTTTGTAGCTAAGGCAGATATCATAGTACCAATCCCTCGCTCCAAAGCGAACTGGATTTGATTTTCATGACCATCTTTTGGAGCAAATGACATCGTGTGTATATCTAATGAAAGAAGATAAGCTGAGAAACTGGCGACCCCACAGCCAACATCAAGAACTTGATAGATCCCAGATGAACGAAGATCGCCTGTTTCGTTCGTAGTCATATTCCCTAATCTGCAGATGTTAAAAATTGATCATTTAAATTTAAATAATGGAGAAGAGTCGGCAAATAAAGAAGTTGAAACCAAAAAGCTAGAAAAGATGCAAGTTTGGGTGTTGTAGTGTTTGATAGACATGTTTCTCATATGTCTTTGATATATTTGTGTTAGTTCCAACAGATAGATACGGGCCTTTAGATGTCTGTGTAATCAAGAGGTGAAAATTTTGACCCAATAACTATAAGTGAGTCGAATTGGCTTCTGTCTTATGCCACTCAGTTCAAATGGGTCAAAACAAAAAATATTAGCTAAATGGGGAACAGGTTGAAAGCCGCTCTGAGTCTATTTCTACTGGATAAAACCCCATAAATCTTTTAACTCAAATTGAGATTATTAATGTCAATACATTTTACGTAATAATGTTTGAAGTATAAATTATAGTGTATATTTTATCTAGAAAAACTGGACTAAAAGATATGTGTGTTGATTCAGCCTGGACCGTTACGGTTTGTACAAAAAATGACTTCTTTCAACACAATCCTATCAACCGACCGCCCATTTTGTGAGCTCCAGCATATACTGATCATTGCAACTTCACATCACAATAATAGGTTTTTAATGTTTGGGGTATATCCGTATAAGTGCTGATGATTCGGATCTTCTAATACTCAGGGTCAAAATGATCAGATTTAGGGAAGCAAGAAAACTGCTTATACTTAATTCTGGTTCCAACACCTCCTTAAACATTTGTGGCACAAATTTTAAAATATACTTGCGATCAACACAACTTCAAAAAAAAAATATTAAGTCCTTTGAAAATACCTCTCAATGTATTCAGTAGCTCCATGTTTAAAATGCGTACCACCACCTGGAAACCACCATAACTGATCCTTCTCGTGCACCCAATTTTGCCCTCCTTTTACTTCAGAAAGACGTGTATGATTCACATTGCTCCTCCATACATAGTCTCGGCTAGTTGGCCATCTAATGGGTATCTTATAATCAATTGGTGGAGGTATCAAGCAAAATAAACGTCTTTCTAATGGAGGACAATGCCTTTCTAAATCTTCTCGCTTGGTGATATCTAAATTTGGAAGTAGCTCCTTGATGTACGAAGGGTCATGGCATGGAATATGCTCATTAAATTCTATAGGGCATATGTTCATCCCAGTTTCTGGAATTGTAAGTGGGGAGTGTCGATGAGTAAGAATAACTCTATTACTAAATGTGGGATCACCTGACAGCATAAAAGAATAAAATCGATCAATGCAAGTAGACTTTGAATATTCTGATGATTAAGTACGGGTCTTGATAACATGAATTTAACTAAATGAACTGAAGTTTCAACCATCAGCGTTTTTACGAAGCTCCTATATAAATATGATCACTGATCTAATGTGTTACTCTAAGCAAATATAGATATATGCAAATTTACAATGCTCTTGTGCCTAATAACCGATATTTACTGATTCCTAGATATGAGATATGATACCCAAATGAATAAACATAATTACAACAATGATTTTTCTAAAAGCAACTTCTCACATATTTCTCCAAACCTAATTACATTGCCCGTAAATAATAGGGGAAAACCAAAATCAGAATCACTTTTACCCAAACACTTGAAAGTTTATGTGCACATCTGAACAACGGTCAGTACTTATACAAAACAGCACAATCATACACTTAATCTAGTATATTGGCCCTACAAGACTACTCCTAGCACAAACTTGTGTACGTTACAAGAATAATTCAGCTCATTCACATCTCACAGCCGATAAATTTCATTGCTTTAAACTCCTAAATCCTAAGGAGACCAAATTAACAAAATCTGTCAGCTAATAAAGACTTGCTACTACTTTAAGTAATCAAAGTTTAGATTTTTACCATAACTATCAAAATAACTCAACTTCTTGTTTCCGCAATGTGAAACGTGACACAATTATCACTAAACTACTACACAACACATGTTTTAAAATAAGATCTACACACCCAAATCACTAAACCTTACAAAGCAAACACAAACATCATCTTCAACATTTCACATCAGTTATCAAATCCATAAGCACAAACAAGAAAAGGGTACCTAGTGATGTTGATGAAGATGTATAATTCATAGCAAACTGATCATCTTGCACATATATTGAAGAAGAATTACGCCCAAAAAAAGTCCCACAATAAAAAGAACCAACCATAACTAAAAGAACCAACAATATAGTCTTCCCAGACTTCAAATCAAATGCAGATGATGTCCACCCAAACAAACCACCATTCATTTTGAATCACAATTAAACCAAAGTTTAGTACTTTTCAAGATAAAAAGATAACAAATTTATGTTTATAAGAATGAGTTTTAGTTTAAAGATGGGATCTTGATGAGTGTGAGAGTGAGTGTTGTTTTTTTATTAGGCATTGGGATTCATGTTTGAGGGTATGTCGGCTGAACAGATCTAAGAACACTTTCAGTTCACTTAAAACACAACTGATGTATTTATGTGTTTAAGATTAAAAAAAAGCATAAAAGATACAGTATGTTTTAATTTGATTGGGTCGAAATGTAGATCTGGCTAAAAGATACCATGTACTTTTATGAATGTTAGGGCCCGTTTGGTTTATGGGTTTTAGTGGGTATAGATTGATTGAAAGTGTAAATTTATTGTTTGGTAAGAATTTAGATTTGGTGTGGAATAGAAAATTCAATCCGGACCTAGTTGGGTGGTTTGAGTGGATTCACAGTATATTTTATTCAACAAATATTGTGCACCACATAATTTATTATATATTCTTGTTTTTTGATTTTTTTATTAAGATTGAGTGGGATTTTTAATATTTTTTTATTTAAAATATATTATAAAATATATTTTAATAAATATAATTTCTCTCTTCTAAACCTACCTCAAATCCAAATCTTATACCAAATCCAAATCTTAATCCAACCCCACTTATAAACCAAACGGACCCGACTGGTTCAGGGATTCAATCCCTTTCATTTTCACTCACGTCAGCTTTTTACTCTAATGACCTTCAGGCGATTGTGTGTCCCAGTAAGACGACTTACACTACAAAAAACATACCCCACAAATATACTTTTTATATTCATTAAACTAGCAGGGTACCCGCGCGTTGCGGCGGCGGGTACCCTGAAATAAATTTTTCCGGTGAATCATGTATTTTAGTTTATTACGTTCTTTTTGACAATAAATTTACGGATATCAAGAATTTCGTTTAGCCTGTACCCGTTCAGGCTCGAGCCCGTTTAGCCCGCACCAGTTCGGGCTTAAGCCTATTTTGCCTGTTGGCCTTTCGAGCTTGAATATCTGTATAATGTGCTATATTATTTGTATTAGTGACATTTAATGCAGGGTTCCCGCGCGTTGTGGCAGCGGATACCATGAAATAAAATTTTCCGGTGAATCATGTATTTTAGTTTATTATGTTCTTTTTGATAATAAATTTACGAATTTCAAAAATTTCGTTTAGCTCGTGCCCGTTCGGGCTCGAGCCCGTTTGGTCGGTGCCCATTTGGATCATACCCGTTCGGATCGAGTAATCAACAACCCAGTCCAAGTTTAGGATTTCCAATCAAGCCCAACAGAAGACAAAAAAAAAAATACCCCGATCCATAACCATTTGACAACCCGTATTAATAAGTGCACACTTATTATTCATTTACCCTAAATATACTCAACACAACACAAACCCTAAAGACAAATACGCCTCCACCAAACGATTCTCTCTCCAAAAACGGATCTGAAACTCAAATTAGCAACATCTTCATCTCATCTAATCAACAAAAAAAAACCCATCTCATCTCAACATATCTTAATCAATCCAATTTTTTTTATTAAATTACCGGCGCCACCACACTCCTACAGCAGCAACTAAAGACGCCCACCCAACCACGTTTTTTTTGGTACGTTTTTTTATACATCCGAATTTTTTTTCTTCATAAATATGCGTTTTTTGGTCAAAAAAAATAGATCCGTAATTTATTTTCATAAATATGCGTTGTTGGTCTTAAAATAAAATAGAACCATAATGTTTTTGATAAATATGCGTTTTTTTGTCTTAAAAAAAATAGAACCGTATTTTTTTTTTGATAAATATGCGTTTTTGGTCTTAAAAAAATAGATCCGTAATTTTTTTTGATAAATATGCGTTTTTTGGTCTTTAAAAAATAGATCCGTAATTTTTTTTTTGATAAATATGCGTTTTTTTGTCTTAAAAAAATAGATCCGTAATTTTTTTTGATAAATATGCGTTTTTTGGTCTTAAAAAAGTAGACCCGTAATTTTTTTTGATAAATACGCGTTTTTTTGTCTTAAAAAAAATAGATCCGTATTTTTTTTCATAAATATCCGATTTTTTTTGTAGATCTAACATTTTTTAATTTTTTTTGCAGCCGCCACTCTCGACGGACAAGTAGCCGGAACAGTAGCCGGAATCATATTTATTGCCGGAAATAATGGAGTATAGATTTGTACATTATGCTTTATATTTTGTATTAATTGGTGATGGGGTGTATTAATTGTTTGGTCAAGAAGCTTGTATTAATATGTTGTATATAGTGCATATGTGGTTGTAAGTTTGAAATTTTATGCTTTAATGTGTTGTACATCATACTTTATTACTTACAAGTCTGAAAATTAAATAGGAGAGAGAGTCGTTTGTGCATTATAAGTAGTAGTGATACACACACAAACCACTTTCTCATTTCGATCGTGTATGGGATCACTTCCCTCCTGAAATTGGGCGATCGACTCATCCCACAGAAGGATGATCGATTAGTAATCGATCACCTATATCGATCCCGAAGGCTTACTGGAACCAGCCTTACTTGTTTGGCATTTCTTTTTAGAGTGTCGGGTGCACTACATGCCTATAACATGAGATAGTGTTGTCACTTTAGTACACATCACTATAACTAAAACATCATCTCTAGCATATGAGAGCACGGTGTAAATAACGGAGCCATTCCTTTTATTTTTACCAACAAAGGCGCCATACTGCACCACCCAACGACGTCATTCGTCCTTTCGTGGTTTCACCCACAAGCGTTGTTGGGTTTTCTCTCTATTTTTCCTTTTTTTGTGTTTTTTGAGTGAGTGGGTTATTTTTTTTATGTGTAATGGGACCCACATGCACCAATAACAGTTATTGGGTGTTATTGGTAGGGATGTTGTTTTAGTTATTGAAGTGTTATTAATAGGATGATGAGGTGGCATACCAATAACGGTTATTGGTGTGTTACTGCACCTAGCTCTCTAAATGTTATAGGCGAGAGTAGGTCTCATAACACACCATCAAAAATATCTCACTCACTCGCAAAACAAAAACAAAAAAGTGAAAAACACATCGCTCGTCAACCCAATCATGAATGTCCATATAACATGGCTATAGCATTTGGGGCGGTGCAGTATGTTATGCCATAGAGTAAAAAAAAATTGCATATAAGGAGGAATTATCTGTTGCTTACTCTTATTTTGGTGGTTACCAATGGCCAAATCAACACAATCCATTTAGTTTGATCTAATGGTAGGGATTAACTTAAGATTTAATATGTCAACCTAAGTCTATGTTTTTTTATTGCCTTTTTGTCTTTCTTATTTATACACATTTTTTTGTCCATTTTTCTTTTTTAATTCACGTTTTTTTTTCACTTTCATACGTTTTCGTTTGTTTTTTACTATTTTCATACGTTTTCGACTGATTTTAGACATTTTTATATGTTTTCGTACGTTTTCATACGTTTTCGACTGATTTTAGACATTTTTATATGCTTTCGTCCGTTTTCATACATTTTCATCCGTTTTCATACGTCTTCCTCTGTTTTCTTACGTTTTCGTCCATTTTTCATATGTTTACGTCCATTTTTAGACATGTTTTATGCTTTCATACATTTTCATCCGTTTTCATACGTATTCGTCCGTTTTCTTACGTTTTCGATTGTTTTCTTACGTTTTCGTCCATTTTCATACATTTCTGAATATCACAAGTGGTATTCTGTGATATTCGAAATATCACTTGTGATATTCTGAATATCACTTGTGATATTTCTGAATATCACTTGTGATTTTCATGTTACAAACACATGAGTTGAAAATCACTTGTGATATTCAGAATATCCCAATTATGAATATCCTAGAATATTACTTGTGATATTCTAAATATTACTTGTGATATTCTAAATATCACTTGTGATATTCTGAATATCACTTGTGATATTCTGAATATCACTTGTGATATTCTGATATTAAGAATATCGGATATTCACATTTATGGTTCTCAGTTGGGAGGTAAATTAAGCTTTTAGGATGTTTGTCATACTTGTGCATTATTGTCCAGGCAATAACAAAGCACCCCAAAGATGTATATAGACATTGTTACAAATGTTGCAGCTAAATACAAAACAACTTTCGAGATATCTAGATTGCAAATAATCCCACTCAAAAGTATCACGACACATAATACGTACCTTGCGAAATAGATCCGCTTGAACTCTTGAAAGAGGTGATTTGGGTGTGCTTTGTTGTGTGATTTTTTCAGGTATAAACCCACAACTAACATCAACGTTGTAATTACATTGGACACATCAATAAAAAAATCCATTTCTAGGTAATGGCAAATCTTGTGAATGTGAAGTTTGGGAACATTCTTAAGACACCCGGTTACCAACATCCTCTCTCTTTCACTCAAGGGACAACGATTAATGGTGATTGTAGTATGTGTGAGACAAAATTGTTGTACGAGATGATATTTAAATGTCTCGAATGTAAATATGTGATTCATTACAAATGTGGTAAGCACTTGAACAACTCATGAAGCAATTTATTTCATCTCTACACTCTTGGAAATAGGAGACAGTCTATTAATCCCGTTTCTATGCGTTAGACTGTCAACTGTGGACAGGAGTTCGTACCTACTTATGTAGTGATCGATTGAATTTATATGTGTGCATGTTCAATTCACTTTTGTAATACATTTGTTTATCTAGTGTGATTCAAGATATATTTTTTTCTTTTTATTTCATTGTCACTTAGAAAAAAGGATCACTTGACACTTATATTTTTGGCCAAATCTCTACCCTAGTTTTTTTTTTTTTTTTTTTTTTTTTGCATGAATGATCCTTATAATGAAACTATGTAATGTCTGTCCTTATCAGTAACGATCGTTAATAAGTCTGTTAAATCCCTCATATGCCTTACACATTAGAATAAAATGGTCATTTTACCCTCCATCTTCAACCTTTCTATTTTACTTTTCAAATTTATTTTCGTCTAAAAACCAATATTTTGTATAAATTCAAAACTAACAAATGTATACTCAAAATCTCAATATCTTCAAATCTTCATCTATATATCCAAATCTTCATTCTTCTTAATACTATCCCTATCTCAACCACTACAAACATAGACATTCTTCTTAATACTATCACTATCTCAACCATTACAAACATAGACAGAACCTGTTCCACATACTTACCTAGATTTCAAAAATATATATATATATAATAAAACACAAACATCATCTTCATTTTCAGCATCACACACCTATGTATAAAAAACCCTATACCCTCTGGATTTGAATATATAACAAAACAGGGAGAGAAGATGATGCTGACGGCGATGTTTGTAGGTGAGGTGGCTGACTTCAGTGGTTCAAGATGTGATGGCTGACAGCGTTTGTTGAAGATGGTTGAAGATGCCAAACGTGATGTGGGTTGGATTTTGGAGGGTTTCATTTATGTTAGTATTTATAGATCTATGGTTCTTTTGAACTTCGTTATCCCTTTTTATTAATCAGTGTTTTGATGTATTTTTGAACTTTTATTCTTGTGGCCAACAAATCTATTAATAGTTAATACCACCTTTAAAAGGTTGAGTTGATTATCTAAAAATCTATCTATCTATACATATATATGGGACTAAGCATGACACATCACTAATGCTTACATGGCATTATAATGATGACATGAAGCATGTATGATGACATGGAAATGCTTACATGGCACAACATCCGACTACATATTTAAAAAATATTGTCACTAGCAAGATTTGAACTCGGGTCTTGAAGTAAAGAGACAAGCGCCTCAACCAGTGGAGCCACTGGTTGTGATTTACTACGAAAAACCAAATTAATATATTGGCACACACATTTTAAAACACTATATTTAAAGATCTTTTTCATTCAAATCCAAAACTGACTCCTAAATTATATCACACTCCCTAATTAAACCAAAACTGACTCCCTTCTCACTCGGCATTTCCAAATTTAAGATCCCCCAAATTAAAACCACGATCATATAACTAAACCCAAAACCGTAATAATTTCAAACGCATAATATTAGGGTTAGGGTTCCATCAACAAAAACAAAATCAAAATCAATCGTTGTTAATCAATGTATGTGATTTTGATTTGAAGTGTGTCTCTTTTCAATCTTCACTCAAAAAATTTGATTCCAAAGCCACGGTATATATCATCTTTGATTCCAACATGTGTTTCTTTTTCGTTAGTATTTCTGATTTTATATATTTTCTTTATGTAATCATGAATTAAATGTTCAATGAATTGCTTATGTGAAATTAGACCCTGAAAATATATGATTATCATTACATTTGTGGTTTTCGTAGATCGGATATGATTGATGGTTCATAACAACAAAAATTACAAGGTATGTTCGATTTCAACTTTTTAAATCATTGTTGTATATCATTGCGTGAATGTTTTCTACACATCAACATTGTGGGTTTTAGGGAATTGTATAGATACACGCAGGCCCGAATTTAGGCATGTTGGATTAGACAATTTTGTTGAAGCTGTTGAAAATTTATTAAGACTTTACTACTGTGGCACAAGAAATATGATCAAACAAACACGGATTATTTCCAATCAAAAGTATATTTTTTATGCATTCATTGTTTCCAGTTTGTAGCTCCACAGCAGAATGAGCCAGTACAAGAGCCAAGGTCACAACTGGAATTATAGCAGACAGTACCACAAACATAATGAGGTCAGTTGCCACACCAATTAATTATGAAACCGAAGCCAAATATGTTTCAACGCGATGTGCAACAGAGGCTTTCAGCATCGGTTGGCATTCAGCAAAATGTAACCGCAACAACAGAGAGCTATGCTAGAAGCTTCATCAAGTAAGTTACACAAACATTTATCGACATGTGCGTGTGTGTGTTCATATGCAGTGTTCCCAATCCCACCGTAGGGTCACCTAAGCTACCACCTACGTGTAAAACGTACCTCACCACATTGATTAGTTAAAGCATCTTATTTTTCACCTTGAGTGGTAAATTGATTCTCACCTTGATTATCCACTATTTGTATTTACATGTTCTGGAAATACAAGCAAGAACACCAATGAGTAGAGGATACTTCAACCGGAGAATCTCAAGTGAGTATAAATCTATTTTAATTAAAAGATATTTGTACAAAGTTACTCCCGCCTTTTAAGAAGCTTTGGACTCTAAATTATGCAGGAGTATATGATTCAATTCGTGGATTCAATTGGAGTGAAGAGGTTCAAGATTTTGTTGATGCATTTGCAGGCAAGTCTATTTCCTTTCTCTCATTTTTAAGCAATTACTTTTATGACTTGCACCATAAATATCAGTTTAGTGCCAACCTTGATGCTAGCTTTAGTGGCAAATAATGTACAAAACTTGATGAACCTAACACATGGAAATATTATAAGCAGAATATGTTTGAACACAACACTCACTGAGTTGCTTACCTATTTATCAGAAGATTGTAATGAAATAAATAACTTAATACTTATGCGCAAACACTTCAAATTGGAAAAATATCAATACAATGCACATACTTTTATGCATTAAAAAAATACAGATTGCTGTGATGATATAACCTTAAACAATACAAAATGGATTACCTATTTCTGTACTAATTTGTTTACATTGAAATAATAGAATCTACCAAGCTATATGAATTCCTTAATTGAGATTCTAAGTAATTTTGGTCCCTTAATCTAAGCTAGGGAAAGTACGCTTCAGCTCACAAGGCTGGTCTTGGCAACCGGAGAACGTGGCCAATGTGGTACGTAAACTTACAACTACAAGACTATTGGTTGTGAAGGTAATGTTGATCAACAATGGTTCGTTTGTATATGCACTACAAGTTGATGCACTATAATATAAATTTATTCTAGCTTTATTCTTCAAAGGTAATACTTATCACTCATTAGATCTACGTACATAAAAACGCATATGAGTTAGTCCGCAAGATATGGTGGACTTATTTAGTCTTTATGTCTACAATGTAGAAACATAAGAATAGTTTAATAACTTTAGGTTTGTTACTAGATATGCCTCTTAGTATCTTCGTTGACAAATGTAAACACGAAACTCGAGTTGGTCATAGTTTATCATTTGTGAAAGTAAACAATTCTGAAAACCTATAAGATAGTATCAATAAGTTGTCTTTGTCAATTTCATTTTGTTGTTTGCATATTATAAGCTATATTTTACCCATCATAAGTTGTTTTTGGTTCCATGATAAGCTGTCTATGCGTTAAGGGGTGTTTGGTTGGTGTTAAACAAATATACTATTAGAAGTTAACTTTGGGATCAACAACAAAAGTCGTAGGCTGTTACTTGATTATGGGTCGATTTTGAGTAGATTTTATCTACAAAAGTTTTAAGCAAATACTGAATAATGGTCGCCCAAAAGATGAGGGGAAAGCTCTTGAATATTTTCCCACTTTCAGCTAGCTATAACGTGACTTGGTCTATTACATATGATGTGTTGGCTTTTGTTAGGTTGCTCGACTGTTTTCATTGGATGATAGTCTTACCAAACGAAATACAGAAATGGAGCTGGAAATGTCAGACCACTTAAGTGTTGATCAATTTTTAGAATCAGTAAGTGTTCTCTCTTTATTTACCAAACTGGTAATTTGTTGTAATCGAGAACTCGGTTAAGAAGTTATCTAATTAATGGTAAGCTCACACCATACTTGCTCCTTTTCCCTTGATTCTTCTTACTAAACTCATAATTAGAAAAAAGTGAATCATAATTACCTGGTCATAAGGGTGTGTATATATTTACCTGATTGTCTACAGGTCATGGAGTCATCGCAAAAAATTGACAGAATTTCGGTATGTAATGAAGCTAATATGTATTTCATGGAAACGATCAATCACTTTTAAGAGCTTGGAACGGGGAAGGAAACAAGATGTTTAGGCTGCGTTTAGTTGGAGGAAAACACCCTTATTTTCTACAAAATGTTTTGTGGAAAACAAGAAAAATAGAGATCGCGTTCAAATCAACGTTTTTCAATAAAATGTTTTGCAAAACACAAACTCTCCTATTTTCTAACTTAACAAGGAAAATTACAAAACAAATTTTAGTTGTTTTCCTTGTTTTCCTTTTTAACCCACAACCTTCCCTCCCTTCTTCCAAATAGAAAATACAAACATCAACTAAACGCGTTTTCTATATTTTCAAATGTTTTGTGGAGATAAATTTCCCTTCTAAATTTTTACAAAACTAGAGATAGAAAACACAAATTTTTTTTCTCCAACTAAACACACCCTTAATATCATGGACCCAAAAGACAAGCCAAAACACCAAAATAATGTTCTTAGCTATGTACAAAGACGAAAAATACAAAAACTCAACATCCAATGTTGTGTACAACGAAGCTTTTTCTTTCTCACAGTGTTAATTTTTCTTTCTACATATAATATATTAACACTGCCTTTTTGTTTTCATTTTTTTTAGACAGCATATTTTCCGTTATTAATTATTTATTGGTTACTTAAGTCCATTTAGATTTTTTCAAGCAATAATATGAAGCGAACCTGCCCATTGGGCGGGTTATGAAGCTAGTTTATTTATATGACAGGATTTGATTTTAAAATATTGAGAAAGAACTTTATTAATGGAGGTTTTATATGATAGAATTTGGTTTTAAAATATTGAGAAAGAACTCTATTAATGGAGGTTTGGTTTACTAGAAACTATAAAAAAATAGAAAAATTAAAATAAAAAATTAAAATGAGTGGTAGAGAAAAGTCATATATGGTGAGACCACAAAATAAAAATTACTTATCTACCCTCGTGTGCATAATACACGAGGAGCTTTAACGATTAGATTTAACGGACATTCACTATATGGACGGATGTCGCGACAAAATTTCAAGTTAAAGATTATTCGATCTAAA
Source organism: Chrysanthemum makinoi (assembly GCA_910596185.1). NCBI lineage: Eukaryota > Viridiplantae > Streptophyta > Magnoliopsida > Asterales > Asteraceae > Chrysanthemum > Chrysanthemum makinoi. The sequence goes on along the minus strand of OU343223.1, from coordinate 117,844,591 downwards.
GATAGGAATTTAAACCACGAACATTATAATTTACTCATTCTTATATCTCTCACTCCATTTCCTCAATCCTACATACTCCCGACTAAATCGCCCTCAATGTTTATAAATACCTTTTACTTAACTTGATCTCAAGATCAAATCAAACTTTATAAATGCTATAAAGACTTACTTTTACGACCTAAAAGGCGTCGTTTCAAATTCTTTATTTTTTGCTTACGTGACTCATCCATAAGTTTTCAATCTCTAGTCATCAACAACAAGAATGTTTATGCCAATGTTTTCAGTTGATAAAATTTGAAATCTTTTTTATACATCCTTTGTTCAATTGAGATCCATGTTTAAGTGTTAGAACTCAGCTGATACATGCCTATCAAATCAATTACTACAATTGTATTTATTTCAACTTCTGGTAATACTAGTTTAAAAAAACTCAACTTCTATGTTGCATACTCATATTAAGTACACTAGATGCTATCAAGTAATCCGATGTCGTCCAGCGGTTAGGATATCTGGCTTTCACCCAGGGGACCCGGGTTCGATTCCCGGCATCGGAAATTTTTTTTATTTTTAACTCTTTAGCACGTGGTTTTTTAATTCTTTGCATTTATAAACAGCTTATTATTATTATGTAAAACAAATATCAAAGACCTTAATGACATATACGGAGTAACAACTTAAAAAAGCAGCAAACACCTTATTGGCCAGTAGTAGAACATCTAGTTATGATAATTTGGTATTTTCATTGGTCAATCTTTGTATTATATAAAAGTAACAAAAACGTATACGGTTCTCCTGCAAGATTAAGGAGAGTAACAAACAAAATACAATACATACAAAAGTAAAAGATATCGAACAAGATGTCAAGTACTCGTAAAGGCAACACCAACACTGCAACACGACATGTCTACAAGTTAACTTTTTTTCGCTTTGCGTTTATGGACTGGAACTACCCTTCTAGGCAATGAATCACTAGAGATCTTCAAATTCTTGATCTTACTCTCAGCAGAACCTCTTAACACGACAACCTTTTCAATGTCTTCCATGTTACGGTCCTTATTAGCATGATCCAGTGGAAGTGATGATGGATGGTCTTTATTAATGGTGTCAAGGAAATCTGTTGGGAAGAAGTAAAACTGTTGAAGCCCAGCCATTATTTTTTCAAAAACTTGAATTGAAGTGATATACGAAGTAAAATATAATGAATCTGCATAGAGTAAAGATTTAGATGTGTATATATAGGAATCAATAAATGTTTAGGATTTATTTAGGTGTGTCTTGTGCTTCACGCGCAAGTCAAAGGCTTGGAATCTTCTTATTGTGTTATGGGTCTTGTTGGCTTTGTTTTGGCCACTCTTTGTGTAAACATATTTTTGTCACCAACGATTTTTATGCATTTCTAGATGCTTCTTTAGAACAGAGATAAAATCCCTAACAATAAAAAGTCTTGGATCAAAATCTTCTCATGTTCAATTTGAATATGAGAAGTAATGTTGAGTTAGTAGTCAGTAAAAAAAAAAAAGTGAGATTTCAATTATATTAAAAAATAAATAAATAAATAACAAAGCTAACATGACTTCTTATGTTTAAATTAAACATGAGAAGATCCTAATTTACACATCTTGTACAATAGCATCGAAACTGCATTGAAAGGAGAGGGTAATAATATTTTTTTTTTATACAACAAGCGTTTTGCAGATTATTGCAGATACCAAGATATCACTTCAAAAAGCATATATCTACAATGCAAGATATATATACGGTGTTTTGTAAAAAAGATAAATGTACATGAACTAATTGATCTGGGTGAGCTTTTGGTTTTCGATTCAAATGGTTTAATCTAACCTAACTTTTTGTCGGAGATCGATTTTTCGCGACCAGCCACATGTCAGTTTAACCGATTAAACCGGCCAGATTAACTCACGTTTTAATACCAAATATATTATTTCCGAAATAGAGGAATAAAATGCCCCCTTAAAAACCATTCTTTTTACAAATAATATATATATATATATATATATATATATATATATATATATATATATATATATATATAATAATATGACCCCTTAAAAAATCATTCTCCTTCTACAAAGTAGGGGTGAGCAGAAACCGTACCGCAATCCGCAAAAAAACCACAAAATCCGCACCGCAAAAACCGATCCGCAACAAAACCGACGGTGCGGTTCTTGAAAATAGAAAAACCGCATTTTGCGATGCGGGTTGGGTTTCCACCGAAAAACCGCACCAAAATAACCACACCGCACCACTATGTTATATTCAATTTTTTATTTTTATTTTATAGAATAACACACTAAAACTTATAATTTTTTATTACTTTTGTTTATACTTTTATAATAAATTATTTCAAACACATTTTAATGCTAAATTATTATCTGAGTTTTTAGTTAACATAACTTTATTTTTCTTTCAATTTATCATTGAAGTTTATAAAATTCTTCATCTTATTTAACTTTTACTAATATATTGATTTATAATTTCATACTAATATACAATATTTTGTATACATGTTTCACCACATCATGCAACATTATAATATATTTATTCTATAATAAATATATATATACAAAAAATTATAATTAAAATAAAAAGATAAAGAAAAAACTTTGATCTAAAAAACCGCAAAATCAAACCGCAAAACCGCAAAAACCGAAACTGCAAAACCGCGCGGTTGTGGATTCTCTTTTTTTTAAAACCGCAATTGCGGATGCGGGTTGGTTTTTACCAAAAACCTCACCAACCCGCACCACGCTCACCCATACTGCAAAGTATCTAAATTAAAGTCAAGAAAGATCAATTGATTAAAAGGTTATCTTGACTCTCATCTCGAGGTGGCAAAATGAACGGGCCAGAAGGGCACGGGCACAGGCTACGGGTATGGACTAAACGGGTACGGGTCAAACGAACGCATGTTATACGATTTGTTTTAAAAAAGACTCAAAATGACGAAATAAATTTCTCAAACGTAACACCTCATTTATATTTAAAAAAATAAATATATTATATCTATAAGTTTTTTTTTTTAAAACAATTGTAATGTTCTTCAATTGATAGAAAATATGTATCCGTTTGTGCCCATTTAACTTTTAAATGAGCAATATATGCCCATTTCAAAAAAAGAATGGGCTAAATGTGCTCAAATCTTTTAAAAATTTGCCCGAATTAATTCATTTTTTTTATTTTGAGTACAAATTGCCATCTCTACTCTCATAGTTTTCTAGAATTTGCAATTTTTCGGTTTCGTCGCGTTTGATCCTTTGTTTTTCTAGAACTTATATTTAAGGGATACACTATTCATACGGGGTCTATCCCCATAGACCTGCCACTATTCTCAGGGAATATTCCCTTTGTCCCACCACTTTTTCCAGTACAACACAGTTTTTTGTCAGTTTTTGTTCTGTATTTCTGACAGTTTTAAGCGTTTGGCTTATTAAACTACCCTTATTTCAATCAAAGTCAATTGTACGAGTGTTTTCTATTGCTGAATGATGACAAAAAGTATGCCAGCTTCAGTCATACGAGTGTTTTGTACGACGAATGTATTTCTTATCTAGACTATATTTTAGATGATTTGAAAGAAAGAAAATGTGAATATAGTTTTCGTACGTTTCGTAATTCGTAAAGTAAATCATTTGATTTGCTAGAAACACATGGTACAAACGTCAACGTACATGAATGTTGCTAGTTGTGTAGATGGTCATGAGTCACAAAATACAATGTGTATGGTTGGCGCGATAGGCTAGAGGCTGGGGCTGGGTTTGGGGTTATAGTTGGGGTTAGGGTTGGGGCTTATATTATAAGCCGAAAACTGAAGCTTTGGTTTTTATAAAGTTGTTTGACGAATTAGTTAGAGCTGAAACTTATTAATGTGAAATCGCATAAAAATACATCAAATTAAATTCACATATATTTCTAGCTTTTACGTGATAATCTATTATATTTTAAATGGTATTTAAGTAATTTGACTAGCTATAAGCTCTTATAAGCCCTTTTTTTATGGGCTTGGGCTTTTGGAGGCTTATTGCTTATTTGAAAATGTTCAAATGTTTAAGCAATTTCTTGCAAATGGTCTTAGCTTCGATCCTTCAAAGTATTAAGCTCTCCTCCTGCATCTCTTAGCTAAAATAAGACAAAGCACTGTTAGCTCGCCTCTGGTGTTGTATCCGAGACCAAGCTCTCTTGTGAGAGTACATAGATGCTTGGTGTGATTTCAGTGAGATAAAGTAGAGAGAGTAAGTAGGGAGCAGAGTGTGTGTGTGTGTGTGTGTATGTCATTCCATCGGGGTGAACGACTCTACTTATGTTATATGGTTCATGCTCCACGGAACGAGGATTGTGGAGACGTGATTGTCATTTATGCGACGTGAGAATCGCTACTAGGCACAAGCCTTTTCTTTCAGGACTCATGTTGTCGTTATTGTATAACGTCCTCAATGATCTTTGTAGAACATGCACATGTTCCATCCATACCTTGCCATACATTACTTGGCAGTGTTTGTCTAGAGAGAAAAGGGGGAATGTTACTTCCTTCGTCATTGCCTCCGGACCTAGGTTAACCTTCGTTACCTTAGAGGCTCCGGAGTACTGTTCCAATGGAGGAGAGTTAATCCTTAACCTTTTGAGGAAAATGTTTGGCTTAGAACGATTAGGTCATTCGGAGGCATCCGAAGGACTTGATACCTAGTAAGGAAACATCACACTTTCATATAATACAATCAAAGAATTACAATGTATGTGCAGCCCTAAGGGCGGTTCCTATGGTTAACTATATTGGATCAACTTTTGAACGCGTTGACAAGCAAATCAACCTTTGTGTTAGACTTGAACTTTTTTTCTTTGTAAGGCAATAAATTTGAATAAAAACAACCATAGCAAGAAGCTAAGGGAAATAATCAATTACAAAGAGCGTTTTGAGGGTTTCTAAACGACTTGATCCAATTACAAAAAGGTTGTTTATGCCTACTTGAGATCCAATAAAAATAGGAAAGCTTGAGGTAGTGTAGGATAAGTCCGTTACTCGGCCTTTTAGACTTATAGACACACTCTTTTGTAAAACGCCATAGAGTCCAAACAGTAGTTTGAACCACAACATCAAAGTGAATGGTGTAGGCTACCAACATGTTTAATTGGTTCGTCAAAGTAATCATATCCGCAGTGCAAGACAAAAGACGGCTGTCAAGAGTCTACAATTTAAATTTTCCAACCAACAATCAACTGCAACTTTGAATTTTGTAAATAAATGAGCTTCGTTTTCAATAGCATCATCACATATGCTGCAAAGAACTGAATGTAAGTCAATACATCATGAGTCCAAGATAGCTCTTGTTGGGACACATTCATCCATGACCTTCCAAGAAGCAATGATAACCTTAATCGGGATGAACTAATTACATGTAGTAGGAGGATGAATAACTTATTCGTTTTAGACTTGAACCTAGTAGACCGATGACACGTTGAATAGTGTAATCAAGCATCCATTCATTATAGTTTTTTATTCTTACTCAATGCTTGATGGAAATTGATTTTTTTTTGTAATGATGTGTAAACGAGCAACTATTTAGAAAGCATAAGTAGACAAGAGAAACCCCAACGGATTATAACCCATAATGTATTTGAGCCAACTAACCTATTATCCAATCGATTTCAACTTCTGGCATGCCTTTCACTTTTAAATTCTTTTGGAATTTGCATCCCTTGCCGCAGTTTGTGTGAAGCATCTTTGTAACAGAAGTCAACAATGCTAATTCTGGATCTTAACTTGCATATATTCTCGCCCACTTGCTTTTTCAGGTTATAGCTAGACCAACTCAATTTACCATCTCCCATGGGGCATAAGAGTCCAAGCGTAATGTTAGAGCAACTCATTTACAATATGGGTTGATATAAATCCCTTAGGTGATATACACAAAGTTGTGTTAATCCATGTTAAATGATATGCTTCTTTCCTCGATTCTTCACCAAAACTAAATCTTCAAACCTCCATCTTTATCTAATGACTAAATGGATGGTTGTGTTCCCATTAGCTACAAAAGGAGTAATCTCCTTCCAATTAAAACGTCATACAGTTATAAAGGTGGCAATTTGAAACTCATTCGTTAACACATGGGTCTAGTTGGGTCTCCATAACTATGATAGATGAGTTTAATTAAGTATTTAATAAAAAGTGAAATTATATAACAATTACCCAACGGGTCTAGACGAATAAAAAAAAATACCTTTTTCACTGTTTTCATCTTTTACTAAAAAATAAATAAAGAAATAAAATCTTGTCAACCTGGACCCAACCCATCTAGACCCTGACCAATTTAGACTCATATTTCTAGAAAAAACAACTAAACCTGGACCCACCTAGACACGTGACCCGACCCTACCACCTATTTTACCACCTCTATACAGTTTCAAGTGATACTAGTTGTATTTTAAATTTGTTTCAAGCGTTCTTAATTTGCAGCTCTGTACAATTCATACGGTGAATCGGTGATAAGAAGAGAATCCTAAGTAAAGAACATTTCAGAACTTTTAATCATGAAACTAATTAAGAGATTTCATGTTTCAAAAACAAATGACCGTCTCATTACATATTGTTTAATATTACAAAATTCAGCAAAGGAAAAACACTATACAAAAGTAAAACAAAACAAGATATCGATTTGAACCCGCTGATTGACCTCTTATGGATCAACTTTCTTCTTCAGTTTCTGGACAGGAACCATCATTCTAGTTTTTGGCAAGGAATCAGTAGAAATTTTTACCTTCTTGAGATTACGATTGACAGAACCTCGTAACGCAAACCTTGTTGCACGTGGTTCACCATCGTCACTATCTTTAACGTCAAGAGGAAGACAAGACGGGCGATCTTTGTTAATAGTTGTTGAAAAATTTAGTGCACTTGTGGGATTAGTTCACACATGGTAATGGGTTAGGAGGTACGGAGTGTACACCCATAAGGTCTCTGAACACCCTGACTCTAATAGTAGTTTGTATTGGTAGTGCTAGTGGAAAGTACTGCTTGTGGTTTCCACTGAAGTAGTGTTTCCACTGAAGCAGTGTTTCCACTGAAGTAGTGTATCCACTGCTGGTGCTATGAAAGTACTGATGAAAGTACTGCTTGTAACGGGCTTTGACCTATTCAAGTGGCAGTTACAACTGCATAATGACCGCGTTTAATTGGTCATGTAACCACTAACGGCTATAATGGGGATAATTATGAGGCTATTAATGGGCCGATTAATACTCATAATTCCATTTGACTAGCTAAGAGTAATCTCCTATAAATAGGAGATATGATTATGCATGAAACACACACAGAAAACGATTAACACTTATAAGCAAAAGGGTTATTGAATTGTGCCTAATTCTATAACTGCATTTGGTCTTATCCCAAGTAGATATTCGTGTAACCCAGGCATTAGGGTCGAATAGTTTACTTTGGAAAGTGATCACACGATTCCAAGTGATATCCGGTAACCACCTAGTGGTATTTGTTTCTGCTGACTTGGTATTTGTTTCTGCTGATATTGATTATCTAACCCTGTTCTGGGAGCTAACCCCCAACAATCAAAGTAAACTATTTGTGATAATCAATGGCTGCTGCTGCAATGAAACACATGGCTTCAAACTTTTCCAAGCTTGATAAGTTTGAAGGGGTGGACTTTAGGAGATGGCAGAAGAAAATGCACTTCTTGCTGTCAAGCATGAGTGTGGTTTATGCGCTAACCACTCCTATTCCTGATGATGGGGATGATGCTACTGTGGAGCAGATCAGGAGGAGGAGCAAATGGGAGAATGATGACTACATATGCAGAGGCTTAATTCTCAATGGTATGTCTGATTCTCTGTTTGACATTTATCATAACTTTGAATCTTCCAAAGAACTGTGGGATTCCTTGGATGCCAAATATATGGCTGAGGATGCATCAAGTAAGAAGTTTCTTGTAAGTAATTTCACAAATTACAAAATGACTGATTCAAGACCAGTCATGGAACAATACAATGAACTTCTTTGAATACTTGGAAGGTTTACACAACACAATATGCACATGGATGAGGCTATTTCAGTCTCTTGTGTTATTGATAAACTTCCTCCTTCTTGGAAAGATTTCAAGCATACCTTGAAACATAAAAAGGAGGAATTAACTCTGGTTGAGTTGGGCAGTCATCTGCGCATTGAGGAATCTCTCAAGGTGCAGGATAATGACAAGCCAAAGAGTAGCAATGCTGCTGGTGCATCTGTTGTCAATATGGTGGAGCATAACAACTCCACAAGGTACAATGACAATAAAGGCAAACGCAAATATCATGACAACACAGGGGCAGATCCTAACAAGAAGGCAACACCTACTTGTTGGAAATGTGGCAAAACTGGTCACATCAAAAGGGACTGCAAGGGTGTTAAAGTTGGTGGTAAAGCCAATGGATCAGGCACTAATGGTTCAGGGAGTGGTGGTTCAACCAACTCACTGAAAGGTCAGAATATGTTTAATAAGTATTTTCAGATTTATTATGTTACATATGTATCTGAATCTTATTATGTGCAGGATGATGATGTTGCGTGGTGGGTTGACTCTGGTGCAACAGTTCATGTGTGCAAAGATAGAAGTTGGTTCAAGACTTATGAGTCACTGAATGATGGTTCTATTCTTCACATACGAAATGAGTCAACAGCCTTGGTGCATGGTCGTGGTTGTGTAGATCTTAAGTTTAGTTCTGGAAAGATTGTAACTTTGTTTAATGTTATTCATGTTCCTGATATAAAGAAGAACTTGGTTTCAAGTAGTGTTTTGAATAATCATGGATATAAACAAGTTATTGAGTCTGATAAATTTGTCTTGTCTAAAAGTGGTGTTTTTATTGGTTTTGGCTATTTATGTAATCAAATATTCAGGCTTAATGTTTCCACTGATAGTGTTAATTTAGCCTTTATGACCACCTTTGACCTGACTGACTCTACCCTTTGGCATGCAAGACTTGGCCATGTACACTATAAAAGAATGCAAGATATGTCTAAGGATGGGTTGATCCCAGCATTTGACATGGACACTGAAAAGTGTAAAACTTGCATGTTGACCAAGATAACCAAGAAACCCTTTCAGGGTGTTAGTCGTGAGACTAAGGTCTTGGAGCTAATTCACAGTGACCTGTGTGATTTGCATGCCACTCCTTCTTTAGGGAATAAGAAGTACTTTGTGACATTTATTGATGATGCTTCTAGATTTTGTTATGTCTATCTGTTACATACCAAGGATGAAGCATTAGATAAATTCAAAGTGTTTAAAACTGAAGTTGAATTACAACTTGGGTCTTTGATCAAAAGATTAAGGACTGATAGGGGAGGTGAGTACATGGATACTCTGTATTTTCAGTCTGTTGTAATTATCCATGAAACAACTGCCCCTTATACTCCTCAGCAAAATGGCATTTCTGAAAGGAAAAACAGGGTGCTGAAGGAGATGGTTAATTCCATGTTGTCCTATTCAGGACTGAGTCAAGGGTTCTGGGGTGAAGCTATGTTAACAGCTTGCTATTTATTAAATAGAGTTCCCAACAAAAGGAACAAGGTTACCCCTTATGAACTCTGGACTAAAAGGAAACCCAACCTGAACTATCTCAGGGTATGGGGTTGTAGGGCTGTTGTAAGACTCCCTGATCCAAAGCTAAAGACTTTGGGTGAAAGAGGCATTGACTGCATCTTTGTTGGATATGCTGAGCATTCCAAGGCTTTTAGGTTCTATGTTATTGAACCTAATGAATATGTTTCAGTTAACTCAATAATTGAATCAAGGGATGCAAACTTTGATGAGAATAGATTCTCATCAGTCCCTAGACCAAGTCAGAGGATTTCTAATGGAACTCATGACACTGGTGTATCAGAGGTCCCTGATGATGAACCATCAGTGGTCCCTGATGAGGTTGAGGTTCAACAACCTGAACCTATGCCCAGGAAGAGCAAAAGGGTCAGGACTCCAAAGTCATTTGGACCTGAGTTTCAACTATACTTAGTTGAAGGAACCAATGATGAGGTCTCAGACCAATACTCCTATTGCTTCATTGTTGAGGATGATCCCAAAACATTTGAAGAAGCAATGAAGTCCCAGGACATTGCTTTCTGGAAAGAAGCAATCAATGATGAGATGGATTCCATCATGGGGAACAACACTTGGGTGTTGGTTGATCTACCACCAGGTTGCAAACCTTTGGGTTGCAAATGGATTTTCAAGAAGAAAATGAAGGTAGATGGAACTATTGAAAAGTTCAAGGCTAGACTAGTCATTCAGGGCTTTAAACAAAAGTCAGGGATAGACTATTTTGATACTTATGCCCCTGTGGCTCGTATCAGTACCATAAGACTGCTGATTGCTATGGCATCTATTCACAATCTGATTATACATCAGATGGATGTGAAGACAACTTTCTTGCATGGTGAATTGGATGAGGAGGTTCATTTGAACCAACCTCAGGGCTTCATCTTGCCTGGCAATGAAAACAAGGTGTGTAAACTGATTAAGTCTCTTTATGGACTTAAGCAGGCACCTAAGCAATGGCATAAAAAATTTGATGAAGTGGTTTTGTCTAGTGGTTATGTTCTTAACCAAGCTGACAAATGTGTATATAGCAAATTTGATGAATCTGGTAAAGGAGTCATCATTTGTCTATATGTTGATGACATGTTGATCTTTGGCACTGACCAAAATCAGGTTGACCTGACAAAAGAATTTTTGTCATCAAGGTTCTCCATGAAAGACATGGGGGAGGCTGATGTTATCCTTGGTATAAGGATTAAAACATGAAAGTAATAGAATTTCTATCTCTCAGTCTCATTATATTGAGAAGGTGCTGAGGAAATTCAATTACTTTGATTGTACTCCAGTGAGTACACCTATGGATACTTGTGAGAAGCTGATGCCTAATAATGGCAAGGTTGTATCTCAACTTGAGTATTATAGGGTAATTGGCTGCCTGATGTATGCCATGACTTGTACAAGACCTGATATTGGTTTTGCAGTGGGAAAATTGAGCAGGTATACTAGTAATCCTAGTGCTCATCACTGGTTACCCATCAGTGTTGGAAACTTGTGAGGGTACTGAAGTATTTGAAGAGAACTATGGATTATAGTCTCTCATATACTGGTTACCCATCAGTGTTGGAAGGATACACTGATGCAAGTTGGATCAGTAACACTGAAGACAATTCGTCTACTAGTGGCTGGGTATTCCTACTTGATGGAGGTGCAATTTCTTGGGCATCCAAGAAGCAAACTTGCATCACCAGTTCAACAATGGAATCTGAATTTGTGGCTTTAGCAGCTGCTGGTAAAGAAGCTGAATGGTTGAAACTTTCTTCTTGAGATTCCATTGTGGCCTAAACCTATAGCACCTATTTCTATCCGATGTGATAGTGCAGCTACATTGGCTAAGGCTTATAGCCAGATGTACAATGGTAAGTCTAGACACTTAGGTGTCAGACATAGCATGATTCGTGAGCTTATCATGAATGGGGTGGTATCTATAGAGTTTGTTAGATCTCAATAAAATTTAGCTGATCACTTGACGAAGGGTCTGGCTAGAGACTTGGTTATAAAGTCTGCTAAAGGGATGGGTTTAAGTCCAACCTAGTCACTGAATGCTAGGACACCCAACTCCCTCCTAAGGAAACTTGGGAGCTGAGTTCAATGTGGAAATCTGAACATTCAGTGGATTGGAGCACATGTTTTATTTACATCCCAAGGTTGTGCTCAGAACCTGCTGAAAGGAGGATGAAGTCTTTACTTCTTAATGGTTATTTTTCTTCGAAAAAGTGCTTGGCAGGAGCATGAATAAAGAGGAACCACCTATGTAAATGTTGAAGTTTTGCCGCTTCAGGGAGCTTTTGGACTTTTAGCTTTTACAACATTTATGAACTTGGATATGGACACATGGCTTGTATAGTGTCAGGAGCTGATAAGTGTTTGAAAACTTGTGTGTATTTTATCTTCAGGTGTTCAAATGGGTTGAAGGGTTCAATTCTTAGAACACCCTGATTCTCGAATATTTGAACGTGTAATTTACTAAGATGGAAATTCAATCCTCAGGACATTTTCGTTTATGCACATGTTTTGTTTAATGTTTGTTTTCATGCAAAGGAAGTGAACTAAATTTAGGGAGGATTGTTGGAAAATTTAGTGCACTTGTGGGATTAGTTAACACCTGGTAATGGGTTAGGAGGTACGGAGTGTACACCCATAAGGTCCCTGAACACCCTGACTCTAATAGTGGTTTGTATTGGTAGTGCTAGTGAAAAGTACTGCTTGTGGTTTCCACTGAAGCAGTGTTTCCACTGAATCAGTGTTTCCACTAAAGTAGTGTATCCACTGCTGGTGCTATGAAAGTACTGCTTGTAACGGGCTTTGACCTATTCAAGTGGCAGTTACAACTGCATAATGACCGCGTTTAATTGGTCATGTAACCACTAACGGCTATAATGGGGATAATTATGAGGCTATTAATGGGCCGATTAATACTCATAATTCCGTTTGACTAGCTAAGAGTAATCTCCTATAAATAGGAGATATGATTATGCATGAAACACACACATAAAACGATTAACACTTATAAGCAAAAGGGTTATTGAATTGTGCCTAATTCTATAACTGCATTTGGTCTTATCCCAAGTAGATATTCGTGTAACCCAGACATTAGGGTCGAATAGTTTACTTTGGAAAGAGATCACACGATTCCAAGTGATATCCGGTAACCATCTAGTGGTATTTGTTTCTGCTGACTTGGTATTTGTTTCTGCTGATATTGATTATCTAACCCTGTTCTGGGAGCTAACCCCCAACAATAGTGTCAAGAAAATCTGTAGGGAAGAAGTAAAACTGTTGAAGCCCAGCCATTAATTACTTGATTGAAAAAATCAGTGTCCAGAATATGTAAGTTTATGTGAATATTCAGATTGAGATGTGTATAAAATATTTAGTGTCTTGTGCTTCACGCGCAAGTCAAAGAATTCGAATAATTTTCTTGTTTAGGTCGCCTTTTATGTTTTGTTTCCATGTTAAAATTTACACGCACCACGTATTTTATCATACTCACGTTTTTATTTTTCTAGCTACTTAATTATATATTATACATTATATAATTTCACGGCAAAAACGCTGTCGTTTCACCTCATACTTTTCCCGCCATTTTTACCGGGCTTAGTTTGGCCCATCAATAATGGCCCAATGTCCCTTTGGGTTTAGCAGCTAGGTTTAGAGACCTTTAGTAATTTACACGTATATATCCTGTACATTAGACTTACACGTATTATAATCAGATATACATATACATTACACTACTATGTTGTATGAAAAAAAAACTAGCAATGAATCATTTGTATTATATGTAAACCATGACGCAGACTATGCGATATTATTTCTAATATACATACTTTAGTTACAATATACAATCTTCGACGTCCCGCCGCAATGCGGCGAACCGATGCCCGACTCGTTAGTATAATATACCGGACAATATCAATCAACATTTTCTTGTTGCATCTTGAATCCTATATAGCCCATAATAATGTTTAATTCCCCGTATAAAATTTGTAGAAAAGGGAATTTGTTACAACATCTAATATTGTATTTACGTAAACTTATAATTTAAGCAACACAATATCATCTAGAGAAATGATATGCGGACCTAAATTTAGGCCTAAAAACAAGTGTCATCATCCTGATTGTTGTAAAATAAGTGGTTCCTATCTGCAATCATCAAGATGATGCCATTTGTTTTTAGGCCTAAAATTAGGATTAAGTTTAGGTCCCTCTATCATCTATGTAAAACAACTAGATATGCAACTATTCATTTTTGAAAGAATATATATACAATTAATCCATATTTGTGTTTTTATCTTTGTTTTACTAGTAGCATTTTATTATGAGTTAGAAAACTTGGACATAAGAATTATCCCGCATAGACGAGAACTAAAACACGTATCCTAACGAAGTAACGAACAAGGATTAAAGTCAACCAAGACAAGATAAAGAAATATTGGAAGAAAACATGAGGTTGTCGATTGCTGATTGTTGTATCATTTGTTGTTTCAAAAAAATTTTATAATACGGAATAATAATGTAATCCATCCGTTTCAATATTATTGTCTATCTTCGATTTTTAGGTCCCAAAATAATTAACATCGTCAAAGCGTATCATTAGATTTGACTACGAAGGAAGGAACTCGGCAGAAGATCGGTCTGCAAGAAAGGCCTACTTATCCATGGGTCACCCGCTCATGGTAAAACTTCATATGGGTTCGATATACTTTTATCTTCAACGAATGACCCGACATTCAATGTGGTTCGAAGTATATGGTTGCCGGGTTGGTTAAATGCTATTAATGAGAATAGTAATTCACTGTTTACCCCTTCTAGCGAGTTATTAGCATATGGGAGTTTAGCGACTGACTAGCCCGCATTTCTTGCTTTAAAAGTTTCACTGCTCTAACTAAGGTATCCCGCAGAAACAAGTCAACTAAAAGAAAAAAAACATATTAAAGATAAAAATAAAAATTGTTTAAATTTATCATATTATTTCTAGTCAAATTAAATAAAAACATTAATTAATTAATTGTTAAATAATAAAACTATCCTTTTTTGCTTTTGCAAACTTCAAGCAGTGACCTTATAAGAAAAATAAACCTTTTTTTTAACGGAGAAAAGATGAATATAAAGCCAAATAAGACCAACGAAATTAAATAGACTATTAGAAGGTTCTCTAATTCTTTCACACATAATTTCTAGAGTTTCCGTTTCAAATTTAGGTCCTTGACTCCTTGTGCTTTCTAGACTTTATTTTTTTAAGTGAATGTCAATGACTCATAGCTAATTCATGATACGAGCATTCATACAGTACAAAATATTACTGAACATCGTGAGTTTTTTTCCTATACAAAAGATGCAGGTGAATTTTGATTTTAGTAATAACAAAAATAAAGTATCCATTTGATTATTAGGAATAGATACAACGTACGTTAACGACTTAAAGGGCAAAAACGTTACTAGGTGTTGGTAAAATATATGGATAGTACGTTGGGGCAGAGATAACCATCACCAATACACATTCTCGGGGTTCATATGTCTAACTATTTTGGAGCCACAGTTTCGAACGCTTTGACAAGCAAAGAAACCTTTCTTTTCTGAGTTGGAGCTAGTTCACCGACGACCTGTTGAAGAGCGTAATCAAGCATCCATTCATCGTAGCTTTTCTTGTCACCAATCGCTTGAGGCCTCAAAGACACATTTTCAGATTCTGGCTCGGGTACTAAGGGAACATTTCCACGCTTCTTGGGGTCGATTTTTTTTGCCTTGTCTAACTCTGTGATAAAACTTTTCAGAAGTTTAACTTTCTTTATGTAATTCCACCCGTTTGGTTTTCCATTTTCGGGAGCTGGCTCTTTTTTGTCACCCCCTTGATTCTTTTTGGTTACCTTAACTTCTTGTTTCTTACTAGCCCGTTTATCGGTCGTTTGAGTTTGAGGATTTAAGCTCTTTTGGTCCTTTGAAGAACGCCGCTTTAGGTATGCAAAGCGCTTAACCGGGGGCTCGTGATGATGATGGCCATTAAGAGAGCAATGTTGGTATCTACAAAGCTTTTCCACTGGAACTACATCTTTGGATTCTTTTATGCCCACTTGAGGCTCGACCTGGTCATGGAACTTGGAGTCCTTTAGAATAGAAGAACACGTAGCTCTTTTCGAATGGTGATCTTCAGGAGTAGAAGACTTCTTTGATTTAGAAGAGATGCTCTTGGTCCTCAAGATTCTTAGAGACCGAAGACTACCTGATTTTGCAAACTTTTGTACGGGTTTCTGCAAGATATGAATTACTAAATTCAACTTAAGTATGAAATATGTATGTCAACTTCAAACAGTGATAACTAATTTCTATATAGATTCAAGATGTCTGATTTAATTTTCACCTTTTGACTTATAGCTTGTCTTTTAACGTTTATGTCTTGATTATAAAGGATTAATATCCGTGTTAGTATAGACTAAAATAATGTTTATGGACTTGCCTTTAAATGATCAGATGATGCATCAGCCGGAGAATCATTTCGTAAACTCATGGATGGAGGAGACTGTGGTCTCCTCCTAGACAGCCTCAATCTCTCGACGAAGCCAGTTGGTTTCTTCAAATTCGATGTATCAAGGGTTTTCTTTTGCCAGATCCCTTCTTTCATGTCACTTGTATATTCTGTTGCACTAGATGTTGAACGATCAACCCTCAAATCGTATTGGTAAAGTTGATTAGAGAAACAAGTGTACTTTGAGACCTGTTGATTTATTCAAGTTCTAAGTACGAATGGGGTTTTTATTCATAAATGGCGTGCTTAAAATAAAATAAGACGGCCGAATTGATTATGAGATTCTAGATTGATGAATTTATGTTTATGCAATATTCAAAGGGAATTTGTTGCATGTGGAAATTGGCCTCATCTTGACTTGTGTACGTGTGTTACGTATCTTATTCAATCTATAAAATGTATATTTACTATTTTAATTATAGTTTTAGTTAATGTTTTTATATGTATTTTACGAGATAAAAAAATATGTCTATTTAATATACTATCATGTGGGTGGCAAACAGGATGATATTCCTAAACGGGTTATAAAAGTTTTTCATAAAAGATTCGAGCTTCAACGTAATGTTGAATCTGAATCAAACCTCAAAGTTTCGGCTCTGGTCGTCGACAAGAATCTGTTGTCGAAAGATAAGCTTCTCTCTTGGCTGGATAAACGACGTACTTCGGTCCAAAAGTTCTCGCAATGGGGATCTCACGTTGTGTCGTTGTTATCATTCAGTGTTGCAATGCAATGTAGAAGGATCAAATACATTGCTTGGACCTTCTTCCAACTTGTCATCTGATGAGCCCATCCCTCTTCCTTTACCCAATGAGAATTCTATACTCTAGAATTAATGTAACTTTAACCAAAACTCTTCCAACATTGCTTGCTTCTACTACTTTGCTAGTTCCAGAGAGTGACACCCTTTTAGATTCCGATCTTGATCCTTGCCACGGGAAAGAATGCCAATCGTCTTGTGTCGTCTTCAGAAAAATGTTAAAAGGAATAAAGTATACAAAGTAATCGGAAAATCAAAAATGTGTGCCAAGGATAAAGGCTCTTCGAAACTACTTAAGAAGAAAAAATATAAATTAACAGTGTTCCATCCTCTCCATACGACTTTTGCCTTGTCAACGGTGTTCCGCTCTACTTGCAACTTAATAGTGACTAACACCTTTAACTTCTCTAACTTAATTTCCAGCTTATTCCGAAATCAAAGCTACTTGTAATTAAGAGCAAGGTTCGTAGCTCGCTTGTTAGGAGAGATGTTAGTTTACTTATTTTTTGGAAAAAGTCTTTAGAAAGCGCAATAACAACTATGAGATATTCGCCCTTTTACCCGCTACTCTCAGTCTCTCTTCCGACCCTTTTTGTCTTGTCGTCTGCAACCCTTCATGTTGGAGATATTTTCAGAAGGGGGCTCTCCAATCTTCGTCTTCCCTTCTTCCACTGTTTACAATTTTTTTCGCTAGAGGGCCATTTGCCCCTCATGTCTCTGGTCATGCCTGCAAGATCGAGAATACCGGTGCCTAAATAATAATCTAGGTTGAGATCAAAGCAATTCATCAATATCTTATTTTTAAGATAATGGCCTTTTATTTATCAAAATTTAACAATAAATACTTATTTTGTATGTGAGGTGTTCACTAACCAAACTGTTACTATATAAATTTAAATGGTAGATTTCAAAAATGGTCCCTAAAGCAGCCCAAATGCTCAAAAAATACACCGAGACAAAAAGTGTTGCAAAAAAGACATTAATGTTTCATATTTTTGCAAAAAGCCACCAAGAGCTACTTTCTGCTAACCCTCGTTATGTTTCTCGTTAAGTGCCTCGTCACAGAGGGCATTATTGTCATTTTACTCGTCTTATTGCCGCCACATTTGTGATATCAATGCGACATGACCTCAATGGCTAAATTTGCAAAGTCAGTTATCATGTTTGCATATTAAATTGTCAAAGTCTTCCGTCATTACACACACAAACAGAAACACACACGCCCTTAACAAAAAAATTATCATTTCTTTAACCAGTAACATGTCTCGCTGTCTTAATCTCGTGCTTTCCTGTACCTCATTTGTCATATCGGAAATGATGCTAGCCCATTACCAGCGAGAGGTTGGGGGAAGACATTCAACATGCACTCGAATTGATGAATAGGTGTCGAAAGCTTTCTAATATGATCGAAATTAGGGGGACCTGATTGGTGAGCTCCAAAACTTAAGAGGTTCGAGAGTTGCAAGGTCCAATGTAAACAAGCCTAGGAGGATTCAGACAGCTTAAATGCGAAGGATGAGGGGTTTGATGAGGATGCTTAAGCAAACTAACGACAACATTATTTCCAAGGTTGAGTTTGCTGTGAGGCAAACGTACATGTGAGGGGGTTGGGGACTGGAGGCTGGGATGGTTTCTTTTGGGATGGTTTCTTTTGTTGTTTATGATGAATGTAGGTAGTAGGGGGTTGGGGACTTGTGGTTTCTTTTGTTGTTCTTGCTTCCCCTGTTCAATGTAGATGTAGATGTAGATAGGGGTTGTGGTTTCCCCTATAGTAAGCTTGTATATGTATGGTTAATGAATGTAAGGGATCGTTTGATCCCGATTTTCTTAGTATACAGTGTGTGGAAAATGTAGAGGGGGGGGGGTGAATACGTTTCCGTTTCAAACTTAAAACTTTTGTATCAAATATAGTATAAAGCATTGCATTTGCTAATCTCGACGCGATGATGCATTTAACGCATTACGGCATGTAAGGCCAACCCCTTAATATCACATAAGATTCCGCAAGATTAATGGCTCATTATAAATCAAGTTTCACCATTATTAGTCCGGTTGCTTTTTCTTGATCAAGCGTGTCATAATATGTAAAGTGTTAAATATAGTTTATGACTATATGAAAGACCAAGTATGCATCACAAACATTAACATCAACCACATAGACAATCAACAATATAAAGCAAGAATAAAAGTAAAACAATAAGTAAAAGGATACACAAACCAACACGGGGATTTATAGTGGGTCGGTCACGAAGCTCCTTTTCGCCCTACTCCACTCCCCGAGTACCCGAATTGAGAGTTACTTCACCAGATCAACAAAATCCATTCTCGGCGGAGAAAACCTTACACAACGTCGCCAACACTTTATCCGGTACTAGGCTAGACACCGAGTTCTTCCACGAGGTAGAACCAAACGTATCACAACGTCGCCTACACTTTATCCGGTACAAGACTAGATACCGGGTTCTTCCACGAGGTAGAACCAAACCTATCACAACGTCGCCTACACTTTATCCGGTACACGGCTAGATACCGGGTTCCATTACAAAGGAGGAACCATTACCCGACCAACACGACACATCTATGACACCCGTTATATTTTGTGGCCCAACATAACAAACCTTGTGTTTTATGGCACAAACACATAAACTGTAAGCTCCCGGAAAATTTCATTGTACTTAAGACCTTAATCAGAAATTAAGCACGATTATTATCATCATGAAATTTTCTAAACATCACATTTGCATATCATTTGGCATATGCATGATCAACACAGCCTTGGCGTTCATAATTATACCGTTGTGATCAGAACAAAATTCCCCACGATCCCGATAATCTTAAAATACGTAACGAATATGTAAAAATTTATAAAAATACGAAATAAATTTTAATAAAAATATATTAAAATCATATTGGGCTTAGGAACCTATTGGGCTTCATATCACCTCACGACCCGACCCAACCCAACTACCATTGGGCCTCGTATACCACCGAACCAAGCCCACACCATTTTCCTTTGGGCCTCACTACCCATTTCGAGCCCAACTCATTCCTTTGGGCCTCGTTACTCAACTTGAGCCCAATACACTTGAATTTCCCTTGGGCTTTGCCTTTGTACACGATCCAACAAACCAAGCCCGAACACCCTTAATTTTTTTTGGCCTAGCTGCTAGCCCAACACACCCAATATAACAAGATTTGAAAATTTGAGATACTGCCTTTTCTTGTGTTGTATAACCGGTCGAGAAAAGAGAAAGGAAAAAATGCAAACACAACTAGGAACCAAGAGACACAAACAAATAAACAATGTCATTCTTTTTATCACATGTTGCGTGTGGTATGGGGAAGGAGAGGCAAAATATGGCCAAAGTCACCCTAAACTAATATAAAAACACCCTAAGCACTACTTTAATCCTATTTGACCAATGTTGACTTGTTTATCCAATGGATTTAGTGTCCCCTTGAGTCGACTACACAAGAACTCGTGCCCAATATCTCGCTGCCATCATGCACGCCCTCAAAACAATCCACACATGTTGATTTAGGTATAGGAACTTGTAGGAAGGAGATTAAACAAATTATACTACCTTTTTCTTTATAAACCTTCTCACAAGACTTAGACACACACAAACACATTACCACATTCAACTCTCAAATACTTACTCTCACACAACAACACAAATCGTCCACCGTGGGTATCAAAGAGGAGCAAAGGGAATCAAATAGAAGCAAGGTTTAAGGAACTTGGGTAAACATTAGGTCGAATATCATTATAAGGAGAACAAGGGGGTCTCGACATCATTCTCAACTCGTTGTTTCATCTCCACTCTTGACGAGTGTAGTAAGTTTTCACCAAACTCATTTCATTTCAACTTATTACACTTAGTCCCATACGTATTTATATATGATATGTCGCACGTTAAACACGTAAGATGCACCATCTCACCCTACGACATATGGTCACACACTAGATACATATTAGGATTTGATAACCATGTCAAAACAAGTCATAAACAGGTTACAAAATCTCCTAAAAATCGTTAGGAACTCTCATGGCCTAAAGGCCAACCGACGAGCCCAATAAGCCCAAACCATGTCTAAATAAGCTCTTACCCGGCCCAATAGAACAAGAATAAGCCAATAAGCACTAAAAATGAGTTAGAAATAAGTTTGTAATCTTTTTACAAAGATTTCGTTTTCTAAAAATGTATTCGGACTTAAATTGCAAAAATTGTTGTCCTTGGGTTAAAACCGTAACTTTTAAAAAGTTAAAGGGTCATATATTATGTATAATAAACATGCATGAAAAGTCTAAGGGCTAATGTGGCCATTTTTGAAAGTATAGGGGTATGATTTCACGTGCATGTGCACGTATAAAACCACGAGGACCGAACTTGTCATTTGCTAAAACTAGTTATAAGTTAAGTTTGGGGTGAAAAGTGTAAACTTGGAAAACCTAAGGTCTAAACGTGTTAAAACAAGCCTTAAAGGGCTGTTTTCGTAAAAGTAGTTTGCCCAAGGGGTAAAACTGTCAAAATCTGAAAGTTTTGATATACAATACATTCGGGTAGAAAGTGTCATTTTCTCAAACTTGAAGGACTAAACTAGTACTTTTCGTAACTTGAGGGTAAAAGTGTAAAATTCGGGAAAAGTTTAGAAAAACTTATAAACTTAACGTAACTTCGTAAAAACGAGTATTTTGATCAAATGAGTATCTTATTATCGGATATCGTTGAATATATTACATATATAAATATATATATATATATATATATATATAATCCGATAAAACGCACGTGTGATCTAAACAAGCTAAAATACTCAACAACACTATCATTTTACGAGATCACAACGGGGGAAAACATTTCACTTATGCGTAAGTGATGATCATTAACTAAGGCAATGTAGCAAGCAAAATTAACTTAAAACGTTAAGCACGCACGCACACTATTGAATTGGACAATTCAATGATCTATTGAATAAGAATATTCAATGTTCTATTATTTTGGTCGCGAACCAAAATGTTCATCATAACTGAGACTCGCCATCTCATCATTTTTAGGTTTCGGTTTGGAACCTCCGCTACATTGTGCTTGATCTGTTTGTGCTTGTTCATATTATCAAGGTAAGTTCATAGCCTCGCTTTTACTTTATTTTGTAAACCCCGCGAGGGAGATACATGCTCTAAACTAGAACACAAGGTTTTTCATAAATGAACCATTAGTCACCGCGAGTGAACGCAGATATCGTGAATAGTACTATGGGGAGTAACGACCCCGTCTTGGTTATAGAGAAATAACCGGGGCGCACCATATTTGAATTGCATTAGGTAATTGGCTATTACCTCCTTTGGGGCAAAACTTACGTACACCAGTAATTCGGTGTATGCAGTTGAGTCTTGGTTGCATGAGCTTAGCGCATAATAATCTGTGATTTTCTTTATGATATTGTTAGTTTACAATGATCATGCTCTTATACTTGTGTTCAACTGTTATTTAAACCTATGAATTTCACTCAACATTTTTGTTGACCTTTTTAAGCATGTTATCTCAGGTAATCAGTGAAGATTATGACCAAGGCACGGAGTGGGGCATGGCAAGGCTTTTCTGGTGGTGTAAACATAAAGTTGTCATTTCTTTCAAACTCATGATCTTTATTTTGGGAAAAACGCTTGAACAATTTACAATGTTTTGTAACAACTATGAGTTTTCGATGAATGATAACTACTTTTAATAAAACGCCTCTTTCGAGTCGTTTTCTATAATTATTGACTATGATCTACATTCGAGTAACACCCGAATTAGTCTTCCGCTGTCATTAAGATTTCGGGGGTGTTACATAAACCATCTAATCTAGTTATAGATACAAGAATATGATACTAGACAATATCCAAGACAATGTGTATAATGGATATGAAAACCTAAACCAAACATCAAGAACACAAAGCATGATGTAGTTAGTCTTCCGTGAATGAAGATGATAAGTTTCCCAAGCTTGTTGTAGAAGATCTTCACATGCTTGTATGCTTGTGATGGGTGATCACTTCAGTAGGTAAGGATGCAAGATCTCTAGGCTTACTTTGGAGGATCACTTCGGGAGTATGCTTACAACAAATGAAAGATAGAAGCATTATTATCATATGAGATGAGGGTGGTTTACATGTTTCCTAATGATCTAAGTATATTAGAAATGGTGGAGAGAAAGTATGTGTGAAGGTGTGAAAATATGGTGAGAAGTGGTTTGCTATTTATAGGCAAAAAGACCAAAATATGTTTCTGCCCCAAGGATCCCTTCTGAGAGGGATCCGCCCCTTATAGCCCCAGGGATCCGTGGGATCCGCCGACGCTCCTCATTATTTGGGTTATGGGTCATGGATCATGGGTCATGGGTCATGGACTTTGGGTCATGGGTACCCAACTAGATACAATGTATCTAGACAATGGGTTATAGACTTTGGGTCATGGGTCATGGGTTATGGATCATGGGTATGGGTTATGGATTATGGTATTTACCCAACACATTTACTTCTGTTTATGTATTTTATAAAATGTAAGTAACCAAGATTACTTAAGTGTTTTATAAAAATGGATTTAGTTTTATATAAACTATTTAACTAAACATGTTTAAAGGTTTGTTAGGGGTTTGATCATAATGAAACATAACAAACATGTACGAACCTGTGTTGTAGCATACAAGGACTTGAGTCGCCGAGAGGTGTTGAAAATATGTCGAGACAAAATATAATTACAAGTAACTTATACATTTTACGTTATGTATATGATAAAATATATATAAACGTAATAGATAGGTAAAATGGCAAAGTTTACTTGTGTCCGTACTTCCTATGGTTCAAGTTACATTAGACAAATTACATACGTAATATACAACCAAATTAAAATTATTTTTGTTTCTACACATTACATAATCCCAAAAGATGAACCCGTTTTTCAAACTATAAAAGCTTCTACTAGATGAACCAACAAGTGACCAACTATACCTTCACAATCAAAATATGCAATGAGTTTAGTATAATATGCAAAATAGCACCACTTTATTTCCCAAAAAAAATTGCTAAACAATTCATTAAACCTACCTAGTCAAAATAACACCAATTTGTTTCCCATTGATCTTGGTGCCCTTAGACCCAATACACAATTAGTGATTTTAACATCACTTATTGGTCTCAAAAAACCCGCACCCCTAGCTCCCACATTCACTGAACCAACACTTGTTGTCTTCTTCATAGAACCACCATCTCTAATGACAATACCATCCGGTTTTTTCCTGTTAACAACATCATCCTCATCAACCATTTTTCCTTTTCCATTATCCACAAACCTCTTCACCAGCTTTTTATTCTTCCCAAATTCAGCATTAACATCACCCACAACCTTTCTTTTCAAGTGTATACTTCTCTCCCTAGTTGAAGTACTAGTCCTAAAAGGAGTTGAAGTACTAGTCCTAAAAGGAGTTGAAGTACTAGAGCACCGCAAGCTAGCATCTTCTTCTACCCATCCGACAACCTCCCTACGATTACCCTCTAAATCAATGTTTTTTAAATAGTATTCAGATAACCTCTGTTTTTTGTGAGCAACAAACAAATCTACAAAACCATCCTGACAACCTAGTTCGAACATTGTATGCACATCATTGTCTGTGTGAATCAACTTCAAACCTTCTTCTAATGATTTTCCAGGCAAACAATAGAACAATGCCCATTTTTCTCCCCTAATGCGTGATAGCATATGATCCAGACCAATACTAAAGATATGTCTATCAGAGACAAAGGCACAAAGTGTAGAAACATTCCCTTGTACATACCTCAATGAAGCAAATTCAAAGAATCCATTATTGTGCATGCTGAACACAATTTCATCCTGATAAGCAATTAAACCTGCCACCATTTAAATTCAATGTCAATAGTCAGTTAAAGTAACACACTATTAACATTTATCGTTTTAATTCAAACATCAAGTCTAAAGAGCTACTACAACTGCTACAACAAACAGTTATGCACACAAGTGCAGACTCATGTATACAGGCTCAAGTGAAGCAGTGTAATGCAGTGTTATATATCTCACCACATTGTACAAGACATCAATCCGGCTTACTGAAGATGCAAACCTATTGATTATGTATCTTGTATACTTGTAGTTTAGCTAATAATTGAATGTGACAACTTAGTTAGTATAGCAGTACAGCTGCTATGCCAAACACTCCTACATTTGTCATTCTAACGGCCTACTTAGAACCATAATACTCTGTATATCTTAAACCAATCAGGGCACTCAATCATGATACTCAATATTAGCATAAAAATAGTCTATAAAAAAGATCACAACATCCAACACAAGAAATTAAAATGACACATAATACCTTCACTCTTCCTCCCACTCCCAACAGGCTTTCCCCTCTTTCTTATTTGTGTCATTGTACTTGTATTATCACTCCCATCCTCTTCCTCCCACTCCCAACAGGCATTCCCCTCTTTCTCTCACTCCCATCAGGCCTTCCCCTCTCCTTTTTTTGTGTCATTGTACTCGGATTATCACTCCCCTTCCTCTTCCTCCCACTCCCAACAGGCCTTCCCCTCTTCTTTTTTGGTGACATTGTACTCGGATTATGAATTGGTACATAAAAAGTTATCTTTTTTCTGGCCCTTCCCCTCCCTCTTTTTGTCTCTGCAACTACCTCATTGTCGGTTCCGCTACCACTTTCAAGAATAGGAATAGATATCGCACCACTACCACCCGTATTTGGTTCATTGTAAGTTTTGTTCCACAGCCATTGAAGAATAACTTCTATCATCTCTTTCCCTATGTTCTTATACGAACCATACTTAGCAATTACTTCATCACCAAATCTAGCCATAACTTCCTCAAAGACTTCATCATTTAACAAAATTTTCCCCCACGACTTTTACGATGATTCCTCCCCCGCAATCAATAAATTTACCCAAATTTAAATTTTACGATTTACCCAAATTTAAATTTTGAAAACATTCTTGATAAAATGCTACATAGATGTGAAACAAATTGTCATATAAAAAAACAAGTTATTTTCAAAATATAATTGTCTAATTCATACATTAAAGTATGCAAACAAAAATTAAGATTGAATAAAACAAATTCCCCTTTAAAAAAGTTGATAAAATTACGTAAGTTATAGTTTAATTAATCATCACGATCCAAACATCTCATTTTGAGTACTAGAAAAGATAATTCAATTCAACCATGCATGACACGATATGCTTCCACACTTTCCTATGTCCCTATCCAGAAATAGAAAGCGATAAGATCCAATCAACCGTTCATATACATATACAGTCACAACACACACGCAACTTGCACTCTTTTGCTGACCTGCACCAATTATCAAACCAACAAACAACCTTTATCCCCAACTTATTTATAAATAAAATCAATCCTTTCATCATCTGATATTCTGATGCATCCATTCATCTTATCCTTTTATTACACATTTTTGAATCATTAGTGACACGTGGCACCCACGGTACTCTTATCTTCATTACTGTTTGAATTCATTATTGTATCAGAATATTGATATTGTGAATAGATTCATTATTAGGTCAAAAATTTGTTTGTTAGTTATATTGTTTGATCAAACTATGGATCTAAGTAGTGAAGCGAATGTTGACTCGTTTTCGATCGGGCCGAATACGGTCCTAGGGCGCACTCTCGCGTTTAAGGTCCTCTTTTCGAAGTCATTGACACATTTAAGGCACCAGATTACGCATTTTTTAGTTTACTATTTTGTAAAAACTAGGCGATATGTAGCGTGGACGTTTAGGCGTGTAATGTCGATGATTGCGTGGTTGCATCCGCGTAATCCGCAAGGGATTTTAGTTTTAGTGACGTTGATGGCGTTTTTGTTGAAACGTTTTACGAATGTGAAAATGAGAGCTGAGATGGCGTATAAGAGGAAGTTTTGGAGGAATATGATGAGGGCGGCTGTTACGTATGAGGAATGGGCTCATGCGGCTAAGATGTTGGATAAGGAGACGCCGAGGGGGAATGAGAATGATTTGTATGATGACGAGCTTGTTAGGAGTAAGATTCGTGAGCTTAGGGAGCGTAGGGAGGAAGGGAGTTTGAGAGATGTGATTTTTTATATGCGAGCGGATTTGGTTAGGAATTTAGGAAATATGTGTAATCCGGAGCTGCATAAGGGTAGACATCAGGTGCCGAAGCTTATTAAGGAGTATATTGATGAGGTTTCGACACAGTTGAGGATGGTGTGTGATTCGGATTCTGAGGAGCTTTTGTTGGAGGAGAAGCTTGCGTTTATGCATGAGACTAGGCATGCGTTTGGTAGGACTGCGTTGCTTTTGAGTGGTGGGGCGTCGCTTGGTGCGTTTCATATTGGTGTGGTGAAAACGTTGGTGGAACATAAGCTTTTGCCCCGGATTATTGCTGGGTCGAGTGTTGGATCGGTGATGTGTGCTGTTGTTGCTACAAAGTCGTGGCCGGAGCTTCAGAGTTTTTTTGAGGATTCGTGGCATTCATTGCAGTTTTTTGATCAAATGGGTGGGATTTTCAATATTTTTAAGAGGGTTATGACTATGGGAGCGGTTCATGATATCAGACGTTTGCAAGTGGTGTTAAGGAACTTGACAAACAATCTTACGTTCCAAGAAGCTTATGACATGACGGGTCGTGTTCTTGGGATAACAGTTTGCTCCCCAAGAAAGCATGAACCACCAAGATGTCTCAACTACTTGACTTCACCTCATGTAGTTATATGGAGTGCGGTTACAGCCTCATGTGCTTTCCCGGGCCTTTTTGAGGCTCAAGAACTCATGGCAAAGGATAGAAGTGGAGAGATCGTTCCGTATCACCCGCCGTTCCATTGGGGCCCGGAAGAGGCCAATGGCAGTTCTTCTCGCCGATGGAGGGATGGTAGTTTGGAGATAGATTTACCCATGATTCAACTGAAAGAACTCTTTAACGTAAATCATTTTATTGTGAGTCAAGCAAATCCTCATATATCTCCCCTGCTCAGGTTGAAAGAAGTTGTGCGAGCTTATGGAGGCAACTTTGCTGCAAAGGTGCGTTTCATTAGTTCGAGTCTATCCTTTCATATACAATAATGCTATGCTTTCTAAATTTTGACATTATATTGTTCTTTCTTCGCAGCTTGCTCATCTAGTTGAGATGGAGGTGAAATACCGATGCAACCAGGTCTTGGAACTTGGCTTCCCGTTGGGAGGGCTTGCAAAGCTATTTGCTCAAGATTGGGAGGGCGATGTTACTATTGTTATGCCGGCTACCTTAGCTCAGGTGCGTTTCAAGCAATCTACTAATCTAACAGGAAACCCCTTCATGATTAGTTTGGTATATACGTCTGACATGCAAATATTGTGGTTCATGCTATCTATAGTCCTATATAAAGCATTTAAGTTGTGGGCTCCACAAAAAATTAAGATAAGGATTTCCAATCATTGAGTGACATGTGTCACTTCTCTAACTAAAAAATAACAAAAAGGGAAGAGCTCTATCAAACTAAAATAAAGAACTCCAATAATGGGGTGACACATGTTACTCTTAACTAATTAATCACCTTTATTTTTAAATTTAAATATCTTTTAATTCGTTTAATTTTTTTATGATCTAATGTCATCATATTTTTTAAAATTTTATGCTCTTTAATTCAACATCCATTTTGATATATTTTTACGAGTTTTTAGTTTTTACATTTTTAGTAGGTTTATTTTATTTTGATTCAAATTTTTATAACTTTAACATTTATTTCAATCAATACAAACTTTATTTGTCAAAATCATTTACTTTTGGGAAAGTGTTTGACGGGTAAGAGATTGTGAAGGTCTTTTTATATGCGGGAAAAATACGGAAAACCCAAACAAACACATACAACCAACAAATATACATTTGGAGTGTTGTGAAATTAATTCACTAAGCGGGTAGGGAATTACGAGGAGAGTTGGGTTAGCAATTCATTTACTATATTTATATATAACTATATTTATCGCCGCCGCTGTGCGCGGGTATCCAACTAGTACTATACAATGCGTATTGATGATGTTCAAATTCTGTGGTTTAAATGTTACTGTAGTAGTTTTTGGCTAACAAGTATAACTTTGCTTATTTGATGGACTGAATCACTGAATTTATGTTCGCTTTTGTAATGCAGTACTCAAAAATCATACAGAATCCATCTCACTTGGAGCTTCAAAAGGCTGCAAACCAAGGCAGGAAATGTACATGGGAGAAGCTTTCAGCCATTAAAGCCAATTGTGGGATCGAGCTTGTGCTTGATGAGTGTGTTGCAATTCTCAACCACATGCGTAGACTTAAAAGGAGTGCAGAGAGAGCAGCTTCAGCTACAGCTACTCACAGCTTAGCCAACACAGTTCGGTTCAATGCATCCAAAAGAATCCCTTCATGGAATTGCATGGCTCGAGAGAACTCAACCGGGTCCCTAGAAGACCTTGCTGACGTGGCTTCATCTATTCACCAAGGACTTGGCGGTCGAAACTGGCGGGTCAACCACAATGTGCATGACGGAAGTGATAGTGAATCCGAGACTGCAGAATTGAATACTTGGACGAGATCTGGTGGACCATTGATGAGGACAGCTTCAGCTGGTCAATTTGTTGACTTTGTTCAAAACTTGGATTTTGATTCCAAAACAAACATGGCAATGGCATTTCATCAGAACTCGAGGGTTTTGGATAGAAGCTTCGATTTAGCATCTGAACAAAGGGGCGTGACCAATAGAGCTCATACAAGTATTACGGTTTCTGAAGGTGATCTTCTTCAGCCAGAGATGATCAATAATGGCATTGTGTTCAATGTTGTGAAGAAAGGGGATTTGACCCCATCGAATAGAAGCCTTGATTCAGAAAATAATGATTCGCCTACAGAGTTGGCTGCTGAGTGTGTGCAACTCGATTGTCCGGAAAAGGAGACTGATGCTAGCTCAGCTTCTGAAGATGGGGACAATGATGATCATGTCAACAGACCCGACAACGACCCGAAGGATAAGAGCAGCAGCCCTATTGATGATAATGATGATAATCACACATGTACTGAGGATTATTAATTGTTGTAAGTTTATCAGTTGCTTATTTTCAGGTTTACAAGATCTTGCTCAATTGCTGATCGCCTGATATTGTACATTCTTAAACCAATCATTCTGCACTAATCAATGTGTTGAAATACCAGATGTCCTATTAATTGTAAAGGACGTCATTGAAACCCGCCAGTTCCTTTATGGAACTTGCTATTGGCCCAAGAACACCAATCTCGTGGGGGTGTGAAAATTAATCAATCCGGAAGACAACCAAAGAATTTAACCTAGACTAGACTCGATTATGCTTAGGCTTGTGGTTTTAGAATTTTTGTCCAAATCATCTACTTTGGTATGGTTTTTAGTTCCTCTAAGAAAAGGAAGTTAAAATGACATTTAACCTTCATGTAAAAGCTAAATGAGTCTACTTGTCGGATTTAACGTCTGTTAATGGCAATGTAACGACTACAGCTAGTTTCCGAGTTAGAGACTACAAATATGACTTTTAAGGTCAAAGGTCAAAATAACCATATGTGTTAGCTAACACAAACCAACCCACGTAGTTTACTGTAGTAAACAAGTATGGCAATTCTGTTATGTAAATAAAATGCCAACGGCACCATTGGAAGTATGTACATAAAACCCGTCTTTTGCACAAGCTTTAGCCCGTCCTTTATTGGTCTTATCTTTTATAATCATGTTGCTGGATGTTTGTGATGACCGCCACTATCCTTGCAAAGACTATTTAAGGTGTGGTCTTGTAACAAAGACTGCTACTCTTGCAACATGAATAGAGTTGCGGGAATGGTAGACACCTTGAGTCGTCTTCTGCTGAGATTAAGTCGGTCATTCTCGTATCGTATCCCCGTTACTTTGGCTAAAAGAAGCTGTAAGAGCATATGGCGGCAACTTTGCTGCTAAGGCGTGTGTCATTAACTCGGGTCACTTACTCCTAACATGACAATTTATAGTTAGGGATGTGACATAGAGAAGCAGCATATTTATACTAGTCTAACTTTTGATAGATTTTTAATTTTTTTTCACAGTGTAACATTCTCTCTTTGCAGCTTGCTTGTATAATCGAAAAGGTGGTGATATACTGATACAATCAGGTCTTGGGACTTGGCTTCCCATGAGGAGGACTTGCAAAGCAACCTGCTCAAAGGGTATTGTGACTATTGTTATGCCTGCTATTTTGGCTCAAGGAGGTGTTACAATTATTTATTATGAAAATATCCTCATTGTTAGGAAGCAAGCATCTCAAAAAAGTTACGGCCGGTTTGATATCTAGTACTGATTAAAAATATGGCTACTGGGTTTGCAAATGCAGTACAAGTTCTTATTTTGTATCCAAACATTAGTCTTTAGAACAAAACTTTGGTGATTGAACTATTTTTTACTTGTTTTGATCCAGTACTCCAAAATTATACATAATCCATCTTACTTAGAGCTACAAAAATCTGCAAACCAAGGCAGTAAACGTACGTGGGAGAAGCTTTCAGCCAATAAAGCCAATTTGTGGGATCGTAAATGTCCTTGATGAGTTTTTTGCAAATTTTAACTGCATGTGTCGGCTTGACTCTCGAGAGAAGAGAAAGAACAGCATTAGCTACAGCTACTCATGGGCTAGCCAACACGGTTCAGTTTAATGCGTCTCCCTGCCAGTGACTTGACAGGAGAAACATTCGGCTCAACTATAACACATAGGATGGAACTGATAGTGAATCCAAGACCGCAGAGTTATGTACTTGTACAAGATCTGGAGGGCCTTCGACAAGAACAGGATCAATTTATTAACTTTGTTCAAAACTTGGATTTTGGTTCCAAATGAACATGGCAATGCCACATCATCAGAACTCGAGGGTTATGGATAGAACCTTTGATTTAGCACCTCAACCATGGGGTATGAACAATGTTGTCCCAGCGGGGTTTCAAACACGAACACAAACAAGTATAGCGAAAATAACAAACAACAATCTGATCCAAACGGCTTTTATTGAATCAAAAGTATTGGTTTTCTGAGTTTGTACAATTTCTGGTTGCTAACAAATGAAACTATCAAGTCCTATATATACATGTTAAAACGACATGTTTGAAGCATTGTATCCCTTCAAGATGTCTGCAGCCTTTTCTGAACCGTTATGATGTTTCTTTCGTGCCTGCTGCTTTTCCAGAACCGATGTGTTGTTTGGGTTTGGCCCGTTTCTTCCAAGATAACCGTTGTTGCAGTTTTTAGGTTTAGGATAAACCTATTTGGTCCTTGTGCGTTCTAAAGTGTACATGTAGCCCCTTCCACTTTTACTTAAACTATAACAAACTCCTAAACTTTGAGCCATGACTCAAGATTAGTCCAACAATCACCCCCTAATCTTGATCATGCTATAGTAGCTTCTTCATACTTCATGATTCGTCTTTTGTAGAAGGTCCTTGTCTTTATACTTTGGCCTTTTGCTCATTCTTTTCTTGACCTCTTTGTCTTGAATGTCTTCACATCTCTTGTTTTCTTCGATCATTTCAGGTCACCTCTCTTTCGTTGATTTCCACTGTTTTGCTGGTCTTTCTCTAACTACACTTATTCCATTACTGGCCTCTATGCCTTTTACATAACCTCTTCTTAGCCCTACAGTAACTTCCATCCCTTCAAATCCTGGTGGGATCCTAGTCTTCTTAGCTTCCTTGCTATCTTCTTCCACTGCCTTGGCTTTCACTAGCATCTCTTGCTTAGGTTCATGTACTAAACTTGGAATCTCTTTTGCAGTCTCACAATAACTATCCAGCACCTCATAAAGTTCTCTAGTCTTTATGTCAATCTTACTTGGAAATCTTAAACTATTGACAGCCTCTCGAATCTCCTTTAGACATTCTACACTTGTCATCTCATTCTTCATCTTGTTTTCAAATGAACTCTCTCGTTCATGCATCTTCTTCTCGAACTCTAGTTCTCTCTTTCTGAACTCCTCCTCGAGTTCTTGTTTCTTTTCTTCAAATGAACTCTCTCGTTCATGTATCTTCTTTTCGAACTCTAGTTCTCTGTTTCTGAACTCCTCTTCGAGTTCTTGTTTCTTTTCTTCAAAGTTATGAAGTATTTCAAACTTTCATAACTCCAGTTTACTTTTTAAGCCAGTCTCAATTTCTGACCTTAAGTCTTCTAATCTTTCATTTGGGATTTCATTCTTCTCAATGATAATTCCCTTCCACCTTGGTTCTTCTTCTAAGGATGCCTTTTCTAGTTCATCCTTATCTGCCATAGTTGCCATCAACAATGTTGGTTCGTTTTCTTCTTTTACAATGTTCGTCTCTTCTTCTTCATCCTTCTCTGGACAGTTTCTAGCAATATGTCCAAACTTGTGGCAATTATAGCATTCTACACCTCGTTTTCCTTTCTTGAAACAGTTTTGATCTCTAGAGTTTTTCTTCCTCCAATCACGATCATCTCCATCCTTGTTTCTAACATTTGTTGCCTTTTCGTCACACCAATTGTCTTGAGACGAATTAACTCTTCTTTGTTCACTGTTCTTAAAACCTTTCCCATGACTAGACATGTTGCCATGTTTTGTGAACAATAACTTATCCTGATTGTCACTAGGGCTTCCATCAAAGAGGTTCACTCTTTCCTCAAAGGCTTTCAGTCTACCAATTGTCTCATCTAGTGTTGTATTTTCTAGATCAGAAAATTGTTCTATGGCTGTTACAATCTGTATAAATCTCTTCGGTACGGAACTTAGAAGTTTTCGTACTAGAGTTTCCTGATCAAATGTTGATCCTAAGCCACTAGCCCTTGTAACAATACTATTGAGCTTTGCCGAGAAAGCATCAATACTGTCATCTTCTTTCATCTTTAACATCTCAAATTCCGTTTTGAGAGTTTGTAGTCGTGCCTTTTGCACTCTATCTACACCTATGTGCCTAGTTTGTAGTGCTTCCCAAATTTCTTTTGCACTCTTACAACTAGCTACTTGTAAAATCATATCCTCTGGTAATGCCTGGTAAAGATATGCAGTTGTTGTCATATCTTTCTTTACGTCTAATTGTGCACTACCCTCAAGTTCTATTATTTCCCAAAGCCCATTTGCCCTTAGTATGGTCTTTATACGAAGAGCCCATACTGTGTAATTTGTAGATTTCAAAACGGGACATTGAAATTGGGAAAACGATGTAACCTCCTTGTGAATTACAATTTCCTTGTTTGTGTCTCCAGTCATTATGCCTAGAAACTATTCCTAATTCTAATAGGGAATTTAAAGTAGGAATCTAGGAAATCTTATAACTTCAACTAGGAATCAAACAATAATTTCTAATCTTATCTACGTTTAATAAGACTTAGAAAAATAAAAGTTCAGATTTTAGTTTAGAATATAAAACCCAAATTTTGCGATTCCTCCACGATATGATTTTCTATCCTTGTTGTTTTTCGGAACCTGCAAGAACACCGAAGTGTGTTCTTTTCCTTCCTTGTACAACCAACCAAACACCCTCTTGGTGTTTCTTCCTTTTCTTTTATTTCGTTCGAACCAGAAAGTAAGGAGAAATCCTTCCTTTGTTTTTCTTTTCCGAAGCAGTAACCAAAAATGTTCCCTTTCCTCCTCTTTCCTTTTCGAACCACTAAAAACACCAAACCAATGTTTTGTTTTTTTTTTGCCCTTGTACTTTCGAACAGCCCAAACAAATCACCAACAACTTCCTTTTTTCTCTTCGAACCAGTAAACACCAAAGGTATTTTTTTTCTTCTTCCTACAACTCGAACACGCCCTGGTGTTCTTCTTCTTCAAACCAACAAGAACACACCCCTGGTGTTCTTCTTCTTTCGCACCTGTTCTATTCGTCCAAAGAACTTCTTGTTCTTTCCTTGTTTCTGCCCGAACCAAACAACCCATTTGCGTTGTTTTGGTTCCACGTTTGTCTCCACAGAAACTTCCCTAAACCCCTCTCTTCTTCGATCTTGTGTCGCAAAAACGAAGTCAGACTCTGATGCCAATTTGTTGTCCCAGCGGGGTTTCAAACACGAACACAAACAAGTATAGCAAAAATAACAAACAACAATCTGATCCAAACGGCTTTTATTGAATCAAAAGTATTGGTTTTCTGAGTTTGTACAATTTCTGGTTGCTAACAAATGAAACTATCAAACCCTATATATATACATGTTAAAACGACATGTTTGAAGCATTGTATCCCTTCAAGATGTCTGCAGCCTTTTTTGAACCGTTATGATGTTTCTTTCGTGCCTGCTGCTTTTCCAGAACCTATGTGTTGTTTGGGTTTTGCCCGTTTCTTCCAAGATAACCGTTGTTGCAGTTTTTAGGTTTAGGATAAACCTATTTGGTCCTTGGGCGTTCTAAAGTGTACATGTAGCCCCTTCCAATTTTACTTAAACTATAACGAACTCCTAAACTTTGAGCCATGACTCAAGATTAGTCCAACAAACAATAGCTAGAGTTCTTACAAGCATTACTGGTTTCTGAAGGTGATCTTCTGCCACCGCAGATGATCAGTAATGATTAATTAATGGCATCGTGTTCAATGTTGTGCAGAAGGGGAGACCCCATCTAATAGAAGCCTTGATTCAGAAAATAACGACTTGCCTAGAGAGAGTTGGCTGCTGAGTGTGTGCAACTCGACTGTCCTGAAAAGAAGAATGATGCTACCTCGTCTTTTGAATATGGTGACACGTACGACGATATCAACAACTCTGACTCTATTGTGACCCGAATCATCATAGCAGCCTGATAGATGATAATGACGGTAGTCTTGTATGTAATGAGGATTAATAATTGTTGTAAGTGATGGTTGTAAGTGATGGTAGTCTTGTATCTAATGAGGATTAATAATTGTTGTAAGTGATGGTAGTCTTGTATGTAATGAGGATTAATAATTGTTGTAAGTCAATTAGTTGCTTATGCTTTTCAGGTTTTCCTGAACTTGCTTTGGCAGCTGATAGTCAGATATTGTACATTCTAAACTAGTTTTTCTGCACTGTTTTTGGAACTCAAAAAAATCATCGGAACACATCATCGGATAACTCATCTTTTGGTACTACTTTCTTTGTCGTAAACTTTGTTCTTTAGCTGAATGTTGAATCCTTGAAAACGTGCAATAACTTGCATGATCTATGAATCTTAGCAAAATCATGCCTTTTTGGTATTCAAAATACACGGCAAAGGATGTATACCAGGATAACTAGTTAACTACACCATACCGAGACCTTGGCGCTAGATTGTAACAAGTCATAACCTGCTAGTCATAACCAAAGCTACCCTACACCATACATTAGTGGAATCCATAGGAAAGAATATGCCATGCCACTTTTATTTTAAGCATTTGAAGTTAAACTCTTCTGTTTATTAGAGCACTCGGTATGGGATACCGATAACATGCCATTCGTCTAAACTATCAACCAATAACATGTTATTACCATACCGTGTTATGTGCCGTTGGTGTGCCAAGGGTCCCCAAGCCATTTGAATGGCTCAAGCCATTGGTGATGTTAGGTGTGTACTGTGAGTGAGTGGGTATTTTAAGTGGGGTATTTTATGGGACCCAATAACATGTTAGTGGTGTGTTATGAGGGAGGGTGTTTTAATTATTGATGTGTTATTGGGGAAGTGATGAGGTAACGCTGAGGTGACATACTAATAACGTGTTATCCGCTCTACCCTCACCTTGTGCTCTTAATGGATTGGTGAAATGAATCCATTACTCATTATCCAATTATCTCTTAACATATGTATATAGTAAAAATTACAATGTGTTAATAGGTTCTGCTAACATGTGTTCATTCGGCACATGCTAGAATGTATTAAATGAATATACATTTTTTTATATATAAAAAAACGCATTTAATGAACACTAATTATAGCTAAAATTTACTTTCATTATATACATTTTATGACTTAATTAACTTGAACATTCCCTTTATATGCAAAACCTTATTAATAATTTATCTTTTTATTTTTCTCTTCATTTTTATTCTCACATCTATTCTTTCGTGTTTAAACTCGAGAAAACATGATAGTATTATTTAGGTTAGTAGGCTATGTTTAGCAAGTACTTTTTATATTTTAGATTTGAGTAAAGTCCAAAATACATATCTGTGGTTTGTCATGTGTATCGTTTTACATCCCTAAACTTTTTTTTGGCACAAAATCATCTCTCCGTTAGTAAAGTTGGCACAAATACATTCCTCTGTTAGTAAAATCAGTTAGTGGGGACTAACGGTGCAATAAATACTTGCACCGTTAGTCCTTAGGACTAACGATGCAATAAAATAAATTGCACCATTAGTCCTAAGGACTAACGGTGCACTCCACCGCCACCTACCACCACTAGCCACCTTCACCGCCACCTACCACCTCCACCACCACCCAACGCCACCACCCCCCACCTCCACTGCCGCCACCCACCGCCAACACTTCCACCACCGCCACCTCCACCCACCACCACCCAACGCCACCACCCCCCACCTCCACTGCCGCCACCTACCGCTACCACTTCCACCACCACCCACCTCCACCGCCACTTACCACAAAACGCCACCACCACCTACCACCCCCACCTCCACTGCCGCCACCACTTCCACCACCTCCACCGCCACCTACCACCCAACGCCACCACCACCTACCACCCACCACCTCCACACACAACCACCACCCGCCACCGCAACCACTTCCACCCAACGCCACCACCACCTCCACCGCCACCCACCTCCACCGCCACCACCACCCAATTCCACCACCACCATCACCGCCACCCGCCTCCACTGCCACCACCACCATCACCGTTGCCCACCACCACCATCAACGCCACCTTCACCACCACTGGTGATGGTGGTGGTGGCGTTGGGTGGAGGTGGTTGCGGTGGCGTGTGGTGGTTGTGTGCGTGGGTAGTAGAGTGGTGGCGCGTGGTAGGTGGCGGTGGCGGTGGGTGGTGGTGGAAGTGGTGGCGGTGGGTGGCGGCAGTGGAGGTGGGGGGTGGCGGGGTGGTGGTGGTGGTGGGAGGTGGTAGGTGGCGGTGGAGGTGGGTGGTGATGGAAGTTGTGGCGGTGGGTGGCGGCAAATGGAGGGGTGGTGGCGTGGGTGGTGGTGGGTGGAGGTGGTAGGTGGCGGTGGAGGTGGGTGGTGATGGAAGTTGTGGCGGTGGGTGGCGGCAGTGGAGGTGGGGGGTGGTGGTGGGTGGAGGTGGTAGGTGGCGGTGGAGGTGGGTGGTGATGGAAGTGGTGGCGGTGGGTGGCGGCAGTGGAGGTGGGGGGTGGTGGCGTTGGGTGGTGGTGGGTGGAGGTAGCGGTGGAGGTGGTAGGTGAAGGTGGTTGGTGGTGGTAGGTGGCGGTGGAGGCACCGTTAGTCCTTATGACTAACGGTGCAATTTATTTTATTGCGTCGTTAGTCCTAAGGACTAACGATGCAATTTATTTTATTGCATCGTTAATTCTAAGGACTAACGGTGCAAATATTTTCTCTTCCGTTAGGATATAACGGAGAAATATTTGCACCGTTAGTCCCCACTAACTGATTTTACTAACAGGGGGATGTATTTGTGCCAACTTTACTAACGGAAGGATGATTTTGTGCCAAAAAAAAGTTTAAGGATGTAAAGCGATACACAGAACAAACCACGGGGATGTATTTTAGATTTTACTATTTAGATTTAGCGAGCTTAGTAAAATGAAGGCATGAACTTTCAAGGTACGCTTTGAGTCATCCACTCACTTAATAATTCGGTCAAATAGTTTGGTCATTCAGCCTTTATAATCCAAGAGCTCGCGAGAAAATGAATTTATTAAACATGCCAACTTGTTTCCATCAAAATCACATAGCATAAAAAATAGCATTGATTGACATGCTTAAATGGTGTGCTTAATTTTTTTTTTTTTTGAAAGGTAAATTTCTTATTAAGTGTTTCGTGTCGCGATTTGACAGCGGGAGGTCTAGACTACGTTGTCTAAACCGTTTATTCACAAACCAATAACTTATTGCCACAAATCTTTTTAGACATATAATTAGTCCCATTTTTAAGCCTCCAAATCATTTTCCATAAAAAATATCCTTAACCTAATTTTTTTTTTTTTTGAACTTTAATTTATTAATAGACACATTTTTATAATATCGTTTCTATTATAACTATACCTTTGTCGGCCTTTAACAGAGAATATAAATACACACATATTTTAATCATGATGATAATTGTTATACTGCACATAACACATCACTTTCAACAAAGTTTCCATGTGCAAACGCGGATTATGAGAAAAGATGGATGGCACGACCATGGTCCCCACAACAACCCAACTCACACACCAATCATTGACCCAATCTCAACCGTTCGATTAAAACCAAAACCCATAATCTCATCCGTTGATGATCATGGCAATTATAATCAGTCCCTACACCATCGCGTCACTTACGTCTATCTATTTATATACCCAACACACTACTAAACTAAACGCGTTTTGATTTTGACCAGATGGGTACCGTACAGAGATGGTAATTTGTATTTAAAATAAAAAAATTATTTAAATGGGCAAACTTTTAAAAGATTTGAGCATATTTGATTTTTTTTTTTTAATGAGCATGTATTGTCCATTTAGAAGTTAAGAGCATGATGGGCACATGTTTTTCTCGAACACTAAATAGTTTTTAAAGAAAAGCTTATATTTAATTTTTTACATATAAATGAGGCGTTACGTTAGATGAATTTATTTCGTCATTTTAGGTCTTTATTAAAACCGATTCAGATAACATGTTTGGCCTGCCTTTTTAGCCCGCGTCCATTTGGCCCATAGCCCGTTTGACCCGTAGCCCGTGCCCGTCCGGCCCGCCCATTTTGCCACCTCTAGACTACCGTAAAATAATTATGATATTTTATTTTACTGTATTTGTTTTATTTTTAATTTTATTTTTATAATTTTGTTTTTATATAAACAATAATTATGAGACATAAAATATAAAATATAAATTTTGACAAGTAAAAATAAAAAAATACTCCCTTCGTCCCATATTAAGTGTCCACTATTTATATGCATAAAGTTTTAGAAAATTCCACTAACTACACTTTCCACCAATCAAATATCATTTTCACCCACTAAAGTCTCATCTCATTGGTTGAAATATTCTATGGACACTTAATTTGGGACATCTAAAGATTCTATTGTGGACACTTAAATTGGGACGGAGGTAGTAGTAAAACATAAAAAAATACAAAATATAAAAAACTGTAAGGTAAATTGCAAAAATGGTCTTTAAAGTAGCTCAAATGCGCAAAGATCATACTGAGACAAATTTTGTTGCAAAAACGACATTAATATTTATTTATTTTTTTGCAAAATAGCCACTGAAAGCTAACTTTCGTTATTTTCCTCGTTAAGTGCCTCGTCAGTCGTCACTGAGGGTAGTATTGTCATTTCATTGTTCATACTTATTAAATTGCCGCCAAACAACTTGCGATATCAATGCGACATGACCTCAATGGCTAAATTTGCAAAGTAGATTCTCATGTTTGCACCCATAACTCCCCCCCCCCCCCACCCAAAAAAAACAACTTCTAAACCACGACTCGGCAACAAAAAAAACACGGTATTTCAAAATGCAATCATCACCACCACATTCACCAAACACCGCAATAATCAGCACCACCACCAAGAAACATCAACTTTGATCACCACCACGAAAAAACAACTGCCACAACAACGTCCATGTCCACGTTGTCAATCACAAGACACAAAATTCTGTTACTACAACAACTACACCACTTCACAGCCTCGTCACTTTTGTAAAAGTTGTCGTAAACACTGGACTCATGGTGGCGTTCTCCGTAATATCCCTGTTGGGGGTGGTAATCGTAAAAACACTAAAAGACAAAAACTCATCAACCCCACCACTTCGGGTTATGTTACCACTTCTGCTCCGGTGGAGTACCAGAGCCTGGTGCCGCCTCCACCTGTGGATGCTGCCGGAAATGTGATGGGTCCGTTTAAAGGAAATGGGTTTATGTCGCTCTTGGAGGTTGTTGGGTTTGAGGATGGTGTTTGGCCTTTTGTGGCAGTTAATGTAATGTCTTAGCTTAATTTATGTCTTTTGATTGTAGTGGTTTATGTACCCTATCTTTTGGTGAATGGTTAACAGTATGGTTGTAAATTTAACTGATCTTTTGGTTACTCGTTATCTTTTCGCAGTAATTAATCAAAATTGCCCAAATTAACAATCATGTTTGACTTTTACAAATGAATGTACATACCCAAAATTGCCCAAATGACAATCCTGATTGAATTTTGCACGTGAATGTACATGCACAAAATTACCCAAAATTGCCCAAATTGACAATCATGAATCATGTTTGACTTTTGCAAATGAATGTATATGCACAAAATTACCCAAAATTGCCGAAATAGACAATCCTGTTTGACTTTTGCAAATGAACGTACATGCACAAAATTACCCATAATTGCCCAAATTGACAATCCTGTTTGACTTTTGCAAATGAATATACATGCACAAAATTGCCTAATTTCTTGGCTTCTATTAGATTAGAGAAAATGTTATGCAAGCATTTACCCTAGTAAATTATAACACAACCAGTAGATAAACTTTAGAACAACTAGATATTGTTAAATCTTCCACTACAACACCATAGCAGAAGTATAACAGTTTATTGAATTAAACATAAAAGCATAAGCATTATTCAGCATCATCATTATTTTTCTTGTCAGCCATTAGTCTTCTCCACTTAATTGATCTTCTTTTGTCTTCAAACTTTTCGTCTGCAACCACTCTATCTTACCCAACTCCACTTTTTGCAAGCACTTCATATGGCTCGTCACCCTGTTTAGCAACTACTTTATCTGTAATCACATCTCCATCAACAACTGAGATAAAGCTCTCCTGTCCAACTACTTCATCACACGATCATCATCTGGAATCACAGCCCCATCACAAACTAATTGTTCACCATCATCACCATCAACATCGCAAACATTTCTTCAGCAATGACCTCAAGTGGAACCACACTGAAACTAATTCGTTCAGCAAAAATAGCATACATCTTTGTTACTTCTTCAGCTGCAACTACGTCATCAAGTTCATCCAATGTTTGATCAATTTCAGCATACATGTCACTAATCACTTCAGACTCTTCAGGTTCATCAACTAAATGGTATGGATCATCTTGTCATTCAACATCTACTCCTTGATCCACTTCTTTATTACTAATCCAAGTCTTTAGATCCCCTTCCTTTCCAGTAATGGTAACACCATCATCTGTGTCATAATCCGCATCATCAAAATCCATCACATCTGTATACTCTAGGGAATCCTCACTTGAATTCTCCACCTCAAACTCTAAGTCAATCTTTTCCAATAACCTCCTGAATTGAAACTCGTCACTGTCACAATTCGCAATTTTTTGTCATTTCTCAAACTCAACATTCATCATACTAGCTCATGCATAGTTTTGCATTTCACATTAAACGCATAATTTCATATTAAATAAACGCTATCGTGTAATTAATTATTTTATAACGTGATGTCTTCTAATAAAAGTAAGTTCGCCTAGCCTATTTTCCAAAATGTCCAACCGTTCGTCAAGCGGAGTTGTAACGAATAAAATATAGTCACTCAAACTTTGCCGGAAAACCACCCTTAAACAATATTTTGGACACAAGTACCATACTTAACCTATATTTTTCTCCATAATCGAGACCTCTAGGATGTAAACTTAAATGCTAAAACTTTGAGATAATGATACAAGCTTCCCAAAACCGTTGAGTTTGTTTACTAACATTCGATGTGCACCATTTTACAACTAGCTTTTCAAGGCCATTTAGTCACTTTCATGAAATTGTCAAATAACATTATTTTACGACGAAAAGTTATAATTTCACAATAAATCACAAAACAATCATCGTAGGATGTTGATTCAACGTATACACTTGTAAAGTATTTTATAAACATGACGAGATGTCATAGACATATATTTCGACGATAAATTCTGTTTTCAAAAACGTACAAGTGGTATAGATTACATATGGATTTGCATGCACGACATTGTATCATGCGTTCACGACAACATATCATTACTCAAGTCATGACATTCATTATAGGTCGCAGATAGTTTCCGAGCCTCATTTTCGTGTATTTCATTTTGTTAGCATATCAATCATACCAGGTGAGTTCATACCCCGCTTTTACTCGTTTAAATTCTTACAAACTCTTTGGGGGAGATACATGCTTAAATACTTGTTTTTACTTTTGCGAATATTCAAACCATTTATACAATTGTGTTACACTATACTTCTTATACTCTTTGGACATTATGTGTGGTTTATTGCGATATGTGCCTTAATGTGTTAAACTTGTTTACAATTATTCTTCAACATACATACTATAGCAATGGTTAACTTGCGGAGCCGAGAGGTATTGATAGTACTATCGGGTGACGCCCCACCCTGGGTCCTTGATGACGTGACATGGGGTGAATATAATCTGTTATTCAATGAAACACAACAAACAATTTAGACTTGTCAAGAGGTTCATTTGGCTGTGATTCTTTGCATTAAGTACATGTATATATCGTATCCACATATGTCCTACTTACAAACAAGATTGACAATTCTATATTAGGCAATGGGTTGTGAACACATAAGTTGCGAAGTTTTGTATGGGCGGACTCGAATGAATGGATTTACAATACCTTTGCTGCATCAACATTCTTTATAGACTTTTTCAAATCATTTTCAACAAACTTATGAACTCACCAACCATTGTGTTGACACTTTTTAGCATGTTTATCTCATGTTGTAAGGCGATAGCATTTCATGGAGCTTTTGGGTCACATGGCATACATTGGAGTCTTGTGTTTTTTATCTATTACCATTCGACATGTTTTGTAAACCCCTTTATGTATTATCAAACTTTGGGATCTCATGTTGTGTAAACTTTTACTTTATTTAATCGAATGGTAAACCTTTCAAAACGTCTCATTTTAGAGGACGTTTTCTGTATCCATACTTTGTGCTATGAAGTCATACCCCAAAGACACTATCGTTCCGCTGCGATATTTTGGGGGTGTGACAGTCACTCAGCCTTTTTGTATGATTTGCAACCATTTTTTCTATACAAAATATTGGTGGTACCTCCAATGTTGGCTTGTCTTATGTCATTCTAACAATGGTAATTTTTCACTGTTTCCAGTCTTACCATCAAGATCCTTTCCAACAACATCATTGACATC
This sequence comes from Chrysanthemum makinoi, assembly GCA_910596185.1. Classification (NCBI taxonomy): domain Eukaryota; kingdom Viridiplantae; phylum Streptophyta; class Magnoliopsida; order Asterales; family Asteraceae; genus Chrysanthemum; species Chrysanthemum makinoi. Next base: position 117,800,446 of record OU343223.1, on the reverse strand, counting down.
ATGATCCACAATTTCTTCTATCGCCATATCCTTGCCCTTACTCATCATTCGCTCAATCATCTGACACTCTATCAATGAAACACCGGTTTCAATATACAACTCCAATTCTCTAAATCTAGGAACATACTCCACAAGTATGTTCGCATCTTTGTCAGACATTAGTTGTTAGGAATTAGAAATTCCAGGTATTAAAGAGTCGGTCACCTCAAGTATATGTAATCGTTAGAAAGCTCGTAGTCACAGTACTTTTATGTTAAGTAGTATTTAGTTTAGTAACACCGTGGAGGACGGACGGGTCTTTACCCACTGTATGCCTGATCCACAACCCGTTGTGTGGCGTTTTATTGTAAGACTATAAATACTCTCTACCTTCCACGGTAGAGAGTTGGAGCTCATAATAAGAATTTTCTTTCTCTCACTAAAGTTCCCTAAACCTCTAACTTTCTCTCTCTAGAATTCCACTTATACGCCTACTTTGTGTTATGGTTTGATGTGTATGTGAAATCCAATATCCTACAATTGGTATCAAGAGCCATGGTTAGATCATATCTTACACATCTTTGGATTTCTAGTGGTTTTCAGGTGGTTTTTGAGTTTGAAAAAGTTTAGTGGTTTTTGCATCATTTGGTTGATTTCTTGTGTTAAAGCTTGGATTTTGTTAGTACTTTTGTGTTTAGAATCATCACAAGTGTTTAGGTTTTCATTTGGTAAGCTTGAATCATCTTGGTTGGGTTGTTTTGGATTGAAAAGTGGTGTTTGTGAAGTTTTCTAGCTAGCGACTTGATCTACGGATAGCTTTTCTTGCTAGCGACTTGCTTTACATTTTGGTAGCGAGTTGCAGTTTGTGGAGTTAGGGACTTAGGCCTAGCGACTTGCCTAGTGAGACAAGCCGACAAACAGTACAAGTAGTGGAATCTCCACTACGGTTAGCGACTTGGTGGAAGTTAGCGACTTGTACTTTATATTGTTAGCGACTTGGTGTTAGCGAGTTGGTACCTAGCGAGTTGCTATTTAGCGACTTGAATATTTAGCTTACTTGGTGCTTAGCTTAATTCTTGCCAAAATTTTGTTAGCGACTTGGATTGTAGCAAGTTGTTACATAACGACTTGGAACTTTAGCGACTTAGCACTTAGCGACTTGGTTCACAATTTTCCTAGCGACTTGAGTGATTTCCTTTAAATACGGTTTTCTCTTGATTCAGTAAAATCCGGTGAAAGAATCTATTTCCCGGTTTAATCATAGAGTTATAAAATCTCGTTTAACTTGTCATCATGTCTACCAACGCTCCTACAATCATCTCCATTTGTCGAGGATGTTCAAGCGGTTCAGACACTCGTCCACCCATGCTTGACAGAATTGACTATGACTCTTGGGCTCAACGAATCAGATTGTACTGCCTTGGAAAAGAAAATGGGGTTAACATTCTCAAATCCATTGATGAAGGACCTTACGGAGTTGAAACTACTAGAGATATACTTGATACTGCTGAAGATGGAACTTTGATTTACGGAATGGACGGACCAAAGATGTATGATGAGCTTGACGATAAGGAGAAAAAGAGATTCGATGCATATCCGAAGCTTCCAACATTATTCTACAAGGTCTACCAAAGGACATCTACAAGCTTATCAATCACAACACCGAGGCAAAAGGCAGTATGGGATAATGTCAAGATGCTTCTTCGGTTCTCGAGCTAACTATGAAGACCGAGAATCACAACTGTATGATGAATTTGAGCACTTCAAGATGAAACCAAATGAAAGTGTCTATGAGTACTATGTGAGATTTCATAAGTTGGTGAATGACATGAGGAACATCGGAATGACTATGCCTAACATTCAAATTGAACTCAAAATTTGCAAACAACATGAATCCCGAATGGCACAAATTTGTTACTTCTGTGAAGCTCACTAAAGGATATACTAACTATGAGCAGCTCTATGCCTTCCTTCTTCAGAATGAGAGCCATGCCATGTTTGAAAAGAGGATTCTTGAACAATTCAAAACAAATCCAGGAGAGACAAGCTCATCAAATGATTCAACTGCCTTCTACTCAAACATTGGGATTACCACTAAAGCTTCACAAGTTATACCCATGGGTGATGGAACTCACAAACTCATTCCCGATCCAAAGTTCAAACAAGCTGATGCCGATGCACATGTGGGTAACTTCATTAATCAACTGCTCTCCGATTAGTCAAAACATGAATTCTCTCCCACAAACCAACAACCACCTCGAACTTCTAACCCACACAATCAAGCTACTGTCCGAGAGATGGGAAAATTGTTGTGCAACCAGCCAGAAAGACAAGATGATCAAGGAAGAGGAGGAGCCGGTAGAGGTTATGTTGGTAATCAGAATCGAGGAAGAAATGGAAATCAAGGTCAAACTAAGCCGATCAAATGCTATAACTGTGGTGGTGAGGGACACATTGCAAGGAACCGCACATCTCCAAAACGCGTCCAAATCGCCGATTACTTCAGAGATAAGATGTCGCTTGTACAAGCTCACGATAATGGTGCTGCTTGGATGAAGAGGAGTTATTGTTTCTTGTCGAGGGCAATGCCAAGACCTATGATGCGATGTGGATGAGCACCAATTCAGGAGATAGGTCACAATCATTAGAACGCCTTTCAAGTCAGATTGTGATGCATACGACTCTGATGTGGATGATGGACCTACGCACACACAATTTTTATGGCTAGCATTTCTCCAATGGTTTCTCCAAAGGTCTCTTCTTCACCACAAGCCGGCCCATCCAAAGACAAACTCATCTCAGAGGTATTAAAACTATACGATGATGCCGATGTACAAAAGATGCATGACAAAGTACAATCAACTGAAACTATTGAATCAAATATTGAAAACATGGGTAATATCAATGTTGTCCCATATGATCAATATGTGAAACAAAGTGAAAGTGAAATTGTATCAAGTGATGCATCTTCGCCAACAATGACTATGTTTTTGATGAATACACGCATGTGCCCCGATGATGCCGTTATCTCTCAGACTTGAATGCCTATAAAGACCGTGTTGCTATTTATGAACAACGTGCAAAATTTGAGTTGACCACCCGTGAGCAGGAAATGGATGACCAAATGCATACAACTATTAGAAAAGTTGAAACCAACCCCCCCCCCTTTTGGAAAATGCCTAGAGCGACTGTGTATCCTCCAAATACACCAATGCATCTAGTTCCTAGAACAATTGCCACTAAAAGCAAGACCTTAATCAGTCAATATGTTATCTTTCAACTATTTGTTGATTTTGAGAAAACTTGCAAGAAAAGGATCACACCCACTGGTATAACTGAAGGAGAAAGAGGTTTTGAGCAAACTAAAGAATGTTATTTAATCAAGTCATCCCTTTCTTTAAACAACTAAAAGATCACTTTGAGAGTCTTAAAAGGGAATGAATTCAGACATTAAAGAAATGGAAAAGGAATTTGATGCTATGATAGTTGAGGTTAGTGACTATGAGCGAGCATTAAAATATAATGAGATTGAAAGGAAGAACTTGCATACACTGAATGAGAATATGATTTCGGAATGTATTGCTCAAGATGTGTTTTTCATTGCTACAACTTGTTCTATTAATGCTTCTCAATTTCATGAATTATCTGTTGCCCGGAAAGTCTCCCATGATCGTGTCATTGAGCTTGAAAAAACTAATTCTAAATTAACTGAGAAAATTGAACTGAATGATCACGACAATTTGGTTAAACATTTTTCTAAACTAGAGGTTGAGCATTTTAATTTACAACTAAAATATCAACATCTTAAAGAAAATGTCAAAACTTCAAATATCAAGACATCCTCGGATGCTCCAGAGTTTGATGCAGCTTTTCAAATTAACAAACGTGATGAACAGATTCAAGCTCATTGCAACACGATCGGAAAGTTGAAAGCCCAAATCTCTCAATTAAAGGGTCAAAAGAACAATATGACAGCTCCCAAATGCCTCCTCCTTTAGATTCTCAGAATTCTCAAACTTTTCATCTTCAAAACTTAGTTAATGCCTTACAAAAGGAAAACGAGAGTTTTCTAGAAGAAAATGAAAAAGTTAAACGACATTTTAAAGAGTTATATGATTCAATAAAAGTCACCCGTGACCAAAACAACGAAAAAATAACGTCTTTACAAAAGGAAATTGAGAATCGAGAAGTCGTGAAATGGGAAACTGCAACTTGTTTTCAATAAGAATGTTGTCTCAAAATCACCCTTAGATTGCAAATACATGACAGCTTAAATATATTCCTCTTCATCTTAGGAATAATGAACATGCTTTTCATGACTACTGTGCTCACCTTAAGGATAGTCTAGAATGTCTCCGTGAGATTGTCGAAGAGGATTTCATTAACAAACCTCTTGATAGTGAAATTAGGTTTGCTTGCCTCCGGGCCAAACGATCTCAAGAGTTGCTAGAATGTGTAATTGCAACATGTCCCAAATCCTTAACCTTAGGTGCAAAAGGCAAAGCTGTGATGCCTTGTCGCCTAGTAATACATATACTTGCGCCTAGTTCAGAATGCAAAAAGTAGATCAACCAACTAATGTTCCCATAATTCCCTACAGAGTAATCAATGACATTAAAGCAAGTAGGTCAAAGTCTCAAGACAATACAAGGAATGATAGGACCTCGCAAGCTAAAATGTGCATTGGAAGAGAGTAGAAGACCAACCTAGGATCTTTAAGCTTGAGTTGAATAAAACGAATCGTGTTGATTCTAGTATTAGCCTTAGGCGCATCAGTAATTAATTCAATTCGATACTATTTGCAAACCTTGTAATGATGTCCGCTTGAATTCTGTTGCTAATCATGAATGTGGTGTGAATGCTTTGTCTAATGTCAAATGCCCGCTTAAAATTGTTAATGCTAATAATCGTGCAAATAAGGCAATAAGGCAAAAACGAAAGATTGTTAGAAAACATTGGAAACCCACAGGAAGAACTTTTATAAAGATAGGTTATTATTGGATACCTTTTGGCCATAAGAATAATCAGCTTTGTTCTCAAACTGCTAAGATTATGCCCACTAGAAAATGGATGCCTACTTGTAGAACTATTCCCTTAAGAAGTGAACATACTTTGAATAGGTCAAATACGCACACCAAAGATTGCATCTATTCCCAATGATTCCATTGCTTCTACTTCGATATGGATGTTTCTATTTCGATGTGGGTGTTCCACCATCACTAACCAAGTGGAACCCATTCTTGCATGGGGATCCCAATTATCCAGCTTATCCATTCTTGTCGTGTTCAACCGCAGATCGTTCAAATCGCTTCGTGGTACCGGACTCAGCCGCTCCAAGCATATGACCGAGACCGTCGCGCTCATGAACTTCGTGAGCAAATTCATCGACAGTTAGATTCGTAATGATCATTTCGGTGTAATTATGGGTTATGGTGATTATGTTGTTGGTGATAGTGTTATCTCTAGAGTATACTATGTGGAAGGTCTTGGTCATAACTGCTTCTCTGGTCAATTCGTGATTCGATCTAGAAGTAGCTGTCAGAAAACATACTTGTTTTGTTAGAGAACTTGATGGTAAGGAACTTTTAAGAGGAACTCGTGGTTCAAATCTTTACACCATCTCTATCGATGATATGATGAAGTCTTCTCCAATTTGCTTGTTGTCAAAGGCTTCAAAAACAAAGTCATGGTTATGGCATCGTCGTCTCAATCACTTGAACTTCGCACCATCAATGATCTCTATAGAAAGGACTTAGTTGTAGGTTTACCTCGACTAAAGTATGAAAAGGATCATCTTTGTTCAAGATGTCAATTGGGAAAAGCAAGAAGTATGCCCATAAACCCAAACCTACTAACTCGCACAAGTTCTTCATACAATTCATATGGATTTATGTGGACCAATGAGAGTGCAAAATATCTTTGGGAAGAAATATGTGTTAGTTGTGGTTGATGATTACTCTAGATTCACCTGGGTCAAGTTCTTAAGGACAAAGGATGAAACTCCCGATATCATCATCAAACTCATCAAACACCGCAGGTTCGACTTAACAAAACCGCCGAATTATCCGGATAACAATGGAACCGAAGTTTGTTAACAAACAACTTAGTGAATTTTATGAAAGTATTGGAATCAGCCATCAAAGAAGTGTTCCACTAACTCCTCAACAGAACGGTGTAGTTGAAAGACGAAATCGAACTCTTGTAGAAGCCGCTAGAACAATGCCGATTTACTCAAAGGTTCCAATGTTTCTCCGAAGCTATTGCCACCGCATGCTACACACAAAATCGCTCCCGATTCACACTTGCTCATGGAAAAACTCCATATGAACTTGTCCACAATGAAAACCTAATCTCTTATTTCTTCGTGTGTTTGGTGCATTGTGTTATCCAACTAATGAGGGTCAAGACTTAGGCAAACTTAGAGCTAAAGGAGACATTGGAATATTTGTAGGGTATGCACCAAACAAAAAGGGATACCGAATCTACAACAAAAGAACCCGAAATATCATGGAAACAATTCACGCTACGCTTGATGAGTGACCGGTCAAATGGCTCTGGACAATCCAGGAACCCGCACTTCAAAACTATCCCATTGGTTCATCCCTTGTTCCAAACTTTTCTCAAGAAACTCCATATGTACCTCCATCCGAAGATGATTTAAAGAAATTGTTTGATCCTATGTTTGATGAACTTTATGATCCAAGTACTAATGAGGTGTCGATTCCTACAACAGGTCGCTCATATTCCCGTGAATGAAGTCAATCCTCGCCTCAATATCATTAAGTCAAGAAGCCGCCGCTGATCCTTCGCCTCATCAACAAATCATCATTCTTCAAATGTACATCATGGAACTGCTTCTGGCATCAATGATGAAGTTAATCCCTTTGCTACTCCCGAAGATGCTCCGTTTGAAAACATATTTGCTCAATCTTCATCGAACCATCTTCTTCGTGAGACATCGACTCGCTACTTCAGTCCCTCAACAACTACCACATGAACACCTCGTAAAATGGACTCACGATCATCCATTAGACAACATCATTGGAAATCCTTCTCGCCCAAGATCAACACGGAAACAACTTTTAACCGATGCCTTATGGTGCTTCTTCAACTCCGTACTCTCTAAGATCGAACCAAAAGATGTCAAAACCGCCATGAATGAAGATAGCCGGTTCAATGCCATGCAAGAAGAAATTCATGAGTTTGATCGACTTGATGTATGGGAGTTAGTACCGCCCAGTTGTGCTATGATTATTACTCTAAAATGGATCTTCAAAGTGAAACTTGATGAGCATGGTGATGTGTTGAAGAACAAGGCTCGATTAGTTGCTAAAGGATACCGCCAAGAGGAGGGTATAGACTTTGAAGAATCTTTTGCTCCTGTTGCTCGAATCGAGGCAATTAGAATCTTTTGGCTAATGCTGCAAGTAAGAACATGGTAGTCTATCAAATGGACGTGAAGACGGCATTCCCGAACGGAGATCTTAAAGAAGTCGCCTATGTCACCAACTGAAGGCTTTGTGAATCCGAACATCCTACCCACGTTTATCGTTTGAAGAAGGCTATTTATGGTTTAAAGCAAGCTCCAAGGGCATGGTATGATACGCTATCAAAGTTTCTTCTATCTACCGGATTCAAGAAAGGAGCAGTTGATCCAACATTGTTCACCGAAAGTCGCAAACATTTATGTTGATGATATCATTTTTGCCTCGACTGACCCCAATGAGTGTGACCGCTTTTCAAATGAAATGAGTTCAAAATTTCAAATGTCAATGATGGGACAAATGTCATTTTTCTTGGGACTTCAAATTTCACAAAGTCCCGGAGGCATTTTCATAAATCAATCTAAATATGCTTGATCTTAAAGAAATTTGGATTTGATTCAAGTGACCCCGTTGACACTCCCATGATTGATCGAACCAAACTAGATGAGGACCACTCAGGGATCATGATTGACCAAACGAAATATCGTAGTATGATTGGATCCCGATGTACCTCACGCTAGTAGACCGCATATCTTGTTCGCTGTTTGCATGTGTGCTAGATACCGTGCTAAGCCTACTAAAATGCATCTTGAAGCGGTTAAACGGGTCTTTCGGTATCTCCAAGGAACCATCAATATGGGACTTTGGTACCCGGAGGACACCGGTATGTCACTAATGCCTATGCAGATGCCGATCATGCAGATGTCAAGATACTCGTCCGGCACGCCCGAGGTGCTCTTTTGGGTGATAAGCATGTAAGCTGGTCTTCAAAGAAGCAAATGAGTACTTCTATTTCCTCTACAGAGGTAGAATACATAGCCATGTCATCTTGTTGTGCTCAAATCCTTTGGATGAGATCTCAATTAACCGACTATGGCTTTGTATTTAACAAAATCCCTCTGTCTGGATAATAAAAGTGCTATTTCTCTCTCATGCAATAACGTTCAACACTCAAGAGCTAAGCATATCGACATTCGTCATCATTTCATCGGGGAACAAGTGGAAAAGGGTGTGGTGGAACTCTATTTTGTGAGGTCTCAATATCGCTTAGCGACATCTTCACCAAAGCTCTTCCAAGAGTTTTGAGTTCATACTTCCACGACTAGGCTTGAAAAGCCTTCAACCGTAAACACTCAAACGCCTTCGTGAAGAAGACGAGGAGTAAAGGTCTATGCTCATCTATCTCTTGTAAATATTTATTCAAAAACAAAATACAAAATTATAAAACTTTCAAAATCCATAAAAATCTGAAAAATTCAAAAATTCTTCAAAAAAATATTGTCAATTTGTCATGTTTTTCTAGATTCGATAATATCTACGGTCTTTGTGCTGTCATTCAAAGAATGACACGGGACTTTAGATGTTGCTCGAATTCTTATTAAAAAAAATAAATAAAAAATAATAATAATAAAAAAACAAAATTTTGAGAGAAAGAGAAAAAAAATGGTTTATTGTCATGTCAGGCAGTAACCCGCTTGTCAAAGAAAGAACAGAGCCATACTGTATCATATTTTCAAAATTCCATGCTCGGATTCTAAAAACATTTATCTGCTGAAAACTAACTGCTATGAAAAAATAACTCGGACTCTATTTTTGATAATCATCCGGATTTATTTGTCAAAATATCTATCTCTCAATCAACAACCTATGTCATTGATTGAGGGGAGAATGATTTCAATTAAATTAAAAGTTATTTGGCATTCAATTGTTTTCAAAAGATAATCATGCATGTTTAACCAATGGAGTTTAAAATCTCAAAATCGATCCTTATCGCTTAAAACGCTTTCATATTCAAGTCACAATTCTCCTCAAAAGCTTTCAAAATCAATTTAAATCTATAAGAGATCACAAATCTCAAATGATTTGATAATTGTGATAGGGGAGAATGTGTGATTTAAATTGGATTTAAACTGATAATTCGGTAAATGGTTTTATAAGGATGTACAAGCTCTCCTTCCCACATGTGACAAACGATTTCAAATTTTCCATGCACATGTTGAGGGGAGCATCTATCTTAAACCTATGATTTGAAACGTGATCACTTATCTCAATGTGCAGGTTCCCTCTAGTATGTGCAAAACTCTTTTCAAATCTCGAGGCACATATTGAGGGGGAGCAAAATCATGAAAACCTCATCCTTCCCCAAAATGCTTTATCTACTTGATTCGATTAGGGAAGTGATGTTGATATTTTTAGAAAATGGTAATCAAAGAAGTTAATTCTTTCTCTTGCCTCCGTGTGGAAAACTATTTCAAATACTTGATTCACATGTTGAGGGGAGTTCTTCTTCTAAAAATATCAAAACAATTCAGGTACAAAATGCTTTGATAATATATCACAAGTATCCGGATTGATTTTCAAATGGTTTTCAATTGGTTCCTATGGCAGATGAACAATACCAAATAGACCGACCAACTTTACTTTATGTACGGTGATATAAGGATGATAAGGTTAGGTATTGGTTCCCATGATCCCGCCAGAGTCGGAGGGATCTACCCAGGGACAATCCACTAGATAGTGTAGAGTCCTTAGGTATATTGAAAAAAGGAGAAAAGTGAGATACGGGAAGAGTGCGGACTGAGACAGAGCTAGTAATGGAATAAACCCAACAAGGTTCTAGTTATGAAGTCTCGGTAAGCAATGAAGGGGTTGAAGAATGAAAAAGAATTGAATGTGAAAAGGGGTGAAAAGAAATAGCCCTCCAATAATTCAACCTTAGGGCGGAAACCGGGTTCAATACATATGCTACTTGTGGTTACTTAGGTAACTCCGGTATTGAAGACAAGACGCCATGGACCCTGACGCGACCGCACTAAACTTCCCAAAATACTCAAGTTCCTCTTAAAAGGGCTTGTTTCATTCTCACGGGGAACCTACATTATCTATCGACTTTCTCTTAGAGATTGTTGATATTGAAGAAGGAGACCCTCTCCCTAGTCTCCGATATAGGATCCAAAAATGCACAAATTGAGTTTAGAGCCACGAGATCATCAATAAATCTCATTAGGACAATTTCAATGAAGACTCTCTGTTTCACACAATGTGGAAAGAGAAATTATATCCCGAGTCCTACGCATTATCCTTGTGGTATTGCCAGAACATCCGAAAGTGATGTGTTTACATATTCACTGTGAAGATGGAAAGCCTTCTGGAGCCAACATCTAACAAGCTCTTGGTAGGTGGCATGTGAGATCTATTATACAGATCAACCATGTGACAACTGAACAGAAACAATGGGGCGATTCAATCTTTTGAATCAATCCTGGTTCAGGTTATGGATTGACGGATACCTTTGAAAAACCGGTCTTTGTGCTTTAAAACTCTTTTCATTAGCACGTCGAATGTGTACTAATTTTTCAAATCAAAAGGTGTTTTATGATTGATAATTGATTTTCATTAAAACCTTCGTTATATTGCAAAAACAATTTCTATTGAGCAATACACGATTGTTTTTCAAATCTCTTTTCATCAATCGCTGGACTTAAATTCGCCGTTCACTCACTCCGTGTTGTCTTCTTTGAGACGTTCCGTTTGAGAACAATAGAGCACTGCGAAACCCGCAAGGAAATTCTTCGAATTATACCGATCACAGTGATTTGTAATGATCAACGGTGAACCGTGGGCCGTGTACCTCAATTCAACGAAAGTGATCAAAGACACTTTGTGCGCTTTATTGCTAACTGTCCTTATGCGTACACCCCGACGCTTTGCGGGATCGTAATGGAGCGGTCAATTCATAGCCGCATGCTCACACAACACATTCATATCGAAAGAAATCATGATTGGTGCATCAATGACTCGGATATTCTAACTCCATGCTTCGCTACGCCGCCAATATCATGAATCAACGAAAGCTTCCGCTACTCTGATGAGAAGATATCATGATCCAGAATATGAGCATGTCGGTCCGAAAGTCACAACATCACATAATACCAACACCACAATGGATGTATCGAGATTTTCTATTAGCCGATGATCTCAAAAGTCGGCTCAACATTATTATCATGTGGATCAGTAACAGACCTCCACTTGGATTAACCAAACATGCAATGAATGGAATCAATGACTACGAGCTTCGGAGCAAAGTACTACATCAAGAATGCAAGATCAATTGTTAATGTAATATCTGATTGTATTCAATGTCATTTTAGTATATGTTTGAGGTGACCTCCCTTAGGGGGAGATTGTTAGGAATTAGAAATTCCACGTATTAAAGAGTCGGTCACCTCAAGTATATGTAATCGTTAGAAAGCTCGTAGTCACAGTACTTTTATGTTAAGTAGTATTTAGTTTAGTAACACCGTGGAGGACGGACGGGTCTTTACCCACTCGTATGCCCGATCCACAGCCCGTTGTGTGGCGTTTTATTGTAAGACTATAAATACTCTCTACCTTCCAAGGTAGAGAGTTGGAGCTCATAATAAGAATTTTCTTTCTCTCACTAAAGTTCCCTAAACCTCTAACTTTCTCTCTCTAAAATTCCACTTATACGCCTACTTTGTGTTATGGTTTGATGTGTATGTGAAATCCAATATCCTACATTAGTGATAGCAAACCATCATCCAATGACTCCCCAAGTATCCTAAAGTGAGTAAACACAAGGGTACAATCCTTGTAACCTAAATCCTGTAACATTTCGTCCAATAAGTCCATGGAAAAAATGTCACAGTGAACTCCGTCAAACCAATCTGTATCTCCAAAAAGATATCTTCTTTCTGGTGGTGAGGTAAATTCACCATTGTGATGGATTTTCAAAATAAACATGGTTTCATTCAAATCTGTGCAACACATAAAACATTAATAACTTCAAAAACAGTAATAAGTTTAAATGGAAACATGAAAATGGAACAGAGTATGCTTACCATAAAGGGTTCCTAAATCAGGAATCGGGGTACTGTGTACGCGATTTTGCCAAAAATTAACCATTCTCATGATTTTTACTTGTGAAACTAATGTTCATGAAAGAAATTGAAACACAAATATAAACTATTGCTCTAAAGGACTAAATTTGTAAAACAAAACACTGGCAACTGAGCTGATTGGCGGGAAAAGGGGTGAAATGACAATACTACCATCAGTGACGAGGCGCTTAACGAGAAAACTAACGACAGTTAACTCTCAGTGGCTGTTTTGCAAAAAAAAAAAAAAAAAAAAAAAATGTCTCTTTTGCAACAAAATTTGTCTCAGTGTGATCCTTGCATATTTGGGCTACTTTAAGGACTATTTTTTGCAATTTACCTAAAAATGTGTCTTATTAATAAAGTGGATAAAACTGTCAAAATATACGAAACATAAAATATACTCTTTCCGTCTCAAAATTATTGTTGAAAGAGAGAAATCACTAAGTTTAATAAAAATGAGATCACTATAAATCTTAACCACTTAAAAAGAATATTCCCCTAATATATTATTTAGTTTTTACTAAATATGAAAAGTGAACAATTTTTTTGAGACATTCTAAAATGAAAATATAGGCGATTACTATTGAAACGGAGAAAGTAAAGTTTTCTAAATTAAACGTAATAAAAGACAAAACATAAGAAAAAAAATTATATAAAAATTTTGTACTCCGTATTACCTTGTCATAAAGTGATTAAAAAGGGGTTGTACTATTAGAAACCTCCTATGAGGTCACATCGTACTTTATATTCCTTTTGTCTCCCACTTTTTTTAGTACAACACAGTTTTTTGTCAGTTTCTGTTCCGTATTTTTGATAGTGTTAAGCGTTTGACTTATTAAACTTTATATTTGCTGTTCCGCATTTTCAGGTTTATAGCTTTTTGATATAAAAAATGCAAAAAAATTAGGAGGATCAATCTAAAAAAAAAAAAAAAAAAAAAAAAGGGTAAGAGGTCAGGGATTCAGGGGTACAAATAGAATCCACACTACTATGAAACTTCCCAGATTTTGACTATTGTTCCTGAGGCTTGGATATAACCGAACCATAAGGGTCGGGATTTAAACACTTGCTATAAATAACGAATCATTTTGCAGCACACCCACTATGAAACTTTCCTTATTTCAGCATCCAGATATTTTTTGTCCGAATTTTCAAAGGTATAATTTGCTGCTGCTTTTTGTCAATTTTTCTTTCTGTTAAACGTTATTTCCAATCTTTTGATCCATTAATTTGGAATATTTAAGTTCATCGTACAAACCGGTAAAACATATTTCTTTTTGAAAGAATGAAGCGGACTAGATTAAGGTTGTTTGCACTAAATAGAAATTAAACTTGAGACGTCTCAGGAGTCTAATTTTGTCAATCTTGTATTAGTTATCGCCTTATCGGCTTATTTGATTCATATGCAACTCTATTCAAATTTCTAACCTAGAAGCTTGATTATTACGTTTAAAACTTACATGGGATTACAATTTCCAAATTACATATGATTGTACAAAACTTTCGCCCGACCAAACTTTTTTTTTCTTTTCTTATCCAAGGTGTCTGATGGTTTCAAATGAACTCGCCTCATAAACCAGTTAGTTAATTGACATCTAAACTTCATATTTTGATGATGTGACTGTATACCCTCCGTTATTGATCATCAGATGATTTTGGCTATTCGTTAACTTGTAAAAGCATCAGGCTATGATCCTCGATCATCAAGCTGTTTAATTGAACCTGTGTTATACTAGTTTAATCATTTAGCTTCATTTTGATCTTTATTTTGACTGCACAAATTTGGCTCGTAAATGATTTAGACAGTTTATTCGATCATCAAATGGAGTTTATTTAACTAACGAGTTCTCTTTTTTGATTGCCAGGTAACTTTACCAAAACCGTGACAGTTAAAGAGGCTTTTTTGGAAGTAAGGATGGCAATGGTTAAGCAAGGAAGTTCTACTCTCAATCCTAACGCACCGTTGTTCATCCCAGCTGCTGTTCGTCAAGTCGAGGACTTCTCCCCAGAATGGTGGCAGTTGATCACAACTTCAACTTGGTTTCATGACTACTGGCTCAGCCAACAGCAAGGAGAGAACGGGTTCTTTGGAAACGACACATCAGATGGTTTAGATAGCTCCGACATTGCTGATATGTTGCCTGACTCTATTGATGATGATCTTTTATCTATGGAAGGACAATATGAAGAGTTCCTACTTTCGTCTGAAATGGAAAAAGTTGACACTTCGTCCGACTTGGGTAATTAGTTCTGAAGGTTTCCTAGGTTCGAGTTCTGTATGTATAAGTATTTATAAGAAAACTGTAGTGGCGTCGTTTGTTATTTGTTGCAAGTGTATGTATAGAGCAAGGTCTTAACTTTGTTAGTATCCTTAACGTCTAGCCTTGTTCATACCCTGTAAAACCGGCTAGTTCAACTAGCCAGGGAAACTAAATGGATAAGAAGTAATTCAAGAAACTCTTTTGTCTTTGTCTTCTTTAACAAGGTATTTTGGATTGCTTATTTAAGTATTTAACAAAATAAGTAGGTACAAAATCCAAACACCCCCTAAGTTCATGTGAGTCGAGTCTATAATGTTTTTTAGAGCATGTTAGACATATTAATGTGTTGGTGACAGCAAAGATGTGCAAACAGAGTTTTGGAACTAATTGGACTGGATAGGAAAATCAATACAAACTATAAGAACAAAAGAGAAATACAAAACTTTATAAAATTTTAAAAAGATACAACAAAGCTATGTTACACAAAATTTTAAAGAATACATTATGTTACTATATGAATATATGCTAACCAAACACTATATGGAATAAAAAAAGCTCACATACTTGTAGTGGTTGTCAAGAAAAAATGGCAAGGCGACTTTGGTGTAGCCAGAAGAACAAGTGTGACTATCAGAATGGTACAAAGTTAAGATCAGATCAACGCATCTTCGTTTTGGGGCTGAGTTTTGTTTTGGTTGTTAAGGGCTTCTGATATAGCCTTTGGCAGCAAAAAGCCAGGTCTCTCGAGATTTGGTGCACGATCAAGTACCAAAGGTTCTCGAGATGTTATCTCAATGCCATCAAATGTCCACAATGTTATACTTGCTTCGCCTTTTAATCCCAAAGAAACCCAACCGAGGCCTGCAGCCGCTAGGTCAATGCTGTTAACATCCCAGCTTGTTCCAGACACTTTAAATTCCCTTGCCTCCCACTTCCCCAATTCGGACACTCGATCTACACCATTTGGTGGCTGAAACAAATTCAAACAGTTTTTTCAACCGATGCATAAAAATTGGTATAATAGACGTTGCAAAGAATCCAAAGCTATTGGAGTGTGTCAAATTAGGCAAGCATTGTACCTGCAGTCTAACACCAGCATGCTTGCTCCAAATCTCTTCTGCATTTTCAATTTTCCCAAGATGTAGAGAAACATTTGGTGAGGCCCAAATGGTAACATAAATTGTCTGCACAGATGCTTCATTTAGGTCTAGTCTCATCAGACCACCGACATGTATTGTCTGCCCTTGCTGCAAAAATCAAATTACCAACAGCTAGCATCAGATACAATATATGGCCAGTTTCTTTATAGGTAAACACATTTCTTTCGGCATAGAAGCTAGTACTTCAACTCCAATGTTAACATTAGCTACTTCTCTTTATGTAACACCGTCCATCCCCATTTATATAGATTTTTGTATAGTGCAATGCCGTTATTGAAAATTCATATATATTTAGACATTGGAAACAGTGGTGAATGCAGGATTTTTTTTTTATTTTTATAGTGGATACACTATCATGACAAGTTTATATTTGCTACTACAAGAAATTTCAGGGTACCAGGTTGATAACTATTTTGACATTTTAAAGCCAACATGGCCAATTGAAAAAGAGACGGTTGAGTACTAGAGGGAGCAATTTCAACTTTTTAAAGCTACAAAGAAGATCAAATTCTTTGCCAGTTTGGACTGCACTACAAAAATCACCCATTTTGACTGTAACACAAACCACCTGAACCACCCATTTTGACGCCTCAACTGAGTACTATTACTGATGTTTCATTAGCATGCTATATCACCCATGAATCCAACTAAATAATATGAAGAAATAGCAACCAAAAAATAAGTACTTACCTTAATTCTGTAAGTTCGAGGACGTAATTCCTTTCGTAGTTCAACCATCTTTTGCTCCTCTCTATTCAATCTCATGGACATCAGATACGGATGCAATAAACCCGGTGTATCATACATTTTTGCTTTAGCAGACAATATACCTCCAATTCTCAAAATACCAAGTGTCGTCCCAGGAACCGCAGCTTCAGTAAGCTTACTTACTTTCACCCCACCTTTCTTAGCAAGAGCATTAATCAACGTGGACTTACCAGCGTTTTGTGCACCAATAACCCACACATGCCCTCTAGGCCCAGCCAAATCCTTAACAAAAGTTAACAAATTTCTAACACCTAAATCCTTTTTAGAACTAACCAAATACACCCCATTAAGCCTGGGTGCACCGTGAGCCTTAGCCCTATGTCTAACCCATCTATCTAACCTAGTGGGACTAATTTGTGAAGGCAAAAGATCAACTTTTGTTGCCACAAGAATCAACTTAGGCAGCTTTTTACTACGCTGCACACTATCACGACCTCCTTCTAACGCTGCAAATAAAGACTTAGCAGCTCGTTTTGGAAACGACCCATCAAAATCCACACAATCAACAACCATTATCACAACAGTCGAATCAGCAGTTCCTGTAGGCCTCATCAACCTAGTACTAATCAATTTATCGAAATCAAAATCAGGTATTAAATTCTCAGCAGTCTGATTCTTAACCTGTCCATAGTTTCTTAACGAATGACACCTTGCACAAACCGTAACCTCCTCTTTCTCCACTTTCGTTTCACGGGCCAGCTTCTTTCTTTCACTTTTCGACACCCTTTTCCTTTTACCCTTCTCCAATACTTCCTCAGTTATATTCCCATACCCCACTCCAGGCGCGGTAAACCCGTCTAATTCCTTCAAATCCTCCTCCTCCTCATCAAAATCTTCCCATTCACTGTCCCACTCAAGTTCATCTTCTATATCCAAATCATCATCATTTTCGCTCTCGTTTTCGCCTTCCTCTTCCTCATCCTCCTCTTCCTCATTTTCATCGAATTCGCCTTCGATATCGATATCCTCTAAAACAAGCTCATTGTCAAGTTTCTTTTTTTGATAATAACCAGGTTGAGTTATGTCATAATCTTGCATAAAAACACCACAACCAGGACAAACAAGGCCTATATTATCATCATCATCTCTTCCTTCACTTAAAAGAGGTTGCTTTCTAAATCTTTTTTTTTGGTTTGAGTCTTTAAATGTTTGTGTTGATGTTTGGTTAGTGTTGGTTGATAAAACAACATGTGAGTGCTTGTTTTTGAAGTGCGTGTGGTGGGAAGTTATAAGGGGGTTTAAGGAGATTATTAATGATGGTGAGTGTGTTTTGAGATTGTATGTTGGGTTTAAGGTTAGGGTTTTAGGTGTTGAGGATAGTAGAGATGATGAAGATAACAGAATTGACATTTTTTTTTTCTTGTTTTTGTTTTGGGGTTTTGCTGAGAACCCTGTACTTGTTGAGCAACCCAATTTCGGGTTTATTTCATTTTCTTTTAAAGGTACCCATCAGTGTCGTCGAAATGCCGTGGCTAAAGTATTGTCACCTCAACATTTTATTTTATAACACCAAAATCTATTGACCACGCAAAATACTTCTTTTTATTTCTGGTCACATAACCTACTAAAACATAAATACAAAAAAATAAAAAAAATAAAAATACATATATATACAAGACCATTTGGCTGGTGAGGACGGCGTGAAGCACGAAAACACAACCTATGGTGTGGGTCTGACGTCGCCGTATAGCGTTTTTAGGATGGCGCAAGACGAAAACACGGGGGCCTTATGCTATTACAGTTAATGTGCATTTACTGAAATTTTCTTTATTTTATTTTTTAAACTTTAATTGTAATTGTATTTAAACAAGTTGTGTTTTCTAATTGTATTTGCCTTAATTATTCAATGACGAAATTTTTGTTGATAACCATTGCGAACATCAACTACAATTAAAATCACTTGAAAATCAATGTCGCAACAAATAACATTATAGATAAGTGGAACGGTAGTGGATATTGTATCCTCTACCCATACCATATATGGCCCAACTCGGATATATATAAACAAAGTCCAGCAACTTTTTTAGCATCATTTGAAAAGCAAAAAAAAAAAAAAGTCCTCCCCATATTCATAAAACAACCTGATTCACCAAACATATCGGATGACAACGACCCAGTTCCGCTAATTGATCTCACGAAAAACATCGTTTCATTTATTTTCAGCTTCTTTAAACGATCTTGGAACAAAAACGAAGGTGGCTTATGAAGGTCTGATGTCTAAGAAAGAGATCGAGGAGAAGGGAAATTTGGTTGTAATGTATGTTAGAAAAGCAGAGAATTGGAGTTTTTTATATATACAAGCTTTTTTTTTATTCAATAATAAGTATTAAATAATCTTCGTACTTCTGCTCTAGTCATTCGATCTACATCAGTTTTACTTTTGCTATTAGTACTAAATTCGACCACATATTTTGTTGTCGGTAGATTTAGCTAACTTCAATCAGAAAGTTGTATTTTAACTCATTCACAACTTGTTCGCGTGTGGCAAACCAACATATTCATCTAGATAATTAACACCAATCAACATCGACTGATTTGTCAAATGCGTATGTCATGTGTTTTGAATTCACAATGTAACAACTCGAAAAGAAATTATGTTAATATTTATTCAAAACGTAAATATTTTATCCAAAATCGCGTACAATTTTTAACTTTAAACCATTAAATTATCTCGCCCACTTATAATCATTATATGAAATTTTAAAAATTTATGTTCAAATGTTACCAAATAGACCATGTGATTTACGAGTTTAAACTTACGCTTTAAGCATTTTTTTCTTCTACACAAACTTAACCTATACACGCACCGCATTTTCTAAGACGTTTAAAAACTTTTATATTTTTGGAAAGTCAACATATTTCTCCCCTCTTTTGACCATAAAATCAACACTTGATTATTAACACTAAATATCACAAAATATCTCCTAAACTTAACTAGCCATTTTTAGTCCTTATTGTCAACCTAAGTTCCTAGATATTTCAAAGACTTAATACCTAAGTAACTAAGATATTTACTTAAACTTCTTAACTAAGTTTAACTAGATATTTAACATTTCCAGTTTTAGACTTAAAGTACATTTAACACCAACCGACACTAGACTAGACTCACTCTACACATTATATGCCTTTTAGGTTCATAATAATCATATTTGAAAAGTCATATTTCACTTTTTCCATTTTCACATAAACTTCGTACGTTTTACGTTTTACGTTTTACGCGTATTAAACCTACGATTCTAGGTTTTAACAACGTCTACGCTCTCCGTTAAACTTATCACTCATTTAATATGCTAGGATATAATATATTGATAGTGTGGAAAACTAGAAGGGGGGTTGAATAGTTTACCAATTAAAAACTTTGTTTTGAAACTTATTGAAAGATCAATTGATGTTGATCTTAGATATGTTAGTGAAACTATGTAAACAATATATAAAGAGTAGATAAGGAAAGAAACAATCAAACCACAACAAGTTGTTTATAGTGGTTCGGTCTACAAGGACTCTTTTTCCTTGCCCTTCTCTACTCCCCGAGTCTCACACTCGAGAGTTTAACTTCACTAGTCAACAAGCTCCTTTCACAGGCGGAGAAACCTTTACACTTCGCTTACACACTATTTCCGACACTAAGCTAAATGTCGAGTTCTTTTCAAGGGTACAACCACTCCCACACACAATGTATTTTAAGGACTAAAATACTAACCACTCACACTCAGAAGTTTATGATGGTTTGGTACAACAATGAAGTATGAATCAACACAAGATCATACAACAACAAACAAACAAGACTTCCAACTTCTCGTTGAAGCTTGAATGTGACTTGATCTTCTTTGTTACAAAAGAGATCACTAATATGATATGAAACTGAGTTAGAAAGGTTAGAGAGAAGGAATGTATGAGAGTATGATATAAAGGGATGAAAAACTACTTGGTTTGGCTTTGCTATTTATAGCCAAAACACTCGGCAACCACCACGAAACCCTTAAAAGGGTTCCGCCCGTGTTAAATTATGGTGTCGCCGATGTCTGACAGCAAGATCTCAAAATCTTGCCAAACTCAACGATATCTAAGCAAGATTGTGTAAGATATGTAGAGCCTAAATCTACACAAAGTATCTATTGAAATCTTCCAATGATTTCAATGATGCATCACATGATGTCATGTGTTTGTTTTTCTATTTTTAGAAATATGTAAATACATATGTAATGTTTAGTTTTTAAGAAACCAAAACATTCTAAAAACTACTATCATACATTATGGTTTAGAGTCATATCAAGATATGATTAATCACAATGTAAATGCTTGAGTGATGAAGATATTATTTGAAAAAGCTTGTTTTAATATCTATTAAACTTGACAAGCTTTAAGCTTTATAAAAATTAAATTTACTTTTGTCGTTAACAAAACTTAGGTAAAGATCAAAAATATAAATAACGTTTAATGACGATATTTGTATTAACAATCTCCCCCTTTTTGTTGAGGACAAAACATAAATTTTATTTTTATAAAAGATGTAAAGATTGTACAAGAGTTATAAAAATATTAGTTTTAGAACTTGAAAGAGAAATGATAATGCAAGTATGTCCAATATAGATATGATGTTAACTTTTTCAGAAAGTCAAAGTCTTCACTAGTTGAAGCATGACGTTGACTTTTTCATAAAGTCAAAGTGTGCAGTTTGACTTTTTTAGAAAGTCAAAAATTACCAATGAAGTATCATGTTGACTTTTGAGAAAGTCAATGTATGCAGTTTGATCTTTTCAGAAAAGTCAAATATAACCAAGTTCTATATATTTCTCCCCCTTTTTGTCTCAACAAAAAGAAGATGCGAGGCGGAATGTGTAATGAGCCCTTAGCCATTATCTCCCCTTTGACCAATGCTCCCCCTAAATTGGGTGCCAATGGAAAGATACATGGATTGTGAAAAAGCTACAAAAAGAATTGTTAGTAATAAGAATCATCACAAGTATTTCCAAACACTATGTAATAAGCAACCACAATATAAGGAACACCATTCATTCGTTAAAATTTTTCATGATTTTAAGAATCATGAAAGGAGAACACAATGAAGTGTTTAATACAATGATAAAATCTTAAAAAAGAAATTATCCAAAAAAGTACAAGAAAAATCCTATAAAATAATATAAAAAAATCCTTAAAAGAAATAATCTATGACCCTCCTATTGAGGTAGTGGATGAGCAAGAGCATTTAGGCGCTCGAGGATGTGATTGAGGATGAACCGCATTTCCTCTTGGAACTCATAGACCATCACCCGTGTCCGTTCGGTTGTTTGGGCGGTTTGCTCACAATTGGAGCAACCATGCCTAGGAGGGTAGTATGGTTGATGATTTTGTGGTGGTGGAATGGTGGAGATGTTGGTGTTGGTGTTTGGTGTGGTGATCTTTGGAGGCTAGCAAAGCACTTCGCATTTGCATAGCATCACTTAGATGAGAATCCACCATATTTGAGAATTGGTGGAGATGTTGGAGTTCGGCTTGAATCTCTTCTCTTGTAGGATGATCTTCCCACATGGACTCCTCAATTTCCTCTATGTGAGGAGACATTGATGTAGGAAGTGGTTGATCCCCATATAAAGGACCATGGATATCCTTGTGGATAGAGTGGAAGAGAAGAGGTCTTGGCCCTAACGGGGCATTTGGGTCAAATGATGGTCTTGGAGACTCATGAGCAATCCGCTCAATAGTACCAAATGACGGTAGTGGTGGTGGATGATTGGGCCTAGGAGGCAAATCTTCCAAGTCCTCCAAGAAAGGATTTGGAGAAGTAGGTGGTGTAGAGAATAACTCCAATGGGATGAGTGTTGGAGATTTCAGAGGCGATGGTGTTTTTGATGTTAGGAGGGGAGTCGGTGGTGGTGAGCTTGGAGTCTTTATTGGTGGTGGAGTAGTGATGGTAATGGGTGATTGTGGAGGTGGTGTATGAGTAGCTAAAGTGAGGTTTGTGTCATCCCTTATGGTAGATGAGATGGTTAGTGGAGATGACTCGAAGGAAGAGCTTAAGTTGACAAAGAAACATGGTCTTACGCTAATTCTAGCGGTTTTCTTGCAAGGCTTGGTTGATGGTGAAGTTTTTGTCATTTTGACTTAAGCTTTTGCTAGTAGATGGTGAGAATTAAGAAGGTGTGAAGATGATCATGGTAAAACCTCTTAATTTATAGGAATGGAGAATTATGGAGAACTGTGTTTGATTTGATGTTAAACCATAGAAGATAGGAGGTTTTTAATGATTTTGAAGTGGGTTTAATGCTAGTCATATCACCCAAGTCAATCCATACAAGAAGGATGGAGTGAAGACGCAAAGATTTGCAATAAATATGTTCTAATGATTGTGAGATCCTAACAATCAGATTACCCACGGATTGCAAGGAACCAAATTTTTGGTTCCTTCCTTTATGCAAAAGGGCTCCTTGGGTGGATTTTTCAAATTTTTGAATTTTGGTGAGAAATAGATTTCCTATATGCCTAAGTATGTTATACTAGTTCTAATATGAGTAATAACTAGTTAAGATTAACTTACAAGCAATGTATGGTAATTTGGAATGTCGAAATGAGCGAAATTCAGAAAATTACCTGTAGGATCCACGGCACCAAAATTTTACACATGCAGAACCAAAAAAATGGTGCCGCCTGGTCCGCCTGTACAGGTACGACGGTACCAATTTTTACAACAAAAGGTACCAAAAATTTGGTGTCGTCTGATCCGTGGACACCAGAAAACTCCACAGAACAGTTTTTTAAGGGTCGGGGACTTTTCCGAAGCCTGAAATTTTGCTCAAAACATGTGACATTAATTATTTCTAGTTAGGAAAAGTAAATAACACATACACAAACATAGTGGAGCATAGATTTTGACCAAGGGCTAGCGATTTTCACATTAAAGTGAAAATGGGTAAAATTTGATAACACACTTGTGCTATCCCCCTGCATGAGATTGTTAGCCTACATCATTGTTTTGAGTTATATTATCATCCTACAAATTAAAAAGAACCAAATTGTATCAAACATTAACGTTAATGTCTTGTTCCAAACACCCCTTAAAAGGACCCTCACTTGTCCAACTTCTTGTAAATCTTGTTCATCATCCTACCAAGGCACTTGAACATCCCCTTGGTTTGCTTGAACTCCGCTAATTCATTCTCAATCTCAGGAAGAGATGCATAATACTCATGAGGTGGAAGGCGAGAATTTGGAAGACCATCCTCGGACCTATTTGATGATGATGATGATGGAGTTGGAGGTTTTGCTCTTTTGCCTTTTGTCTTAGCCACTCGCTCGTCACTCAAGGGCACAAAGATGTGAGGGATGAGCTCATAGTGAAGCTGCAACCCTTTTGGGCTTGGTAGAATTGGTGCAAAGGCTCTATAGAGACGGGTGAGAAGCATCCCGTAAGGAAGAGCAACCGATCCTTGAGTTGGAATGTCAATCATTCTCTTAGCAATGTAGTAGGCTAAATTGAATGGTTGACGGGTGGACAAGTTGTAGAGCATGTGACAAAGGCAAGCGTTGATATGATCCCTATTCCCTATGGTGCTAATGACGTTGGCTCTAAGTAGTTCCTCCCATTTCTTAAATTCAGGCTTAAGTTCATTTAGCTCCATTCCATATGGATCTCGGTTCACCTCCTTTCCCTTTCGGGTGACACGGGTTGTATCACCCCTTGGGGTAAATAGGCGCTCACGGATGACATCCTTATCTGCTAAAGGAGTTTGGTAGGGAAGAGAGCGGTCATTGATTGCATCAAGGATGGTGAGTGACCACTTATCCGAGTAGGCACATGTCCCTCGGTTGGGAATTCCTAGCACTTGAGCAAATTGGGTTAAGGAGATGGTGTAGTCATTTTGATTGATCTTAAACCTAAGGCTAAACTCATCTTCTTCATCAATGAAACCGGTGACACTAGCATAGAACTCTAACACAAACCTAGGACAAATAGGTTCATCGATGTCAAGGAGACAATCGAATTGAATAGCGGCTAGTTCTTGACGGAGATTGGTATTGTCGACAAAAGAGGAGTGAATGGTTCTACCCTCATGGAAGTACCTTGTTTCTAGAATCTTAAAGATTTCGACTTGTTCCTTAGAAAGTCCTTTAGTTTTGTGATGTTTGGGAATGTAGTTGACGGTATCCTTGTGATCATAGAATTTTGTGGCTACCATGGTTATTCCTATGAGCAAGAATTTACATGTTAAAAATGAGAATAAACTTAACGTTTTGATTCTAGTGTGTGCCTATATAAAAACGATTTGGAGTTACGGTTATCTCGACTCATTTTATGCATAAAATGGTTTTTAGTGGGGGTGTTTGGCAAACGGCATGAGATAACCCAAACGCTCCTAATTCAATGTGGCTTCATTTGAATATACCCGGGAATGCATATTAGTTATGCAATACCTTTAGTATTAAAGAGCATGCAAGTGATGAAAATTTAACGTTTCTATTTGTATTAACAATGAAAAATTGTTTTCCTACAAGTGAGAAGCTTTTCAAGAAATTTTGACATGGGGTGTTTGGTTATTTGAATAAAACCTTATAGTCATTATATTTTGATTAGTGGGAAACATGATTTGTTTATGCAATATGATAATGTAGTACCTAATTTCAATGACTAGTTATGCAATTTGCCAATTGATTACATGTTTTGTACAAGAATATACACAAACCCCATGTAATGATTTTGTGCACAAATTAGAATCCTAGACTCAGAATTAAGAGATAAAATGTAGTTAGGATACTTACAATGATGTTATCTTCAGTGATTAGTGGGTGAGAAAATGTCAACAATGAGTTAGGTCTAATGTTTACACGTTTTGGTGAAGTGGTTTGTGACTTGTGAGGAAGAAGGTGTTTTGTAGGTAGCATTTTTGCAACAGTAGTCACCACGGACCAGACGGCACCAAAAATATGGTTCCGCCTTTGTTGTCGTTTGGTGTCGTGGGTACAGTAGCAGGTTCAAAACAATTTTTTTTGTTTTGTTTGTTCTAAGGTTTAGGCTATGTTTTACCTACATGTTTGGTTCCATTAACCCCAAACCAAGTCTAAGAAGATTAAATGGTTCTCGTTTGAGAGGCTTAGTTAGAATGTCGGCAATGTTGTCTTCGGAGGACACTTTCTCAATTGAGATATTTCCTTTTTGAACATTGTCGCGAAGAAAGTGATGACGGATTTCAATATGCTTTGTACGAGCATGTTGGACGGGATTTTTGCTGAGATCAATAGCTCCTTTGTTGTCGCAAAATATAACAATATCTTTGAGATGAATTCCGTAGTCCACGAGAGCTTGCTTCATCCAAAGAGCTTGTTGACATGCTTTTCCGGCTGAGACGTACTCGGCTTCAGTAGTTGAGATAGCTAAAGCCGTTTGCTTCTTTTCAAATCATGAGGTGAGACAATGTCCGACAAAAGTGCAAATACCACTTGTACTTTTTCTATCGACATAGTCACCGGCATGATCCGAATCGGCATATACTATAGTTTCTACACCCGTTCCTTTGGGATACCATAATCCTAAACATGTCGTTCCCTTAATGTATCTAAATATCCTTTTCAAGGCTTCTAAGTGTAATACCTTTGGATTTTCTTGAAAGCGAGCACATAGACAAACACTAAACATAATGTCGGGTCTACTAGCCGTGAGATAGAGTAAGCTACCGATCATTCATCTATATTTAGTGTTATCTACCGATTCACCTTCCTCATCCTTGGTGAGTTTAGTGTCCGAGGACATGGGTGTCTTAGTTGGTTTTGAGTCTTCAAGACCAAATTTCTTAAGCATATCTTTTATATATTTAGATTGGTTAAAGAATATGTCATCTTCTAGTTGTTTAATTTGAAGTCCTAGAAAGAAGTGTAATTCACCCATCATACTCATCTCAAACTCATCATGCATGATTTTAGAGAAATCATCACATAGTTCTTGACAAGTTGATCCGAATATGATGTCATCAACATATATTTGAACAATGATAATATGTGATTCCTTTTTCTTGGTAAAAAGAGTATTATCAACTAATCCCATGGTGTATTTGTTTTCAACAAGAAAAGTATTAAGTATATCGTACCAAGCTTTTGGTGCTTGCTTAAGACCGTACAATGCTTTCTTGAGTTTGAAGACATGATGTGGTTTCTCAAAGTCGGTGAAACCGGGAGGTTGAGCAACATACACTTCTTCGTTAATAAACCCATTAAGAAAAGCACTTTTAACATCCATTTGAAATAATTTAAAATCATAGGCACATGCATAAGCAAGTAATATTCTAATAGACTCAAGCCTAGCTACCGGTGCATAGGTTTCATCATAATCAATCCCCTCTTGTTGGTTATAACCTTGCGCGACAAGCCTAGCTTTGTTTCTAGATACTATCCCATTTTCATCCATTTTATTTCGAAAAACCCATTTCGTTCCAATTATAGTTTGATCTTTAGGTTTTGGAACTAATTTCCAAACATCATTTCTAACGAATTGGTTTATCTCTTCGTGCATAGCAATTACCCAAGATTCATCTTTTATTGCTTCATTTATGTTTTTCGGTTCGATGGTAGACACAAAACAAAAATGATTACTTTGATTTTGGGCTTGTGATCTTAAGGTTCTTTGATTTAGTTGTCATATGACCTTTTCTAAAGGATGACTTTTGGATTCTTTGATGTTTATAATCTCATTATTTAATGGTTCATCTTCCTTGTCATTTTCAATTATTTCTTGACTTTCTACAAGTTGACTTTCAACTAAGTCATCATCTACCAAAGGTGATGTCTTAGAGGGAGGTGGACTTTCGTCGAATGTTATGTTCAACGATTCCTCGACTCTCATTGTTTCTTTGTTTAAGACAATGTAAGCTTTACTAGTTTGAGAATAACCAAGAAATACAACTTCATAAGACTTTAGGTCAAACTTGGTGAGATAATCTTTAGTATTAAGAATAAAACATTTACATCCAAATACTCTAAAATATCCTAAAGTTGGCTTTTTACTTTTATAAAGCTCATATGGGGTTTTGTTTAAGAAAGGACGTACTAGGACTCTATTTAAAATATATGTAGAAGTGTCAACGGCGTTACACCAAAACTTTTGAGGAATGTTTTGTTCATTAAGCATTGTTCTACTCATTTCTTGAATGGTTCTATTTTTACGTTCTACAACTCCATTTGATTGAGGTGTTCGAGGCCGAAAATTTATGTGTTATACCATTTGTATCACAAAAGTTTCCAAATTGTGTTTCATTGTCAAATTCACGACCATGATCCGTTCGGATCGACACAATTTTAACACCTAGTTGATTTTAAATTTTCTTGCTAAGAATTTCAAACTTATCAAAAGCTTCATTTTTGGTTTTAAAAAACGGCGTCCAAGTAAACCTTGAGTAATCATCTACTATGACCAAAGTGTGTAAGTTGCCTCCATAGCTTCTTATAGCGGATGGACCAAACAAGTCCATATGCAAAAGTTCTAGACACTTAGATGTGGACACCATGTTTTTAGCCTTATGACTACTATGGGTTTGTTTACCAATTTTGCAAGCGTCGCAAAAATGTTGGTCATATTTAAGTTTTGGTAAATTCCTAACTAGCTCTTTTGAAGATAGGTTTTGTATAAGTCTCATATTAGCGTGACCTAAGCGTCTATGCCAAAGAGTTGAGCTATCATCTAATGTTGTTAAACAAAGTTTGTCATTAGATGTTTTATCTATTTTCATGATGTATATGTTATTTTTCCTAACTCCTTTAGCTATGGTGATACAATCTTTTAGTATTTTACTACCATTTTCTTCAAATAGTACTTTATACTTTTTATCACATAATTGGCTAATACTAAGTAGATTAAATCCTAACCTATCAACATGAGCAACATTTTCAATAGTTAAGGAGTTATGAGCGATCGTACCTTTGCCAATGATTTTGCTTTTGAGATTGCTACCAAAAGTGACATTACCTCCGTCATACTCTTGGTATGTTGAGAAGAGACTTTTGTTGCCCGTCATGTGTCGTGAGCATCCACCATCTTTTATCCACTCATCAGGTTCCAATCCAACTTTCAAGCATACCTCATTTGACTCTTGTGCCATTAGAGCGATTTCCTCCTTGCTTGATTCTTCATCATCTTCAGTATCACTCCAAGCACCACTTACAAAAGCTCGTTGAGATTTGCTTTTAGGTGGCTTGGGACAATCTCCTATTAGGTGACTTGTATCACCGCATCTAAAGCACTTTCTTTCACCTTTACCCTTTTTGTCATCCCGATCTTTTCGGAATGGCTTCTTTTCTTCTCGAGGTTGTCTTACAAACTTTCCTCTTCTTCTAAAGAACTTTTTGAAATCTCTAACGGCCATGGCATACTCTTCATCTTCACTACCGGAGAAAGATTCGTCATCATCACTTGATTTCGTTCTTGCTTTTAGAGCAACGGATATGATTTTCTCTCTTTTTCCTTTGATGATTTCCGAATCTTTCTCCATCACCATTTCATGTACTTTGAGGTTTCCGATTAGCTTGTCTAGTGACATTTTTGAGAGATCTTTTAATTCTTCAATGGCCGTCACTTTAGCTCTCCACTTCGGATGGAGTGCTCTAAGAAATTTCCTGATAAAATTCTTACTACGAAAAGATTCATCAAGTGCTTTAAGTGATGTAATAATAGTATTAAAACGAGCAAAGCCACAATAAATGGTTTCATCTTCAGGGATAACAAATTGTTCATATTGTTGAACAAGAAGATCAATTTTGTTATCCTTGACTTGTGAATTTCCTTGATGTGTAACAATCAAGGATTCCCAACTATCTTTGGCGGTTTCACATATAAATTTTTTTTCATATTCTTTTATAGGCAAAGCATTATAAATCATCATTTTAGCTTCATTATTTTTAGCAATTAATTTCTTTTGTTCATCAGCAGAAATATCTTTTGTTGTAGAACTAAAATCCCCTTTAACAATAACAAACCAAAGATCTATATCTTTTGATTTTACATATGTTTCAAAATGGTTCTTCCAATAGATAAATCCATTGGTTTCAAAGAGTGGTGGTCTTTGCATAGATTGCCCTTCTTTAAAGTTTTCAGAATCCATGGATCGTTTCAAGTTTATAATATACAGTATATTTTAGAAATTCTTGAGCAACGAGGCTCTGATACCAATTGTGGAAAACTAGAAGGGGGTTGAATAGTTTACCAATTAAAAACTTTGTTTTGAAACTTATTGAAAGATCAATTGATGTTGATCTTAGATATGTTAGTGAAACTATGTAAATAATATATAAAGAGTAGATAATGAAAGAAACAATCAAACCACAATAAGTTGTTTATATTGGTTCAGTCTACAAGGACTCTTTTTCCTTGCCCTACTCCACTCCCCGAGTCTCACACTCGATAGTTTAACTTCACTAGTCAACAAGCTCCTTTCACCGGCGGAGAAACCTTTACACTTCGCTTACACACTATTTCCGACACTAAGCTAAATGTCGAGTCTTTTCAAGGGTACAACCACTCTCACACACAATATATTTTAAGGACTAAAATACTAACCACTCACACTCAGAAGTTTATGATAGTTTGGTACAACAATGAAGTATGAATCAACACAAGATCATACAACAACAAACAAACAAGACTTCCAACTTCTCGTTGAAGCTTGAATGTGATTTGATCTTCTTTGCTACAAAAGAGATCACTAATATGATATGAAACTGAGTTAGAAAGGTTAGAGAGAAGGAATGTATGAGAGTATGATATAAAGGGATGAAAAACTACTTGGTTTGGCTTTGCTATTTATAGCCAAAACACTCAGCAAGCACCACGGACCACGGAACCCTTAAAAGGGTTCCGCCCGTGTTAAATTATGGTTCCGTCAAGGTCTGACAGCAAGATCTCAAAATCTTGCCAAAGTCAACCATATCTAAGCAAGATTGTGTAAGATATGTAGAGCCTAAATCTACACAAAGTATCTATTGAAATCTTCTAATGATTTCAATGATGCATCACATAATGTCATGTGTTTTTTTTTTCTATTTTTAGAAATATGTAAATACTTATGTAATGTTTAGTTTTTAAGAAACCAAAACATTCTAAAAACTACTATCATACATTATGGTTTAGAGTCATATCAAGATATGATTAATCACAATGTAAATGCTTGAGTGATGAAGATATATTTGAAAAAGCTTGTTTTAATATCTATTAAACTTGACAAGCTTTAAGCTTTATAAAAATTAAATTTACTTTTGTCGTTAACAAAACTTAGGTAAAGATCAAAAATATAAATAACGTTTAATGACGATATTTGTATTAACAGATAGGTTTTAAAGATTTTTATAAGTTTATTATTTTTACAATACCCGGTTGCGATTTAAATACTCAACGTTAGTAATTACCGGGACCAAACTACACTCCGTAAAATAAAATATAATATCTAAAACAACTAACCTCCTTATCTAAGCCCTAGGTGGCGTTTTTTGCTAGTCACCAAGCCATGTGGCTTGGTGATAAGCCTTGATTCTTAGAGATTGATACATGTGTTGTATGACTTGATTAAGTAAACTAAAATATTCCAAGTCTTAACCTCCTCATTTACCTTATATACTTCTCATCTATTTTTTACTAGAAAATAACTCATTCATCTCTTGTTTTCTCTCCCAAAAACCGAACACCATAAATCACTACCACTCATCATCTTTGAATTTTGATTAACAAATATCACATCACCCTTGAAGATCTTGTTAATCTCTACCTAAATCAAGTGCAAATTCCTTAATTCCATTTATCATTTGGAAGCTATACAAGGGTGATTTCTTGGAAAGTTTTCAAGCGGTCTTACAAGGGATTCTAGCTATATATCAAGAGTTTTCAAGGGTTGGTTTAAAAAAATATTGAAAAGCTAGAGTTTTGTTAAACCTTTAGGTTTAGTGTCCTAGTTTTTGTTCTTGTTGTCTATTCGAACACCAATCTTTGTAAGAGAGCTCTTACTCATATTCATTTTTATGTTTTTATACCTTAATATAAGTTATATATGTTGGTTTGGGTTATTATGAAAAGTTTCTTAGTGCATTAAGGTTATAACCTTGATTTTAGTGCATCATAGTTAATGTACTTAACTATTAACTATGATGCAGTAACTTATAATTAAGATGCACCAAAACTTATTAGTGCATTAAGGTTATAAGTTACTGCGTCATAATTATGATTTTAGTGCATTAAGGTTATAAATTACTGCATCACAGTTATAAAGTTACTGCATCACAATCATGATTTTAGTGCATTAAGGTTATAACCTTGATTTTAGTGCATCATAGTTGATGCACTTAACTATTAACTATGATGCAGTAACTTATAATAAAGATGCACCAAAATTTATTAGTGCATTAAGGTTATAAGTTACTGCATTACGGTTATAAAGTTACTGCATCATAATCATGATTTTAGTGCATTAAGATTATAAGTTACTGCATCACAATTATGATTGTGATGCGGTATTTTTATAACTGTGATGCAGTAATAAATTTTGACTGGAAAATTTTTTTTTGCCCAAAACAATTTTTTTTGGCGAGAAAAATTTTTTTTGGGGGGGGGGGGTGGGGGTGACACATGTCACATGACATGGCATAGTGATGTGGCAAAGGTGACACATGTCACCTCCACATGCCTTGTCATTCTTTTCATTATAAGAAACTTTTCATTTTAACCCTACCCTATATATGTTTATCATATGATGTACATGGCCAAAACCTCAAAAGAATCACGTGTAAAATATTATTTAGTAAACTAGTTAAACAAGTAACCTTACACTAATTATTGCCTCAAATTCGTGAACCTATGACATTGAATAATATTATGTAGTTAGAGAGGAAATTGAAACAAAACTGTAGTCTTTAGAATCATGTTAAAAGGGTTTGTAGATTAAAAGATATGTCTAGTTAAGGATTTCTAAAGAAAAACTTGACTTTGGATAAAATGTTTATGATCATAACTTAAACCATGATTTTGACCCCAATTTGTTCAGAATTAGCAAAAGTGTAAAACACGCAAGTTGTCCAGAATGATGTTTTACATAAGACAACGCACGAGTTTTAGCCAGAAGACGTAAAATAAGAGTTGTTTACTACCAAAACCAAAATGGACCGTTTTGGACTCAAAGTTGTTGTACCAAAAGCTTAGTTGTGATAAAAAAAAATTCTTTGAAAAATTGAAGACTTACAAAACTTAAACCTATTTCGTTAGGAACCGCAGATTTTTTGGTACATCATATTCATGCATTTATGATGCAAGGTTTCTGACCAGGTTTTAATATTTGTAATAGTCTCGTCTACCTATGGTCTACCTTATGCACTCACGGGCAGTGTATCCGGTCTGGTGTAGTGTAGCATTCGGTAAAGCCGAGGTCGTGCAAAGAGCTATGTGAGTGGATTCTAACTTAAGTATATGTCACATTTTAAAGGGGGGTTTGAAATTGTTTGATTAATTAAACTAATAAACATAAATGAAATGCGGAAATTAAATAGAGATGAAATCTATAGGGAGAAAGTGTACTAGCCTAGTTATTCATCCTATCAAGCCATGACTATGTTTTATAATTAAGCCTTTTATCACTTCAAGTGGGGCATAAGATTCACTAGACTCCTATGGTCAACTCGCCTAACCTATCTCCCTAGAATCCTTTTCGAAACCAAAGGTACTACCATTTGTAGTAAGCGGAAGTACGGTAGACTAGTTTGAGTCATTGAGTGCCGCTACATGCTAGATTATTTCTTTGTGTGGCCCGGCCTCTCAGAACTTAGACCACACATCTAACTCCTTAAGTTCATCCAACCCGGAGGGTGACCCTATGGTCAATTAGTACACAAGGAATTGGCATTCCTTGCAACCAATCACACTAGGGTCCTATGGTCAATTCTCCTAGTGCAAGAAGTACAACCGGTCTTCAAAACTACTGAAACTAGAGGATCTATCGAAAAACTATGCATGCTCACACTAGAAGTAATAATAAAAACACAAAAACATAATCAAGACATGAAAGGAATCATAATTATGCTAACACCAAAGGTGCTTAGCCGATCATATTATAAAGAACACAAGATTCAATGTTTAGAATGGAAATGAAAGACATGGAATCATAAATGTAAAATAAATAGGAATCGCTTAAACTTATTGATGTTGTGATGTGATTTCTCCCTTAGAAATGGCTTTGTATCTTTGTTGAAAATCGTCCTTGTGGAACCCTACTTCGTTCTCTGGTGATTTATGGTGAGAAAGGATATGTAAAATGCTGGAAATAGGGTTGGTATTTATAGGCCCGACATAGCTACGGCGTAACCTTGATTTGTGGTTACGCCGTAACTAGTGTAATCCTTCACGATCTTATCCATAAATAAATATTTACAGTGTAACTTAGATGGATAGTTACGCCGTAACCTCCTAGGGTTTCATATACGCCGTAATCTTCATGCATGGTTATGTTGTAATGTAATCTCATACATTGGTTACGGCGTAACCTTCTTGATCATAAAAATCTCCTAAGTCTTTAGAATATTACGGCGTAACCTCTGGTAATAGTTAAGATGTAATCCTTGAATAGCGTTGACTTGGACTTCATGTTTGACTTCATAGTTACGGTGTCAATGGAGAGTGGAACTACGCCGTAACCTTTTCTTAGTCAGCATACTAAAGTGTGTATCTTTGTAAGTTTTTTAGACATGATTGACTTCACAGTTACGACGTCAATTTATGATACCACGCCCTTGGGGCTTGTTTTAGACCATAAAGAGCCTTTTTGAGTCTATAGACATGATTCGGATGCTCTGGACGTATGAATCCCTCTAATTGGCTGACATACACTTATTCCCGTAGTTTTCGGTTCAAAAATGTTGTCTTCATATCCATTTGATATACCGTGATGTTCATATGAGCCGCAAATGCCAAAAAAATTCGAACAACCTCAAGTCTAGCCACTGGTGCGAATGATTCTTCAAATTCGATGCCTTCTTCCTGACGATATCCTTTAGCCACCAAACAAGACTTGTTATGGATGACCGTTCCTTCAACGTCTACCTTGTTTTTCCAAATCCATTTGAGTCCAATAACCAATTCCCATACTTCAAGACTTGTTAGGATTTAGTAAATCCAGGTATTAAAGTGTCGGTCACCTCAAGTATTTGTAATCGTTAGAAAGCTCGTAGTCATAGTTATTTAATGTTAAGTAGTATTTATTTAAGTAATACCGTGGAGGACGGACAGGTCTTTACCCACTGTATGCCTGATCCACAGCCCGTTAGGTGGCGTTTTGTGTTAAGACTATAAATACTCTCTACCTCCCAAGGTAGAGAGTTGGAGCTAATAATAAGATTTTTCTTTCTCTCACTAAAGTTCCCAAATCTCTAACTTTCTCTCTCTAGAAGATCATCTTATACGCCTACTTGTGTTTGTGTTATGATATGTATGTGAAATTCAATATGTTACAAATGGTATCAAGAGTCATGGTTAAATCATCTCTTACATATCCTTGGATTTCTAGTAGTTTTTAGATGGTTTTTTACGTTGAAAAAGTTTAGTGGTTTTTGCATCATTTGGATCATTTCTAGTGTTAAAGCTTGGATTTTGATTGTACTTTTGTGTTTAGGATCATCATAAGTGTTTAGGTTTTGATTTGGTAGGCTTGAATCATCGTGGTTGGCTTGTTTTAGATTGAAAAGTGGTGTTTTTGAGATTTTCTTGCTAGCGACTTGAGTCACGGATTCTTATTCTTGGTGGCGACTTGCTTTGTAAGTTTGTAGCGAGTTGTAGTTGAAGTGGTAGCGATTTGAGCTTAGCGACTTGTCTATTGAGACAAGCCGACAAACAGTACACTTAGTGGATTCTCCACTACGGGTAGCGACTTGGTGAAGGTAGCGATTTGCTTTCAATTTTGTTAGCGACTTGTACTTAAGTTTTCTTAGCGACTTGGTGTTAGCGACTTAAACCTTAGCGAGTTGCTATTTAGCGACTTGACGACTTAGCGACTTGCTGTCAAAATTTGTAGCGACTTGGTGCTTAGCGACTTGTTGTCATAATTCTCAGCGACTTGGTGTTAGCGACTTGGATCTTAGCGAGTTGTTAATTTAGCAACTTGACTGTGTCTTAGCGACTTGGCATTATAGCGACTTGATTTCAGAATACTTAGCAACTTGGTGCTTAGCGACTTGGTTCAAAGTTTCTTAGCGACTTGGTTGAACTTTTGGTTGTAATACGGTTTTCTCTTGATTTAGTAAAATCCCGTGAAAGAATCTATTTCCCGGTTTAATCATAGAGTTTTAAAATCCCGTGTAATCCGTTAACATGTCTACCAACGTACCTACAATCATCTCCACTTTATTCTGAGGATGTTCAAGCAACTTGGTTCAGATACTCGTCCACCTATGCTTGACTGACTACGACTCTTGGGCACAACGAATCAGATTACTGTCTTGGAAAGGAAAACAGAGTCAACATTCTCAAGTCTATTGATGAAGGACCTTATCAGATTGAGACTACAAGAGACTTAATTGATACAACTGCAAATGGAACAATGATCTATGGAATAGATAGACCAAAGACGTATGATGAGCTCAATGATAAGGAGAAAAAGAGGTTCGATGCTGATATCAGGGCCTCAAACATCATACTACAGGGTCTTCCAAAAGACATCTACAAGCAGATCAATCACAACACTGAAGCCAAGGCAGTTTGGGATAATGTCAAGATGCTTCTCTCAAGTTCTGAATTAACCAAGGAAGATAGAGAATCACAACTGTATGATGAGTTTGAGCATTTCAAGATGAAGCCTGATGAGAGTGTCTATGAGTACTACGTGAGATTTCATAATATTGTGAATGACATGAGGAACATCAAAATGACCATGCCAAACATTCAGCTGAATTCAAAGTTTGTTAACAACATGAATCCCGAGTGGCACAAATTTGTCACCTCTGTGAAGCTAACCAAAGGACTAAAGAATACAAACTATGAGCAATTGTATGCCTTCCTTGTTCAAAATGAGAGGCATGCAATGTTTGAAAAAAGGATTCTGAATCAGTTCAAAACCAATCAGGGAGAAACAAGCTCACCAAATGATTCTACTGCCTTCTACACCAATGTTGGTATTACCACCAAAGCATCTCAAGTTATTCCCATGGGTGATGGTAATCACAAACTCATCCCGGATCCAGCATATAAGCCACGGACCCAAACACATTCATGGAAAACTTCATCAATCAACTGTCTCTCATGGTTAGTCAAAACATGAACTCTCTTCCACACACCAACAATAACCTCGAACAGCATCCAATCTACACAATCAAGCAACTGTGAGAGATGGGAAGGTTATGGTGCAACCAGTTCAAGAAAGGCAGTATGAACAGGGAAGAGGTGGAGCTGGTAGAAGTTATGTTGCTAATCAAAATCGGGGAAGGATTGGGAATCAAGGTCAAGCAAAGCCAATCAAATGCTACAACTGCGGTGGTGAGGGACATATTGCAAGGAATTGTACATCTCCAAAACGTCCTCGAATGCGAGAATACTTGAGACAAGATGTTGCTTATGCAAGCTCAGGACAACGGAGCAACTTTGGATGAAGAGGAGTTGTTGTTTCTTTTTGAAGGGAATGCTAAGACATATGATGCTGATGTAGATGAGCAACCAGTACAGGGTATGGGTCAGAACAATCCAAAAGCATTTCAAGTAGCTGATTGTGATGCTTATGATTCAGATGTGGATGATGAACCAAGCTGCCTGATCAATCTTCATGGCTAGCATCTCTCCCATGGTCTCTCCTAAGGTTCCTTCACCACAACAGGTTGGTCCATCCAAAGAATCAATCATCTCGGAGGTATTAAAACTGCGATAAGGTTGATGAGCAAAATATACATAATGAAGTACAATCTCTTGAAACTTATGATTCAGATGTTGAAAATATAGGAAATAGTAATATTGTCTCATATGATCAACATGTGGCTCAAAGTGAAAGTGAGATTGTACCAAGTGATGTATCTTCTGCAATCAATAATGATTGTGTTTTGGATGAATACACT
Organism: Chrysanthemum makinoi; assembly: GCA_910596185.1. Taxonomy (NCBI): domain Eukaryota; kingdom Viridiplantae; phylum Streptophyta; class Magnoliopsida; order Asterales; family Asteraceae; genus Chrysanthemum; species Chrysanthemum makinoi. The sequence continues at coordinate 117,762,851 of OU343223.1, read as the reverse complement.
GCATGTGTCCCTGATGATTCTGCTACCTCTGAACTCAATGCCTATAAGGAACAAGTTGCTATCTATGAACAACGTGCTAAGTTTGAGTTAACTATCCGTGAGCAGGAAATGGATGACCAAATGCGTGCAATAATTAGAAAAAGTAATTTTAGAGAAGAAGTATTAAAACAAGAGTTAAACTCCTTACAAGAAAAGCTTTCTAGAACTGCTAAGCAAAAACAAGAACTTCAAGAAAATGTTAAAATGCTTAAGCAAGAATTTAGTGCTAAGGAATCAAAACTTTTGAATGATTTTTCTAATCTAAAGACTTTGAAAAACAAGCTTGAAAATAAGTTGTACGTACAAGGAAACACCATTCAGACTTCTCACATGATCACTAAGCATAGAGTTCTAAGTGACAAACATAGTGTTGCCTTAGTTGATGAACCAAACCACGAAGCTTGTAAAAGGCTAGAGAAGCTCATAAGGTTCGTATGATGGTAATGAGATCCTTAATCCTAGGCAAAACCTAGTTGCTGAGAACACGAGGAAGATAGGTAGCTAGAAGAAGTCACTAGAATGAAGTTGGATGAAAAACTTAAGAGCCCTTTGTGTATAGAAAAGAAAATCAGCTATAAAACACCCAATTATGCTAAGGACAATTGGATTGCCTTTAACAAGTTTAGACCTCAAACACAGTGACCCCGGAACAAGTGTTCTGGAAAAAGGATATGGACATGAAAAAGCTGATGAGTTTGTTGCACAGAACCCCCCATGTAGAAGAATGCCTCACAACTGTTTATCCCCCCCCCCAATACTCCAATGCATTTAGTCCCTAGATCTATTCCCACTAAGAGCAAGACCTTAATCAGCCAGTATGTCATTTATCAAGTATTTCTTGATTTTGAGAAAACTTGTAAGAAAAGGATCACACCCACTGGGATTCTTGAAGGGAAAGGGGTTTTGAGCAAACTAAAGAATGCTATTTAAGTGAGGTCATGCCTTTCTTTAAACAATTAAAAGGTCAATTTGAAAGTCTTCAAAATGGGATAAAATTGGATATTAAATAAATGGAAAAGGAATTTGATGCAATGATAGTTGAGGTTAGTGACTATGAGCGAGAATTAAAATATAATGAGATTGAGAGGAAGAACTTGCATACCTTGAATGAGAATCTGAATTCTGAATGTATTACTCAAGATGTGTTTTACACTGCTATGAATTATTCAATTAATGCTTCTCAATTTCATGAATTATCTATTGCTTTGAAAGTCTCCCATGATCGTGTCATTTAGCTTGAAAAAACTAACTCTAAACTGCATGATAAAGTTGAACAGGATGATCATGATAACCTGGTAAAACAGTTTTATAAATTGGAAGTTGAGCATCTTGCTTTGCAATTAAAATATCAACATCTTAAAGAAAATGTTAAAACCTCAAATATCAAGACATCCTTGGATGTTCCTGAATTTGATGCAGTTTTTGAAATTAGCAAACGTGATGAACATATTCGATCTCATTGTAACACGATCAGAAAGTTGAAAGCCCAAATCTCTCAATTAAAGGGTGAAAAGAACAATGTGATTGGATCCCAAATGTCTCCTCCTTTAAATTCTCAGTATTCTCAAACTTTTCATCTTCAAAACTTAGTTAATGCCTTACAAAAGGAAAACGAGAGTTTTCTAGAAGAAAATGAAAAGGTTAAACGACACTTTAAAGAGTTATATGATTCAATGAAAGTCACTCGTGACCAAAACAACGAAAAAATAACGTCTTTACAAAAGGAAATTGAGAATCTGAGGAGTCAGGAAAATGGGAAACTGCCACTTGTTTTTAATGAGAATGTTGCATCAAAGTCATCCTCGGATTGCAAATACACTGTGACTGTTAAATACATTCCTCCTCATCTTAGGAATAATAAACTTGTGTTTCATGACTATTGTTCTCACCTTAAGGATAGTCTAGAATGTCTCCGTGAGATTGTTGAAGAGGATTTCATTAATAAACCTCTTGATAGAGAAATTAGGTTTGCTTGCATTCAGGCCAAACGATCTCAAGAGCTGCTAGAATGTGTAATTGCAACATGTCCTAAATCCTTAGGTGCAAAAGGCAAAGTTGTGATGCCTTGTTCTATGCCTAGTGCCAAGCATACAAACCATTATATGCCCAGTGTCAAGAAAGTGAACACTAATGTGCCTTCAAGTAGTTTAGATCCCTGCACATCTAGTTCAGGAATGCAAAAGTAGATCAACCAACTAATGTTCCCATAATTCCCTCTACAGGAGTAATCAGTGACATTAAAGCAAGCGGGTCAAAGCCTCCAGGCAATACCAAGCAAGATAGGACCTCGCAAGCTAAGAGTGTGCATTGGAAGAGTGTAGAAGATCACCCTAGGAATATTAAGTTTGAGTTGAATAAAACGAATCGTGTTGATTCTAGTATTAGCTATAAGCGTACTGTAATTAATTCAAATTCTGCTACTATTCGCAAACCATGTAATGATGATTGCTTGAATTCTGTTACTAATCTTGAATGTGGTGTGAATGATTTGATGAATGCCATTAAATACCCTGTTAAAACTGTTAATGAAAAAAATCAAGCTAAGAAGGCTAAACGGCAATGGCGAAAGAAAGTTAGAAAACAGTGGAAACCCACAGGAAGAAAATTTAGTAATATAGGTTATCAATGGATACCTACTGGGCTTAAGGTTAATGAGTTGTGCCCTAAAATTGCTAAGCCAATGCCAATTAGAAAATGGATGCCTACTGGTAGAACTATTCCCTTAAGAAGTGAACATACTTTGAATAGGACAAATATGAACACTAGCACTGCATCTATTTCTAATGATTCAATTGTTTCTACTTCTGATGTGGGTGTTCCAATCACTGTTACTAACCATGTGGAACCCATTCTTGCATGGGGATCCCAATTATCCAGTTATCCAGTTATCCAGTTATCCATTCGTGAGTAAATTCATCAGAACAGTGAGTTTCGGAAATGATCATTTTGGTGCTATTATGGGTTATGGAGATTACGTGGTTGGAGATAGTGTGATTTCCAGGGTATATTATGTTGAAGGACTTGGACATAATCTATTTTATAGTTGGACAGTTTTGTGACTCTAACTTAGAAGTGGCCTTCGGAAAACATAGTTGCTTTGTTAGAGATCTTGATGGTGTGGAACTTCTTAGAGGAACTCGTGGTTCAAACCTATACACCATCTCTATCGAAGACATGATGAAAGCTTCACCCATCACTGTTGTCAAAGGCTTCTAAAACTAAGTCATGGCTATGACACCGTCGTCTCAATCACTTGAACTTTGGTACCATAAACAATCTTTCCAGAAAGGACTTAGTAAGAGGACTACCTAGACTTAAGTATGAAAAAGACCATCTTTGTTCAGCATGTCAATTGGGAAAAAGCAAGAAGTATGCCCATAAACCCAAACCTACAAATTCTGTTATGGAAGTTCTACATACCATTCACATGGATTTATGTGGACCCATGAGAGTGCAAACGATTAATGGGAAGAAATATGTGTTAGTTGTGGTTGATGACTACTCTCGATTCACTTGGGTTAAGTTTTTGAGAACAAAGGATGAAACTCCAGATGCCATCGTTAAACTTATTAAACAACTGCAGGTCCGACTTAACAAAACGGTTAGAATCGTCCGATCAGACAATGGAACTGAGTTTGTTAATAAAGAACTCAATAAATTTTATGAAAGTATTGGAATCAGTCCTCAAAGAAGTGTTCCACGAACTCCTCAACAGAACGGTGTAGTTGAAAGACGAAATTGAACTCTTGTGGAAGCCGCAAGAACAATGTTGATTTACTCAAGGGTTCCAATGTTTCTATGGGCTGAAGCTATTGCTACAGCATGCTACACTCAAAATTGATCCCTAATCCACACATCTCATGGAAAGACTCCGTATGAACTAGTCCACAATCGAAAACCTGATCTATCATACCTTCATGAGTTTGGTGCGTTATGTTACCCAACTAATGACGGTCAAGATTTAGGTAAACCGAAGCTAAAGCGAGATATTGGAGTATTTGTAGGATATGCACCAAACAGAAAAGGTTACCTAATCTACAACAAGAGAACCCGAAATATCATGGAAACAATTCACGTTACGTTTGATGAGTTGACCGGTCAAATGGCTCTTGGACAATCCAGTTCTAGACCCGCACTTCAAAACAGTCCCATTGGTTCATCCCTTGTACCTAATTCCTCTCCAACAACTCCATATGTACCTCCATCTGAAGATGATTTGAAGAAATTGTTTGATCCAATGTTTGATGAAAATTATGAGCCAAATGCCAATGATCTGTCAATTCCAACAACAGAGGTTGCTTCTAGCCCTGTCAGTGAAGTTAACCCTTCAGTTTCGATGTCATTAAGTCAAGAAGCGCCTGCTGTTGATTACTCCGTCTCATCAACAAACCTTCAATCATCAAGTGTACATCATGGAATTGTGCCTGGCACCCTGGATGAAGTTAATCCCTTTGCTACTCCTGAAGATGCTCCATTCGAAAACATATTTGCTCTTGAATCATCATCAGAACCATCTTCATCAGGAGATATCGACTCTGCTACTTCAGTTCCACAACAACAACCACATGAACACCTCAGAAAATGGACACATGATCATCCATTAGACATTGGAAACCCCTCTCGTCCAATATCCATACGGAAACAACTTGCAACCGATGCCTTATGGTGCTTCTTCAACTCAGTACTCTCTAAGATCGAACCAAAAGATGTTAAAACTGCCATGAATGAAGATAGCTGGTTCTATGCCATGTAAGAAGAAATTCATGAGTTTGATCGACTTGATGTATGGGAATTAGTACCTGGTCCAGATTGTGCTATGATCATTGCTCTAAAATGGATCTTCAAAGTGAAAATTGATGAGCATGGTGATGTTTTAAAGAACAAGGCTCGATTGGTTGCAAAAGGATACCATCAAGAGGAGGGTATTGACTTTGAAGAATCATTTGCTCCTGTTGCTCGTATCGAGGAAATCAGAATCTTCTTGGCTAATGCTGCTAGCAAGAATATGGTTGTATATCAGATGGATGTGAAAACCGCCTTTCTGAATGGAGATTTGAAAGAGATGGTCTACGTCAGCCAGCCAGAGGTTTTTGTGAATCTAGAACATGCTACTCATGTCTATCGCTTGAAAAAGGCCCTTTACGGTTTGAAGCAAGCTCCTAGAGCATGGTATGATATGCTATCAAAGTTTCTTCTATCTTACGGATTCACAAAGGAGCGATTGATCCGACATTGTTCACCGAAAGTCGAGGCAAACATTTAATTCATGTACAAATATATGTTGATGATATTATCTTTGCCTCGACCGACCCTAATGAGTGTGACCGTTTTTCAAATGAAATGGGTTCTAAATTTCAAATGTCAATGATGGGACAAATGTCATTTTCTTGGGATTACAAATTTCACAAAGTCCGGGAGGCATTTTTATTAATCAATCTAAATATGCAAATGAGATTTTAAAGAAATTTGGATTTGATTCTTGTGACCTGTTGACACTCCCATGATTGAGCGTACTAAACTGGATGAGGACCACTCAGGGATCATGGTAGACCAAACGAAATATCGTAGTATGATTGGATCCCCGATGTACCTCACAGGCTAGTAGACCGGACATCTTGTTCATTTGTTTGCATGTGTGCTAGATACCGACAAAGCCTACCAAAAGCACCTTGAAGCGGTTAAGCGGGTCTTTCGGTATCTCCAAGGAACCATCAACATGGGACTTTGGTACCCGAAGGACACGGTATGTCACTAACGACCTATGCGATGATGATCATGCAGGATGTCAAGATACACGTCGAAATGCGTCTGGAGGTGCTCGATTTTTGGGTTATAAGCTTGTGAGCTGGTCTTCAAAGAAGCAAATGAGTACTTCTATTTCTTCTACAGAGGCTGAATACATAGCCATGTCATCTTGTTGTGCTCAAATCCTATGGATGAGATCCCAATTATCTGACTATGGCTTTGAATTCAACAAAATACCTCTGTACTGTGACAATAAAAGTGCTATTGCTCTCTCATGCAACAACGTACAACACTCAAGAGCAAAGCACATCGACATTCGACATCATTTCATCGAGGGAGCAAGTTGAAAAATGTGTGGTGGAACTATACTTTGTGAGGACTGAATACCAGTTAGCAGACATCTTCACCAAAGCTCTTCCTAGAGAACGTTTTGAGTTTATCCTTCCACGACTTGGTCTTAAGAGCCTACAACCGAAAACACTCAAACGTCTTCAAGAGGAAGAAGAGGAGTAAAAGGTTTTCCTTCATCTATCTCTTGTAAATATCTATTCGAAAAACAAAATACAAAATTACAAAACCTTCAAAAAGCTAATAGAAAAATAGAAAACTTTCAAAAATCCAAAAATATTGTCCTTTTGTCATGTTTTCCTCGATTCGATAATATCTACGGTCTTTGTGATGTCATTCAAAGAATGACACGGGACTTTAGATGTTATTCGAATGTTAAAAAATAAAAAATAAAAAAAAATTGAGAGAAAGAAATTTTTTTAAGAAAGTAAAACCATGGTTTATTGTCATTTCAGGTAGTAACCCGCTCTTCAATGAAAGAACAGAGCCATGCTTTATCTTGGTTTTCAAATCTCTTGCTCGGATTCTATAAACAATTACTTACTATCTAATGAAAACTAATTACTTTGAAAAATAACTCGGACTCTATTTTTGAAAATCATCTGGACTTAACATTTGTCAAAAACATCTATCTCTCAATCAACAACTTATGTCATTGATTGAGGGGGTGAATGATTTCAATTAAATCAAAAAGGTTATTTGTCATACAATTGTTTGTCAAAAGATAATCATGCATGTTTAATCAATGAAGTTTAAAGTCTCAAAATCCGATCCGTATCAGTTAAAACGTTTTCATAATCAAGTCACAATTCTCCTTAAAAGCTTTCAAAATCAATTTAAATCTACAGAGATCACAAATCTCAAATGATTTGATAATTGTGATCGGGGGAGAATTTGTGATTTAAATTGGATTTAATCTGATAATTTGGTAAATGGTTTTATAAGGATGTACAAGCTCTCCTTTCCACATGTGCCAAACGATTTCAAATTTCCATGCACATGTTGATAGGGAGCATCTATCTTAAACCACTAAGATTTGAAACGTGATCAATTTATTTCAATGTGCAGTCTTTTCCTAATATGTGCAAAACATCTTCAAATTTCCATGCACATATTGAGGGGGAGCAACTATTTTGAAAACCACATTCTTCATATAACTACTCTTAGATGCAAGCCAATCCCTCAAAGATAAAAATTATTTCCATTACAAAATGATGCGTGATGAACATGTTGAGGGGGAGCTCTGTCTAAAAAATTATCAAAAACAATTCAGGTACAAAATGCTTTGATAATATATCACAAGTATCTGGATTGATTTTCAAATGGTTTTCAATTGGTTCCAATGGCAGATGAACAATACCAAATAGACCGACCAAATTTACTTTATGTATGGTGATATAAGGTTGATAAGGTTAGGTATTTGTTCCCATGATCCGCCAGAACGGGAGGGATCTACCCAGGGACAATCCACTAGATAGTGTAGAAGTCTTTAGGTATGATGAAAAAAGGAGAAAAGTGAGATATGGGAAGAGTGCGGACTGAGATAGAGCAAGAACTGGAATAAACCCAACAAGGTTTTAGTTATGAAGTCTCGGTAAGCATTGAAGGGGTTGAAGAATGAAAAAGAGATGGAATGAGAAAAGGGTAAAAATAAATAGCCCTCCAATAATTCAACCTTAGGGCGTGCTTAGGGTTCAATACATATGCTACTGGTAGTTACCAAGGTAACGCCGGTATTGAAGACAAGACTTCATGGACCCAGTGACGCACTGCACTACAACTTCCCAAACCACTCAAGTTCCTCTTAAAAGGACTTGTTTCATTCTCACGAGGAACCGACATAATCTATCGACTTTCTCTTAGAGATAGTTGGTATTGAAGAAGGAGACCCTCTCCCTAGTCTCCGGCATAGGAACCAAATATGCACAATTGAGTCTAGAGCCACGAGATCATCAATAAATCTCATTAGGACACTTTCAATGAAGACTCTCTGTTTCACACAATGTGGAAAGAGATTATATCTTATGAGTCCTACGCATTATCCTTGTGGTATTGCCAGAACATCTGAGTAATATGCATACATATTCACCATGAAGATGGAAAGCCTTCTGGAGCCAACATCAAACAAGCTCTCGGTGGGTGGCATGTGAGATCTATCCAATAGATCAACCATGTGACAAGCTGAACGAAACAATGGGGAGATTCTATCTTTTGAATCAATCCTGGTTCAGGTTATGGATTGACGGATACCTTTGAAAAACCGATCGTTATGCTTAAAAACTCTTTTCTTTAGCACATCGACTGTGTATAAATATTTCAAAATAAAAGGTGTTTATGATTGATAATTGATTTTCATTAAAACCTTCGTTGTATTGCAAAAACAATTTCTATTGAGCGATACGCGATTGTTTTTCAAATCTCTTTTATCAATCATGAATCTCAATTACCGGTTCACTCGCTCCGTGTTGTCTTCTTTGAGACGTTCTGGTTTGAGAACGGCTAGAGCAGTTGCGAAACCCTGTCAAGGAAATTCTTGAATTATACGATCACGCAGTACTTGTATCGATCAACGAGGAACCGTGGGCCGTGTACCTCAATTCAACAAAAGTGATCAAAGACACTCTTGTGTGCTTTATTGCTAACTATTTTATGCAGGAACACCCGACGTTTGCGGTGATCGAATGGAGCGGTCAATCCTTAGCCGCATGCTCACACAACACATTCATATCTAAAGAAATCATGATTAGTGCATCAATGACTCGAATATTTTCACTCCATGCTTACGCTACTGGCTGCCAATATCATGAATCAACGAAAGCTTCCGCTATTCTGATGAAAATACATCATGATCCGGAATGTGAGCATGTCGGTCCAAAAGTCACAACATCACATAATATCAACACTACAAAGGATGAGTCAGAGATTTAATGTGGCTGATGATCTCAAAGCTGGCTCAAAACTCAGTATCACGTGGATCAGTTAAAGACCTCCACTCAGATTATCCAAACATGCAAAAATGAAGAATCAAAGACTACGAGCTACAGAACAAAGAACATGAACAAGAATCCAAGAACAATCTCAATGTAATATCTGTTTGTATTATATGTAATTTGAGGTGACCTCCCTTAGGGGGAGATTGTTAGGATTTAGTAAATCCAGGTATTAAAGTGTCGGTCACCTCAAGTATTTGTAATCGTTAGAAAGCTCGTAGTCATAGTTATTTAATGTTAAGTAGTATTTATTTAAGTAATACCGTGGAGGACGGACGGGTCTTTACCCACTGTATGCTTGATCCACAGCCCGTTAGGTGGCGTTTTGTGTTAAGACTATAAATACTCTCTATCTCCCAAGGTAGAGAGTTGGAGCTAATAATAAGATTTTTCTTTCTCTCACTAAAGTTTCCAAATCTCTAACTTTCTCTCTCTAGAAGATCATCTTATACGCCTACTTGTGTTTGTGTTATGATGTGTTTGTGAAATCCAATATGTTACAAGACTTTTAAACTGATTCAATTCTTCTTGCATGGATTCAATCCAATTGTCATATGCCATTGCTTCTTTAATGTTTTTGGGTTCAGCATGACTGAGAATGAGAGCGTATATGCAATTTTCACCGTATGTATGAAGGTGTTGTCTCGTGATGACTGGTTGATTAGGATTGCCAATAATGTTTACTAAAGGATGATCTTTTGTCCATTTATTTGTTGAGGGTTGGTGTTGATATACACTCTGCAGATTTGGTGGATCCAGATTGTGTGTTGATAATTCGACAACATCTGTAATAGTTAATTCTGATGCGAATGGGTTAAAGAATGCATTTCCATCATAATCTGCATGTGCAGGTACATTTTGATTTAGTAGATCATCAGTTGGTTCGTTGTCATTAGAGGCAGTTTGTTCTTCTGTCATTGGAGACTCGATCGATGGTGCATCAACAACAACAGTTGTTGTGGTGTCAGGTGGATCAGGTAATGGATTTTGATCAGGTTGAGCAGCGAAAATATTGGATACATCTAGAGCACGTTGATCGATATGTTCGTCGAACAATGGAGCAAACAAAGTTTCCAATTGACGATGTGTGGGTTGAAATTGTTGATTAGCTGATGATTCAGGAAAGTTTAGACGATTGAATCCGGGTTCTAAGCTATTTTGCTCAGAAGCCATATTTCTAAGCTCATCGAAATTTACGTGAATGGTTTCCATGATTTCCCTAGTACGACGATTCCAAATTTGAAATCCTTTTGAATTTTCATAGTATCCAATGAAGACTCCTATATCGGCTTTAGGTTTGAGCTTTCCTTGAACGTCAAAATCATTGTTTGGATAGTAAAGAGCCCCGAACACATGAAGGTGCTTAATATCAGGTTTCGATTTATGGACAAGCTCATAAGGGGTTCTATTGTGGCGTTGATTGATTATTGAACGGTTCTGAGTATAGCATGCAGTTGAAATGGCTTCAGCCCATAGGTAATCTGATAACTTGGAGTTTATCTGCATCCACTAACGTGCTGTTGCGTCTTTCAACTACACCATTATGTTTGGGAGTGTGAGCTATGGTTGTGTGATGTGTAATTCCTGTTGTCTTGAAATATCCATGAAGCTTGTGATTTTTGAACTTAGTACCATTATTTGTTCTTACTATTCTGACTGTATTCTTTAATTGAACTTGAATCGTTGTAAGGAAGGTGATAATCATATCTGGAGCTTAATCTTTGCTTCGAAGAAAATAAACCCCAAGTTCATCGGGAATAACCATCAACAATTACCAAAATGTAACGTTTGTCATTTATAGTCTGCACGCGCATCGGGCCACATAAATCCATGTGAAGAAGTTCAAGCACATGACTGGTGCGTTGTTCAGGTATAGGAGGGAAGTGATCACGTGTGCTTTTTCTTTGTTCACATGCCGAACATAGGTGATCTTTTGAGTACCGAAATATTGGAAGTCCTTCGACTAGTTTATGTCATGCGAGTTCAGTGATGGTTTTGAAGTTTAAATATGAAAGTCGTTTGTGCCATAACCATGATTTAGCCGAAGTGGATTTGGAAAGTAAGTAGATTGGTGAGGAAGCAATCATGTCTGTCATGGATATTGTATAAAGACTTGTTTCCCGTTTTCCTGACATTAGATCATTCCCTTCCAAGTCACAAACAAAACATGTTTTCTCCCGAAATGCTACTTCTAAATCCCCATTACATAATTGACATACTGAGAAAATATTTTGACCCATGCCTTTGACATAGTAAACACGACTGATTTCAATGTTGCCATTGATGTAATCTCCATAGCCTATAATAGCAGTGAAATGATCATTCCCGAATCTGACAGTGCCGATGAACTTTGAAACAAAGTTTGTTAACAATTTGAGATTGCATGTCATATGTCGGGTGCAACCGCTATCAACAATCCACAAGACGATTTGAATCACCTGCTGTACACACAGACGACGAAGGTGGAATAGTGGTAGAGGTGGAACCCGAAGAGTTAGTCGGTTCCGTTACAGTAGTAGTACATATGTTAATAATTTTGGGTAACCACTTAAAACAAGGTGTACGTTGTAACCATCTCTGCCAAGTCCAGCTAGTTCGTGCTTTTGTCTTAGTGAATTCGCTAGGTGAAGGCATTTTCCTAGGAGTTGGTGTCACAGCTATAGGTACATCTTTAGTATTCTTAAAAACTACAAATGGCGCATTACCTAGCACAGACTTAGAAGCTACAGTGGGCCTAAAGGTGGTGCCATTTGTATGTTTACAAGTACGAGATAAAATAGATTTGGCAACACAATTATCATGATTACCAGGGAGCATACTTTTACGACAAAACACACAAGAAGCTTCAACATTAACATTCAAAGTATTCAAGATTTATCATTCATTACATTGCCTTTACTATTACATTTATCTAACACAATATCTTAAGTAGATGCAACATGAGTTTTATTTGAAGTCCTAAAATGATCTTCTATTTATGGGGCTTCTAATTTTCTGCTTCTACGTTACAAATTCCTATTCTTCTGTTGATTGCTCTTAGGCTGTGATTTGCTAACGCTAGGAGTGGAGGCGATTATTCCTGTAGAAGTGGAAGGAGGCATATTAGTACCTTGAGGTTTATCGTTAGTGTGCTTCCTAGTATCAACTTTAAACATTACAAGTGCTATCACATTTGTGTTGTTAAACTTTCCTTTCTCGAGTTTATCCAGTTTCGCTTTAAATTCTATGATGATGTGATCTTTGGTCTTGAATTTTTGAGTTTAGGTTACCATTTTCATTCATCATATCACGGGTATAAGCAAGATGATCGTCGAGTTGTATTAATTCTTTGTTATGTGTCGTTTTGAGAGAATCGAAAATGGTTTTGTATTCCTCTTTCACTTGTTCAATCTCTTGTTCATATTTGAAAATTTTGACATTTTAAAGACGCATTTTCATCATCCAGTCGTTCAAGTTTTGGTTTTAATGTGTTTTCAGCCGACTGGTTGACTTTGTTTTGTAAAGCTAACTCAAAATCAAGACTCTGAGTTTGACACCAATGAAGACGTCATTTGAGTTTAGAAAATTCTTTTGACATTTTGCATTGTGCATCATCATTTTGAATCAAGATTCTCTCATTGTCAGCTTTTAAAATCTCAATTTGTTGTTTCAACATTTCATTTTCCTCTTTTAAATTTGAAGTATCATTATTGATTTTAGCAACAGGCACATGTTCATAAAATGAATGAGCAGTATATAGTAACACAACAGAGATAATATCAGAACAAAGAACATCTTCCAAGAGTCGATCAACATGTTTACGAAGAATTTTCTTTTTACATTTTGTGTTTGAAATCGAGTTCTCAGTAGCATTGAAAGTGTTCATCATGGAGGCAACTTCCTTTTAAAGTTCCTGTTCCCAAAGGGTTGCACATAAACGCAAATGTTGCACATGAGGAAAATTTTTCGTTTTTGTTTTTCATAAGCAGACTGAAAAGTTGCAATTTCTATTTCAGATTTTCGTTCAATTGCTTCTTCTAAAAACTTTATGTCCTCCATAAATGTGTCAAAATACCGAGTTATCAGACATTTTTTAAGAAGAGTAGGTATAAGTCTGCTATCGAAAGAGGATGGTAAAGGTCCATTTATTTGTGCAACCGGTCAAACAAGACCAACATCAGAAGATACGTCATGAATTTCTGAAACATACCATGGTTTTTATGTTTTCTCTTTTTAAGGGACAAAAATTTCATAAAGATTTGGTAATTTTGAATAATCAAAAGGTTGATTATATTTTACTTTACTCATTTTAATCGACTCTCGTCGTCTTGTTCTCATTCCTCCTCACAGTCATACACAACAACACGAATAAGTGAATTATCATCTAAGCATGCTTTACTATAAATTTTCGGGTTTTCATTAAGAGTTGTTTGGAGAAAACTTGGTGCGTTGAAGCCTAGAGCAAAACTTTTTGAACCATCAGAATTTGGTTTTAAACTTAACATTTGTATATGTTGAATTGACTCTCTAGTTTTGTATAAAACATTTGTAAAATCTTTTAACTTTGCTTCCAAAATCAAGGTAAGAATCGAGTAATCTCCTAGATTTTTGTTTATGTTCGAAAAAACTTTGTTGACAAAGGGACAACTCCGAGTTTGTTTTTTGAAGATCGATTGTGAGTTGTTCAATTTGTTGTTGTTGTTCGAGTTTTTCGGTTTCAAGTTTAGAAATCAAATCTTTGTAGGAGGTTACCAATTCTACCATTTGGTTTTGCAAGTCTTGTTCTTTTACATAAGATTTTTAAAGCGCGACTTCAAAACATTGCTCCTTGTTGCTTGATTTTCAAAATTTGTGAGTTGAAATTTACAGCTCTCAAGTTCGGCAGTTAATGATGCAATTTTAGCTTTCAAAACCCTGTTTATTTCAGTGCATTTTTCAACTTGGGATTGGGTGGTCAAGACTAAGGCCATGAGCTCTGGATCTGGATTATGCGTAGATTCATTATGTTCAATTTGTTCATTGGTATATTCTTTAATTGAATCATCAAATGTAACAACACGGTTAACCTGATCATCTTCTTGAAGAGATAGCGATGAGGCATCTTGAACATGTTGCTCCTTGTCATGTGCTGATGCAAATGGTGACACAATTTCATGTATGAGACATGTGTTTGAATTGGGTACCTGAGACAGGCCATCAGTATCACAGACTGGGCCCGTATCACTCATATGAAGTTCATGCATGTTAGCCATTAAGACGACTACATCATTGGCTTTCAGATCTTCCATGTCATCATCTGATGCAGCGTCAGCCATGAAACTTTGTTCTCTGTCAGACAAAGTTCCACGGTTCCACCTGCTTCATCTTTAAGAGCTAACAATAATGCATGCTTGTGATATTCACTGCCCCTTCTCTTAGGTTATGGACAGGCATTAGCCAAGTGACCCGTTCCTTTGTAGTTGTAGCACCTGATTTCTGCATTACCATTTGTTGCATTCCCAAATTTAGCAATTTGAACTTTTCTCTGAGGAGCACCCATGTTGTTGACATTGTCAGTAAACATTTGCCTAGAGCATGTATTCCTATAACCACCATTAACCCCTGGCGTCCATAATTCCTGTTTTGTACTTCAATCTTTCCACCATGTATCACAACTTGATTCCTGGTCTTTGGAGGAGCTCCGGAGACGATTGTTAGATGGGTTAACATATCTCCAAAAATCTTTTGCAATAAATGCAAATCCATTAGTCAACTCTTGGAATGCATCTTCATTTTGGTCGTTTGTTTGTGCATAATACATGGTGTCATAGTTGTTATATTGAACCATTTTATTAGGAATTGATTGGTGTGGGACTAGTTGGTTGTTGGATGGTGATTGAGGATGAGTAAAGCTTTGTTGTTGCTAGACAAAAGTGTGATTTATCATTGGAACTTGTTGAGATTGAGCCATGAGTGCAAGTGGATTCGGTGGTGGTGACGGTTGAAACATTGCACGTATAGCACGGTCTTTTGCAAATTCTTTTTCATGATGCTTCAGATAGTCGTACTACAACCCGTGTTTTTCATGATGGAGATTCTTGGTTTGACGAACAAACGTGACGTATTTTTCCCAACCTGGACCTAAGGAATTCAGAAACTTGGTGTTGATGGAAATCTTAGGCATGTTCACATTATGTCTGTCAAAGTCATTGATGATGTATGTATACCGATGATAATATGATTCCAATGATTCTCCAGGTAAAACAGTGAACGTGTCATAAGAGTGATACAACTTAGATTCCATGTCTTCTTAATTCAACTCAGTTCCTTCCATTAAGAGATGAAAGTTTTTCCACATTCCTTGTGCATTATTTTTTGAATCAATGCTGCGGAAGATAGGATTCGGTATTCCCAAACATATGTATTCCATAGCAAGTTGATCTGCCTCCACTGAAGTATTTGATCTGGGGTGAGATGAGTCTCAGCTACCGGAGTTGTAGTTGCAAGACGAGGTGGAGTAGCAGTGGGATCACCTGGAACCGTTATGCTAGGCCAGGGGTATGGTCCTTAAAGGATAACACGTTTGAGATGTTTGCCATTAGGTTTTCTTAGTTCAATAAACCTTAAGAATCTGCTAGCCCATTGAACATAATTTCCTAGTGTTAGCATGGGAGGTCTTTTAAGAGATCTTGCTTCATGGATTGATTGTTGACTAGTGATGGCTTCACACATTTGTTCAAACCAATGTGGTTGCTTTGGAGTAACACCAGGAAATGATTGTTACTGAGGGTATTGTTGTTGTAGTTGTTGGAAAAATTGTTGTGATGAAGGTTGTTTTAGTTGATTGAATTGCAGATGCTGAGGGAATTGTTGTTGTTGAGGATGTTGTTGTTCTTTGAGGGTATTGTTGAGGAAAATAGCTAAAATATGGTGGTTGAGACATGATACTTGTGTAATTATGTTGGATCTTGTAGACGGTTAAGAAGTGTATTGTAGTGTTGATAAGTTATTGTCCTTGAAGTGTAATATAAGTTCCTAGAAAAGTTATTCGAAAAGTTTCTCGAAAGTCTTGTAGAGTTACTCGAAAGTTACTGTATCAGGTTACGCAAAACTTTTGAACTTACTCGAAAGTGAAGTTACTCGAAACTTTTAACTTACTCAAAAGTTAAGTTATTCGAAACTTGTAACTTACTCGAAAGTTAGGTATTCAAAACTTTCTTTCTAATTCGTACGAAATAGAAGAATTCCCAAGAGTCGAAGTGTTTTTCTAACTTGTACAAGAAAGAATAACACTGAGTAATCAAAAGTTCCAGAAGAATCCTCGTATAGCAGTTACTCGAAAGTTTAGGGTATTAGTTACTCGAAACTTGGCAGAACAGAGGTACTCGAAAGTTAAGGGTTTAAGGACTTACTCGAAAGTTTGACAGTTTGTTCAAGTCTCTTAAATACGACCAAGAAGAGTTTCTAACCACGATTTTCTTGTACAAATAAGATTAAAAACACTAAAACTAAAGGAAAGTAGGAAACTTTAACACTTTTGACAATTTTTGAAGGTATTCGAAACAATGTAGAACACGATTTAGAAACTTTCAAAATTCAATTTTTAGTAATAAAGCTTAGAACTTTCTTGTTCTAAAATGTTTGTAACACTAGGTTGTAATTAAAAGAGTGCTAAAACCAAGAAAGAAACAAGAAAATGACAAAAAAACCTTAATAAAGAGTTGTAAGAAATAAAGTTTTAAGCTTAAAAATCAACACTTAACACCTCAAACCATCTTCTAGCGGTTGATATCATTTGTAGGTTTTCAAATATGTAAACTAACACAATATATATAGTGAGAGAAAGTATAGAGAGAGAGAGAGAAAGAGATGGGAGGATTCATGTGAAACATAATAAGGAAGTGTAATATTGCAAATGAACCAACCAAGGCGATGTGCCTTAGCATGAATATTTATATTTACAAGACTAGGGCAACACCCATTATGGACTTTCTAGAAAGGTTTAAGGCTCATGGGCTTACTACATAGACCTAAAGCTAATTACATACATATAAGCATATAATTATGACAACCTATTACATAAACTAATGACCGACACTATATTGATTACACGTAATCCTAACACCAATCTAATTGGGACCATAACTAAAAATATTTGGATGGATGAGAAGAGAAGAACAAGAACACCATTTTTTTTGCGCTCAGTGATACAAAATGAAGAAAGAATTTTGATCATGAAGATGAATAAGAGGAGGTAGATGGATAATTAATGACAAAATTGATGGAGGTAGATGATGTATATGCGGCTACATTTAAAACATAAAATTGAATTACATTTAAAACACTAGTTTTTTTGTTTTTTTTAGGTTGGGCGCAAATTTGGATGGAAGAGCAAGCATTTTGCGCTCCAATGTCTTTATCAGAAATGAGTTGGGCCCATGAGGAGCGCAAAAATGGAGG
Source organism: Chrysanthemum makinoi (assembly GCA_910596185.1). Taxonomy (NCBI): domain Eukaryota; kingdom Viridiplantae; phylum Streptophyta; class Magnoliopsida; order Asterales; family Asteraceae; genus Chrysanthemum; species Chrysanthemum makinoi. Next base: position 117,745,311 of record OU343223.1, on the reverse strand, counting down.
GAGAGCAAATGCGCTTTTGATAGTTTTTGGTAAATGGAAATCAAAGTGTTGTTTTTGATAAGATGGTTATGGAATTCGCCCTCTAATATCAAGTAAGAAATAAAAAATCGAAATTCTTTATTCTATATGAATTCAATACACTCTTAATTGCATAAATACTTTTTCTACTTATTATTTGTTTATTCTCCATCTAAACTTAAAACTAAGACTAAAATACACCGTTGGTCCCTAAACTTGTACAGAAGCATCACGATGGGACAAACCTGACATTTATTATCGTGGGAGTCCAAAACTTGGGTTTTTAATGCCAAACTAGTTCCTTGACCACTAATGCCAAAGTCAATGTCTGATTTTTGTCATGTAGTCGAGGGTATTTTAGTCCATACACATTTATACTTTTGTCCTCATTGTTAATCTTTTTGGGTTTTCTTCATCTTCAACCCAGACAAATTTTAGTTAACAACTGTAATTAGCTTCAATTGTTAAAAAAACAGCAAAACGGACGGAGGTTATCAGCTATTTAAATACCTTTGCAAGCCAAATATGCTTTTACGACAAGTCTCTCTTGGGGGCTATGGTCAAGTGGACCTGAAACCTGAACGAGGGCTAAGGAAACTTTTCGATAACATTTTTACAGAACTAGAAAAAACAACATAGACTGCAATAAATAAATTTGCCAGTTGCTATTGGTAGCAATAAGATATATACAGTATTATACATAAAGAACAAGAAACAAAAAGAACCATTAAGAACATGGTCTTCAAATGAATAGATAACACTGAGAAACCCCTTTATTTTATAAGAAAATTGAAGTACAAAGATTCACAACCATTTCTGCTACACTTCAGGTGTGATTGATATCATTACAAGGCCTAAACAGCCCGAAAGACACAAAAATGAAGCATCTTCACAGGGGAGTTCTATACATTTCGACCAATATATTTATTGCTCTTTAAATAAAGAGAGAGATAAGTGCGAGTGTGTTAATTAACCATCAAGGAGGAACTCGAGTGACAGCGATTTCTTGCTCCTATCCCTGCCTGCATCTTTCAATAACTGTCCCAACCTTCGTTTCTCATCATCCACGTCAGAACTTGCTGTCCCAAGCTTCTCTTCTCGCATCCCGACTACATATTCCAATATATCAATTACCTCTTCCCATTTGCCCATTACATCATAAGTTACTGCTAGATTCTTTGTACACCCCAAGCGTATCCGAATGATGAGAACCATATTCCACTTCCAAAACACCTTTTGCTTCCTCAAATAAATCAGCAGCCTCGTCATATAACTTGATCTGGAGACAAGCCAGTCCCATTTGGTTCAATACAATACCAAATAAAGCTGATTTTTTCTCTGCCACCACTCTTAGTTTTGAAACCGCAACTTTGAAATAATCATAACGAGTCTGAGTAATTGCGCATCATATAGTACAAAACCCCCATATGAGCCTCGACTCCTGCTATAGTACTCAATTGACCTTGGACCTTACCGAATGCCTTGAGTGCTTTTTTGAGTAAGTTGATTCTTTGCACCAAGGTCGCTCATCGATTCATAAATGGCAGCCACTTCAATGAACCCGTTACCAATTTCATTGCTTGGACTCCCTGGCATTGGCTTTTCATATATTCTCAGTGCATTTTCATAGTAAGATTTTGATTCACGAAACTTTCCCATTTTGTTGTGAAGCTCAGCCAAACGAACAAAAACAGAAGCAACAGATGGATTGATTTTATTTTCATAAAGTTTCAACATCATCCATCTTTCTTGTGGGTTTTAAAATTTATGGGTTGAAGATGAAGAAAACCAAAAAGAAGTTAACTGGAGTGGTATAATTTTATGGGTTTTAATATTTATGGGTTGAAGATGAAGAAAACCCAAAAGGATTAATAATGGGGACAAAAGTATAAATGTGTATGGACTAAAATACCCTCGACTACATGACAAAAATCAGACATTGACTTTGGCATTGGTGGTCAAGGGACTAGTTTGACATTAAAAACCCAAGTTTTGGACTCCCCACGATGATAAATGCCAGGTTTGCCCCATCGCGATGTTTCTGTACAAGTTTAGGGACCAACGGTGTATTTTAGTTTAAAACTAATGTGAATCTCATGTGCCAAACACTCAAACCAAAATGGCAAAATGGAAGAAAAACTTAGGGCCCGTTTGGTTTGTTAAGGGATTTGGATACGGATTTGGATTTGGATTAAGATTTGGATTTGGATTTGAATTTGAATTGGTGTAAGGGCCCGTTTGGTTTGTAAGTGGGTTTAGGATTAGTATTTGGATTAAGATTAGGATTTGAATTTGGATTAGGATTTGGATTTAATATTGATATTGAATTAAATGAGGAGAGAGAAGTATAATGAATTAATATATTATAAATGAATATAATGTATAAATTTAAAAATATTATTATTATGAAAATGAAATAAAATAAAAAATGAGTGGTTGTTATGAAAAGTGGACTCACAAAAAATGAAAAAATCACAAAAAGTTGGGAGATTGGTTGGGTTTTGCACACAGCCAAAATTTGGTAACCAATCTAATTTTTGGGACCCACATAAATGTACCAAACAACAAATTTTGGCTACCATCCCCAAATCCTATTCTACCTCCTCAAACCAAACGCGCCCTAAATTTTAAGAAAAAAATAGGAGAGAGAAAATATATAAATGATATAATATTTTTATTTTAAATATATATAAAATAAAAATTAATCAAATTTATTGTTATATAATAAGTTATAAATAAAAATGAGTGAATGAAATGAAATAGGGGCCTATTAATTTAGAAAAAAAAAATGATGTCAGTGAAATCTTTACAAAACCTAGGTCCTTGTAGTGGATTCATCTCTGACATATTTTTAGCAATGAACCCAAACCGATGGACTCATTTTTGCATACCAAACATGACATTAATGTCTTTTCAAGTCAAAATCCAATCAAAAGAATACAAACAGCACCTTATGATATGTTGCACACAGTTATTGACTTTCCCTATTAAAAAAAAAAGGAAGTGAAAAGTCAAAACACATTGATTCCTTAAATCCCTCCTTTTTCCCGCTCAAATCCACACTTTTTACCGCCCTTAAATACCAAAAAGAAAACCCATTTTAAACCAAATTCCAAACACCACTTTTTACATCATCACAGCAATGGCTCCAAAGAAACAACCTTCTACCCCAATCACAATAGGTACAAAACTAATCAACCACTTTATTAATTAATTTGTTTAATTTGTTTACATAATTTGTATTTGTTTGTTAGGGAACTGTCAAGTGGTTGTTGAAGCAAAGAATTACAAAGCTGAATCCAAAAATGAAACTACCCTTCAAATTGCTATATCCAAAAATGTCAAAGTTTTGGTTTCTGGTATTTATTTTATTGATAAAAAATATTTATTTATTTTTTGGGTTTTTTGGTATTAATTTTTATTAAGTTTATTGTTTTTTTTGGTTAGTTTTGGAGGATGTGCTGGGTAAAGAATCTAACGATGTCGAATGTTCGGGTCTTAAAGAAAATGGTAATACTAATATTTCATTAACTGGTTTATTTGGTAGTTTTTGATAATGTTAAGTTTGTTGTTGTGGATTGACTATAAGGGTGTTTCGGATTGCATATGTTAGGTGCTTATTTGCTTTTTGCATTTGTAAAAGAAGATAAACACTTTTGATGTATTTGTATAGGCAAAGTGCTTATTGGCTGAAAATAAGCACTTTCAAATAAGCACATTGGGAGGTCACATGTGGTTATTTTGAAGTGCTTATAAGCTATAAGCAAAAGGTAAATATATGCAATCTTAAACGCCCCGTATAAATACAGTTTAGTAAAAGCACTTAAGTGACACAATAATAATGAAAAAAGTAATGAGGTGGATAAATATCAGTCTTATCAGTTTATTTGTAATCACAAGTCACAACAATTTGACAAAAGGTAATATTAGCTTGATTTTGTTTTAATTGAGGGGTTTGTGATAATAGGGGCATCTCGAAATGGAAATGTAACCATTTTCGGGCTTGTGAAGTTGTTCTTGAGTATTAGTGAGCGATGGTGACATCACTCGTTCTAAATTTTACTACTTTTGATGATACCAGGTTATTACTTTGTGCTTGTTAACCCAAAGGATTCTGATGCTCAGTCCAAGTCTCTACTTCAAGTAACTCATCCTTCTATCTTATTGTTTTCTTTTATCCATACATGTTTTTGTAGCAGATGTATGCTTGTAACTGTTTAGTCATGTAGATACATAGATTTGGTAGTGGACATCTTTTTGATGACATAAAAATAGATTTGGTAATGTAGATACAAAATTACAAATAGAGTGATACAAGTATACAACCACTGCATGTTATGTCTTCTGGTCGATGGTCCTTGCTTTCTGTAGAAGCGGTGCTGTATTTATCACTTTATATAGAACCAACAAGATACATAGTTGAATTTTAATGGATTATCCATGTTTTGGTGCTCATGTATCATTAATATGTTCCGTAGGAGATATTAAACTTATATGCGAAAGAATTGCCTTCAATGAACTATGCTGCAAATACTGGAAAGAAGTCGATGTTTCTTGAAAGATGTGTATCCAATGGGTAGAGTTATCCGCTTTCAGTCATCTTTATTTCTCGAAGTTACTTGCCATACTAGCGCCACAACTGCAATCTTTTTCCACAAGTTTATAGCTATCAATAACACATGTTATATGTGCAGGAAGTATTGCACACTGGTTTTGAAGTCCAAGTCCGAGGAAGGTCCTGGAGAGGTAGCTTTGCTTTTTCAATGTAGACTAACTCACTGTTTCTCATCTGTAAAACCTATTATGTTTGTGTATGAAAAGCTGTAACTTTATTGGTGGGAATAGATTAATAACCTGAACTTTTAGATATATAAGTTATGCATAAATACAGTAATATGACACGTGAAACTTAATTATATTATTTTCTTTCAGGTTATTGCTGCAATAAGCTTTCAGATAATCCCGGCTGATACTCAATATGCTGAGGTTCCACTTGCTGCTGTCAGTTCAGAATACCAACATAAGGTCTTCTGCTCATCTTTGCCTATTTCCATCTAAATTAGATTCGTAATTGCGATTGTTGAATTTACAGATTTTAGTGTGGCAAAACTTGAAAACAAAAGTTTTTGATTTATTGCATTATGTAAACTTATTTTGAAGATAACCCATATGCAGTACTTTTTTGTTGATGTCTTGACAGTGGACTAACCATCTTTACAAACCTACAGGGTATTGGTCAACTCACATATTTGGAAATGAGGAAAAGACTGCAAAGTGTTGGTGTGCATTCTATTTTCTGCTGGGCAGATGAGGAGTCTGAAGGATTTTGGCTTAAGCAGGTAACCGGAAAAAACTGTTTGGTTTAGTATTTCTGTTGATAAGGCACTCCTTTGCAAGTTGCTTTTGTCATCAAGAAGATTCTAAATTCTATTGTTTCTACGCATTTCATAGGGCTTTGTAACAGTTGGTCAAGTAGACACCAAGGGTAGAGCTCGAAGGTTACCAATTAAGGCAGATATTAGGAAAGCGTTATGCTTTCCTGGTGGCGCAAGCCTAATGGTTTCTCATCTTGAAAAGGAACCTTCAGATAATTCTGCAGTGACTTTAAAACTGCCGTCTCTTGTAAAGCCTTTTCAAAGGTCGTTAGTCGACTCTATCAATCAAAATCAACACTCTGGTGCTGAAGACGTGTTGAAAAATAACCACTCAATGGATGTTGGTAAGTATTAGATAAAAGCCGAATATGCCAATTTTGATATCTTTGTTTTAGATATTAAATATGTGCATTGCTGTAATAGGTTGCCAGGACCTTGTTTGCTTGGACAGTTTGGAAGACATTAATACAGGATACGGTGTCGATGAGATGGAAATTATAACTGATGGTGATGCCAGGCAGTGTTCGTGCTCCACATCGGGTGGAAAGAAGAGAACGTGGGAAGCCTCCAAAACTTCACTGAAGTCAAAAAAGGTCAAAGGAAGTCATATGATTGCTTGTCAATCAGATAGTGGTTGTGCTTCAAGGATCAATAAAACTGATAATTGTTATATGGATGTAAGCCCCATAAACCTTTCTAAGGACGAGAATTCGACATATTTCACACCTGCATTCGGAGGTCCTTTGAGCAACAATCATGTTGACAAGACGCAAGAAATAAATGACTATAAAATCATGCTGATGAACATTGCAGATGATGCTAAAAAGTCAAATCTGACAAAGGTATTATTCTAGTTTTATGATTTTTTTTTGGGTAACCATGGTTTCCGACCTTTTGGCCGACTAATCCATGGGATTTGAACCCACCGCCACAAGGTAAAGCCCTCCCTTTTCAGGAGGTTGGCGTGGCCACTTCAAGGTTGTTTTATGAGTTGATCCGCTGGTAGTTGCTTTTTTATTAACTTATGTCAATGACAGATAATCGAGGATCTTGGTGGCTGTGTTACAACTGATGGAATAGTAAGCACACATGTAATCACTGGAAAAGTTAGAAAGACGTTGAATTTTTGTACAGCTCTCTGTTCAGGGTAAGTTTTACTTAACTTGAGTATTACTTCAAAAGTTGTAAACCACATTTTGGTATTCTTACAATCATATGTTATCAAGAAACATTCATATGGACATTGACATGTTGCAGAGCTTGGGTTATATCACCTGCTTGGCTAAAAGAAAGCTTCCGAGCACGTCTATTTGTAGGTGAGTTATGAGGTTTTTGGAAATTTTCTCTCCTTTGTAAATGTTAGTACGGAGTAGTTTCTAATTTTTTTAACTTGCTTAATATACAGATGAAACGCCTTACATATTGGAAGATCTTGAGTATCAGTCGAAGTACAGGACTGACTTAAAAGGTGCAGTACTTAGAGCAAGAGCAAATCCTGGAGCTTTGCTAAAAGGTTTTGAATTATGCCTTGCAGCTCATGTGCAGGCAGTGCAGCCTCCTATTGATACTTTATCAGCCATTGTAAGATCTGCTGGTGGAAATGTAAGTGGTTCATATCACTTTAAATTGACGATATATATAGTTATATACTAAATGAAGCAATGAGATAACCAAAGAATTTATACTCTATACTTCAGGTTATTTGCGATGTAGAGAAAGCAAAGGATTTGACAAAGACCATATTTGTGGCGAGTGAAGATAACATGGAAGAGGCATTGACGGCTATACAGAAAGGCATACGGACATTCAGTAATGAGTGGTTTATGAACTGTGTCATGAAACAAGAACTAGACTTGGAGGCTCCTCAATTGGCTGAATCACTCTAGCTCAAGAACTAGGAAGCTTGATTGCATATAGTTTGAAATAACACATGTCCACTTGTATAAAGATTTTCAACGGTTTTGTGTCAAGTTTCTTTCATTGGAATTAAGATTCAGGACCAAGACGTATTTATGATTTTTGGGTTTATTATGCTGTTGAATACACAATGTATCCCTAAAAATATAACTAACAACAAGATCAAAACATGTGTTATAATCGTAAGTGCTGAAAATATGTGCACGCAATGTGTCATATGATGAATTTGCTGCTAACTCGTCCTAAAATTATTGTACACAAACGAATTAATTACTGCTTTTGATTTTACGAAAGACAAAAATAAGCTTTCATCGTTTGTCAATTATTAATGTGTTTATTTATTTATTATTTTATATTTTTATTTTGTAAATACCAGTTTTGATTAAGGATAATATAGTAAATTTTAAACAATTTCAACTATTATTTTTTGTAGTTAAAAATTATTTTGCCACATATTATAAAATGAAAAATAATTTATGCGCTTAAGACTTGCACTTAAAATTAGTTTTAAAGATGTTATTGACGAAAGGAAAAAAAAAAAAGCATGAATAGAGAGAAGTGAAATTGCTAGATCTCATTCACTACTTTTAAAAAAGGGATTGAGTTGTAAAATAACAATGTACTTTTTAAAGTTTTCCGTTTTGATACGTGTATATTTTTTTAAGTTGTTGAATAACAATGTAATTTTCATAAGTGTTCCAATTTGGTACGTTAATTTTTTTAAGTTATAGAATAGTAATGTACTTTTCATAAATGTTCCAATTTGATACGTTAATGGCGTACCAAGTTGGGACACTTATGAAAAGTATAACGTAACTATTCTACAACTTAAAAAAAAGTACATATACCAAAATGATACACTTAAAAAAGTACATTACTATTTTACAACTTAAAAAAAATACACGTACCAAAACATAAAACTATGAAAAGTACATTGTTATTATACGATTCAATCCTTTTAAAAAATGAAGATGGACAATAAAATTGAAACAAAATTATATGGCTTATGTTTTTATTGGTGATTGCTCTTGAAAACAATTTCTCTACAGGTTTATCCAGATGGTAAGGTTATTCATCTGTTTTACCCTTTTCGGTGGGATTGAGTTTGTTGTTGTTGCTCTTGAAGAAGTTAAACAAAGACCATCGATGCTAAACTTTAAGGGTGTTAAATGTAACTTTTAAGAATGAAAGTGAAATATAGAAAGTTGGCTAATTTATTCCCTGTTTTTTATTGTATTTAGTTTTAAGTAAAATATCTAAATAGGACAAGAATAATAATAATGAAAATAGAAAGAAATGATAAATTGGCGGTCTAATTATCCAAAACACCCAAAAACCCTGTTTGGTGTTGGAAGTTGAATTGGTTCCAAAAATGGCGGCTGAAACTGTAGCACCACATATCCGTTATTCCAGCTGGAGACATATCATATCAAACAAACGGCGTCTGGTAACACTCTCTCCAGCAGCTGCAGCTCAACCAATGGATATTCACACCAGCAAATCCTACAAACAACTCGGTATTTTTTACTTAAATGGATACCTTTTGAGCTTAAATTGTATATAGGTTTACAAAATTACAGCCAAATGAGTAAGTGCTATTAGTTGGAGAAAAAATTTCTTAATATTCTATTTTCAATTTTGTAAAAAAAAAGGAGGGGATTTAATTTTTCACAAAACCTTATAAAACGCGTTCATGTGACATTGTTTTCTATTTTGAAGAAAAGAAGGGGTTTACAAAGAAAACAATGAAAATACAAAATATGTGTTTTGTACTTTTTTTTTTTTTAAAGTTGGGAAATGCATGTTTTGTAGAGAATTTGATAAGAATTTTTTTATTTGAATCGCAATCTCTATTTTCTTTGTTTTGTACAAAATAATCTATACTACTTTATAATGCATTTAGGCCTTTCTAACCAAAAATTAAGATAAGGAGCTCCAATCATGAGATGACATGTGTCACTTCTTAACAAACTCCAATCTCCAAACCTAACTTCTAACCACTAAAAATTAAGATAAAGAACTCCAATTATAAAATGACATGTGTCATTTCTCAACTAAAAATTCATCTTTATTTTTAAATTAAAATATCTTTTTATCTACTTATTTTTTTTATAATCTAATTTCACCATATTTTCAAAAACTTTATGCTCTTTAATTCAACATCAATTTTGATATATTTTTATGAGTTTTTAGTTTTTATATTTTTAATGGGTTTATTTTATTTTAATTTAAATTTTTACAACTTTAACCTTTATTTCATTTATTTCAATCAATATAATCTTGATTCGTCAAAATCATATACTTTTGGGGTAGTGTTTGACGCGTAAGAGATTGCGAGGGTATTTCTATATGCGGGAGTAATGATGTCGCGGGAAAGCTACGGGAAAGTTACGGGTAACCCAAACAAACACTTACAACTAACACATATACATTCGAAGTGTTGTGAAACGAATTCACTAAACGGGTAAGCAAACACATATAACTATACTTATCGCCGCCGCTGTGCGCGGGTACCCGGCTAGTTTTTAGAAAATAAGGGTGTTTTCTTTCAACTAAACGCATTAGTGTTGCTGTTAAGTTTGTAGCACACACACAGTTTAGTGTCACCAATTGAATTTTGACTTTACCTTTTATGGTACATGGATAAGGTTTTCCATGTTGAGGTTATCCAAGGAGGGCAAGTGTATGACGCCTAACCATTTTATCTCCGTGACCGATTGTGAACCTTTCCCTGGCCACCCCAAATGCTAGCACACACACAGTTTAGTATCACCAATTGAATTTTGACTTTACCTTTTATGGTACATGGATAAGGTTTTCCATGTTGAGGTTACCCAAGGAGGGCAAGTGTATGACGCCTAACCAATTTATCTCTGTGACCGATTGTGAACCTTTCCCTGGCCACCCCAAATGAGTATCTAATGAGGTTTGAGACCCTGTCCTATTGTGAGGAAGTCAGGTGCCTTACCACTAGGCTATTTGGTTGTGGTTTGACTTTACCTTTTATGATTGTTTGAAATTTCAAGTGGACAATCATATTGGGACGGAAGGAGTAGTATTTGTCAGTAAAATGTTATAAAAGGGTTAGTTATTTTTACCCGGAAAATGCTAATTTACTTTTGAAAATGTATAGAAAAGGTAATTTACTTCTAAAAACATTTCAAAAGGTTGAAATTTTTATTTAAGCACTAGTAAATTACTCTTTTATGCAATTCCTTAGGATAAGTATTACTATTTGAAGGTCAAAATTACAATTTTCTTCCGATCATGCGATAAAGGGTTGTTTGGCTAAGCTTATTAGAAAAGCTCATGGCTTTTGCAAAACTATTATTAAAGCTTTTTTTACACTTCAAATGCTAATAAACATATTTTAAATGGTGTTTGTCTTAGCTTATAGTACAATGCACTAATAAGCACCTCCAATAAGCTTTTAGCCGATTTAAATCTTTTTACAGTTAGATTCCAATGTTTCTTATCAGGAGTATTGCAGTCCAAATAAAGAACAAGTTTGTAATAATTTTTAGTGATGGTTTGGTTTGGTTTGGTTTGTGTAGGTATGTTCTCGCTGAGAAAGAAGATAGAGGATTCTGTTAACCGTGCGGAGATGTTGGGTTTGAGTGCTTTGGAGTTTGAAGAAGCACGACGAGTCAAACAGGAAGAAATGGTACGTGAATATGATTTGTGGGATGACTTAGCCAAGTCTAGTGACATCTTGATCAAGTTGGCTGATAGTGCTAAGGTCGTTGACGCTCTTAAAGACCTTACGTACAAGGTAATGTTTTTTTTCGTGAACCTTCAACATCTTTCTAACAAACAACAGCACATTTTGACTATTTCACACTGTAGATTCAGAGATGAAATTTAGACTTATGTGATAATTTACATGATATAATGTTTGGATGTTTTTATGTTGCTTATAGTAATGACTTTATATACTTGTATATTGTAAATTTCACTTTCTGATGGTGTTAACCGTTTCACAAATTCTGATTACTTGTAGAAATAATAGATTAAATAAGGGTGTGCAGGTAATTCACTCTAACCTTTTGATAATTGGTTTACAACGAGTATGAAACTGATTACTTTAGCCCCTAATTAGTCAAATAATAAATTAAATAAAGTTATGCAGGTCACTTTAACCTTTTGATAATTGGTTTACAACGAGTATGAAACTGATTACTTTAGCCCCTAATTAGTCAAATAATAAATTAAATAAAGTTATGCAGGTCACTTTAACCTTTTGATAACCGGTTTACAATGAGTATGAAACTGATTACTTTAGCCCCTAATTAGTCAAATAATCATAAGCACAAGTAGGTAACAGAATTTACGGAAACACTAAAACTGGTATAACCATATAATCACTTTTTGAACACGTATCCAAACACCCCCTCAGGGTTATTTCTGGCTTTAGATTGATAAATATCTTGCTGTCTTGCAATTAAAGGATGTCTGATATGACTTTTTTTCTCGGTTAACTACAGCTTTTTGTTACCTAGAATTTATGAAACAAAATGCTACAACTTGTATATTACGTGATTATATTTTGATTTACTTAGGTTGAAGAAGCCAAGCTAATAACCGAGTTGGCTGAGATGGACATTATAAACTATGCACTTCTTAAGCAAGCATATACCGCATCTGTAGATGTAAGCAAGTTTTTGGATAAGTATGAAATGTCGAAACTTCTTAAAGGCAAATATGAATTTGAGGGAGCTTGCATTATCATAGAAGCCGGATCTGAAGGCATGCGATCTGAGGTTCATAACTCATATCTTTCTCCTCATCTTCTCTTTTTCTTCTATAACATCGTATCAACAAATCTGTGTCAAATATAGTAGATGGATTTATGTCTTTTGAGCAATCTACATATCATTATTTGAGGCATTATAAAATTAGCGCATCTTTTTCAGATATGGGCAGAACAACTTGTTGGAATGTACATGAAATGGGCTAAGAAACAAGGTTTAAAAGGAAGGATAGTTGAGAAGAAATGTATGTCAAAATCAGGTGGTATCAGTTCTGTAATCATCGAATTTGAGCAAAAGTATGCATATGGTTACTTTTTAGGGGAAAAGGGTACCCACAGAATGATAACATCTCATCCCGAATCCTTATCTGAGGTATGTTTTATGCAGAAACTACTTGTAAATTTGAAATTAGATTACCTGTGTTGAGACTTGAGATACATATACATAATTAGTATTTAGATAAATGTTTACATTTATTTATAAAAAATTAGGTTAGCTCGGCTGTTGTAGATGTGGTGCCTTTGTTCCTTGAAGAGACTCGTGATTTATTTGTTGATGAGAAAGACTTGAAGATTAACTACCTTTCATTACGAGAAGATGATCGAGGTCGAAAAGGAACTATGGTTCAAATTCAACATACTTCAACTGGTTTAACAGTTCACTCATCAGGTATAACAAAAATTGGATAATAACAATAGCATATGAGTAAAGGAACCTGTTTTGTTAGTTTGTACTTGCCATGTACTAATATGTCTTGTGCCAAATTTGTTGTAGGGGAAAGAAACCAATTTTCAAACAAGATGAAAGCCCTAAATCGGTTAAAGGCAAAACTACTAGTAGTATTGAAAGACCAAAATGTCACCAAGATTACGGAAATTAAGAACGATGATGTTATTGACCCTTGGCACCAAGAAACGCGAAGGTATGTGTTTTGGCCATACAAGCTTGTTCAAGATGTAAAAACCGGGATTCAATTGGCAGACCCCAATTTTGTTCTAAATGGCAATCTTGATCCTTTTATTAGTGCTCATATAAACAATAGACATGCATGTGATATGGGATGAAAGTAGATTGGGCAGTCTCCTGTAGAATATATGTTGCTAGTGTGTATGCTTATGTTCTGAAGATACTGATATGTATTTTTTGTGGGTTTCCGATAGGCCCACTTGTGAGATTTCAAACGATCAATGATATATAGTAGGACAATTTTGTGTATCTTCAAACGAGCTTGTGTTGGATGTGATTTAGTCGAGTCTGTTGGACATGTGTTATTGTGAATCTTTAGTAGCTGGGGAAAACATGTGTTTGGTTCCCACCAAACTACTAATTCCTAAGTAAAGTTTTGTTTATAACACTAATAAAGTTACTTTCACGTTCCTCACCTAGCAAAAATAAATCCCACTAAACTACTAATTCTCTAAGTTTTGTTTATAACACTAATAAATTTACTTTCATGTTCCTCACCAAGCAAAGATAAATGGTGAGTATTTTACCTGGTGGATGGCCCTTTACCCAAAAAAAAATAAAATGGTGAGCAGTCTTTAATAATTACTATAACAGTAAGAAGTGGCATTCGGATCGCATGCCATCAATTTTCACGAGTGTTGGTCTTTTACTGATCTTAAATGTGTACTGCTGCACATATCTTCTTCCAGGATTGGATCACAATAAGGGAGGGTATCAAACCCCAAAATGAATTCGGAATCATATTATAGTAATGATACACAGCTGTACAATGGAGTTGCCCAAGAGCAACAATTGTTGAATCCCTTCCAATGCATCTAAAGCCCCCTTTGCTATTTTCTTTCCTTGTATTCTTAAAGATATAGTGACAGTGCTCCCTAAGTAATTACAGTATCAAGTAAATATCTCAATTACTTGCAAACTTCTGCAAGGAAAGTGGGAGTCTTTTGCTTGTAGGAATCTGGGGTGAAAACAAAATAACCCTCAAGGATCATATGTGTGAGGCCAGTGAAAACCCACCAACACATGAGAACTTTGTCGAGTTTTGATATATTAGGAAACCGCCCTATACCATCATATCAAGAGAATGGTTATTTGCACCAGAATGTAACATGCTTTTACTTTTTGTTTATCAGCCATACTAACTCATATATCTTAGTTAGGATTCTGTGGTATCTCAGCTTAATATAAACAAATAAGTAGCTGATATCTCAATCCAGAAAACCGAAACTCAAAAGTGCTTATTGGCTTTCAAGTTACACTCTAATCCAATAAGGTAACAAATAAGGAGTTGCAAACACCTACATACAACACCCTGGTCAACAAAAAATGGAAAAATGGTATGATTCCAGTAAACTTGTTCTTGGATTTTTAAGAACTCCAGAAAAATGGAAAGGAATCCCTTACATGATGATTAAAAATAAACAACTTTCATTCTTATATTTAGTTCAACAAAAATTAAACTAACGAATACAATTACATGAAATAATCTCTAACGAGTTTTGGTCTTTGTCTGGTCTTGTATGCGTGCTGCTGCACATAGCTTCTTCCAGGATCGGATCACAATGAGGGAGGGTATCCATACCCAAAATGAATTTGCAAAGACGTAATAACTGTAATAATAATACGGGCTTGCAGAAAAGTTATCACCGTCTAGGTAAGACGTTATAAAGTACAAAGCCGTTCCATAGAGTTGTCCAAGAGAAACAGCTATTTGAAGCAAGTGACTGTACACCTTTCTTGTTGCTATAGCGTACCTGTTAAGTTCAGCAAGTCAACATATGCTTAAATGATAATACTATCAATGCCATAGATAGTGAAAAAATTGCATAAGAATCATAGTTGGTCAAAAAATAGGAAAGATCGGTCTATGTGCGAATAGGGCTAAGAACCAAAGATGAAGGTGTATTTATGTGTGCATCACTCTGAAATGCGATCTCATGATTGTGCAATAAATAATACACTTACGCAGCCAGAAGACAAGCTGGTCCCTCGAGAAGAATTGTTATTACTTCAATGGCAACTACAGTCGAATCCCTTCCTATGTATCTGGAGTCACCTTTGCTGTATTCTTTCCCTGTCAAGAACATTCAATAACATTTTCCATTTATTTAAATGAAACTAAATATGAACCAATAGGCCCCATCAAGGCATCAACCGTAGCTTGTGAGCTCAAGTCACGTCGAGGATGTGTCACTGCGAGTATTTGCACAGTTAAAAAATCGCAGATGAGTAGAGTTACACAATCAAGAACTTACAAACTTCTGCTAGGTAACTTGGAGTCTTTTGTTTGAAAAACTCGGGAGTGAAAAGATAATAACTCTCCAGGATCAAGTGGGTGAGGCCTGTGAAAACCCACCAGCACATGATAACTTTGTCCAGTTTTGATATTTTAGGAAACCTTCCTGTCATAAACGTTATAAAGAAAAACATCGGTTAGACTTTCATTTAAGTAAAATTGATGTAAGAAGGTGCAGCTTAAAAAATACAAGAGACGTAATCAAATAGACAGAGACAGAGAGAGGTTACAGAAAGTTTACAGCATAAAACGTACACCCCACTTACGCTATTGTGTTGAATGCATACATTTCATTCATTATAAACATAACTGATCATTAACCGTCGTACTATAGTCTCTCCACTGAAGTTTGGATCAGTTTGTATACATATTGAGTTCGCAAGTCAAAGATCTATAGTTCATATAGTTGACTTTGAAAGTCAAGCGAGTGAAATGTGACATTACAGTACTCTCTTAAGTTCCAAAAACATGATCTGCATTATGACTTTCTATTTAAAAGTTTAAATTTGAAGCACAACAAATAAAACAAAAACTAATTCAAGCTCATATAAGAATATCTTACATTTCGTTCCATAAATATGCATGATGTGTAGGCGATACACCAAATATGAATATCAAGAGGATACATAACAATACATCATAAATTATATGAATAACAGAAGATCTTTGTTGACTTCAAATGATCACATATAGGTAACATATTAAGCAGTGGATCAATACAATTAAGCTATCTGTTTAAACTGAAATGACCAGAAGTTAACTGATTACCAGCAAGGATCCAGACAAATGAGATCACTAGCAAGGAAGCGCCCCCATACACACCGAGAATGGTAGATTCAGAAAGCACCATTGGTACATAGTCCGGCAGAATAAGATCTTTAGGAGAGAAAGGGTGGATCGATTCGGATACCGGAACTCCAGCCATCCTTCCACAGCATGAGCTCAAAGCACCTCCTTAGGCTTCAGCACAAGTCAACTTCTTCCTCAGCCCAAACAACTCTTTTTGATGAGTAAGTTACAACATAGCCCCATGACTGTTTGTATTGTGCAGTTATAGTCCATTATTAGTTTTACATGCTAATGGTATTTAATTGGTATCTTTCTCTAATCAATACTATATCTAGATTCAAACCAGTATTTCACATAAATCTGAGACCCAAGTAGTCAATATACCAATTGGTCCATTCATCAATAACACGACCGGTTTGGAACCATCTGTCAGTCGTTACACGTTATAACTTCTTAGTAGTTTTTAAAGATTTCAAACCTTTCAATGGAATCTTGACATAGTTGGCATACCTCTATACGTTGCCATGTAGCTACAGGTCGAATGAGATACACAAAGGCAGAAGGCTAATGGACTAATAATCATTCTCAGTTTCAACTATAAAATGAATCGTTTGACATACATTTCTTCTCAACTATCCTTCCCTTTTAAACAAGTTTTGCAACAAAATCAAACAAGTTTTGTAAAGCCTAGAATGAATTATACATAGTGCGGGATCAACAAAATCAAACAAGTTTTGCAAAGCCAAAAATGAATTGAGGTTAACCTCTCAGATTCTTGATAAGGTTAACACTTTCATGTTCTTTTACCAAGCAAAAATAAATAACTTTAAATGGTGAATATTTGTAAATTATATAACACAGAAAGTTACGGAGTACATCGGAAGCTAATACAAATGGTTTTAACGAGATTTGGTCTTCTTCTGGTCTTGTAAGCGTACTGCTGCACAAATCTTCTTCCAGGATCGGATCACGATGAGAGAGGGTATCCAGACCCAAAACGAGTTCATAACGATGTAATAAAAATAGTAGTAATACGGGCTTGCCGCAAAGTTATCGCCCTCTAGGTAAGATGTTATAAAGTACACAGCTGTTCCATAGAGTTGTCCAAGAGAGAGAGCTATTTGAAGCAAGTGACTGTATGACTTTCTTGTGGCTATGGCGTACCTGTTAAAATCAGCACATAAACATGATCAAATGCCAACACAAGTATTACTTTAAAAGTAACCATTATACTTCCAAAAATGCAAACACAAAAACTAGTTTAGTTGGCAAAAATACACAAAAATGGACAAAGGTAATTTAATGAATATTTATAACGAATAACCAATTACAACTTTTCTTTTGCAAGTCTTTATGAAGTACAATGACTCGTTAACTCAAGTACGATGGTAGGAAATTTTACCAAAGGATGAAAAAACTAACACCTCAACCAAGGCTGACCTGACAAAACTCTGTTTGACCTGAACCCATTTGACCCGGTTCCTTAGACAACCCGTTTTGACCCAAACCTATTTCACCTGCATTCTAAGACATCCTGACCTAACTGCCCATATGCCACCTCTATCAAATGTCAGCTCCATATTTATTCATATGACACTAATTCAAAACACCATGAACTGTGTGGATGAGCATGGCCAAGGCCATAAACTACCTAGCTAGACTAGGTTGATTAACTGGCTACAGCATAAAGTGCTGACTCACGCTTCAGCACTTGGACCTAAGAGAAAAAAGTGAATGAACCAATTTAAAGCCATCCCACCATGACACTAATCTCTAAATTGTTTGGAATATAAGTAGAATCGTGTTGACTAGTAGATACCAGCTACAACCATTGCATAGTTGTAGAGATGGTCACTTTTAGAACAATCCAGATAGCCAACAAAGCATTATAATAGTTGCTTAATCGCTGCAGTGATTATAAGTTTTTAACGTAAAATGTACAATAATATTAGATATATTAAATATATTAAATGAACCACTTTACTATCTCCCATCTCATAAATATTGCACATGTGACTATACATGTAGTTGATAGAAACAGTGATCGATAGGTACATGTCTAAATAGTAAATACTTTAAGTCCCCTTCAACAGTGAGTAGTGACACATGAGCAAGATAAAAAACATCAATGAAGTTGAATGATAAAATGGGACCTATAGGCAAATGTACTTAAAATGTTTCCAGATGTGGCTATACTGCAATATTCATGGGACATCATCAAACAGAAATTGTTCCAATATTCATGAGACTGAAGGAGTAGTTAGCCATTTACTGTAGAGGTGGCAAAACGGGCGGGCACGGGCACGGCTCAAAACGGGCAAATTTATAATTCGGGCCAAACGGGCACGGGCAAACGGGCCGTTTTTAAGAAAACACCAAATGACTAAAAAAACTCAAATCAAAGTATTTGATAAATTGATACATTGCATAAATATTACGAGTAACTTTTTTTATTTATATAACGAGTAAGATTTGTTGACATGTATTGTTTATAAGCATGCGGTCAACAGTCAACTATTAGTTCTTCTTCCGTCCGTTTCGCCCATTCATTATTGTTACCAAGTCTTAGCAGCCCATAATAGCCCCCTTCAAGTTCACTAAGTGCCCATATTAGCCCACAAGTTTTCAAAAAGTGTCATATTTAGCCCAATTCAAAGGGAATGGGTGCATTTTGCCAGCTCTACCATTAAGTTTAGATGTAATGTCATTTTATGTCACATGATACTGTGCAAGCTAGTATACTGCAGATAAACTAAGAACATACGCGGCTACGTGGCTAAGTGCACATGGAGAAAAAGACACCAAAGCTGAATGTTAATGTTGTGCATATCACTAAGTTATATATGATCTAAGTCGTTATGCAATATAAAGTAGACATACGCAGCAAGAATGCAAGCTGGACCCTCAAGAACAGCTGTTATTCCTTCAACAGCAATTACTGCTGAATCCCTTCCAACGTATCTGGAGTCACCTTTGCTGTATTCTTTCCCTGCCATTCGTAAAGAACCAAATTCAGCAATACACTCCATCGATTATGATAAATTAAAGCAGATGAGGAACTCTGCAAAAGAGTAGGTACATCAAGAACTTACAAACTTCTGCAAGGTAAGTGGGAGACTTCTGCTTGTAAAACTCGGGTGTGAACACAAAATATCCCTCGAGGATCATATGGGTGAGTCCAGTAAACACCCACCAACACATGAGAACTTTGTCTGCTTTTGATATTTTAGGAAACATCCCTGTCATTACATTACAAGAATTAGTTAGATCTCCATTCGTCTAATACTACTGAATGTCTGTTTCGTTAACCAAAACTAATTATACCTAATTGTACACACAACAACATTAACATCAGATGGTTCCCACTTCCCAGGGTTACATCATTAACATATGATCTGGATATTCTTAGATAAAACAAGGGCGGACCTCGATATCATATGACAATAAACAAAAATGCACTGTGATAAGAAGTTAAATGATCACCCAATACTTTCATTTCACGTTGCATAAAAGTTTCAACCTTTACTAACAATTAGACATCCCAATGTACGGAATCAATAGTTAAAATGCATCTTGTGATAGCCTAGTAGAAATTTGAAAAGTATTTCTATGAAAGAGAAAGAAAACTCAAATCTTGATTAAGATGATACAATACAGCTAAGTATAGACACGCAAAGACCAAAGCCTGTAACATCAACTAAATTAATTAAATAGTACTGTCATTTACACTGATCAAGCAAGGACCACCTATCTACTGGAACTCCTATACTTTAACCTTTCCCAAAAAAGTTGGTTGGACGGGCAACCCTGACCTGGAATCCATTTTGGTCCCGATGCAACCCTTCCCAAGGACAGAAACTCAACACATCAGAACCGGGTCGAGTTGGGATTAAATACAAGGCCTATTTCGCGAAAACCCTCCCTTTCCCAGCCCCACAAGGACGTCTGCACCAGGTTACCTCAAGCCCACACCAAACTAAACTAACCTTAAGATCTACATTATTAAAAAGTACAAGAAATAATAAGTCAAATGATGATTACCTGCAAGAATCCAGACAAATGTGATGACTAGGACAGAAGCAGCACCATAAATACCAAGAATGGTTAACTGAGGAAGCATAATTGGAACATAATCCGGTAGAATCAGATCTTGAGGAACAAAAGGGTGAACTGCAGCCATTTTTACAAACTATGAAACAACAAGTCAACTGCTTCTGGTTTTTATGTTTTCTTTTTTTTTGAAATCTAGATTCACAAAGTCGAGATAAGTTACGAACAGACCCTTGGTTTTTATGACTAGTGCACTTGTAGTTGTTATATTCTGAGTGAGAATTGATTTGCATACTCAAACTTTTGATTGAGACTCTATTGTGTGCACTGTATACTATTGTGTGCACTGTATACTTGTACAAGGTTTACAGTGTCCTTTAATTGTTTATACAGTTGAGTGTCCCAATCACAAAGTTGAATGTGCAAATCATCTCCCTTTTGTTTATCCTCGTCACTCTTTATTTTCATCTAAATTGCTTTCACATGCCAAGAGGTATTTACTAAATTAAGTAATTATATATAAAGGAAAGTCCTAAAAACATCCCTGTGGTTTGCCCTGTGGTGTGGTTTTCATCCCTATACTTTTTTTTGGAACAATTACATCCCTCCGTTAGTAAAGTTGGCACAAAATCATCCCTAAGGACGAACGCTGCAAAGAAGTCCCCGTTAAGTCCCCACGTGCTAGTCACGTGAGGGGTATTTTTGTCCATTTCTCACTCATAGCTCACGTGTTAGTCATAAAAGTCCTATTATTGAGTATATACATACTCTAACTGCCTAGTGAGCAGTATTTAATCCATAAAAGTCCTAGCAGGAAACTATTTTATGCCTTACTCCTGTAAACTAATCCAGTTGGCAGTCACATCCAAAAGCTACCACCAGTCCACCACCCACAATCATAAAATGACTACCAAGTGGATAGAAAAGAAGAGTAAACCAAGATATTAGCCATCTGCTACCAAACTATCTCCAATTTCAAGCTAACCGTGACATTGGTCTCGGCTTAACCCACGGATATAATCACGAACCAAACGGACCCTATTAGTCCTTGGTGTTTCCCTCGGCTCCAACCACGTTTACAACCACCGGACCTTCTTGGTCCCGGTCAACTCCAACAACAACAACAACAACCAAAAATCAACCAAAACCTAACCCTTGTTCTTGCTTGCTCTCGGCTCAAACCCAACGAAACCAAACCGGACCAAAACAAGAAAAACGTGACTCGGAGGTCACTAAACGAGTGAGGACTCGTTTTTCTCACCTTCCTTCTTCCCGATCTATGCGTGAAATGGCGAAATAACAATAAAGGGTGGCGCGTTGGGTGGTTTGAGTGGAGGTGGTAGTCAGAAATTGCGCGTGGAGTGGGTGTAAATGGAGAGGAGGTTGAGACAAGCGTTTTGGTGGTGGTGGTGGTGTACGCGCGGCGGTGGTGGTGGTGGCGTGGTGTTGCAGCGGCGAGAGAGAAAAAGTTGGGTGTTAGGGTTTTGGTGAGAAATGGAGCAGAGAGATTGTGAGAGAGAAAGGGGCAGAGGAGATATTATTTAGGATGAGTGATAATTGGACAAAAATACCCCTCACGTGACTAGCACGTGGGGGACTTAACGGGCACTTCTTTGCAGCGTTCGTCCTTAGGGATGATTTTGTGCCAACTTTACTAACGGAGGGATGTAATTGTTC
The DNA here is from genome assembly GCA_910596185.1 of Chrysanthemum makinoi. Lineage (NCBI taxonomy): Eukaryota > Viridiplantae > Streptophyta > Magnoliopsida > Asterales > Asteraceae > Chrysanthemum > Chrysanthemum makinoi. The sequence continues at coordinate 117,723,472 of OU343223.1, read as the reverse complement.
CAAAAAAAAGTATAGGGATGAAAACCACACCACAGGGCAAACCACAGGGATGTTTTTAGGACTTTACTCTAACTTTTTATTTGGGAGTCATTGTTTTGGGCCCACTTTTTTCTTTACTTAACCCCCTTAATAGTACAATAAATAAGAATATAAAATAGAATAAAATATTATTTTGAATTCTTTTACTCTATTGAATTAAGAGGCATATATATATATATATATATATATATATATTATATATAAGAGGAGGCATGCCACATAAAATGCCACTTGGCATTTTAATTAATATATGTACATTTTTTTAATAAATTGTAAAATTCGTTAATGCCAAGTCATATTTTCATGTCATCATTATATTTATGTGGCATTTTTTTTTATTTTTTTAAATGACATGTGGCATTTTAATTAATATATGTACATTTTTTTTAATAAATTGTAAAATTCGTTTTTGTTTTTGTTATTTTTGAAGTTTAAAATTTTTTTATTAAAAAGAAGACATTTGTTGGAGTTGAACTTGGGTCATTCATGTGTTTTGTAAACAACTTACCACTAGAGTAAATTGTTTTTTGATTTATATCTTTCAAATCAATATAAATAAGGAGCTTATATAAAAATTCTGGAATTTGTATTTTAGGTATGTATTTTTTGAAGATAACAATTAAAATAAATTATGATATATATTACTTAAAAGATAAATATACCATATATATATATATATATATATATATATCTTATTCCTAAACATAATTATCCCTAAAAAGTATAATCGACTTTTTAGTTTTACAGGTGAAGAATATCACTTTTTAGTTTTACAGGTGAAGAATAATTTTTTTTTTGTCGAGTTTCAGTTTAACATATTTTTTATTGCTATACTTTTCTTTGGTGTTTTATATCTGATGGTTGTGTTTTGAATTATTTTGCTCATAAACTATCCATCTTTGTAGGTTAAGCTCATTGATTATGTTTTAGTATTTTCTTCTTTGACTACTATGTAGTTTCTAAACCGTATATAATGGTTTTGGCATCAAACCTATGTTTGCGTGCCCTCAAAACAAGCACTTGGACGACCATTCTGGATCTACAAAGGTTAGTTGTTTTTCGGCTACAACGATTCTCTGTATGCATGTTTTTGTTATTTCACGCTTATTTTGTACGTTTTTTTTTCCAGTTATTGCTTTCATACGTTTTGTGATACTAATTGCGTTGTCTGTTGTTGTTAATATGTGCTCATTCGTTTTTATACGTGTGACTGTAAAATGTTGCTGATGTCTTTAAAGTTCCAATATTTATGTTACATATTGTGTTTTTTAAGTTTGGTTATATAATATGAGAACTAAAAATGTTGCTGGGAATGTCAACCATATCGGCACGGGAGGAACAACACGTGTTAACGCAAGTGGTATAAGCATACGTGAACCTGATTCTAGTTTCAGGGTGACTGGCGAAACAATTTAGGTTCTAATCGTTTGTCGTTACGATAAGGGCAAGCAGAAGATAGACATGGTACTATGGAACACCTACTTTATGTACATACTCGGTGCCGTTACTCAGCTTGGCTACTGATATTGATACTTGCAATATACCGCCTGTGCGAGTACCTACAGTAGATGGTACATTTTCAACTTTCAAAACGAGCACCTCAACTGATGCTCCTTATATGTCCGCCCATTGTTCGTCGTCAATCGGACCATTGGTCACTGATCACCTGCCAGGTAACATATGTTTTTGTGAGCTTACCATTATCTTTTATTATCTATTGTTTTATTCTTAGTTGTATATTTGGAAACTATATACGTCCGACCATTGTATCAGACGTGGAGACATCAAAGCATTTGCTAACATGAGTTGCTTTGTCAACGAAAACCTTAGCACTTACGACCCTTCCAAATAGCTGAAAGGCGTTTGCAAGCTCTTCGTCGCCAAATTCTTGAGGAGTATGGTAAATAAATAGATTGGTACCAGGTGGACCTGTAGAAGAAACAAAGTGTATATAAACACAAAATAACGAAAATAGAAAATGTTAGCTAGGTTAAGTGCATAATAGATATTCAACCTTCAACCTGGTCGCCAGGACTTGAACCGATACTAGAAGATGTAGCAGACAGATTATTTGCAACTGCTGGTGGTACACGACTAGGAGGGCCACTTAAAGGCCTGTTATTTATCATTCCCCCAGGGTATGCAAAGGGATATTGAGCTCCAGGAACAACTGGATAAGGAGAGCCCAAATCACCATTCAGAGGCACCGCATAACTTCTTGGAGTCCTAAGCAAAGAATTTGGATTTTTCCTGGGGCAAGTCGATACGGCATGAGGCCGTAACTTCCAGCAGCCTGTATGCAAAAACAGAAGTTAGTCATATTGTATTGAGGGAGTGTTTGGTTTGAAAGTATGGGTTTGATACATGTTCAAATAATTAGGCCATAGCTATTAGTTTATTTATTTATTTCTATTTTGGATAACAGAGGTTTCCGAACAAAGGTATTTACCTATTTAACCTCCCCAATCAATGCATGTTTACAAATATTTGCAATTTTTGTATTCTCAATATTGATATTCTGTTGCATTCATTTGCCAATGGGCCAGAGGTACGCCACTAAATTTTGAAAAACATGCAGAATCAAATGAGTATGAATCTGTAAATGTATTTGGAGCAAAGAGATTTGAAGAGGCAATGAAAATGGGCTCAGAGACGTATCATCACTTAAAGGTGCCTTTCTTTCACCTACTTTGTCACTAAAAAACCCAATTACTAGATCGAAGGGTGATTTGTGCATGCAGCAGCTAAGTAGTAACAAACACAAGAATATGACATGAATAATGTTAATGGAACATGTCCACTTATAATGATCCTTATATCTATCATGGTGGTATATTCACTAGGATGTTCCCAAACTGCAAAAATGTATATCTATTATAGGGTAGATTGCGATGCCCATCAAGATGTGCTTAAGATAAGTGTAGCTGTTTTGTAGAGTTTGAAGCATGTGCACCTGATGTTAGATAAAAGATAAATAAATCCATACGAAAGGAGTTTCTGTTGTAAGACTAGGTGTCCCCTCTCCTACTAAGCTATCTTTTTGAGTGATTTGTTATAGTATTGTGGCAAATACCCGTATGACGATTTACTTGAATTTGACTCCCGTTCTATTTTCGTGTTCATTAACACAGATATAATAATCTAAAAGTTGCTTATAGACAAGTCCTATGAACTCAGGTCAGGTTTTTTTATAATGCTCAAATGCTAATGAATGATGTACTAATTATGTTAAATTATTGAATTCGGTTACCACATGTTGGAGTTGTTACGTTAGCTCTTGAAAATGATTCAAATGGATCAATATTCAGGAATTTTTTCCTTCACTTTTAATTTATGTACTGAAAACCTAGAACAATCTGGTTTTGTTGTAATGCCATAAAATATGTGATCAACGGGCAATGAGGTTCTATTGCTTCTGTGTCAGAACAGAAGCATGTTGTAAAAAATATTACTACAATAATAATATGGATTTCTGAATAAAACTAAGGTTGTATTCATTATTAGATGACTTTGAGCGACTTATGAACCTGTTATGACCCATTTTCATTTTAGCCAATGTTTAGTTGACCCATTTTAGTCAATTAAATGGGTCAAAATGTGCAATTTATTCAGTGTTTTTAATGGGGTTGTGTTTTAACTTCTTACAATAGATTCACCTCTCAAGTCCTTAGTGCTACCTCCATTCTTCGTTACAGCAATTCCGGGGGATCTTTCCAAGCTCCCCCACCTGTCGGTCCCACCATCCAAATCTACTGGTCTTTGATTCAAGCCTGGTCTATTAGGTATTTATTTTTTCTAGAATATTTGCACGAGTCAGATGCGTCAAAATCGAGTTAATATGATTCAAATAATATTATTATTAATAACGATTCAATTATGTACAAGGTAACACATGGGTGTTTAAGATTGCTTATTAGAGTGCTTATTTGTTTATATATAAAGTAGATAAGCATCTTTGAGCATGAGTCATTGATATGCATGGTTCAACACTTCATGTTCAACACTGCAACAAATGACAAATAACACAAGTTCAAATACTACAAGAAATGACGATATAGTAGCAACAATAACACAAGTACAAAAACTACAACAAATGACAAATAAACAGTAGCAAGTTCAGTAGCAAGAACATTAGTACATTAGTAGCAAGTTCACAAAATACAATAGCCAAAGTAGCAAGAACATTAGTACATCAGTAGCAAGTAGCCAAGGAGGAACAAAAAATGCATCTTTGGCAAGTTCAGTACATCAGTAGCAAGTTTAGTACATCAGTAGCAAGTTCACAAAATACAATAGCAACAAGATCACAAGTTCATCACTTCCATTCAATCAAGCTCCACTGCTGCAACATTTTTCCCTTTTCCATGAGTTTGCTCTCCCTTTTGTTTGTCTAAGCCCTCTTGGATTTCTAAAAAAAATATGACAACAAACTTATAATGAATAATCAATGTAGAAATTAAGTACAAAATTTGTAGTAAATTTACGAATGTTGGACTTGAAATAATCAAGAATCACAAGTCCTTGAAAGTTGAAGGACCAATAGTATAGATTAGAAACATTATAACTGTAAAAGTTAGTTTTATTTCTGTAAAGTAGGTTGACTTTCTGTAAAGTAGTTTTATATTCAGTACTTTCACCTGTTAATTATGTTTAAGATCATACATAGATTAGTCTTAGTATATTTTATCTAGTTTACTTAAAGACATTATAGTTTGTATTTTATTTCTGCATGGGTCAAACTATCTGTATGGGTCATACCTTAACCCAAACGACCCATTTGCATGAAAAACAGTTATGTAGGTAGTTATTATGGTTTGGCAGTTATCCCTTAAACGACACAATGGTTAATAAACAACTACCATTTAGATTGTGACGTTTGGGAAACTATAAATAGGCCAAATATTGTACTCAAATACAATCAATTCTATATTAATATTACTTACTTTATTTGCAATATCTCTGTGCAAAGTCACTTTCACTTTTACTGTTACATTACTTTAATCACAACAAGAATCCAATGACAATATATAACCACTTAAATCAACCCAAAAGTGTTGGCAGTAAACCTGTCCAACATTGGCATCAGAGCAAAGGAAGAATAAGATATTGGGAAAGGCCAACACAAAAAATCGACCAAGGTTTTTACAGTGGTAGATATCTGTTAAGAGAGACACCATCCAGGCTTGTCAAATGGTCTGCAAGAAAGAAGAGTATTAGTCCCAAGGGAAAAGAAATGCTCGTTAAGAAAGTACTTGAAAACCAAGCCTTTAATTCATCACAGTTGGCACAAAATCAAAAGGCTGAGACTGCAATGAAAACAAAGAAAGACAAGAAAGCAAGATGTTTCATTTGCAGAGAAAGAGGCCATGCATATTGGTCATGTGAACAAAGAAAGAAAATTGCAGCCATAGAAGTGCAACAAGAGGCAACCATGGACAGACAAGTACTTGAAGAAGAAACCAAATTTCCAGAAAAGATAAACATAGAAGCAGACTACATGATCCAAGGATCAAATGACAAGACATGGAATGATGTATGGTTTGTGAGCAGTGCATACAAACATCATCTTTGCCCAAGCAACCCAATTCAGCGTATTGACTACAAATTCAAAATGATCTTCAGAGAAGAAAAAGAGAAAAAATTCGTTTTCTCTTATGGTTTGGGTGATGCAGTGGTGAATACAAAAGATGGAGATATCTTAATTCAAGATGTCCAATACACTCCAGAAGTGTCCATCAATGTACTCAGTTATGATCTTCTAGAAGAACAAGGGTACATGGTTAAGATTGAAAACAACATGTGCACTGTGAAGAGTATGTTTGATGAAAACATTGTGGAAACTAAAAAGGAACAAGAGACAAGCAACAGAGAAGAGAAGTGGAGTCCAATAAGAGAGCATAACAAATACTTAGATGATTACTTTGAGTCTTTGGACCCAAAGGATGAGTGCTCATTGGTTAAGGGACTGGAAGAACTGAATTGGAATAAGGAGGACACTCAAGACTATGTGGACAATGACTACATCAGTTGGAATGGAACCTTATATGCTCTTAAGGTAAATTCGTTTAATAGATTCTTATCCTTTATGAATTTACTTAAGAAGAACAACCTTGTTTACAACAATTGGAGCATATTCAGTGGAAAGTTTATAGAATTGGTAAAGTGGTTTTATTTGGTGCATCTCAATTATTATGCATTGGACATGATACCACCAGTTATTTATGAGAAGGAGATAGATTTGCTAAGTTTATATAAAATAGTAGAAGGTTTTGGTGGATATGTGGCAGTCACTTTGAGTGACAAATGGAAAGGCATTGTAAGCATACAAGGTCTATCAATTGATGATGATGAAGCCATAAAGGCCTGTTACAGAAAGTTCATAGACCTCATAAGTGTTTACCATGAGACTGCAAGGATGCCCAGTGTTGAAAGAACAAGAGATGTGGGAGAATGCAGTAAGTATGCGAAGAAGGGACCCACAGAACTGGAAGAATGATGCAGTAGAAGATGGAACACAAGGAGAAGAGATGAACAACTTTGGTGATGAGACGTATGGCAATGAAATGAAAGATGCAGCCCATGACACAACCAGTGAAGACAGCAGTGATTATGAAATCATTGTGTGAAGAAAAAGGAAGCAAGTCTCACTCATGAAAGATTTGATCTTAAAATAATTAGGAGGGAAATGTTACCTGTTAATTATGTTTAAGATCATACATAGATTAGTCTTAGTATATTTTATCTAGTTTACTTAAAGACATTATAGTTTCTATTTTATTTCTGCATGGGTCAAACTATCTGTATGGGTCATACCTTAACCCAAACGACCCATTTGCATGAAAAAGCTTATGTAGGCTGATTATTATGGTTTGGCAGTTATCCCTTAAACGACACAATGGTTAACAAACAACTACCATTTAGATTGTGACGTTTGGGAAACTATAAATAGGCCAAATATTGTACTCAAATACAATCAATTCTATATTAATATTACTTACTTTATCTGCAATATCTCTGTGCAAAGTCACTTTCACTTTTACTGTTACATTACTTTAATCACAACAAGAATCCAATGACAATATATAACCACTTAAATCAACCCAAAAGTGTTGGCAGTAAACCTGTCCAACAACGAATGAGTTTACCTTTAGCAAGCTCGTCATCTTTCATCAAATCATCTAATGTATCCATAGTGATGTTTCTACTTGATTTACGAATCCAATCTTGTGTGCATACTAAAGCCTCTACAATGTTTGGCGCTAATGCATTCCTATATGGGTCCAGAATGCGACCACTCGTGCTAAAGGCGGATTCGGAAGCAATGGTAGATACTTGGATCGACAAGATATCTTAAACAATAGTTTATAATAAATAAGTTAGGACACAAAGTTTATAATAAATAGTAAGTTATAATAAGAATGAGGTGTACATGCTTAACTAATTGGTGGCAAACCTCAACTGAACATTATGTATATACCTGAACTGAACATATGTATAAACCAGTAAAAAATGGAAATTTATGCATTATTCAAGTGGTGGCAAGCCTGAACTGAACATATGTATAAACCAGTGGTGGCAAACCTGAACTGAACGTATGTATAAACCAGTAAAAAATGGAAATTTATGCATTATTCGAGTTATATCATTCCTTCCTGATATTGCTAGGATGTACATATGAATTTATGCGATATTCATTACATCCTCATACACACACTGTATATAATTAAAATACAAGTAAAAAATGAAAATTTATTACCTTTATGATTCTATGTGATGGTTAAATTTTGTTGGCCTATTTATGTTATTTATTTTGATTGACATCTTTACACTTTTCGGGTTTGTGTTTATAGATTGTCGCACATTTTTGTGCTTCATGGTGCATCCCATCATTGGCCATGAACCCCTTTTTCGAAGAGTTGGCCTCAGATTTCCAGGACATAACCTTTCTTACAGTTGATGTTGATGATTTGAAGGTAATCTTCTCAGCTTATATCATATGTGTTGTATATACCTATTGATTCTAGAGGTCATAAAACTCAAAAAACTTTTGACATGTTTATGGATTTTAACTCGGATATATATATATATAAATATATATATATATATATATATATATATATATATATATATATATATATATATATATATAATCTAGATCAAATAAGATCATACTTAAAGTTGTTAAAATGAGATCAAACTAAAATTTGACAAGCGACACTCTCCTTACAACAAAACTAAATTTTTTATCAACTACAACTAAAATTGTTAAAGTTTCGATAGATTTCTTTTTAAAATTTACGAAACCTAGATGATACACTTTGATTAGAAGTGTAATGTGTATCAGGTTTTCGTATGTGTATCAGATTTTGGAATGTTTATTAGTGTAATGTGTATCAGGTGTATCATTAATCCAAACTCATGTATCATTTGGTTATTAGTTGCTAAAATGTTAATTTGTATTAAAATATTATTTTTATGTGTATTATTGCTAAAATTGATATTTATAAATGTTTTAGTAGTTTTTTAGACTTGATCTTATTTTTACAACTTTAAGTTTGATCTCACGTTAACCCTCCCCTATATAGAATCTAGATCAAATAAGATCCTAACAAATTCTGTTGTGGCACTTGCTACTGGTTCAAACATGGCTCTTCTTGCTGAACAAGTGATTGTAACTCCTCACTCTATCATGTCAGTTTTGAGTCATGATTGTTAGCTAAGATCGAGGTTCCATTATATAGGTGAGGAAAACCTATTAGTCTGAGCATGTAATTTAGGGAAAAAAGATACATGCATAACATGATAACTTAGATATCTGTAAAATCAAAGAAGTATGCCTAACTACTACTTTACCATGAATGGTTCTAACTGATTACTCAAAATTTATGGTTCATATATAAGCTGGGCCTGCTGACTTATCTTTCAAAGATACCCATGTACCAAAGTCCTGATGTTACATTCTCTTAGTTACCAAAAACATCATTGTTTCTTTTAGATTTCTTCATCGATAGGGTAATTACTTGCTCTTCTTTAATGGCTTTGTATTCAATGTTTGAAGTTGAGTGTGATATTCCTGTAACAAGAATTATCCTTGCCAATCAATTTAATGAATCGTTATCACAGGTAGACAAGTTTGGAACTGGCGATGATCTTCCCTATAGAATGGCTGTTCATCCAGGAGGCGAGGGTGTAATTTGTTCATTACCAAAGAGTTGCAGGTAACCAGCAACCCAGGAAGTCCAGGATTCCTAAATATAATCCAGATGCTAAATAAATTTGTTATCAAGTTGGAGGTTTATAATAATTTAAAAAAATATACTTACAGTATCGTGGCAAAGTATAGAAACAAGATTAAAGTTTTAAATTAGTGTGTTAAATATGACGCCATTAATGTTGACTACCGTAAATTAGAAATCATAGTAACCTTTTAAATTGTTGGTCTGTAGATGGTATGAATGGGAAGCAACCAAGAAAGAAGATGCCTTCACGTTGAGTCTAAAGCAGTCTGAGAAAGTCCTTTATGAATTGGAGCATATTGAGCAGCAGCAGGTAGTTACTTTTAGCCATGATGGTTCATTACTTGCCCTAGGTGGTGAGGTAGGGTTCATCTTTCACATGCACTAAATCTGAATTCAACTTAGTTGTTAATATGCTCCATACAATTGTGTTCCAATATATGTGTTGGAATGTAGAACGTCTCATTGTGGTTATTGTTTAGATGGTTTTTAACTATCTTATTACAGTGTTGTACACGATGGCAAGTTGATTGCCCTTAATTCAGAAAATTGTCGCTAAAAAGGGAGTGTTTGGTTTCTCTTTGCAATTGCAAAGTACAATGATAATGGATCAATAACAAAGATTAGTAGTATTAGTTATAGACTTACAGTTTGAAACAAATCCCCTTTCACATTGTGAATAGGCAAAAGGTGATACCAAGAATACAAATTTAGTCAAATGAACATTGATTTAGAGTCGATAGAATTTGAGATGTCGGGGGGATATGCAAAAGAGCAAAAATTCAAAGATTAATATTTTTTGAAATTTTCATGTTAATTTAATTTCACTGCTAGTTATTTAGTCCTGTTTCATTCCATCTTGCAGGTAAAGGCATTTAAACCTCAATTAGTTTCTATTAGAAATGAGTCTTTAGTTGGTGAGCTGAAAGAAGCTTTGGCCAATGCTGATTAAATGCCTGAAATTTTACCCGGGGAGCTAGGGGTTATTGAGGTAAGTATCCTCGAAACCCCACATTTTTTATTTTTTCCACTTTCTGGATATAATCTAATTACGGTATTCATAAACTCTATCAACAATTTTAGGTTTCCAGACATCCGGATTGTTTCTCAGTAGTCACGGGCATAGTTGATATTCATAGTCATTCTTGATACACGAGCATGGGAAAAAGATCACATTTGATTCGGCTACACTTTTGAACAAGGGTCTTGAAGTTTTTGAAGCTCATTATCTTTATGGATCAGATTATGATAATATTGAAATCGTTATTCACCCTTCACTAGAGCCCACTTATGAGTGAGTTGATTTGGGCCATGTTTTTCTTGAATTTGATACTATTCATCTAATTGAAGTTCTCAAAAATCCAATCACCATGTGACTATATAATGGTAAATATAGTCATTACTATGATAAATCCTGTTTCATAAATGGGCCAATTATAGTATTACTTTTTACGTATAATCTATAGTTACAATTATACTGAATAGTATAGATACAATTGGATGATACTGAATAGATACAATTGGATTTATAAGGATGGTTATTTTTACGTATAATAGATACAATTGTTTTCATTTATAAGTTACAATTACTTTTTACGTATATGTTAGATTTGTATATCATGATTAACCATCCGGTGATCGTATTAAGGTAAGAGTTATCGGACGGGTTTTTAACTGGTATATCAGAAGCCAACTTGACTGTTATGTCATCTTTCTTATTATTTACTAGTGCAGTTGTAACAAGTGACCCGAAATACCCCATTAATGATTCAATATATCTTTTTTAGAATGAGCAAATATTCAACTTATGACCGCGAGACTTTGGCTGGTAAGTATGACTCAGTGGCTGGGAGCAAAACATTCAATACTGATATGTCTAAGGGCTTAAGTAGTGATCATGATTTGTTGTTAACTCACCCTTGATGAGAATGGCTATTTATGCTTCGAGGTACTTCTCATAACTTATATCAACAGCATAAATCGAGTTTTGTTTTTTCATAACTGACAGTTAGTTAACTTTGCATTTTAGGTATTATGAGATATTACCTTTTCACAATGTACTCTTGATTTTGCATCACTTAATTCATACAAATAAATGCCTTTCAGGTTCTACATTGCGACCATCGGTTATTGGCTATTATAGGGAAACCTTATGCTACTCCAGATCTTTTATTTTCGCCACCACATATAATTGTCAATGTCAATGGTCCATTGATTCACCCAAGTTTTATCAAGTGATTATATCTCAAAGTTATATTTCTTAATTTTACCTCTCCTCTTTTACAAGGTTAATTTTAAAATGGTTTAGTTATCTGAATGATAGAATTAACTATGCATCAGTAATGAAAATTCATTCTTCTTTACTTGATGACTTACTCTTTTAATTTTTCTACACAAGGTGATTGGGTATATAGTTTTGGAAAGACATGTATGGTTAACAAGTGCCAAGTTATTTCGAGTGTCAATTACAAATTAAACTTCCTGAAACCGCATAAATAGTCTTAGGCACTACATTTGTGACTGAAAACATGTGAACCAGTTAGCATTACATTGCCCTAGGTACTACCTCAACTCGATTTGACAGTACCTTAAAACTGAGCCATTTGATACAATCCGTTTCAAATTGATACCGATTTTTTTCATATTGTGCTTTCCAAACACATTATCATAACATAATTAAATTAAGGGTTAATTTTGAAAGAAACTATAAAAGATATGAGGTTGTATAAACTTTAAATTTTACCCGCTCAACCAATTTGACCCATTTTCACTTAAAGATGTTTTATTATGACATGACCTTTCAAGAGGTAAATATATGAACATCTATATTGTTGATTCTCATATAGGCTTATTATTGAAGTAACCTGAAGCACGCGCTTGATAAACAAAATAAACCAAATTAAGCCGTTGATATGTCAAAGACTCAACTACTCGACTTAGCATCAACCATCTATAATACTATAAACTTGAGTCCCTTAATTTAATATGCAAGAGTGAATGTGCACAACAATTTGTACGGTACAATCCGTGTAAAGCCATATGATTTAATACCAAGAAGTGAAATATGTAATCCTCAATGAAAGCTTCTAGCTATAGTAGACGAAAAGTTCCATCTAATGGCATGAATGCAAGAAGCTCAACAATCGTATTTGTGGTTACATGAATACATTATTTGGTACAACATGCATTAAAACACGAAAGGGCTGCAGTTATGCACCCTTAAAGAAGCCGAATCACTTATCAATTACATATCTCTTAAATGGAAACTCCATAAATGAGGCATGAAGAACAATAGGAATAAAACCAACACATTCCAGTACGTGTGTTATCATGGCTGCACAGGTTGGATGCTCAAATGGTGAGTTGTTCCTAAACGAAATGCATCCTGAATCAACTAGTACCATAGTGTTGATGTTGTGTAGAATGTGGGATGTAAATACTGCAACAGGCAGGTATTTGAGCACCGATTTCTTGATGTATGATGCAAAGGTATATGCATATGTACCTTCCCAATACCTGAGTTATAAGAATAGATAATAAAGGATTAAAAAATGTATGTATTATTTAACAACAACTTTTAACCTGGTTCTATTGCAGGGTAATGTTATCAATTGTACCGCCAAGGCAACCGTGGCTCACAATTTCTTGAGGTTAAAAGAGGGAGGTGTTTACACTGTTAGAAATTTTGTTGTCATGCATAACAAGGAAGACTTTAGAGTTAGGAAGGATGATCGCTTTATGATAGAGTTTGATGGAACAACGTCAATAAGAAAAAGTTTGGTTATATCTGAAGGGTTTGTCTGACATCCTTTTCAGTTGGTGGATTTAGATCAAGTCAAGCCTACGGATAAAAAATATCTCATTGGTAATTTTCTATTTTGTATGTTTGTCCAGTTAAATCCCTGTTACATAGTGTTGCCATAAAAATTGTTACCTCTTAGATGTCGCAGGTTATGTGACGAATGTTGGAAGGATGAATCATACGAAAGCAGGGTCAAAAAACATTGATTTCTACCTGACCAATCAAAAGTTCGTATACATGTTATTTGCATTTGATGCTGACAATTTTATAACTCTTATTTGGCCAGTATGTGTTATGAAACTAACCGTTTGATTATTTTTTCCCCGTGACATCAGAAGTCAATCGATACGGGTGACTCTATGGGGAGGGCTCGCTGATATATTGATTGAAATGAAATCAAAACAGACAGGCATGTGCGCCGTTGTTGTTACGTCCACATCTGCAAGGCATTATAACAGTTAGTCAGCTTGGTCTATTTACCTTTTGCATAGTATACGCCTTTATCATGCTAAGTTGGTTTTTAATTTTACCTCTCAGATAAGCTCTATTTATCGAGTAGTTCAACCACGCAAATACTAGATGTTGTTGACATTCCTACGATCATTGCATTGAAAAAAGACACAGTGATAACGTCTAAAATGAACATGTTTTTAGTAGCGTTATTGTCAGTTTTGTGCATGATATTCGGCTATATTTACTCATAACTGTTGCAAAAGTGCAAAGATGCGTATTGTGTATGTATATGTAGCCGGTATCGCTAATAATGAAGAAATGAAGTTTTTATGCACATTTGGAAGATTCTAAAAGAAGGAAGTTGAGATTGGAAGCTTGTGGACTCAATGATATGGAAGCGTAGTGATTTCTAAGCATCTACAAAGAAGGAAAGATCAAGTTTGGCTTTGGAAATCATCAACGTAAGCAAAGAATGAAGCGTAAAGGAGGAAGTCAACGAAAAAGTCAAAATAGCAAAACCCAACCGATCGGTCGCAACCCGCAACCGGATCCGCTGGGCAGATTGGTCAAAACATTAACCGATTCGGTCGGCCAAGAAACCGATCCGGTTTGGCACTACGATTACACAAATCGCATTTATTGTTGCCTTAACTCCCCATAATCATTGGAGTCCGATCATTTCTTGATATTAACTTGGAAGAGAACGTTTTTATTAAGCAGAGCTTTGGCTATATAAAAGACCTAATACTTGTATACTAAGTGTGACACAACCAAAGAGTTTTAGTTTACACCAAAACTAATACTACCCTTATTATTTCAACCCCAAAAGCTTAGTATTTACTGGAAAACGCCCAGGAGCAAGGAGGGAACCATTCTTGTCCATTGTTTCGGTAATTTGAAGTTGTGCGGTGATCCTAGGTGATTGAGGCGCTGGTTGCTACAATCCACGAATTCTAATTCTTGTAATCACTAAAGTTTAGGTATTCTATGAACTTTGTTATGGAAATCTATTCTCTTGAATTGTTTGAATTACCTTGTTATGACTTGTGTTTAGATATGATTGTTTTCATGGAGTAGTTTGTGATATACTTGTGTGTTAGAATGTGATTAATCATAATAGTGTTCTCAAAATGTGATGCATGTATATATGATCTTGTTTAAATGAGTTTGTTGGAAAAATACTAGTCTTGGATTGATTTGTCAATAAAACATGTTTTAAGAAAAAGGGCCGAAAGGATTTCTCTTGTGTTTTATTCCAAAAAGTGAAGTGACAAACTAGTATGGGGATATGGTGAGTGACAACCACCATGTTTTGCTTATTAAAACAAGAATAGGAACATTTTCATCACGAAGGGTCGAAAGATTCGTAAGAACAAATTGAATGAGAACATGTTGCAAACAAATGGAACTTTTATAGGATAATCATTGGGATAAGGACCGAAAGGATTACCTAAATGTTTTTGTTCTTAGAATGATTTTTACAAACAAATACCATGGTTGGGGAATCATTTGCTTATGATTTGTGCATCATACTAAGAGTATACACCAAACCTTTAGGAACACTATCTATGGTTGATTATAAGACTACACACAAGTATATATTTATATTCTTGATTCATATTTTCACTAGAACACTTATTTGAGGAGGCCTTGACAAGCTTTCTTGTTAGAAACTTTTTAATCAAATCTATTTCAAACAAAAATCCTTGGGACGATCTCGGCTTACCAAACTTTGCTATTGCGGACGAGTATACTTGCTCGTATGTGTTAATAGGTTATTCGGTTAATTCGTGATTATAAATTTTTAAAACTTGCACCAACCGAGCACATCACGCAGGGTATGAAATTGTTTGAATATAAAATTTATAGGCGATACGATTCAAACTACTATTAACTTACCAAGGTGTTTTACCTGTTTGCTAGAAGTGTTGTGTCTTCAACATCATATTTGGGTGCACACCTCTCAGAACCCAAAGATGGGACAATAGAGAATCTGCTCATGTGGGCACGCAACTGGAAAAATGATGTCTGTTTGCTTTTCCCCCCATTAGCTATGTAGCCTCCTTAAACTGCATGATATTGATGTATTTTATTTATGCAGTCTGCGACTTTCCTATGTAAAGCCAAGATTGATGATGTGCGTACTAGAAAGGGATGGAATTTTCCGTCATGTGGAGGTGACAGTTGCAAGAAAGGAGCTACTAGGAAGGGTGGCCGTTTTGGTGTGATTCATGTGAGAGACCGATTGAATACCCTGTGATAAGGTGCTATTATATTTGTGACCCATATGTTAGACATTTGTATACAGTATATATAATTATTGACATTCATACTTACTATCCACTACATGATCTTTACAGGTATCGCCTTGAGCTTGGTATCTCTGATGATACCGGTAGTACTGTGGTGGTCCTTTTTGATGAGGCTTCGGTTAACTTGATAAAGTTTCCAGCTTCGGCATTGTTGACGGATGAAAAAGAGGTACACCTGAAATTTTAGATTTTATTTGCACCCCTACTCCCGTGCCCCATTACTCATGATTTGCTATGCAGTGTCTCGATGATCACGCCAACTTGCCTTCTCCCATACTCGATCTCATTGGCACAACACACGAATTTGAAATCAAAAGTCATACATATTATGAGTATGGGAAGTTTGAGAGTTTTACATGTTGGGCGGTGGACTCACCTCATCCGTCGATTGAAACTGAAAGCTCAAGCACCATTGATAATGAAACTGTTGGACCAGTTGCATCGTCTAAAACCCTAACACCGTCTCCATCTGTTGTTACACTGTCTAAACCTACAGAGAATAAAAAGAAATATAGGTAATCAACCCCTGTAATATACCTATAATAAAAATGTTTGTTCCTTTAGGCCTTTTGCTAATGCAATAAAAAGATACATGATATGAATGGTTTTCTTATTTTCAGAGTGGACCCCGAAGATTCGGACGTTGATGATGAATCGGACCCAACGTACAAACGGTTGGTCAAGTCTACTCCTGCAGATGATAAGAAAAAAAAAGGTAATCGCGACATAATAAGTTTTGTGACAACATAAATACCAAACATTTTAACGGTTTTACTTTAGGCCTATTACTTACACAACAGATCTAGCATGACAAACATTGTTCGAATATTTTCAGGGCAGATATTGAACATTCAAACGCGGATATTGAACTTATATATGTAGATGGTGACCAGGATGGTCAGGACGACACCACAACTGACAAGAAGAAAATGAGACGGTAAGCACGTGTTGTATGCCATATTTGGTCAAATATGGTTTTATATCTGCCCACATATTAATGCAGTCCTCTTTGTATATTTTGTGGTCAGGTTAGTCATGGATGATTCAGAGTGACCCTGAGCCAGATGTACCCGAATAATCCTTATCAAAATAAACTATTATTACATGAATAATAAACTGTATTAAAACTGAGTTTGGGATCCTTTGTTTTTTATGTTTGGAAGGCACAGAACTGTTACGCTTTGTTGCATCATATTCTATTTTGTTTTGATAATTTATTATACTTTTCTGTCGTGCAAAATATTGGTTCTTTTCCGCTTGACTTGGTTTCAGGTACATCCAATATGAACCGGCTGTGAAATGGACGCTTACCACAAGATACCAAATGAAAATGCATATTAACAATTATTGTAAAAAAAACATACTTTGGGCAAATAACTAATGCAACAACTTATGAATTATATGGAGTACCATTTGTTACCGTTGGCTATAAAAGTTCAGCAATATATTATTTCGATGTCCATACAGTAAACACATGTGGTTCAGAATGGAAATCGTATCACAATACTTACACACACTTTAATACATGGCTAAAAATGCTTTCGTTGAATTTTGTATTTTTTGGAATTAATTATGATTTTTAACAAACAATATGCAATGGGTTGTAAAAAACAACCACAAACTCACATACTGCAAAAGTATCATGCCCGCATAATCCATATTATAAGAATAACTTGGATGATCAAAATATTGAAGAAGTTTATGCTAATTGCTACATTGAACAAGATAGTCTTAAATTATATTTGTACCATCACCAACAAACTAGAAATTACATGTTACATTATGATATGAAAAGTTTTGTGGTTATGGTATATTAAGTAATTACAAGTGTTAAGTTATGATTGGGGTTGTCAAACAACAAATTGTGAATGTTTATATATGATATTTCATCGTCACTTATTATTAATTATACGATTTTCCAAAACTCTTTCTATTTATATGTTTTTATGTCCTATCATACATCTGTTTCATTTTCATGTTAATTATTTCCTTTAACCATAACAGTTGTCTTACAAATAATTGCATTATAACAGTGCAAAGTATTATGTGTTCAGATAATTTGTAAATATAATGTATTGTGCTGTAATCATTATATAACTCAACTTTATAAAATTTTATGCTCACGGCCATTTCACCTACACTTTGATACATTTTTTAAGATGTGGTCTGCCAGTTGGTTGTCAAAATCGACCACTAAATGACTTGCAAAATTGAATCGTATAAATCACCATATTAAGAATTGTTTTGCAAAGTGGTACTTTTTAAATTCATGTAGACAATACTTTAATTTAAATATAGTAGTTTGAACCAAGTTGTGAGTATAAGTAACCAATGAGATGTGACCAAATGAAGTTGAGTTATGTTTTTTCCGATTAGTCTAAGATGCACTCATACTAGCCTTTTTAACCAAATTGTTTCATAAAGATCAGTATCGTTATTAAAACTCAATAAGAATCTATAATACATATAGAGACTTACCATGAACTATAAGTATATGCCTTTTCATTATACACCACACTTATTGCATCAGTTAAGTAGTAGAATCCCAATAGGTGATATACTAAACTTATTAATTCATTATCTTACCAGATCTGCAATATGATCTGTTGCAAAGGTTAATCAGGTCCTTCAAGCATTAAATGGATACAGGTACAATTTACTTTTACAAGTTTACATACCTGCCGATTATGTATGTGATTAAAGTTGTATTTGTCTTTGCATTGCAGTATCACACACGCTGAACATCTGAAACTCCATCCTGCCGACATATTGAACAAAACTTTGTTTATTCATTCAAGAACTGTAATCAATGGCAGTGGAAAGATGCAGAGTTTCTGTGGTTTACGGATGACATAAAATGTTGGACCATCTACAGGTTTGTCCCATTTATAAGACTTTACTTCCATTATGCAATTACAACAAATCTGCAATAATGCAAATCTACTTTTGCATGATCAACATACTTTGTTAGGACAAGAATCTCACTCGGTAGGCACTTTGACAGACCTGCCACTGAACCAAATAGATTCAACCTCCAAAAAATCCTTTGTTTATAAAAAAAGAAGATCGGCAGGTAATTAGTACTAAAGTCGCGAGTTTATCGATTTCATAATATTGAATATTACCGTAATGGTTATTCCTGTAGGAACACTTTCTGATCGTGCAGCTAAAAATATCCCACATGGAGCTGCACATGCATCTGCAGGTAATTAAACATTTTATAAGTCTTGCATCATGTTAGTTAACTTATTATAATGTGGTTCTTATCAATGATATTTACCTTTATTTGCAAGGTATTCCTGTGGTGTACCATGATATTGGCCCGCCAACATTTGAATGTCAAAATTGCAAGGCTCTTATGTGGTACCAGGAAAGATCTAACGTAGCAAAAACCGTTGTAAACCCAACGTTCTCTGTTTGCTGCCAAGGGGGAAAAGTGCTTCTTCCGATATATAATGAAACACCTTCGCCTTTTAATGAGCTTATGGACTACAGCATTTATGCAAACTCAAGTTTCAAAGACCAGATCAGGGTGTATAATGGTATGTTTTGTTACACATCTTTTGGAGCAAAAATAGACCATTCAATTAACACAGGCAGGGGTCCATATACCTTTAGAGTAAATGGCCAAAGCTATCATCAAATAGGTTCTCTGCTGCCTAAACAGGGCGCTCAGCCTAAATTTGCGCAACTATACTTTTTTGACACTGAAAATGAACTTAAGAACCGAATGGGAATTTTTGAAAGCAAAGATAGTGGAGAGTGCGTGGATGCAAATATAGTAGCAAGCCTTATGAAGATGTTCAATCAAACAAATCCAATCACCAAGGCATTTCGAATGGCAAGGGATTGGTCTGAGACCCATAATTCAACCCACTTTGAACTACGGCTACTAAGTGGTCGAGGTGCATCTCGGCAATATAACGCACCATCTGTACCGGAGATTGCAGCTCTGATTACTACAGATTTTGGTGATGGTATTCCCACAAGAGATATTGTTGTAAGAAACAAAGAGGAAGGGCTGAAACGTATATCTGAGATGCATCCGGAATACATGGCCCTCCAATATCCATTATTATTTCCATATGGAGAGGACGGGTATCATGAAAAGATACTGTATCACAACAACAAAGGTGTGCGCAAAACCAAAAGGCCTTTTGTTACAATGAAAGAGTACTACTCATACATCATACAACATCGAAATAACCAAGGAACTACATTGCTAAGAGGTGGCCGATTATTGCAACAGTTTTTGGTTGACGCATATGCGGCTGTCGAGGAGCAAAGGCTAACATGGAATAGGAAAAATCAAGATACGTTACGTGTGGATTTATATAACAACGTGTGTGACGTTGTAACAAGAGGTGATACAAATGCGGCAGGGTTGGGGAAACGAATCGTCCAACCAAAAAGTTTTATAGGCGGCCCAAGGTATATGATGCAAAACTACCAGGACGCAATGGCTATATGTCGAACATATGGAAACCGGACCGTTCATCACTTTCACTGCTAATACAAAGTGGCCTGAAATCTCAGAAATGTTAAAGCACATTCCAGGCCAAAAAGCACATGACCGTCCAGAAGTGTCCACGCGCGTTTTCAAGCTTAAGCTTACTGAATTGTTAAATGATATTACAAAATGCCATATTTTTGGCAAGTCCTGGGGAGGTAATGCACCTTACCTAATAATGGAAATATGTATGTTTTTTTATAACAAACTAAGGTATTATCTTATTTGTTTCTCTGTTTTATTTCAGTTGTATATGTAATAGAATTTCAGAAACGTGGACTACCTCATGCTCACATCCTACTATGGCTAGAAGAAAGATTTAAACGGAAATCCCCGTCCCAGATAAATGATATAATTACGGCAGAAATACCATGTCGAGAGAATGATCCAGACGGGTATAAAGTGGTAACTGAATTTATGTTACATGGTCCTTGCAGTAAAGATGCTAAACATGCACCATGTACATCTGAGGGTAAATGCTCCAAACATTTTCCTAAACTTTTCGTTGCTGAAACAATGGTCGATAGTGATGGTTATGCTATTTATCGTCGGAGGGATAATAAAGCTTACCATATAAAAGGCAAATTCAAATATGACAACAGATATGTGGTTCCTCACAACCGTTATCTCCTTATAAAATACCAAGCCCACATCAACGTAGAATGGTGCAACCAATCAAAGGCAATTAAGTACTTATTCAAGTACTTGAATAAAGGTCCTGATAGAGCCACAATTGTTATACAAGAAAATGTAAAAAACAATGGTGGTCAGGCAGATGCCAAGATTTTGGAGGTGGACGAAATAAAGAATTATTTGAATTGTCGTTTTTTAGCTCCATGTGAGGCGGTATGGCGTTTGTTTTCCTATGACATCCATTACTCAGATCCATCAGTAATTAAACTCAATTATCACCTGCCAAATCATCATGCAATCACACTTCATGATTCAGAAAGCTTACCAGCACTAATTCAAAGGGAAGGCATCGATTTAACCATGTTCACTGATTGGTTTGACTTAAACGTGCGTGATACAGAAGCGAATAAATACATGTATTCTGAGATACCTGCACATTATGTGTGGCATGATAAAGACAAAATGTGGAAAGAACGAAAGCAGCATAAATGCATTGGGAGGATTGTTTACTCCCATCCGGCTTCTGGAGAACGATACTATCTTCGAATGTTGTTGAACATTGTCAGAGGACCTCGATCCTTTGAGAAACTCATGACTGTTAACGACAGATTATGTTCTACGTTCAAGGAAGCATGTTTTGCATATGGCCTTTTAAATGATGACACAGAATGGACGCATGCAATATCTGAAGCAAGTGTGTGGATGTTCGGACCACAGCTCCGTGACATGTTTGTGATAATTCTATTGTTTTGTGATGTCAGTAGACCTTTAAAATTATGGGAAGAAAACTGGGAATTTTTAGCAGAGGATATCCTACACAAGAAAAGGAAAATGTTCGATTACCCTAACTTGGAACTGACAGATGAACAGCTTCGGAACTATTGTTTGCTTGAAATACAAGAGTTGTTAAATAGTTGTGGAAGATCTTTAGGAGATTTTCAAGATTTACCACTACCAGACCCAATGTTGCTAACCAATATGGACAATTGTCTCATAAGAGAAGCGCTGGCTTATGATATGAAGGAAAGTAAGATTCAACATCAACAACTCCATTCATCATTAAACACCCAACAGCGTCTAATCTATGAGGAGGTTATTGAATCTGTAAATGGTAACGAAGGGAAATTTTACTTTGTATACGGACCAGGAGGAACCGGAAAGACATTTTTATACAAGACTATCATCTCAACGCTGAGATCAGAACGTAAAATAGTGCTTGCCGTCGCATCTTCAGGTATGTATTTATACTAAATTTAAATAAACAACTAACTTACACATTTAAACAATTACGCAACTGATAAGTGTCATTAAATTGTATAGGCATTGCTTCATTGTTGCTACCAGGAGGGAGAACGGCTCATAGTCGTTTTGTTATACCACTTGAATTATTAGAAAACAAAGACGTGCGGCATAAAACAAAACACGCATATGTCAGAACTCATGCAGCAAGTGAAACTAATTATCTGGGATGAAGCTCCAATGACCCAAAAATATGCTTTTGAGGCGTTGGACAAGACTCTGAGAGATATCTTAGGATATCATGACCTTGAAAGTAGAGAACGAATATTTGGGGGCGTGACGGTCTTGCTAGGAGGCGACTTTCGTCAAGTGCTGCCAGTTATACCAAAAGCAAGCAGGCCAGTCATTGTTCAATCATGTATAAACCAGTCTGAGTTGTGGAAGCATTGCAAGGTATTTACCCTTACACGGAGTATGCGGGTCAATGAGTGTAGTGAGAATGGACTGCTTGATACTCGAAAACAGGATTTCAATAAATGGGTATTGGCAGTGGGAGATGGCAATTTGCCAGCAAAATGCAAAGAAGATGAGGACGAGCCATCTTGGATCGACATTCCTGAAACTTTCCTAATCCAATCATGGGACTGTCCTATCGAGAAAATTGTAGCCGAGACATACCCTGATTTTACAACAAGACAGACTGACGATGTGTATCTCAAAGAAAGGGCAATCCTAACTCCTCGGAATGATGATGCTGATACCATCAATGATTATATGTTTAAACAATTAAAGGGGACTCTGTTACATACAATAGCGCGGATGAAGTTTGCAAGGCATCTACAGACAATCTAGATCAGCATGACCTGTACCCGATTGAATTTCTAAATTCATTAAATTTTCCCGGGATGCCCCCACATGAACTTCACTTAAAAAAGGAACTACCCATTATGCTATTGCGTAACATCAATCCAAGCAAAGGTCTGTGTAATGGAACAAGATTGATCATAACAGATTTAGGCCAATTTGTTATTCACGCAACGATCCTTACAGGTTCAAATATAGGAGACAATGTCATTATACACAGGATTATACTAACATCAACGCAATCCAAATGGCCATTTATCCTAAAACGGCGACAATTCCCTGTAAGAGCATGTTATGCGATGACTATCAACAAAAGTCAATGCCAATCACTTACTTACGTTGGCCTCTATTTGCCTACTCCTGTGTTTGCACATGGACAGCTTTATGTGGCGCTGTCTAGAGTTACCACTCCTGACGGCCTTAAGATACTAATGATTGAAGACAAAGACCATAGACTTAAGAACTGCACACGTAACATTGTTTTCAAAGAAGCTTTCAGTAGCCTGTCTTTGCATATCTATGTAATGTTCAGATATTAAATATAATAAGGTGGTACATTTTATTTCATATATGCATTGTTTGTGTTTCCATATTCAGATACACATAATAAAATTTGAATGGCAACACCTATGGATAGTTCAACACATTTATTTATTATAACTTTATTACTTGCCACAAACACTCATAAACTTTATAGTATTGGCCCAATTATTAACAGTGGTCCATTATCTATATTTTCATGTTAAAAGACACATAATAAATTGTGACCACCCATATCAAAACCTAATTGCATACTCATCAAGTGCTATTATTGCAGATAATATTAATAATATGCACAAATGTTCACATAAATATATAATAAATTGATTTTATGATTTATTAGGAGTTACATGGCCTTTATTAATTTCAAGTCAGTTCAAAAGTTTGATAAGACATTTAAAAACCAACTTATCTCAGTAATATACACATCTCAACTCCTTTTTATCATACGAAATCAGATATCCACATTCTAAAACTATGTCATTCAGCACGGATGTCGTCTCACACTACTTTCATATGCCCTTACACCGAGCTGCAAAATGCTTTCATGTTGGTTCGTCTCTTTTTAAAGTGCATTGTCGATCGGTTGGAATTAAATCTCGGCCATATCGAAAACTTCTCAGTTTAGAAAAGTTAATTAACTATTTTCAGGTTAGCAATTAATTTACACTAAATTTTGTTTCTGATTTTCATACCACAAACCTGATTTGAATCTGCAATCTTTAATGTTTCCAGATAAAATAATGATTTCAATCTTATAAAAATGGTTTTGCCTATTCGCTAATATATACATATTTTAAGTCACAAACATTAACATTTAACTATGCTTTTTATAGTACGCATTTATATGTTTTCTATATTGTGATATCCAACTTGGTTTTCATAGGGCAAGGAAGGTGATTCAAATACTAATGAAAATATGCAAGACATAATTACAAAACTGCAGGAAGAAAAAAGACAGATAAAGGAAGATCCAACATTAGCAATTACGAATAACACGAAAAAATTAAGACGACGTTTTTTCAAAGCTACATACAGGAAAAAAAAATGCATCAATTTGGATTTGTCGTTAGCACCGCCAATAGTTCTGGATGTCGAACCGTTGCAGGTTATATATCCTAACAATCATGCAATCTGTGAACATATATAGTTCTCTTATGGCAGCAACTATAAGGAGCAATAACAATGGAAAGCTTATTGATACCTAAACTCAAGTGTTCAAGTAGTATTTTTAACAAGTTATTTTCATATATTTCTTTCTTGAAGTTTGGTATGTTATTCTCTACGTTTTTAAAATGAATAATGCTTAAACTGCAATTTGCGTCCTTTTTTGTTTGGTCAGTTTTAATAATGCATACCCCAACTGTTGTTATTATAATACCAGTTAAGTCAGCATAAAATATCAAAAGTCAATAACTAATAAACTGCATACCTTATTGACTGTTAAGCGATCAGTCACAGCCATTTTGCACCGCTGTCTCATTGACGAAGTGTCTCATTATTTGCGTATATGAAACCAAAACACCCATCAAGCTTGAAACATCGTTATAACACCAACTCTCATATCATCGCAATATCCTCGACGCCCCCATTATTTGCATCACCTAAAGCCACATCGATATTCACCTACCCACTGCATGTATAACACGTAACCGTTATTAGATCAATTAATGAGCCGTAAATCATCCAACAAATACGCTTTCCTATGCAAGTGACTAATACCCTGACAAAAAAAACTTATATTCTCATGACTTCAACTAAATACAATTTGTCACGTCTCACAGTTATTCAGTCACCTATTATCTATATCTAAACCAAGAACAAGATTCAAAACAAAAGGAAAACAAATTAATATTTCAGTTTTGTTCAACACACTTTAATATATTTAAAGATCTACAAATATCTCATGTTCTTGAACTCATAACCTCATAAATCTATAAGAAGACAAGCTTCTTTTTTACAAAAACAAAAACGAAACAAGACAAAAACCTTCGCCTACCTGATACGTCATTAATCTTTATCGAAACTTAGCTTCTATATATATCCGAAAAATTAAAAGGGAAAGCTCGAAACATAACTTTCTAACCTCCCTTTTATTCGGTTTAATCATAAACAAAACAATAACACACTTAGAAACATACATGAACTCCTCCAAAGGATCTTGAAGCAATAAAGGTTCTTTGTTGATAGACTATGCTACAGATGACAAACTAGGTAAAGGTATGGTGTGAGTTAATGTTTGTCATGTCTGATTCATATAGTGCGTATCCTGATACATATCTTGGAGCAAACTAAGCTGTTTTTCATGTTTCAAGGTGCTTATTCGAGATAAACTTGAATGGATTTTAGACCCGTAAAAATCTTAAAATACACAAAGACTAGCTATCCTGTCACGTTTTTCATCCACATAGCATCTTTTACAACATAAGCATATCCAAACACTATTTCATGAAGTGCTTATTTTCAGTTGCTTATCTAAAAGATAAATTAAACAATGCCAAAACATCTATAATGCTTCTAAACTTTATAATGTAAAATCATTGAACCCCAAAAAAGCTCAAACCCCTAACTGGATTATCACTAAAAAATCAAAATTGATCTTACACTTATTCAAACCCAGATCAATGATTACCAATCTCAACATAAAAACAACAAAAAGATTCGAGCTTTATAATGCAAAATTAATAAACTCTAATCAAGTTATCATTAAAACATATACTTGCTTTTCAGGATTGAATCAAAACTAACACAATATCAATTATAAATCAACAAACAGCCTAAAGTAACAACCTTGCAATAAATTATAACGTTTAAACATTCGCCCTTTCAATCTATCATATTCAAATAGAATACCTGAGATATTAGGCTCAATCAGCAGATAGTCAAGCACTTTATAATAGCCCTCAATAATATTTGATTGCTTAACATTTATTTTGATTGATTTTTCGATTGATTGAAAACCCTAGATCGGAGGTTTGAATGTGACTGTGTGTTTGGACCGAGTAAAAGTGAAATAGATGTGTGAAACACTTAAAGTCAACACACACATTACTTGATCATTTTATAACAAAAGTAAATAACTAAATAAAAAAACTTGCCTTCTTCAAGTTACTAGACCATCAAATCTAAAACCAAGAACTGATGATTCATCAGTTTAATCCATTCATAATATATTTACTTATAGTTAAGATAATAGAGTAGCAGTCAATAAAACCATACATACAACCATAAAATTTACATCAAAACACAAACCCCCCCCCCACATCTTCCTACGCTTCATCTTCTGAATCATCAACCTCATCCAAGTCTTCCAAAAAATCCTCCTTCTCCGCCAAACTCCGACGACATAGCACCAACAACTGAGCAAGCAAGTCATTCTTTCTTCGGTCCTTCAACTGGATCTCACGAAGGGCAAACTCACCTGTTGCTGCAACTGCATTGAAAGAAGGAAACAATCTTCTAGCCTCATCGATTGTTTCTTCTTTTTTTGCAACAGTCTCTCTGAGAATGGTGCTCTCTTCTCCCAGCTTCTCAATCAACTTCTTCTCCTCTGCAATGTCTTGCATAATCAAAAGCCTAAAAGCATCGCTAAGCTTCCCTGATTCTGTTGCAGCTTTCATTTCGTCAATGTTAGGTGTGGAAGACATTTTCCGATTAGGGTTAAGTTATGATGGTATAGGGTTAAGTTATGATGGTTGTGTTTATGGTTTTGTAAGTATACATAATTACAATGTACTAACTCATAAATTGCACAGATAATTACAAAAAAAAAACACTCAAGAGGCATTGGCAAATTTAATTTGGGTGTTACTGTAGCCCTTTCATATTCTTCATGCAAAAATCTGATATGCAGTATTTATGAAGTTATCTCATTTTGCAATTCAAACCCTTCATCTTTTAAGTAGATCTAAACGAGTCCCTATATATACAATGCTTTGGCATTAACATCCTAATTTAAAAAAAAATAAAAAAAATAATGGTAATAACTTATAGATTATCTTTATATTTATATACTAACATTTCCAATATATGTTAAATGAAACTTTAAATAAAATTAATCTAATTTAAATACACCAAGTATATCATTTGCCATGAAATAAATATATATTTCTTTGACATATCATCATTCCAAAAACAAACAAAACATTCAAATTATTAAAACCAACCAAAGTACCTAAACCCAAACAACTACTTAAACTCATTCATCTTAATGGCATTAGCTTCTTCCTCACGGGCACCCACTTTCGCTTCATCTAGCAAATAGTTTAACTCTGCAAGCAATAACCGATGTCTATCTTGGGTTTTTCTTAAAGCTTCAAGTGACTCCAAAGCAACTCCATTAGCACCATAAGCTTCCATGTTTGCCATCATTGTATGGTTCTTCGCTATTACCCTCCTCAAATGTTGGCAACAACCGAATAGCATTTTGGATAATGCATCATCTTCACCTGCCTGTTGCACAAACCACAAGCTTATGCAATTATGCAATTTTGAAGAACCTGCGATATTCGATAAATTACCTATCAACTCTAAATTTGCCATTGAAAATAAAATATACAACAAACCAATTGGTTCTATAACTCATTATGAAACAAGCACCAAATAAATAGGCTAAACATAATTTATGTAACCTACTAATATTAAAGTGTTACATATGAAAGGTCTTTTTTTAAATGTAACATATTAACATAAACCTCTTCACATATACTCTTATAAGGTTAATTGTCTATCTAAAATAATAGTAACTTAAATTAATGCGAGGGTAAAAAAAAAATGTAGTCATCTTTACAGTTTAGGACATTGACCAAAATAAAAATTAGTCAACATTATTATGTACTCATCTACAGTAGAGATGAAGAAGCAACTTTGGCAAGAGTTTACCTCCGCCCTACGATAACAAATCTTATGATACCATCAATTTCAATATCTTATATGTAACTACTTCCATACAATATTACATAAAAAAGATTATACGTTCGATCCATACCAATATAGTGCAACGCACGGGCTTATAATGCCTCGTTGTAAATAAAATGCAGTATTAATATTACCATCACAGGGAATAATATTCTTGACAATGTAGTATTCGATATGATAGAGACATCGTCCCGATTATGTATGACTAGAATAAGTGAGTTTTCGTTTTCCAAATCTTGGCTTATAACTTGAGAAGGGTTACAAGATTATAAAGAGACCAGATGGGCTTACTATGAAAGTTGGTGCATCCATCGTTGGTGCTTGAATATTAGTAGCATTAACTAAAAAGAAGGGTTACAAGATTAAGAAGGGACAGGATGTTCTTACTATGCAAGTTATTTTTTTTCACTATATTAGTAAAAAATAGGCTTACTCTAATTTCTTTTTTCTGTAAGTGTGTTGCACTTCTTTTAAAATGTGTTATTCAAAGATCCTAAACCAGATAACTCGACCTTATACTATTTGGTAGTATACTTTGATCATGCGTACCACTTTTTAACCTTTTTCCCCTCATATTTGATAAACATTTGCTTTTTTTGTTCTTAATACAATTAATAAATTTGGTATGTTTATAACTTATTTTCATTAAGTTAAGCTTTTAAACGATATTCATAAGGCTTGCAATAACATAATGACAACCTATTAGATTGATATTTGACTTCAAACTAAAAAAAAATATTTCAAGAGGAGCAAAATTGTTGCAAGTAATGCTTCTTCTTTGTTATTCTTTGAGACTAGAGTGTTACAAACTTATTATTATTGGTGATCTCGTGCGGAGTTTCATCACTAATTTAGTAAAGATAGGATCATTAGCTGATTGTTGTATTAAAACACAATATATATAGTGTTTGCATTAACCTATAGTTGTAAATGTGTAATATGTAAGAAACGTCCCCAAATAAGCTGAAAGCTTTTTAAAGAAGCCATGCCTTTAGTGCTTTCCAAAGTAACTACAATAGGTTAAATCAACCCCTTTACTCAAACAATAAGCTTTTTAAACACCCCTTTTAATCAATTTCTAAATAGTAAAAAACTACCTCTAGAGTTCGCATATTATTGTGATACCAGTAGTTATGCTGGAATGTTTGTGCTACTCTTTTTTGATCCTTCCATTCTTATATACAAATATTGTAGATAAAATCTAAAGAAACGTATGCTTCATGTTCATTAACTTTACACTAGATATTATTGTTTGAAGCTCTATTTTATGAGTTTCATAATAAGTTGTGAAAAGTCCTTGCTGATCAGTATCTTTCTTTTTTGCGCTACTGTTAATAGTAATGATGTTTTGTAATCGAATGTTTCTTGAGATATGACCTATTATTAGTAGTAGCTACTGATATCGGCTTTCTTGGTTTCACATTATTGAAGAAGGGGTCAAGTTGGATTGCCACTGGTTTGAATTTGATGATGCCCGTTACTAAATTCATGTTAGCCAATCAAAGTTTCTCTTAAAAATGAAAGAATATGGGAAATATAGTATGTAACTTGGATTACGGTATATATAGTTTATGGATTACGGTAACATCAATTATAGATCTTAACCGTTTCATTTAACTTTTAATTATTTTTTAGTATACATTTGTTCTACTAAATCCTAAAAATAAAAGCCACAAGTCAAACCCGTCCATCGGACGGGTTTTGACACTAGTATGTATATATATATATATATATATATATATATATATATATATATATATATATATATATATATATATATATATATATCCTTTTAAAAGCTAAAAATTGCATATATATCCAACATAAACTTAAAATTACAAATATATCCTTCTTAAACACAAAAATTGTCATGTGTATCCAAATAATTATTTGATATATATTTATAACCAAAAAATGCATCATAATTAAAATCTAAATACAAAATGACTAATATATCATTTTACTTATCATTAAAAAAAAAAAAAAACAACTTCATTCAACACCAAAATGACGAACAAATGTTTTATCCCATAAATTTTTAACAAATATCATATCCTTGTTTATGACCTATCGGGGATCATATTAACATTCCACAAGAATATGATACTTATTAAAAAAATTATGGGATGAAATATTTGTTCGTCATTTTGTGTTGAATGAATTTGGTTTTTCTAGTAATAAATATTAGATGATATATTTGTAATTAGGAGAAATGTTAAGTAAAAGGGTAGTCATTTGGTATTTAGATTTTAATTATTATGCATTTTTTGGTTGTAAATATATAAGAAATAATTATTTGGATATATATGATAATTTTTGTGTTTAGAAAGGATATATATGCAATTTTAAGTTTATATTGGATATATTTGCAATTGTTAGTCTTTAGAGGGATATATAAGCAATTCACTCTTAAATTAATGATTGTCATCATTTTCAAAATACTATCTTAATATCAATTACCAAAATAAATGCACTTTTATCTTTAGTCAATCAAATTGCTTTTAAAGGCGTAAATTTTTATTTTTATTGGTTAACATTATAACAATCCAATTTTTCTTAAACTATGTATAATTTGAAAGTGATCATTTATTATAATTTAATATGGTTTCATATTAATAATTTAAAATTTATCATGTATAATTTGAAAGTGGAATCACATGATTATGTCTAGGGTTTGGTTTATTACCAACTTTAGCATATTTGCAATTCTTTTTCAAGTGTTTAGGTTTCCCACACTTTCAACGAGTTAATTTTAACTTCTTATTAGGACCAGCTTTGTTTTCTTGATGTTTACGGTTGCCCCCTGCTGTCATTGTACTTGGTGGAATTGTTATGTTCCATCATATTGACACGGAAGAACCAACAACATTGTTGCTATTTGGATTGTCATTATCCTGTGCCCTAAGTGATTCTTCAATACGCAGATGACTGCCCAACTCAACAAGAGTTAATTTCTTCTTCTTACGTTTCAAGGTATTCTTGAAATCTTTCACAAAAGGGGGAAGTTTATCGATGACATAAAAGACTGAAATTGCCTCATCCATGTTCATCTTGTGTTGTGTGAACTGATCAAGTATACGATGAAGTTCATTGAATTGTTCCATGACAGGTCTGGAATCGACCATTTTGTAATTGTTAAAATTACTTAAAAGGAACTTCTTGCTAGAGGCATCCTCAACCATATACTTAGCCTCTAAAGAATTCCATAGTTCTTTAGCGGATTCAACATTTTGGTAAATATCAAAGAGAGGACCATATATACTATTGAAGATTAAACCTCTACAAACGTAGTTATCATTCTCCCATGTGCTCATTTTCCTTATTTCTTTCACAGTTGCATCATGTAACATATTGGATTTCACAAACACATCAATACATGATCAAGTGAGGCATATAACTTGTGGATTTAGAAAGACAAAGATATAGAGGTTTGGGAACTTAGTGAGAGAAAATGAAAGTATTATTATGAGCTCCAACCCTCTACCTTGGGAGGTAGAGAGTATTTATAGTCTTACACAAATCGCCACCTACGGGCTGTGGATCAGGCATACAGTGGGTAAAGACTTGTCCGTCCTCCACGGTGTCACACAACTAAATACTACTTAACATTAAATAATCTACGACTACGAGCTTTCTAACGATTACATATACTTGAGGTGATCGGCTCTTTAATAACTGGATTTACTAAATCCTAACAATCTCCCCCTAAGGGAGGTCACCTCAAAATTACATTGAATACAAACAGATATCACAATAAGATTATTCTTGGATTCTTGTTAATGTTCTTAGCTCTGAAGCTCGTAGTCATTGATTCTTCATTTTTGCATGTTTGGTTAATCCAAGTGGAGGTCTTTAACTGATCCACGTGATAATGAGTTTTTGAGCCAGCATTGAGATCATCAGCTAACATTAATCTCTGACTCTTCCATTGTGGTGTTGTTATTATGTGATGTTGTGACATTTGGACCGACATGCTCACATTCTGGATCATGATATATTCTCATCAGAGTAGCGGAAGCTTTCATTGATTCATGATATTGGCAGCAACGTAGCAGAAGCATGGAGTGAAAATATCAGAGTCATTGATGCACTTATCATGATTTCTTTAGAAATGAATGTGTTGAGTGAGCATGCGGCTATGGATTGACCGCTTCATTCTGATCAGCTGCAAACGTCGGGCGTACCTGCATACAACAGTTAGCAATAAAGCGCACGAAAGTGTCTTTGATCACTTTCGTTGAATTGAGGTACACGGCCCACGGTTCCCCGTTGATTAGTCCAAGTACTGCCTGTGATCAGGTATAATTCCGAAGAATTTCCTTGACAGGGTTTCGCAGCTGCTCTAGCTGTTCTCAAACCGGAACGTCTCAAAGAAGACAACATGGAGTGAGTGAACCAGCGAATTGAGATTCACTGATTGATGAAAAGAGATTTGAAAAACAATCGTGTACTGCTTAATAGAAATTGTTTTTGCAATACAACGAAGGTTTTAATAAAAATCAATTATCAATCATAAACACCTTTTATTTTGAAATATGAGTGCACAGTCGATGTGCTAAAGAAAAGAGTTTTTAAGCACAACGACCGGTTTCCGTCAATCCATAACCTGAACCAGGATTGATTCATAATTATGAATCGCCCCATTGTTTCTGTTCAGTTGTCACATGGTTGATCTATTGGATAGATCTCACATGCCACCCACCAGGAGCTTGTTTGATGTTGGCTCCAGAAGGCTTTCCATCTTCATTGTGAATATGTTAGCATATCACTCAGATGTTCTGGCAATACCACAAGGATAATGCGTAGGAATCATGAGATATAATCTCTCTTTCCACATTGTGTGAAACAGAGAGCCTTCAAGAATTGTGTGTCCTAATGAGATTTATTGATGATCTCGTGGCTCTAGACTCAATTAGTGCACATTTGGTTTCCTATGCCGGAGACTAGGGAGAGGGTCTCCTTCTTCAATATCAACAAACTCTAAGACAAAGTCGATAGATTATGTAGGTTCCCCGTGAGAATGAAACATGCCCTTTTAAAAGGAACTTGAGTGGTTTGGGAAGTTGTAGTGCAGTGCGTCACTGGGTCCATGACGTCTTGTCTTCAATACCGATGTTACCACCAGTAGCATATGAATTGAACCCGGTATCTGCCCTAAGGTTGAATAATTGGAGGGCTATTTCTTTTCACCCCTTTTTCAATTTATTTATTTTTCATTCTTCAACCCCTTCAGTGCTTACCGAGACTTCATAACTAGAACTTTGTTGGGTTTATTCCAGTACTAGCTCTGTCTCAGTCCGCACTCTTCCCATATCTCACTTTTCTCCTTTTTTCATCATACCTAAGGACTTCTACACTATCTAGTGGATTGTCCCTGGGTAGATCCCTCTGGTTCTGGCGGATCATGGGAACAAATACCTAACCTTATCATCCTTATATCACCATACATAAAGTAAATTTGGTTGGTCTATTTGGTATAGTTCATCTGCCATTGGAACCAATTGAAAACCATTTGAAAATCAATCCAGATACTTGTGATATATTATCAAAGTGTTTTGTACCTGAATTGTTTTTGATATTTTTAGAAAAAGAGCTCCCCCTCAACATGTGCATCATGAATTTGAAATCGTTTTGGCACACGGAGGCAAGAGGAAGAATTAACTTCTTTGATTACCATTTTCTAAAAGATATTAACATCACTTCCCTGATCAAATCAAGTAGATAAAGCATATTGGGGAAGGATGAGGTTTTCATAAGTTTGCCCCCCCTCAATATGTGCCTCGAGGTTTGAAAGAGTTTTGCACATATTAGAAGGAATCTGCACTTAGATACAAATCAATCACGTTTCAATTCTTTGTGGTTTGAAATAGATGCTCCCCTCAACATGTGCATGGAAAACTTGAAATCATTTGGCACATGTGGGGAGAAAAGCTTGCTAAACACTTATGAAACCATTTTAAATCCAATTTAAATCACAAATTCTCCCCCGATCACAATTTTCAAATCATTTGAGATTTGTGATCTTTGTAGATTTAAATTAATTTTGAAAGCTTTTGAGGAGAATTGTGACTTGATTATGAAAAACATTTTAACTGATAAGGATCGGATTTTGAGACTTTACACTCCATTGATTAAACATGCATGATGATATTTTGAAAACAATTGTATGACAAATAACCTTTTGATTTAATTGAAATCATTCTCCCCCTCAATTAATGACATATGTTATTGATTGAAGGATAGATATTTTGACAAATGTGAAGATTAGATGATTTTCAAAAATAGAGTCCGAGTTATTTTTCAAAGCAATTAGTTTTCATTAGATATCAATTGATTGTTTGTAGAATCAGAGCATGAGATTTGAAACATACGTTAAAGCATGGCTCTGTTCTTTCTTTAAAAACGGGTTACTGCCTGAAATAATAATAAACCATAGTTTCATTTTCTCTCACTTTTTTTTTTTTTTTTTTTTTTTAACATTCGAACAATATCTAAAGTCCCGTGTCATTCTTTGAATGACAGCACAAAGACCGTAGATATTATCGAATCAAGAAAAACATGACAAAATGACAATATTTTTTGAAATTTTTTAAAAGATTTTTTTCAAATTTTTATGGATTTTTGAAAGTTTTATATTTTTGTATTTTGCTTTTCGAATAAATATTTACAAGAGATGGATGAAGAAAGACCTTTAATCTTCGTCTTCCTCTTGAAGACGTTTGAGTGTTTCCGGTTGAAGGCTCTTTAGACCAAGTCGTGGGAGGATAAACTCAAAACGTTCTCTAGGAAGAGCTTTGGTGAAGATGTCTGCTAACTGGTATTCAGTCCTCACAAAATAGAGTTCCACCACACCGTTTTCTACTTGCTCCCTGATGAAATGATGTCGAATGTCGATGTGATTTGCTCTTGAGTGTTGAACGTTGTTGCATGAGAGAGCAATGGCACTTTTATTATCACAGTATAGAGGGATTTTGTTGAATTCAAAGCCATATTCAGATAATTGGGATCTCATCCATAGGATTTGAGCACAACAAGATGACATGGCTATGTATTCAGCCTCTTTAGAGGAAATAGAAGTACACATTTGTTTCTTTGAAGACCAGCTCACAAGCTTATCACCCAAAAACTGAGCGCCTCCAGACGTACTTCGACGTGTATCTTGACATCCTGCATGATCAGCATCTGCATAGGTTGTTAGTGACATATCGGTGTCATTCGGGTACCAAAGTCCCATATTTATGGTTCCTTGGAGATACCAAAAGACCCGTTTAACTGCTTCAAGGTGCTTTTTGGTAGGCTTAGCCTGATATCTAGCACACATGCAAACAGCGAACATAATGTCTGGTCTACTGGTTGTGAGGTACATCAGGGATCCAATCATACTACGATATGTCGTTTGGTCTACCATGATCCCTGAGTGGTCCTCATCCAGTTTAGTACGCTCTATCATGGGAGTGTCAACAGGGTCACAATAATCAAATCCAAATTTCTTTAAAATATCATTTGCATATTTAGATTGATTTATAAAAATGCCTTCGGGACTTTGTGAAATTTGTAATCCCAAGAAAAATGACATTTGTCCCATCATTGACATTTGAAATTTGGAACCCATTTCATTTGAAAAACGGTCACATTCATTGGGGTCAGTCGAGGCAAAAATAATATTATCAACATATATTTGAACGTGAATTAAATGTTTGCTTGACTTTCTGGTGAACAATGTCGGATCAACTGCTCCTTTGCTGAATCCAGTAGATAGAAGAAACTTTGATAGCGTATCATACCACGCCCTTGGAGCTTGCTTCAAACCGTAAAGAGCCTTCTTCAAACGATAGACGTGAGTATGACTTCTTTAAGATCTCCGTTAAGAAAAGCCGTCTTTACATCCATCTGATAGACTACCATGTTCTTACTCGCAGCATTGGCCAAGAAGATTCTGATTGCCTCGATACGAGCAACAGGAGCAAATGATTCTTCAAAGTCAATACCCTCTTCTTGACGGTATACTTTTGCAACCAATCGAGCCTTGTTCTATAAAACATCACCATGCTCATCAAGTTTTACTTTGAAGATCCACTTTAGAGTAATGATCATAGCACAATCTGGAGCATGTACTAATTCCCATACATCTAGTAGATCAAACTCATGAATTTCTTCTTGCATGGCATTGAACCAGCTGTCTTCATTCATGGCTGTTTTAACATCTTTTGGTTCGACCTTAGAGAGTACGGAGTTGAAGAAGCACCATAAGGCATCGGTTGCAAGTTGTTTCCGTGTGGATACTGGACGAGAGGGGTTTCCAATGATGTTGTCCAATGGATGATCATGTGTCCATTTTCTAAGGTGTTCATGTGGTTGTTGTTGAGGAACTGAAGTAGCAGAGTCGATATCTCCTGATGAAGATGGTTCTGATGATGATTCAGGAGCAAATATGTTTTCAAATGGAGCATCTTCGGTAGTAGCAAAGGGATTAACTTCATCATGGGTGCCAGAAACAATTCCATGATGTACACTTGATGATTGATGATTTGTTGATGAGACAGAGTGATCAGCAGCAGGCGCTTCTTGACTTAATGACATTGAAACTGAAGGGTTAACTTGATTGACAAGGATAGAAGCAACCTCTGTTGATGGAATTGACATATCATTAGCACTTGGCTCATAGTGTTCATCAAACATTGGATCAAATAATTTCTTCAAATCATCTTTTGAAGGAGGTACATAAGGAGTTGCTGGTGAGGGATTTGAAACAAGGGTAGAACTAATAGGACTACTTGATGAAGGTTGAAATGCGGGTCCAGAACTGGATTGTCCTGGAGCCATTTGCCCGGACAGCTCATCGAACGTAACGTGAATAGTTTCCATGATATCTCGAGTTCTTTTGTTGTAGATTCGGTAACCCTTCTTGTTTGGTGCATAACCAACAAAAACTCCAATATCTGCCTTTGCTCTTAATTTGCCTAAATCTTGACCGTCATTCGTTGGATAGCACAAAGAACCAAACACACGAAGGTAGGAGAGATCAGGTTTTCGTTTATGGACAAGTTCATATGGAGTTTTCCCATGAGAGGTATGAATAAGGGAACGATTTTGGGTGTAGCAAGCAGTGGCAATGGCTTCAGCCCATAGAAACATTGGAACCTTTGAATAAATTAGCATTGTTCTAGCGGCTTCCACAAGGGTTCGATTTCGTCTTTCAACTACACTGTTCTGTTGAGGAGTTCGTGGAACACTTCTTTGATGACTGATTCCAACACTTTCATAAAACTGAATTAAGTCTTTGTTAACAAACTCTGTGCCATTGTTTGTTCGAACAATTCTAACAGTATTGTTGAGTTGAACCTGAAGTTGTTTGATAAGTTTGATGATGAAATCTGGAGTTTCATCCTTTGTCCTCAAAAACTTTACCCAAGTAAATCGAGAGTAGTCATCAACAACTACTAGAATATATTTCTTCCCATTTATCGTTTGAACTCTCATTGGTCCGCACAGATCCATATGAAGGGTATGAAGAACTTCCATTACTGAGTTTGTGGGTTTTGGTTTGTGGGCATATTTCGTGCTTTTTCCCAATTGGCAAGCTGAACAAAGATGATATTTTTTATATTTTAATCTGGGCAAGCCTCTGACAAGATCCTTTCTGGAAAGGTTATTAATGGTGCCGAAGTTCAAGTGATTGAGACGACGATGCCATAACCATGATTTTTTTTTCGAAGCCTTTGACAGCAAGCAAATTGGAGAAGACTTCATCATGTCTTCGATAGATATAATGTATAGATTTGAACCACGAGTTCCTCTTAACAGTTCTACACCATCGAGTTCTCTAACGAAACAAGTATGTTTTCTAAATGCCACTTCTAGTAGGTATCCATTGATAACCTATATTACTAAATTTCCTTCCTGTGGGTTTCCACTGTTTTCTATCTTTCTTTCGCCTTTGCCTTTTAGTATTCTTAGCTTGATTTTCAACATTAACAGTTTTAACTGGGCATTTGACAGCATTAGACAAATCATTCACACCACATTCATGATTAGTAACAGAAATCAAGCAGTCATCATTACATGGTTTGCGAATAGTAGCAGAATTCGAATTAATTACAGTACACTTATAGCTAATACTAGAATCAACACGATTTGTTTTATTCAACTCAAACATAATATTCCTAGGGTGATCTTCTACTCTCTTCCAATGCACATTCTTAGCTTGCGAGGTCCTATCTTGCTTGGTATTGCCTGGAGGCTTTGACCCGCTTGCTTTTATGTCACTGATTACTCCTGTAGAGGGAATTATGGGAACATTAGTTGGTTGATCTACTTTTTGCATTCCTGAACTAGACGTGCAGGGATCTGAACTACTTGAAGACACATTAGAGTTCACTTTCTTAATACTGGGCATGGAATGGTTTGTATGCTTGGCACTAGGCATAGAACAAGGCATCACAGCTTTACCTTTCACACCTAAGGATTTAGGACATGTTGCTATTAAACATTCTAGTAGCTCCTGAGATCGTTTGGCCTGAATGCAAGCAAACCTAATTTCTCTATCAAGCGGCTTATTTATGAAATCCTCTTCCACAATCTCACGGAGACATTCTAGACTATCCTTATGGTGAGCAAAATAGTTATGAAACACAAGTTCATTATTCCTAAGATGAGGAGGAATGTATTTAATAGTCACAGTATATTTGCAATCTGAGGATGACTTTGATGCAACATTCTCATTAAAGACAAGTGGCAGTTTCCCTTTTTCCTGACTCCTCAGATTCTCAATTTCTTTTTGTAAAGACGTTATTTTTCGTTGTTCTTGTCACGAGTGACTTTCATTGAATCATATAACTCTTTAAAGTGTCGTTTAACTTTTTCATTTTCTTCTAGAAAACTCTCGTTTTCTTTTTGTAAAACATTAACCAAGTTTTGAAGATGAAAAGTTTGTGAATACTGAGAATCTAAAGGAGGAGGCATTTGGGAGCCAGTCACATTGTTCTTTTCACCCTTTAATTGTGAAATTTGGGCTTTCAACTTTCTGATCGTGTTACAATGAGCTTGAATCTGTTCGTCATGTTTATTTATCTGAAAAACTGCATCAAACTCTAGAACATCTGAGGATGTCTTGATATTTGAGGTTTTGACATTTTCTTTAAGATGTTGATATTTTAGTTGCAAATCAAAATGTTCAACTTCTAGTTTAGAAAGATGTTTTACCAAATTATCGTGATCATCCGGATCAATTTTCTCATTTAGTTTGAGTTTTTGTTTTCAAGCTCAATGACACGATCATGGGAAACTTTCAATGCAATAGATAATTCATGAAATCGAGAAGCATTAATAGAGTGCTTAGTAACAGTATAAAATACATCTTGAGCAACACAACTCGAAATCAAATTCTCATTTAAGATATGCAAATTCTTCCTTTCAACTTCATTATATTTGAGTTCCTGTTCATAATCATTGACCTCAACTATCATTGCATCAAATTCCTTTTCCATTTCTTTAATATCTGAATTTATTCCTTTTGAAGACTCTCAAATTGACCTTTTAATTGTTTAAAGAAAGGCATGACCTCAGTTAAATAACATTCTTTAGTTTGCTCAAAACCCCTTTCCCCCCCAGTTATCCCTGTAGGTGTGATTCTCTTCTTACATGTCTTCTCAAAATCAACGAATAGTTGATAAACAATATACAGGCTGATTAAGGTTTTCCTATTAGTGGCAATCGATCTAGGAACTAGATGCATTGGTGTATTTGGAGGATACACAGTAGCTGCAGGCATTTTCCTAAGGGGAGTGTTTTTTGCAACAAGATTTTTAGCTTTTTGCATATCCATATCCTTTTTCCAGAACACTTGTTCAGGGGTTAATAGAGTCTGAGGCTTAAACTTGTTTAAGGAGATCCAATTTTTCTTAGTGTAATCATGGGGTTTTATCGTTATGTTTTCCTTTTTACACACAGGATCGTTAAGCTTCTTATCCATTTTCTCCCTAGAGG
The DNA here is from genome assembly GCA_910596185.1 of Chrysanthemum makinoi. Lineage (NCBI taxonomy): Eukaryota > Viridiplantae > Streptophyta > Magnoliopsida > Asterales > Asteraceae > Chrysanthemum > Chrysanthemum makinoi. The sequence continues at coordinate 117,682,942 of OU343223.1, read as the reverse complement.
CATCATCTAATTTTCTATCCTCTTCAGTGCTTCCAACACATGATGGTGTTTACCTAGGCTTAAGAATCTCATTACCATCATATAGTACCTTATGAGAAGCTCTAGCCTTTTTAACTACCTCAGGATTAGGTTCCTCAATAAGGGGAATGCTATGCTTATCGCTTAAGACTCTATGCTTAGTGATCAAGTGAGCAGTCTGAATGGTATTCCCTTGTACGTACAACTTATTTTCAAGCTTGTTTTTCAACGTTTTTAGATTGGAAAAATCATTCAAAATTTTGGATTCCTTAGCATTAAATTCTTGTTTAAGCACTTTAACATTATCTTGAAGCTCTTGTTTTTGCTTAACAGTTTTAGAAAGCTTTTCTTGTAAGGAATTTAACTCTTGTTTTAACACTTCTTCTCTAAAATTACTTTTTCTAATAATTGTACGCATTTGGTCATCCATTTCGCCACGGTAGTTAACTCAAACATAGCACGTTGTTCATAAATAGCAACTTGTTCCTTATAGGCATTCAGTTCAGAGATAACAGAATCATCAGGGGCACATGCAGTGTATTCATAAAAAACATAGTCATCATTGACTGCAGAGGATGCATCACTTGGTACAATCTCACTTTCACTTTGCTTCACATATTGATCATATGAGACAATATTGCTATTACCCTCATTATCAATATCTGATTTAAAAGTTTTAGGAGATTGTACTTCATTATGCATCTTTTGCTCATCAACTTTATCGTATAGTTTTAATACCTCTAAAATGATTGAATCTTTGGATGGACCAGCCTGTTGTGGTGAAGAGACCTTTGGAGAGACCATAGGTGAGATGCTAGCCATGAAGATTGTTTGAGCAGTAGGTTCATCATCGACATCAGAGTCAAATGCATCACAGTCAGCTACTTGAAAGGCATTTTGATGATTATGACCTATTTCCTGAATTGGCTGTTCATCAACATCAGCATCATAGGTTTTGGCATTTCCTTCAGCAAGAAACAACAACTCCTCTTCATCCAAAGCTGCTCCATTATCCTGAGCTTGCACAAGCAACATCTTGTCTCTGAAGTATTCTGCATTCTGTGGACGTTTTGGAGATGTGCAGTTCCTTGCTATATGTCCATCACCACCACAGTTGTAGCACTTAATTGGCTTTGCTTGACCCTTATTTCCATCCCTTCCCTGAAACTGATTTGCAACATAACCTCCACCTACTCCACCTCTTTCCTGTTCATATTGCCTTCCTTGAACTGGTTGCACCATAACTTTTCCATCTCTGACAACAACATGATTGTGAAGATTGGATGCAGTTCTGATCTCATTGTTAGTGTGAAGACTGTTGGCATGTGGATTGAGGGTCAAGTTTTGTTTAACCATAAGAGCCAGTTGATTGATGAAGTGTCCCATGAATGCATCAGCATCAGCTTGTTTGAACATTGGATCGGGAATGAGTTTGTGATTACCATTACCCGTGGGTATGACTTGAGAAGCTTTGGTGGTAATTCCAACATTTGTGTAAAAAGCTGTTGAATCATTTGAGGAACTTGTTTCTCCTGGTTGGTTTTGAACTGTTCAATAATCCTTTTTTCAAACATAGCATGTCTTTCATTCTGAAGAAGGAAGGCATACAGTTGCTCATAGTTTGTATTCTTCAATCCTTTGGTTAGCTTCATAGCGGTGACAAATTTGTGCCATTCGGGATTCATGTTGTTTACAAACTTTGAGTTCAGCTGAATGTTTGGCATGGTCATTTTGATATTCCTCATATCATTCACAAGTTTGTGGAATCTCATGTAATATTCATAGACACTCTCATCTGGTTTCATCTTGAAGTGCTCAAATTCATCATATAGTTGTGATTCTCTGTCTTCCTTAGTTAATTCAGAACCTGAGAGAAGCATCTTGGCATTATCCCAAACTGCCTTGGCTTCAGTGTTGTGATTGATAAGCTTGTAGATATCTTTTGGAAGACCTTGAAGTATAATGTTTGAAGCCTGATATCAGCATCGAATCTCTTTTTCTCCTTATCACTGAGCTCATCATATGTCTTTGGTCTGTCCAATCCAAAGATCATGGTTCCATCTGCAGCAGTATCAATTATGTCTCTTGTAGTCTCAATCTGATACGGTCCTTCATCAATGGACTTGAGAATGTTGACTCCATTTTCCTTTCCAAGACAATACAACCTAATTCGTTGAGCCCATGAGTCATAGTCAGTTCTGTCAAGCATGGGTGGACGAGTGTCTGAACCAGCTGCTTGAACGTCCTCAGCTATAGTAGAGATGATTGTAGGCACGTTGGTAGACATGTTTACAGATTTCACGGGATTTTATAACTCTATGATTAAACCGGGAAATAGATTCTTTCACGGGATTTTACTAAATCAAGAGAAAAGCGTATTAGAAACAAGTATTAACCAAGTCGCTATAACCCTTGAACCAAGTCGGTAAGTAGCAACTCGCTAAACCTCAAGTCGCTGTGAATCAACTCGCTAAGCACAAGTCGCTGGACACAAATCGCTTAAAGTACCAAATCGCTAAACAGTCAAGTCGCTAAAGAGCAACTCGCTAAGTATCCAAATCGCTAAGAGACAACTCACTAAGAACTATAAGTACAAGTCGCTAGAAATAATGAAAGCAAGTCGCTACCCCTCCAAGTCGCTAGCCGTAGTGGAGAATCCACTAACTTGTACTGTTTGTCGGCTTGTCTCAATAGACAAGTCGCTACGATCAAGTCGCTACGACTAACACTAAAAATCGCTAGCAATTACTGAAGCAAGTCGCTACGAAGAAATTCACAACGAGACTCAAGTCGCTAACTTGAAGAACTTCAAAAACACACTTTTCAATCCAAAACAAGTCCAACCACAGTGATTCAAGCTTTCTAAATCAAAACCCAAGCACTTACAATGATTCTAAACACAAAAGTACACCCAAAATTCAAACTTTAACACAAGAAATGATCCAAATGATGCAAAAACCACTAAACTTTTCCAAACTCAAAAACCATATAAAACCACTAGAAATCCAAGGATAAGTAAGAGAGATGATCAAACTATGGATCTTGATACCATTTGTAACATATTGGATTTCACAAACACATCAATACATGATCAAGTGAGGCGTATAACTTGTGGTTTTAGAGAGAGAAAGAGATAGAGGTTTGGGAACTTAGTGAGAGAAAATGAAAGTATTATTATGAGCTCCAACCCTCTACCTTGGGAGGTAGAGCGTATTTATAGTCTTACACAAATCGCCACCTACGGGCTGTGGATCAGGCATACAGTGGGTAAAGACCCGTCCGTCCTCCACGGTGTTACACAACTAATTCAAGAACCCTTTCACTTCTAAGTGTTTAGAGTTTTCTGTATATTTTCCATGCAAATGTGTTATTCTTTTATAGGAAAAATCAAAGCCCAATAGAATTATGATGATTAATCGGCCATTAACTCCTCATAATATGCCTTCATTTATGGCAATAGTGGTTAGACGGCCAATTAGACGTGGTCATTAAGTTGTAGTTATAACTGCTCTTGAATAGGTCAAAGCCGTTACAAGTTAGTTTGAATTCAGTTTAACGTGTTTATTTGCTGATGAGCATGATCCTTGAAAGAGTTGTTCCTTGAGTGTGCTCCCTGAGAAGTTCACTCATTGAAAAGACGAACCCTCTAAAGAAACTACTCCCCGATGAGATCCTTTAACGTCTACTCAATGTAAAGTACAACTGAACTCATCATCCTGATGATACCACTCAGAGCTTTACTCATTGAAGAGTAAGCTCGCTGAACTACATTAGCTACTTGAATTCCTTTATACCACTATCAGAGTCAGAGTGGTTTAGTGACCTCATGGGTGTACACTCCGTACCTCCAAACCCATTACCATGTGTGACCTGAAACTCTCAATTGCACTAAATTTTAAACAAAACCAACCTGAATGAAACTAATGAAGACACTATATCAAACAAAACATGACTAACTTATTTAGCTGGTGGGCGGGTAACAAATAATCGACACCCGGCCACACATAAATGACTAACTTATTTAGCAAACCAAACAATATAATTATTGTGATAAGACCCAACTTAACTGATCATAAGCATATTGTTTGGTTAAGTTGGGTCTTATCACAATAATTGGAAAGCATATTGTAGATATGAAATTGTATACATCACAGTTTAAAACATCCTTTCAGGCAATGAATATAAACCGCATCATTATAAACCATTTGTTAGAAATATGATTTTTACAATTTGTTCATAAGAGCCCTTTCGATCCGTGCTCTTGAATCAATCGTTACAAGTCTATTTAACATGTTTATTCATAGTTGTCAATTATGAAATACCAAACATATATGCGCATTAACATTTGGAACAAATCCGGTTATGATTCATCAACAAGTTATTTAGACATGTTATAATTCAAACAAACTCATAAGCAAAATCATAAATCTATATTGCTAATAAACAAACACTCCATATCAATATCTACATCATTCCAAACAAGTGTAAACAAAACTACTCCATGATTATTTCAATCAAACATAAAGTCTCAACAATCATATCAATAATAAACATCATAAAAAGTAAAAATAAATTACCAAAGTGAGATTACAATAGGCAAGGGTGAAGGATTATAGCAACCTTCAAGCCTCCAATCAACTACAACTTCTAACCAATCGAAATAGTATTCCCGAACACTTTCTCTAGCACTTGAGCACTACTTCTGGAAATGGAGAGTATTTCAGCCTTTTGGGAGTGATAAGAAAGGTAGAAAATTCGTCCCTATGGTGAGGGGGAAGTTTTCTATGTGTTATTTGTATTGTGGGATGATGAAAACAAGCACAGATGAGTGCTATTTATACTACCTCCAAGGCCTAGGGTTATTAGTGCTCAACTTGGTCTCCAAAGAGCTTGGAAGGGACTAGAAACAAAGTGGTAAGGGTCTAGAATCAGTCCATACACATTTGGAGACTTACTAACCAAGTTTTAGAGGACCAGATCCGAGCAGCCGATCGGTTGCGGGCTCCAACCTTAACAAAAAAGGTCAAAATAGAAAGTTGTAGATCTATCTCTTAGCTTTTTGTGGCCGCTTGAATCACCTAAATCGGAGTTTGTATGCTCAAGTTATGGCCAAAATGGTGAAGGTGTGTCGGGAACAACGAGGCTTTCAATATTTCTTCGTTTGAGCTTCTTTTCTTCATTTCTTTCTCGTTTTACTTCTTGAAATTTATTCTTAAGTCTTTGAACCACCATCTTGATAACTTTATCTTTTCGAATATACTCTGCAAGACTTGCATTAGACGGGAATTCTTCGTATCTTCATATATCTTCACTTTATTCGCTACTTTCTTCACTTTTTCTTCCTTTTTCCTATACTTGGCTACAAATAGACTTGCACACAACTTTTACACGATTAAGTAGGAAAAGCTTATAAATATAACCTAATATCATACAAAAAAGCACATATAACGCTACTAAAAACATGCACAATTTGAGCGTTATCAATAAGTTATTTATTTCGTCATTTCATTAATTTCCTCGACTTTACATTTTAAATGTGTATTTTTACATCTTAAGCTTAACCGACTACATTTTATGTTCCCGGTCACTTTTATCGAACTTAATATACACCCGACACGTAGTAAATTAAAAAAATTGAAAAACGAAACCTCATGTTTTATGATATTTGCCCGCCTACCCTCAAGATATACACACTTGACAAATTTTTTTTATAAACTTTGAGTTTAAAAGGAAAAAGATTTAGGGTTTCCTTCATTTTTCATAACCTAGCCACACCCTCTTCCTCTCTCCCTCTTAGCCACCGTCGGCGACCACCACCGATCCACCATTGATTTTCCTCTTTTGATACAAGAAACAAGAAGATTGAAGACCTTAGAGTATCATTTGGGGTTTAGAACACAACATTTGGGTTGTGCATAGGATTTAACGAACTCCATTCATCTTTTCTTGTGGGTAATGATTCTAAAACTTGTTTCAAACATTTCTTATAACTTCTACACTTTTATATTGAATCAAAACTAACTTTTGTAAAAGTTTTTATAATAAAATCGGATTACATAAACCCTTAAATGGGTTGTGTGATTCGAATGGATATGTAGGACTTTAGAATAAAAGTAATAAGAGAATCTGTAAATGGATTATGTATAATGTCTTCTAATTGCTATATAATTTGAATATAATCCATAAGACTTAAGTGCATGTGACTATTTTGTTCGGATAGAAATGAAGCAATGGTTTTGTGCAACATGTAATTATGGTTTCTACACAGTTATTTTTTGGACTTTTGTTGGAGTCACTACTGTTTCTAATTTGTTTCTTTTATATTTGATTTGTCTATATAAGAGACTTTATATGCAAGTTTATATTCACAACTAATTTTTTAATGTGTGAAAAGAAATTAACAAAGGAGAATGTCAAGGCGCCCTAAACGTGATCAGCTTAGACCTGAGGCTAACTCTAGCAATTGGTCAGAGATGCTAGTTTTGTATTGTCGCCAAGCAGTAGGAGAATACATTCAGATGGCGCAAAAGATGAATGGACTCTGTGGAAGATTGGTTGGTGTCACCCGTAAAAGGCTCTGTTTCATCAGGTGCTAGAGACTGTTGGTAATACTTATGCGCAGAAAACGGTAGAGTGTCTTAGGGAGGTTCAAGCAAAAGATGAGCAAAATGTTATGAAAATGCAGATAATAAGAGCTGAATTGGAGCTAAATGCTCGCCAGCACAATTTGTTTATCCAGAAGCTTAAAGGCTTGATGGATTTCTAAGTGTTGGGTTAGAATGGGAAAAACCTGATGTTGTTTATCATGTGTGACTTATGTTGATGTTTCCTTTTGTAATCATCTATGTGTGTTTAATTTCAGTATGATTGTTGCTGTAATGTTTGTGCTAAAGTTATGTCGGTTGGTTGTAAGATATTCTATTCAATAAAACTGACTGTTTATGTTAAATAAATTTGTGTGAGTTACCTTTTTGCTTCTTTGGATCTGTTGGCTGATCTTGAAACAATGGCCTTTTGACTGTTTTGATCCTACTCTCTTCATCTGTCTTTTGTTGCACAGTCTCTTGGTTTGTTAGTGTGAGAGTTGTTGGCGGTGTTCCTAGTTTTTATAAACAAACAGTTAATATTTGCATGTGCATATATTTCCTTTAAATAAGAGAAACTGTTAAGTTAAATGGTGTTATGTGGGTTTGTTTCTACTGCTATGCTTGCTCCTTTATTTTGTTTTTTCTTGTTAAAAACCTGATCTAGAATGAAATCTGTTGTTCTGCCTATTGTGTTGAAATGGAATTGGAAAACATTTTTTTGGCCTTCAATTGCAAAAATTTAGGTTGGTATTTCCTGTAGGTCTGCTGCTTTATGCTTTGCAATTAATTCTGAACATGAATACCCTATGGCATCATCTGTTGCGGGGTAAGGAAAGTGATCAGAGCTAGTGGATAGATCTGTGATGAAACCTTTGAAATTATACATGTGTATTATTGAATAGGTGAAAGGATTATTATTAATTTTATTTTTTTAAACTTCATATAAAGCTGGGTTAGAATGTCATTTTCATGTAGCATGGTTGTAGCTGTTTTCCATGGTTCAAACAACTGTATGTTCCATTTTCTTCTTTCACTTTTGAACTACACTCGTTGAAGGCAATGTAATACCAGTCTCTTTGTATGCTCCTTATTGTTGCTTCAGTGGTGAATCTTACTCCCTGCAAATGTTTGTGCAAATGATTAGCTATGGATAAAAATTTGTGGTACAGTTTGCTGTTTACTTGTCTGTTTACTCTTAATGTATTCATTTATGTGTTATACAAAATTTACAGTGTAGGTCTCTGGAGTTTGTTTTAAAAGTGTCTTCAAAGGAAACATGTTCCGGATTTTTTCTTTTTCAACATCTTCGTCTGGGGTCTTGAAAATGCGTAGTGGTGGAGCAATTGCGTGCCTTGCTCTATACATGTTTCATGTCCAAAAGTCAGAATTAATTTGTTTCTATAAATTTTCATGTGGATATGCTGCGATTCTCGATTTTGGGTTTCAAGGTTCTTACTGTGCTCTTGATTGATCAACCTCTGGTATCTGCGGGTTTAAGTAATAGTATGTAGCAGATGTTGCTGTTAATTGGTAATCTTTCAAAACAGTATTGCACAATGTCATAAGAATTTTGCATTTGTACATAAAGTTTTTAAAGTATTAATGTAACACCTCTGTATTTTAATACACGACAAGAGCTGACAACAATTATAATTGGATGCTCCATTGTTTCAAGCATTGCTTCTCCAAATTTTCTGGCCATGTCATCCCATATCGTAAACTCCACGACATTACCACTGTCAACATGAGTAAGTCATTAGGGAGATGAGAAAGGGTGTAAACTATTTTTTTAACAGAAGTGTTTGGTATAAGCTTACGGACTTTAAATTTTCGATATCCAGTTTAGTGTATAAAGTCTCATCTTCGTTGGCACCTCCTTTTCTTTTTAGTTCACCAGGTGACCCTAGAAATCCTATGTAATCTGTAAGTAGAAAAGTATTAGAATTTTAACATTTTGCTGGATATCAAAAACTTAAGAACTAAAACATGACATTTGAGTATCGGGTACTACAGTTTCCCTGTTGCATCTTCTCTAGGGACTCTGGATTGAAGCTGGTTGTACGAAACAAAGCTAAAGTAATGGTGTGGAATGTCTGTTACTGTTACAAATTCAAAATTTGTGATTTTTCCAAACCGTAGGCTTGTTTTGTTGTCAATCGTTTGTTGGTAAGGGTTGGTAGGCTCACACATGAATTCAGATATCCTGTATGCCGATCCAAGGTTGATTTTTGGGCTGAAGTAGTCAATATCTTTCACGTTCATGTTTCCTTATATGGCATTCCCCTGTTCATGTTCATTTGATGTTATACAAACTTCAATATTTAATATGTTTTGTTTATGGTGAATGATCTGCTACATACCTCTCGATCTATCAAGATACAGCAGAATCCAGTTTCAGTTTTTTTTTTTTTTTTTTTTTTCGGTTTTTCTGGTAACTCACTGCAACCCATTTTCTGTAAACTCTAGCTTCAAGTATTTTGTCATAAGATGTGGGTTGTAGCTCAACAATTGTTGCCTCTTGCATTGCACTGGTAGTTTCAAGTGTTTTGTCATGACGTGTGGCTTGTAGGTCAATAACTGTAGTGGCCTCCATTTCACTGCCAACACATAAGAAACAAAAGTCAATTATAAAAGAAATCTGAAAAGCAATAATGATGCAGACCCAGAGCATTTAACTAACAAGATGATAGGAGAGGTTAAATAGCAACCTTGTATAGCAAACTGACCTGTATCTGATCATTTTTATCATACTTTTATCAAAGCAAAAGATAATAAAAGCAAAAACTATATACATATAAAGTACATACATATAAAGCAAACAATGAGATTTAAAGTTGGTTTAGTTGTATTATTTTAAGAAAGTCTGTGTAAACTATGTTTTTAGTAACATTTGGTGCCTGATCTTCTTGCTGTTTCCTAAGAACTTTGAGCCCGTAGAGAGAAGTTGCTCTAGACAGAGCCACATACAACTGGCTGTGGCCAAAGCTTGGTTCCGGTAGGTACACACCAATTTTGTTTAGGGATTATCCTTGGCTTTTGTTGATTGTCATCACGTAGCAAATTTTTATTGGGAATTGTGTTCTTTTGAATATGAAAGGAAGGTTGGGATCTTTATGTATCAAAGTGATTCAAAAAACCTTTTTGCCGACTCTTGTGCCAGTGATAATCTGTGCTTCAATAAGCTTTGACATCAAGTGTGTGACTATTATCCGTGTACCATTGCATAAACCGCCTGCCACAGTTACGTTTCTTACCAGCATAATGGGTGCTCCCACTTTGTGTTCAAGTTGATGTGGAGGAAAGCCAGAGATTTTAAACGTATTTAGATGTTCAGGTGGGTATAACATTTCTGTTACAGCCCAAACGTTTCCATATGGGGTTGCTAGATCATAACTTGCGTAAATTGTTGCTTCACCTTCAATCATTGAGAGAACTTTTGAGTTGATGATGTCTGCGGTTTTGTTCTTTGGACATACAATGGATTTTTGTTGAAGAGCTGTTGCTGAAGGTGTGTACAATGTGGGTTCGTCATAAATGAATTCTATAAGTTTCAACAAACCCTGCTCATCATCTTCAATGTAGTACATTGTTGGAATATCAATCCATGATGTATCTTCTTCGCCTTCTGCAACAACTTCTCCAACTTTACCATCGTTAACATCAAGAAGCCACGAAGCAAAAGACTTAGCAAGGTTCTTTTCTTCTTGAGTTAAATCTGACCTTAACAATCTCATGTTTTGTTTAAGTGTCAGAGGACAAAAATGCGGCCAAAGGTATGAACGGGCAATAGACGATACTATCAGTTCCATTTTTGGTGCCACCTTCTTTACAAGAAGTGTCTGCCTAAAATCCCCACCCAAAATAACTAATTTGCCCCCAGATAAGACATTTGATGTGTCCAGCAGGTCTTTCAAAGTTCTGTCTAATGCTTCAAAAAACCTTCGATCATTCATATGTGCTTCATCCTAGATAATAAGGTCTGTGTCCACCATCAGTTTTCCCAAGTGAGTGTTTTTTTAACTTTACACAGTGTCTCTTCTGTCAATTCAAGTGGCAATTTAAATTTGGAGTGGGATGTTCGTCCTACTGGAAGAAGTAAAGAAGCAATGCCTGAAGAAGCTACCACTAGCACTATCTTGCCTTCAGACCGTAGACTGCTAATGATGGTCTTCCAAAAAAAAAGTTTTACCTGTTCTGCAATGGCCATAGACAAATATTACTTTTTGCTTATTTGCTATAAAGCGTTGATGATAAGATCATATATTTCTCGCTGATTAGTATTTAACTTTGGCAAATTCTCATCCTTTTCTTGTTTTAACGTTTCTCGATTGTAATTCTTTTCTTCCATTAAAAGCCTATTTTCCAACTCATCAAGTTGTTCTCTTGGAGGTGGTTGTAAACCAAATCCTTGTAATGATTTGCCTAAACCGTTCAATATTACTTCAAGCTCAAATAGTATGTAACCTTTTAACTCAGGATCGTTGACATGGTAATTTTGAATTCCAACACTTTGTGAGACAATTCTCGGTATGTTGTGCCCCATTTCTGACCAGTATTTCTCCCATAGTTGGTCAGGGTTGACCATCTCACAATAACTTAGAATATGAGCGAAGACAGTCCGTAGTTCTGATGATGATGCTGAAAAACATGCCTCTTCAAGTGCTTTGTCCCATTCCTTTTCGTCACCCAGAAGTCCTAATGCTTTACATGCGGCTCGGTATGTGGGATACAACACTTGGTTTACTTTCCGCACTTCTGTAAACCCTCTGCATCCTTTTTTGGTATCAAAGAAACATTCTAAAGTAGAAGAGTTCACCAAACTTGGATGTATGTACGCCAACCGGCCAACAGATGATTGCATTATCTTTCTACGCTGCCAATGTTTTTTGTCTGGATACCAAATAAATTGTGATGGAAACTCCAAGTAGGTTAAATGTCGTCCGTCTTCATTGTCAGCGTTGTAAGCAAACCATTTTGTCAATGTTGTTACCTTACGGTCACGATGATTAACAACTCATTCTAAGTCGTCATTGTCCTGAAAGATCACATGCTGCATGTTTTCTAAGTGTACAGAAAGTATTTGAACTGCGGGTTCTATGTTGTGTATGTTAAATTTCAGAATCCTCCAGCATGTTTCATGAGGACATTTAAACCGACCATCAAGAAAATTTTGTATTTAATCTATCTGCGGCTGTGGATTAGCTGAAGAAGTGGATGCCTCACCAATGGATCTAGTGACTCTTGCAAATACTTGGTCTGTCCCTTTTGAAATATACTTAAATAAACATTTTATAAGCATGCTCCAACCGCAATATTCAACATTTATGTGAGCTTGGAATGCTAGGAAAAGAGCCCAGTTATATGGCACTACGTAGCTGTTTTCCAACTTCATTTGGCGTTTAGTTGTGTATATCTTTGTTTGCAGTCTTCGATAGTGTACATGACCATTATTGTCAAAAACGGTTTCACCATTATATTTTTTTTGGAAATTTTTTGGTGCAGACTGTGCCTGTCATACATGGTGCATTCAAATTAGCTGATCCATAGGGTCCATGAACCATCATCTCTGTAATAATTTTGTATCCTTGAGGGTCAACCACTGGGTCAGGTAGTTCTGCGGAGATATACTGATCAACATCTTGCGCATCTTGTATTTTGTTGTTTGAAGTAACCCAAAGCAGTGTATGACAATGCGGTAAGCCACGCTTTTGAAATTCAACCATATACAAAACTGTTTCAAGAAAATATAGGCAGCATAGTTAGGACAACAAAGGCATTCATTATTGGCGTGATTTTGCTTTGTTAAATTATAAATAATCATTACATTATTATACATGGTTTTGTTTATTGTAAGCTTCTATTACTTTAGATTATTTAAAATATGTTAAAAATAAACATAAATTATAAAAAAAACATGCTCCATACCTCCTGTGACAGATCTAAATGGGTGTCTATTTTTTAGAAATCTGATAAAAGCTTTAATCTTTTTGCTAAAAAACTCGACATATTGTGTCTGCTCTGTCTGAAGCGTTCAGCTGTGGATATTCTGCCATATATCTTTGGATTTTAGGCCAATTCACATTGCATGTGAATGTTATGAAGAATTGCAGATTACCAAGTTTTCGTCAAATTGCAAGTACATCCAAGTAATGGCTATACATATAGCGTGGACCACCCATGAAAGATGAAGGAAGTAAAGGTGATGATGAATAATATAAACATATAAAACAAATAAAATGTAGCGGAAAACATCACCAACAACGGATCCATATAGCCATATGATCAATCAATAATTAATATAACAATAATATACCTTTGTAGCGTGATTTGCGTTTCACCACCAATACTAACACCATGAATAGATGTGAGAAACCAAAAGATCAATAAGGTTGATCTTCTCATATGCATGAAACACATTACACGTCACGGACCACCACCCGATGCTAGTCTAAACCCCATAACACGTGATATAGCCTTGAACTACACTAGAATAAGGTTAGATGGGATATAAAACATAAAACCCTAATATGGGTGTGTTTTATTTCATGGCTTCTAGGGGAAGGAGAAACCTTTTGGTAAGTTGTTAATGTGATAAGTGCCCATCAAAGACCAAATCTCATTTGAACTTATCATGATCAAAGTTACACTTAGCACCTTGATCTTTCTCCCTTGTTCCTTTCTCACCTAGACTTGCCATGGGGGCCCTAAATGGGCTTGCCCAATTGTTGGTCCAATCCAATAAACTGAGTACTAGCTTAGTTATTAGTAGCCCGTTGTTGATCCCAAGTTACGAAGGTTAAATATAACGTAAATACGATAGATACGATATATTTAATGGTGTCTCTGTGTATATGTGTGTGACCCCATAGGCTCACATATATGTCTAGCTATATAATTATTCATTATGACATGAGCATACTCCAACAGCTCCCACTTGCGATGTCATAATGGTCAAGTAATTATACAAGCAAAGGTTAGCGTCTAGCAACACGCCAATGCCCCTAGAGATATGTGAGGTTAGTTTCTTGGACATCTGATAAATGGTTTATATGTCATCAATCCCTTTGTTACAAATACCATGTTGAACATTAGACATGGATCAAATGTCACTCTAATTTTTCAACTATTATGTTCTCGATCTTGATATTGAACAAGATTACCAAGTGAACTAAGATTCATCTTAATTTCATTTGGGTACGGCCATACAAACATCTGTTCAATTCATCAAGGGGCCCAGTAGTATTTAACTCCAAATCATGTTGAGGAACAAATCCTATTTTGACTGCACGTGTCATTCAAGTGCTTCAAATCACTCCTAAAAATGGCCTTTATAACTACCTTGTTCAGGACAGCGTTTAACCATATCAAGGAATAAAATTCCACACATGCAAGACCTGCCTGCATCTCAAGTCTAAGGATAAGAGACATAACCATTTGCGAGATTCACTATTGACGCCGATCCATGCGGTGAATACTCGTAGGTTGGGTCAGTCCAATGTTCATCACAATGAACATCATGTGAGTTTGGCAAATAATCACCAACACTCTCACATATGCCTTAAATCGATGATACTCCCGTATCGTCAACCAACAATGGACAATTTTAGAATAAATAAATTATTCATGGATTAAACATGCAAATATAGAACACAGTAGTATGAATGAAGACGATCATACTAGGTATTTCAATTCATTATATAATACGACTGCTTAATGTTCCATTATCCAATTACTAAAAACAGATATGCATAAGACTACTTATAGGTCGGAAACCGATGTTCCCACCATGATCAAATTATGTTGTATAAGACAACAAGTAGTCATCTGAGTAAACCTTGAGAATACTTGTTTCAATATCCATGAAAGGTATGATGATTGTGCTTTTGTATGTGTGCATTCAAGTACAATACGAGTATTGCAACAATGCATTCCATAGGGTGTTTGAAGCTAGCAAAACACCTACTTTAGACATTCATCCAAACAGTTTCTCAAACTGTAAAGTATTCTTATTCTTTTAATGTATAATGCATTAATGCTCTCAGTCGAGCACATATAGTCAACAACGTCATCATTCATGATGATATCCTACCATGACTAGGGTTGAGCATCACTTCAGTTAAATAAGCATCAATGTATGCAAACAAAACAGAGATCCTCAAATATCCGTAAATGTTGAACATATATTTGGTCCTTTGTAGGTCCATTAGTATGTTCATTTAACAATTATCTAATGACTTTCACTTAGATATTTGTTGTTATCAACTCATCTTGCATTCATGCAAATGATATAATTAGTCCAATGCACAATACGATATACATAATGAATCCTTTAGTTAAACTTAAGGTTTCTATTCATGCTTTCAATCTCATCAGGTGAGATTGATTATTGAGACTCCCCTTAATAATGTGTCATGTTGTGTCATATTCTATAACCGCTTATGTTTATTATAATAAACATATGTAACAAGGTTGTATGTTTTATTTTCTAAAACTCTCAAGAGAAACTTCATTCCAAACTAAGGAATAAAGTCTAGCTTAGATGGAATAATGTTTCTAATATGTTATCAACATATGAGATTTAAGAAAATAAATACAGTGCTCCCACTTGCTCTTAGTGTACTTAGGAGTGATCTTATTTTAATCAAAATCAAATTAATGAGTTTATAGTTAACTTAAGATCTCTGCTGCTAGATGCATGATCTAATCCACACTTGGATTCTTGTATCTTGTAGACATAATAAAGATTATATGGATTCATAAACCCTTTTGAATACACATCGTCCTCGCAAATGTATTCAATAAGAAAAGAGTTTTGAAATCCTTTTGTCATATTTCATTTACATGAAGACAAGTATGACAATTCATCATCTTTATACATTTAACATTTGCAAGTCGGAAGATTTAATCATAGTCAATTTATTGAGTATGAGTAACTTCTTTCACTACGCTTGAATTAGATGTGTGCACAAGTTTGTCCTTTTGAGTCTTCTCATTGAGAACCTCATTTTTAACCTCACAGTCTAACTGATTGGTAAGAGATCAATCAAGCTCCATGAGTGATTGTCTTTCAAGGACTGCATCTTAACATTCATAGTTTTGAGCCATTCATCATATTCAAAATCTGATAATGCAGCTCTGTAGTTAGCAGGTTCACAATGACCCTCTAACTTATATCCCTTAGCATTGATATAAAACTATATCATTCAGGTGCAAGAGGTATCCTTGCGGATCTATGAATGAGAGATATCATACTATGGTTTAACATATGCATGTTCAACCTTAGTATGACATCAGCAAGTGTACCTAGAAGGTTGTGCATATTAGTTCTTGAATAACTTCAAGATCTAAAGGTGCTCCCACTTGCTTTGTAAGTAGAGTCTAATCTCTAGATACACAGCATCTTGAGAAACAATAAATTGTTTTCAATTTGGACATCCAAAATACATTAGTAGTTCTTGACTCCAGTTTGTTAATTACTTACTCTAAGGTATTTAACAAATTAAGAACTTCAATCAAGACATAATGGGATTCATCCCATTCCATAACACAATGGCGTCTTAAATACCTTCCAGATTGGAACCATATTGAGTGTACCCATGGCACATTCAATTTTCTAACCTTGATAGCTTTGAAGGTAGGAGAGTTTAAGTCATCAAAGATCAAACAATATCAATAGAGTTTGATTTTCTATGATGGACATACCATAATGTTGTGGTATTCCATGAGGATTGATGTTGTGAGACTATCCCACAACTCATTAGATGAACTTATACTCTTTGGCTTATGTATCTGCCAACCAAGTCAAACCAGATGCCATCAATAGTGTTTTCAGACTATTGCATACTTAATTTTATAAGTTGTTGACCCATACGTCATTTATAATTTAATGAGTTCATGTACATGTATTTAACAAGAATACATAATAAGTTAACGTCTTACTTTACGTTATAAGTCTTTCAACAATTAACAGACTTGATGTTTAAGTCTTTACAAGAGACCTAAACATATTCAAGTAAAGCCATTTAGAGTGCCGAATCTTGGCCTCAATAGTAATTTCAAGTTAATTTCATACTTCAAGATTATGACTTTACAAGAATACATAATCATATTTACTGAACAATTCAGTGAATATGTTGAAGTAGCTTTTCATATTATCTTGACATTTGTTCTAATTAGGGCAACAAACATTTTATGTGTAGAAGTCCCAGTATAATATTAGTTTTCTTACCTTGCAGTCAAGAAAAACTATTAGTCATATTGTTATATGTTGTACCTTGCACACAATGAAGATTTCTCCCACTTGTGCACGACACAACATCATGCGTAATATGACAGTGTCACATATATGATTTTAGTCAAAATTAAAATATAGATATGTAGAACTTTATTGTTTTAATGATGAATCATCCATAACAATTTATTGATAACATTTCATGAAGCAACATCAGGAACGTGACAAGTTATCTAATAAAATTCATGCAATGGTTCTTATATAAACTATGATGCTTCACGTATGAAAAGTAATGTATTATTTCAAGACAATCAAGAAATAATATGGGAAACCTGCAAGGTAATAAAGCTTATGGCTCCCACTAGATTAGACAACATTACATGTGTTTCGTCACCAGTATTAAAGTCACATAGCTCCCACTGGACTAGACAACATTATAAGTGTTATGTCACCAGTGGAGAGTGAGTGTCAATCGGATACTTTCCTTCTTTCTTTGAATATCTACACATCATTGCTAATGTGAGTCACTTGGACTAGTAAACATGTACTTAGATATTCAATGAAGTGCATCAAGTTCTAACATATAGATGACGGGCTAGCCATCATTGATATTTTAACTTGAAAATGGGCATGAATTTCCTCCATAAGGTCTACTTTACCACAAGGGTGTGTAGGACCTTAGTAGGTTTATTGGGTTAAGGTAATTGCTAGGTAATCATGCTAGTAATTGTCTTTACCTCTTTGCGGTTTATTGATATTTCCGTCTTCTAATTATTAAAAATCATATTATTTTGGTAGCTATATAAAACGTGTTCTCTAGTTATCCAAATATGTTATCTTACTTCAAGGTTTCAAAAGGGTTATAAAACAAACTTGAAAGAATAAGATGTGCAACCATACTTAGCCGTTTTGACTTTTTCAAGACTTCACGATTTTTGGAGTAGGTGTGCTTTGAGTTTGATTAGAATTAGGACAATTCAAATATTCTTATTATGGCATTTCCTCATAAAGAAAACGGATAGGAACAAGTCTCTTTCTTACAAGGAAAGAAAGACTTAGTTCGTCTTTTAAGCTAGAAAAGAACAAAATTTTGTTTACGGTTTGTGTTGCATTAATTCATTAATTTGAATTTACAAAGTTCATTTTTAGTATTTTCGATAATTATCCTTTTATAAATTAACTACCCCATGTTTACAATTTAGAACAATTAATTTGCGAAAAGGCTAAGATCCACATTGTGCTTCTACTATCACATCAGTTGATCTGCTAGCAATAGTAGATTCAATTGGTAGGAGACGATCACCAATTGCATTACATGTGCAACTCTTAGATCCTAATGGGACTCATGGCATCTAGTGTCAAATAGCTAGTGTCATGTAAGCATGTTTAGTCCCATCCTTGCCTCGGGTCAAGGTCTCATCACTTAACTCGATTAAGTCATCCAATTTGAGAACGTGCGAGAATATATCTAGGTCCCACGCATAGACAATAATCACCTTGGGTTACAATTAAACCTAGGTCCTACGCATAGGCAAAAAGTAATTGCAAATGTTCTCAAGCGATTGGACGGCATGACTTAAATGTGTGTCGGGTAAAATTTTTGATGTGAATAAAAAAAGGTGTACGAAAAAAAGCATGCATTCATTCTTCGTAGCACAAGTTAAAAAATCTTCTTAACTTAAGTCTAATCATTGTTTTAATTTATGTGTGTCAAGTTGTCCATTTTCATGACTAATATATAACCTACGTGGATTTTAATTGAGTTTGGAAAATACATAAATCGAATAACAAACATAACAAGTTAATTGTTATTTTGAAAACAATGATTTAAAGTTAAATCCATATTAAACTTAGTTAAACTAAATCATAAGACTTAGTTTGAAAATGGTTTGTGTTTCATTTTAAGTTTTTAGAAAACAATTTGCAATTTACATACAATCATAGCATATATAAGAAGCAAATCAACCAACACACAACCACAATATGCAAAGCCTCAACCGATGAAAAAACCTATGATTGGTCTCGTGAGCCATCACAAGAACCAAGGGTCAACTAGGGACATAAACCACAACCACACGCAGGACTCCCACTTGCTCCAAGACCAAGCTAGGACAAGTAGAAGCCCATTATACACATGAAAAGTGAATCTGCCAGCCCAAAATTTCTGCATTCGGAGGCCCAATAGGCCAAGAAGGAGTCCTCCCCGAGCTTAGCACCAAACTACAAAGTTGTGGGCCCATCAGTTGTCAACCTGCAGCAAACATTTGGCTAAAAAATACCTTACCAATCACCGGGAAAGTCCGTTTTACTGCAGCTTGTTCGAGCAGCCATTTTGCGTCTTTATGTCTTCAAGTCTTCGCCAATCCATTCCAACCATCGGTTATGTTAGATATTGGTTTTCACAAACACACAAACACACAATAATATGGCTCGAATAAGATAGAGTTTTAGAGAGAGAAAGTGGAGGATGGGATCCTTTCTAGAGAGAGAAAGTAAACAAAAGAAAGAAATGTTAGATTGAAAGAAAGGTCCAACCCTCTACCTTGGGAGGTAGAGGGTATTTATAGTTACATACTAAACGTCCTCCTTCGGACTGTGGATCAGGCATACAGTGGGTAAAGACCCGTACATCCTCCACGGTGTTGCACTAAACTAAATAACTAACTAAAATAACTAGTAAATAACGTACTGTCTACGAGCTAACATATGCTAGACTAGAGTTGGGGTGACCTACTCTTCAACATGGATTTTCTAAATCCTAACAATACCCCCCTAAGGGAGGTAACCCTATGAAATACATTTTGTATCCTATCATTCTATCTTTATCTTCATGCTCAAGCTCGTAGACTTCAATTCTTCAATCCCGTAATCTTTGTACTTTAGTAGTGATACTTCAAAGTCTGACTGCTTTGTACTTAAAGTGGAAGTATTTAACTGATCCACGTCTTGATGATCTTCGAGCTTTCATTGAGATCATCAACCACAGCAAATCTCTGACTCATCCTTTGTTGAATCGCCAATATGTGAAGTTGTGAATTTTGGACCGACATGCTCACACTTTCTGGATCATGACATCTTTTCATCAGAGTAGCGGAAGCATCTTTGTATGTCTTTGATTGTCATGATTTTCTTCAATTATATTGGTGTAAGCTGTGAGCATGCGGTTGTGAATTGACTTCTCAATAACGATCAGCTGCAACCGTCCAATATTCCTGCAAACAACAGTTAGCACTAAAACACACGAAAGTGTCTTTGTTCATTTTCGTTGAATATAGTTGCAAGAACCACGGTTCCCTGTTGATCGGTATAAATCTGCTGTGATCGGGTAGAATTCGAAGAATCTCCTTGACATGGTTTCGCGGCTTGATCTAGCCGTTCTCAAACCGAAGCGTCCCAAAGTAGACAACACGGAGTGAGTGAACCAGTGAATTGAGATTCACCGATTGATGAAAAATTGATTTGAAAACAATCGCGTATTGCTTGAAGAAAGAGTTTTGCAATACGACGAAGGTTTTATGAGAAAGATCAATTTTCAATCAAAAAATTTTTTTGTATTTGAAAAAGAATACAGATTCGATGTGCTAGAAAAAAGAAGAGATTTGCACATCGAACGGTTTTTCCAAAAGTATTTTTTTTCAATCAGAGATACTTTTTGTGTTTAAAATATGAATACACATTCGATGTGCTAGAGAAAAGAAGAGATTTGCACATCGAACGGTTTTTCCAAAAGTATTCGTCAATTCATTTCCTAGACCAAGGTTGATTCCAGAATGAATCGCCCCATTGTTTTTATCCAGTTGTCACAAGCTTGATCTTTAGAAAAGATCTCACATGTTACCCACCAAGAGCTTGTTTGATGTTGGCTCTAGAAGGATTTCCATCTTCATTGTGAATATTTAACATATCACTCGGATGTTCTGGCAATACCACAAGGATAATGCGTAGGACTCTAAATATATATACTTACTTTCCACATTGTGAGAAACAGCAAGTCTTCATTAATTTTGTGTCCTAATGAGATATTGAGGATGATCTCTTGGCTCTAGACTCAATTAGTGCACTTTTGGTTTCCTATGCCGGAGACTAGGGAGAGGGTCTCCTTCTTCAATATCAACGATCTCTAAGAGAAAGTCGATAGATTATGTAGGTTCCCCGTGAGAATGAAACAAGTCCTTTTAAGAGGAACTTGAGTAGCTTGGGAAGTTTAGTGCAGTGCGTCACTGGGTCCATGACGTCTTGTCTTCAATACCGGCGTTACCTTAGTAACAACCAGTAGCATATGAATTGAACCCGGTTTCTACCCTAAGGTTGAATTATTGGAGGGCTATTTCTTTTCACCCTTTTCTCATTTCATTTCTTTTTCATTCTTCAACCCCTTCAGTGCTTACAGAGACTTCATTACTAGAACCTTGTTGAGTTTGTTCCAGTACTAGCTCTGTCTCAGTCGGCACTCTTCCCATATTCTCATTTTTCTCCTTTTTTCATCATACCTAAGGACTCTACACTATCTAGTGAATTGTCCCTGCGTAGATCCCTCCGGCTCTGGCGGGATCGTGGGAACGAATACGTAACCTAACCATCCTTATAACACCATGCATAAAGTAAATTGGTTGGTCTTTTGGTATTGTTCTTTCCTTCTTGAAACCAATTGAAAAATCATTTGGAAAATCAATCAAGGTACTGGTGACAAAATATCAAAGTATTTTGTACCTTAATTGTTTTTGATCATTTAGAAAAGCTCCCCCTCAACATGTGCATATGATTTTGAAATTGTTTAGCACATGGAGGCAAGAGTTCTTTGAAATGTATTCTTGATCACAATTTCCGTAGAAAAAGCCATTTGAATTTTTTTGGTAAATTCTCCCCCTCAACATGTGCGTAGGATATATGAAATCATTTTATCACATAGAGGAAATAGTTGAAGTACATCCACGATCACAAAAGCCATTAAGAAACCATTTACAAAATCAATCAAGGTACTTTATGTTGAAACATAGGAATCTTTGTACCTTGAAAGTTTATTTTCTTTTGAAATGCTCTCCCTCAATATGTGCTTCGAGATTCGAAAGCGTTTAGCACATATGGGAGAGCAACCTGCACTTTTTGAATCAAATCGATCATCACTTATCAGATTTCATACTTAAATCACGATCTCTCCCCCGATCAAAAATATCAAACCCTTTTGAGATTTTGGATCTCAAGAGATTTAATTAGGTTTAGAAAACGTGGGAGAAAATGTGGCCTTGTTTAAATACTCTTATGGTTTTTTGTTAAATGCTCCTCCTCAATCATGTGCATCATGAATATGAAGTCGTTTGGCACATGGAGGCAGGAGTGCCTTTAAAGGACTAAAACAGATTTGAGATTTAAATCACAATCTCTCCCCCGATCAAAAATTTCAAACCATTTGAGATTTGTGATCCCAATTGATTTAAATCGTTTAGAAAAATTTGGGGAAAGACGTGGCAAGATTTAATTAGGAAAAATGATTGAAATGGACCAATTTTAGACATTAAAGATTGTTAGTGTCAGGTATGATAGTTTTAAGAGATCTTTAAGTAAAATAAAATAATTTCACAATCAAACAAGTACAGGAAAATTTTTTATTTTGTAAGATCTTGATTCCAAAGAAAAATCATACCATGACACAACATTAAATCTTTAGATCACCACTTTATTACGTACAAATGGACTTTTATGAAGAAGTATCGTTTGAAAATTCTTAAG
This sequence comes from Chrysanthemum makinoi, assembly GCA_910596185.1. NCBI lineage: Eukaryota > Viridiplantae > Streptophyta > Magnoliopsida > Asterales > Asteraceae > Chrysanthemum > Chrysanthemum makinoi. Next base: position 117,660,379 of record OU343223.1, on the reverse strand, counting down.
TTTGAAATCACTCTCCCCCTTAATCAATCACCGTAATCGTTGATTAAGTGACTTTATTTTAAAATGGAGTCCGGTTGATTTCCAAAATTATAAGTCTGATTTATTTTCAAAGCAATATTTTTCCATTTTCAAAACAATTTTATCAAATTTGTTAAAAAATGGTATTATTCACTAGTTGTCCTGCACAAAGATACGTTAGGTGGTTGAGTTGCTTCTGTTGTTGCTGTAAGGCTCGAAGAAAACCATCTGACGATGCGGTGAGACCTCTCGAAGTTGCATCTATCATGCCAACTATCCATAGAGATCCAATTAAGCTCCGTTTCTTCTTTTGTCGACCCAAGAAATAGTTACCCTTTCCTTTCGGCATCCAATCATCTTCTTATGTGGGATCCGGATCGGGAACATTCTTATAAACCATGATATCTGCATACGTTAGTGGACACAAGAAGATATATGGTGGTCGACATCACCCAAACAACAATCGACTAATAAAAGTCAATTTAACATATCAATCAGATCATATAAAGGCATGTGAATATTGTGTTCATCAAACTATAATCATCTAATCTTAACAATCACATCCTAGACTCCTAGTCCTTCAACATAGGCAAACATATTTTTCTCTTAAGCACATAGGATGATAATATAAGCCCGTTAGATGATATATATTTGAAAACATTCTCCCCCTCAATCAATGACTCATTTTATGAAAATATTAAAACCGCTGAAGTCATTGATTGAGTTTCCAAAATTTATGAAAACTCTGATTCTGATTGATTTTTCAAGCAATTCATTTTCCACCATTTTGAAACAACAAATATTTTTCTGAAGAATCTTAGAAGGAAAAACATTTGTGTAGGAACAACAATCTTTTTGACGACATGCTTTCCTTGTTTTTGTTTTAGAATAAGTGCACAAAATTTATGAAAATTGGTTTAGCGCAGAACTTTTCCTTCTTTTGAAGAGCGGGTTGCTATCTGAAATAATAGCAAACCATGGTTTAAGCACGGGTTACAGTCTGACGTAACTGTAAGGCATATTTTGAGACATGTTTTGAAAAGAAATATTTACACCTCCTGCTCGAACTTCATCTATGGTCCCGTGTCATTGTTGAATGACATTTCTAAGACCGTAGATGTTATCGATACCAGAAGACATGTCTTTGAAAAACAATATTTTTGGTATTTTTCAAATTTTCGATTTTTTAATTTTTCTATTTTTTATATATATTTTTGTATTATGGTTTTTGAAAACTATTTACAAAGATAGAGAAATAGTTTAAGAGGATGATGATACGAGTACCGAGAAAAGGAAATCGTTCAGCACTTTGTAGAAGATAGAAGTCATCATCTCTTAAACTTTCACCACCAAAGCATTCGAGGCTCTTGAATCGTCGCAAGAACTTGAGTCTTCAAAAAGTGAATCTTTGGCAGCTTCCCCCTAAACCGACAATCCTCGTAAAATGACCATTTCCCTCAAGAAGAAGAAGTGAAGCAAACAGTCTAATTGTATGAAGCTCAAGAACCCGAAGAAGACGATAACAACGAAGTAACAAGTTAACACGGATCATTTTTGCGGTTATCAAACCCAAAATAAATGATTAAGCCTGATCACATGATCCTATTGTGCGTCCTCGATGTACACATAACTCTTCGAGTTTGAGCAGTTGTCTATTCGGGAGAACAATATATCAACATCTTCATTTCACCAAATGCATTCCAGTTATCTAACATATAACCAATCAGCCCATAATGTACACATGTACCCAACAAGAGTAGAGACGATGACATCTATGTAACATGTTGAGTCACTAATCATCTATGCGGATGTCAACTCCGGAATAACTGAATTAGCTCGATCAAGTGAACATGTTGTGCATCCCTGATGTACACATTTTTCTACCCTGATGGTTGCGATCTCATCGGAATCATCATTGCATTGTGTACATGAAGCAATAACCGGAAGCACTACCATAAATCATATAGAATATGTCGATAAGCAATATCATCTCACGCTCCACATATTCTTCTCATATTTCTTCCTACTGAAAGCTGAGTTAACACATACCAAAAGTATCCAGAGGCCACTTCCCCCCAAATGGTTGGAATAATGCATCCTTCCCCAAATAGTTGGAATAATATATCCTTCCCCAAATAGTTGGAATAATACATCCTTCCCCCAAATAGTTGGAATAACACACCAAAGGCTATGAGTTAAACACTGAGTTTCTCAGCGGTTATGACATTTGTCTTTTCCGGGATTACTTCAATAGAGAAGAAGTATTAAGTTCATCACATGTACTCGTTGTGTGTTTAGATGTATCTCTCCCTCCCCCTTGTTGGTTTTGATACCTCAGAATCAGCAACACATTATACATGCCAAATACTCTTGAAATAGAGAAGAATAAACAATTAGCTCAACTGAATCATGTGAGAATCAACCGCTCTGAAACTCTCTCTGACTATCTTTATCAACTAATATGTAGACAATTTGAAGTTATAACTAATGAAGAAAACTCGATATACCAAACTTGAAACTGAAGTCGAATTCCCTACATTTGTATCTTAAGCTTGCACTTAATGATGGAAGAACGGTGTCGAGAATCTATGCTTCAAGCAAATCTCTAGGTACTCACTACTCAAACAAAGTATGAGACATTAACACCTCTTGAGATTATCCATATCGTCGGTCTTTAACCATCCACCCCAACTGCTGGTAACTAGATAAACCAAGTCTTCAACTCAAATTCTTAAGCCCGAGCAAGTTATCAAATAAGAACACGCCTTTAAGAAAGTCAACTTCAATCTCAAATAAGTGATAAATGATTAACTCCAAAGTAATCAACTTGTGTCAAATGTCCAACACGTGAATAAATATACAACCGGATGTACATTTACCCACTGAATGAACCGGAACAAATGATTCCTCAACATCAATGCATTCTTCCTAAGGTATACATGTAGAGACTGATCTGGAAGATTCACCAATAATGTTTTCGAGCAGATGAGGTAGTCATTTTCCTTAATGTTCATGTGGTTGTTTTATAGCGTTCATATTGAGAGGAACAATAATCCGTGAAGATTTGGCAAAGTAATACCAAAGAGCGGAATATTATTCATGAACAATAATCCGTGAAGATTTGGCAAAGGAATACCAAAGAGCGGATCATTATTCAATAGTGCAACTGCAATATTACGATAGTCATTATCAACACCTCAAGGAATAACTGGAGATTGGGTTTCTCGAGTAGTCTGAGTTGTACTTCTTAGATGGAGAGCCAGTTGAGTCAGCAGGAACCGGAGCAGGAGCTTCAGGAACTGGATGAACAACATTCGTTGGAGGTTGGAAGTACTCATCAAACATATCTTAAAACAATGAATCCCAAATAAATAATAAATCTCATTTATCCTTAATAAGTGAAAAATTAGGCATTGGAGAGTCGTATGACCATAATTCAAGCATCCATCAACATGTAGTATATTCACTCTTCTCTCCCTCAAAAATTGCATCCGAAGTTGCCATTTTTGATTCGAACAAGTGAATAAGAGTATACACCAATGAACGTAGATCCACTTGAGGATTGAATGAGCATAAGAAAAACATGAACCTTGTTGATGAAGAATGTCGATGAGAATGGTCATATACATGAAGATTTCTCTTCTTCTGAAGATAAAGCGCACAGAAGCATACACATTTCTTTTCTTTGAGGAACGGGGCCTGAAGAGTTATCTGCAGACGCCATAATGATGAAGTCGAGGCCCGACGCTGAAGTGAACAAACGTCATTGCCGATTGAATATCAAGGTTGAGTTACTTAAACCCGTGAGTTATGAGATATCAATCCTTTTGTTATCCATACTTTAAGCCAGTCCATGTATTGAAGGATCAAAGTATCTGCAACTGAGTAAGGACTACCTGCACTAACATTACAAGCTTGATTGCATATATATATTGGTTAGTGACATTAGTATCCAAACCCTTTGGGGTTTCACGGTCAACCTTGATTTTGCCATCGGTAAACAGCTTTCCGGTAGGTGTCCACCTAAGTCCAACATCCTTAAACATTCTACCAGATGGTATCCACTTATGGCAAGGTCTAGGATTGTTGATATTCTTATGCACAGTGGAAGACTTATCGTTATTCCTAGACTCCAAAGATTTAGCAGTTGGGATCCATCTATGCGAAGTTTTAGGTTTGTTTTGCTTCATAACATGTTGAACCTTAGCCATGTTAGTAGCCTTAGTGGATTGCACCTTAGCATGTGAATTAGGAAAATGTTTCTTATTCGGAAAAGACTCAAAATTTCTAGTTTCATTTTCTACATGCTTAGCATTCTTCTTCATATAACTACTCTTAGATGCAAGCCAACCCCTAGTCTTTTGAGTGTTCCTAGGTAATGGTTTACAACTACTAGCAGTGCCTTGAAATCTCGTGGAATGCATCACCCTAGGTCTTGCACCTACAATTCTGTCTTTTCGAATCTGTGCCTTTTTCCTTGCTTCTTCTATATAATAGTTATTCCACAAGTCATTCATATCATATGAATTCTGGGTTTTAATGCTTGGTTTTATGTGACAACTCGTAATTTCAGGTCATTTTACAAAATTTGAAAATTTTACTATTCATCTCGGGAATTTACTATTCACCGGTTACTATTCAAAATTTTACTATTCACCATTTTCGAAGTCGAAGTAATATTCTGAGAACGTATTTCAAAATTTACTATTCACGAAACACTATTCATTCCCGGAGAAAATCACGATTCATGAGTCACCATTCATCATTTTTCGTAAACTAGGTTTACGAGTATCAAATTCGCGTAACCTTAATGGTTTAGCTGCGAATTCATGAACATTTCATCAAGGACATTTCATATAGACTAGATTTAGTCTACATATCATCAATAACATCATTTCATATCGGTTCATGCATGGTTTTGCATTTTACATTAAACGTTTATTTTCTTATTAAATAAACGCTATCGAGTAAACATTATTTTGAATATTTGATCCAACAATTCTAAAAATTATTCGGATATATTTTTATACTCATATTAAGATTATAAAAATAATATTATGAGTTTACCCGGTGTTTTAAATTTATTTTGTATATAAATTGTTATGTTTATATAATTACGACGGTTTTCGTAAATACGACACGATAATTATTATTTCACTCAATTTTTGATAGAAATGTATTTTTATAAATTTTATGACTTCAATACATTTTATTTTGTTCCGTTAAAATCTATTTTTAGTTAACGCTACAATTAATACCTATTTAAAACTACAAACTACACAATATACACAACAAATTATACCCTACACTTAACAAATAATACATTTATTAATCAAAGTTACATTCCCCCCCCCCAAACCATATGGCCGGCCACCTACACTCAACATGTTACCAACTTGGCTTTTGCTTCTAGTATTATATACATACACATTATTAGATAGATATTTACTAAAACACATACATATCACATACTCAAGGTGTAAACCAAATTTTGTTCTCTCTTCTTCTTCCTCTCTTGAACCGGCCATACCAAGAAAACATGAAGAACTCATAAGATTTTCAAGCTCCAAGTATTAATCAAGTCTTAGAATTAATCTAGTTAAGGTTTTGAAATAAAAACCTCATGATTATTAAGCATACTTTGCTCAAAAAATTCATAATCATTCAAGTAAGCATTTCATGACTTTCATAACTCTTTCATATTCATAGTAATGTTATTTCATCATTTTTTGCAAGAAAAACATGCATGTTACATATGAGTCTATGACACTTTATTTGTTTTTATTACTTATTATGTAATATAATTATCCTACAATGAATCCCTTGAAACATATCACTTTTGGTGATGTCTAGGAACCCATGACACCCTAAGAAGGTGTATGGTAGGATTTGAGTAGCTTCGGAGTTGTTTTGAATTGGTTAGAATAGGTTTTCTTGATAAAAACTCATTTCGACAACTATATATAAGGGTCTGTCCATATTTTGAAAATCTGGAAAATCCGACAGTTTGTAAAATATTTTGGGCTAGATATTTAGAAAATACACTTTAAAACGAAAACGTGGCCGCTTGAACGGATTAAAACGGAGCTATAACGAAGAAGTTATGAATTTTTCAAGTTGACGACGAAAACTAATTGTTTCAGAAAAATTCAGCATGCTGTCTCGACTTTTTACGAGTCAAAAATGAGTCTTAAGCGTTATAAATTGTGTCGACTTATCAAAAATATATTAGTATACTTTGATACGATTCCGAGGACATATAAAACGTAGAAAACGGACTTGTAACGATTAAATTATACACGTTATCACAAAGTTGCCGTAACTTTATTATATAAGAAAAACTAAATTTCTAATAGACAAGTATTACGGCAAAACAAGTGACTATATTGAAGGTCGTTTTTAACATTGATGTAGAACTTTTTATAAAGTGATGTCTTCTAATAAAAGTAAGTTCACCTAGCCTATTTTCCAAAATGTCCAACCGTTCGTCAAGCAGAGTTGTAACGAATAAAATACGGTCACTTAAACTTTGCCGAAAACCACCCTTAAACAACATTTTGGACAAAAGTACCATACTTAACCTATATTTTTCTCCGTGATCGAGACCTCTAGGACAAAAACTTAAATGCTAAAACTTTGAGATAATGATACAAGCTTCCCAAAACAGTTGAGTTTGTTTCCTAACGCTCGACGTGCACCATTTTACGACTAGCTTTTCAAGGCCGTTTAGTCACTTTCATGAAAATTCCAATGACATTATTTTACGACGAAAAGTTATAATTTCATAATAAATCACTAAATGATTATCGTAGGATATCATTTCAATGTAAATACATGTAAAGTAATTTATAAATTGTCAAGACGTTATAAGATTATTTTTCGACGATAAATTCTATTTTCAAAAACGTACAAGTGGTATAGATTACATGTGGATTTGCATGCACGACATTATTTCATGATTTACATTAGAACACACCATTCATAATAGGTCACGGTCAGAGGTTGCGCCTCATTTCAGTATTGCCATCATATCATCATTATTATTGCAACAGGTGAGTTTTCATAGCCCCGATTTATTCAAGTTTTTACTTATTTCAAACCTACGGGGGAGAATACATTGCACATCATTTTTATTACGATGCCAAGTATATCAAATTCATTACATTGCTTAAGTTACCTCATTGCCAGTTAAATGTCCCCATTTCATAATCATGAACCGTTAATTTCATAGAAGCGAGGGTGAGTGGATAGATCTATCGAGGGTGACACCTCCATCCGGTTGGTGGATTCCAACCGGACGGATGCATTTCACTTCATTATCATTATTTGAGTTGTTTGGCAAAACACTCTATTGGGGCGAACATCAGTCAAGCTTCGGTGTCATGTGCTTAAGCAATTGTATCATTTTCGTGGCGACATTGTCATACATAATTTATACTTGTGGTAGTCGTATTAAACATTTTCAACAACTCTATGAACTCACTCAACCTTTGTGTTGACACTTTTAGCAATGTATTTTCAGGTAACTAAGGCATTCACTTCATGGTATGCATGTGGACATATCATAGAGTCGCGGTGACGACGCGTCTCACATGGGATTTATACACTTTAAAAACATCGTTTGACTTGTACCAAGCTTATTTTCCGCATATAGTAACTTTCATTTGGGACCTATCTTTGTAACTCTGAATGTTTTTATTAAATCAAGCGATGTATTTTTTCCAAACGACACTTTAGGTCGTTCGATATAACTGTGATTGTGGTGCTATGACAGTCATCCCCGTGAATTCCATTCCGCTGCAAAACAGGTAATTTGGGGGTGTGACATTTTGACACTGTTTTCTAACTATTCCTAGAGGTGTTGGGAGTAGAAGTAGCTACTTGTTGAGGGTTAACGGAGCTAGAAGCATTATTCTTAGGTAACTCAGGTGAAGTGACTGGTTTTGACAAAATTTGTATCGCATCAACTTGGGAGGCAAGTCTTGTCTTTAAAGATTTTTTCCTTTCAGATATAAATGCAGTAGGCTGCCTAACAACAGACCGGTCTCTAGTGGGATGAGAAACTGGCTTACCCAAGGTTGATGGTTTTGTAAACTTAGTGTTCACACTTTTCCCTACGGTTTTTCTAAGCTCATTCTTTAAGGCAACAATAGCGAAACTCTTTTCCCGAAGTTGAGCTTTGAGATCATCAATTTTTGCTATCAAAGAGTTTGTTTGTTCCATTGACTTAGTTCTAGCTTCTTTGATAGAGTCACTTAGTTCTATGTGATGCTTTCTCAAAGTCTCATTTTTCTTTAGTAATTTAGCCACATAAATTGACAGTTCATTATTTCTTGTTATAATAGTATCAATGTCTTGTGCAGTCTTGACTGAATTACTTTTCACATGCATACCAGAAATATGTTTCTTCAAATTGTTGATAGTCGAGTTTTTGGCTTGAAGCTGAGCTTTTAAATCGTTCATTTCAAAAAATTCACGAAATTTAGGAAATTCCGGATTTTTACATGGTTTCTTAGTTTGAAAACTTTCCTCCTTTCTTTGTATTGCAATTTCAAGAGAAATGCAATGTTTTTCAAGTTTTGAGAATTTGTTTGAAAGTTCATCAAAAACCTTTTTATCAACCATATCATTTGTTTTGAATTTATTAGACTCAGCCTCAACCATGGAACATTTATCGAATCATGTTCAGATAAGATCAGTTTGTTTAGGTACATTAGCGATGCATCATGTTGATCGATTAAGGGTACCTCATCACATGACACTGCTTCATTTGTCGATCCGATATCCATTCACATCATGTATAACAAGAGTCACTGAACTACTGGCTGTTTCAAGCTTATCTGTCTCTGAGCCTCTATATTAAGTGTCAACTGATCCATCATCCGATGCCTTACTGGTCTCAACACTACAATTTATTGATTGTACTCGATATTCATTCACCTTTCGATCACAAAGATCCACTTCTTGTGTGACAGAGTTACTTGAGCAACCGGTTACATCATTCTTTGTTGTCTCTGATATTCTGCATTCAGCAATACCCGACCTTTCAACTGATACATTACCCGACTCATCACAACTATCTCTCAATTGCACCTGACACACATTCATGTTTTCATCTTTTTGTGAAACTTCCTCAATGTACTTTTCCACATTATCCATGAGTTGGATAAATGTCTCAATGAACGCGTTAATTTCCATTCTAGTGTGTCTTTTGAAGGACATTTCAGTCATGTGATGATCATAATCTGATGAGAATTCCCTTCTAATGAATGATTGAACATGTTTGTAGATCACTTGAAGTGCAGCACCGGAACTATCCTTTTGAACCTTCTCTTTGTCAAGTTGTAGCTCCAATTGCTCTAAGTTTAATAGAAAAGTTCCTGTTAATGTGGATAAGTCCTGACGGAAGAGGACAATACATGTTCGTTCCATTGTTATGGGTAGAAGTAACATGAGGTGAGAGTGAAGTTGTTGATAAGGTTCAATGCTGCTTTCCTTTTGCATGGCATTCTATAGCCTAAACAGGTGCAATTCTTTCTCATTGGACTTAGAGCATGAAGATCTCAAATCATCATTAGTTGAATCAATCATGGTTATCCTTTTAGAGTAACTAATACTTTCTTTGTTGTCCACAGCATCATATAATTTGAGCATATTTGAAAACACTGGGTCAGTAGTGTAAGACATGATGTTGTTGTGTACACGGGATTTTACAAGTCTGTGATTTAAACCGAGAAATAGAATCTTTCGGGGGATTTTACAAAAATCAAGACTAAACCGTAAAGCAATAACCAATAAAACGTGTTAAGATGACTGATGGATTGACACAATGATAGAAGATTGTGTGTTAGGACTTATGATTGTTTGTAGGATTAGCTGAGATGTTGTTTGGTTGAGATTTGGAGTGGTTGATGCACGTTTTTACGGTGAAATTTAGGTCTAAAAACTTAAAACCTCAATAACTTTCTTTCGGAGGGGATTTGGGCCTCGAAAAATTTGTTTCACGACTTTGTGGTGAAATGTCACAATATTCAGGCTGTTCTGGTCGTTTTGACAGGTATTTCGCTGAAAACGGAGTTACGGTTCAAAAGTTATGGCCGTTTGAAGTTTTGACGTAAAAAGTCAACTTTGGTCAAACCGCAAGTGGCCAAACCGCAAGTAATCAAACCGCAAAAGTCAAACCTCTTAAGTGACAAACCTCTTAAGTGACAAACCTCTTAAGTATCAAACCTCTTAAGTGACAAACCTCTTAAGTGACAAACCGCTTAAGTGACAAATCGCTTCAGTGACAAACCTCTTAAGTGACAAACCGCTTAAGTGACAAACCTCTTAAGTGACAAACCGCTTCAGATACATCGAATCTGGACAAACCGCTTCAGATACAACGAATCTGGACAAACCGCCTCAGATACAACGAATCTGGAAAAACCGCTTCAGATACAACGAATCTGGACAAACCGCATCATAGAACTTGACAAATCGCTTCCAAGAATAAGTGACAAACCTTTTCCAAAAATAAGTGACAAACCTCTTCCTTGAAACTCTTCAAAAACTAAAGTTTTCTAATCCAGAAACACTATAACCAAGATGAATTAAGCATTCCAAACCAAAACCTAAACACTTATAATGATTCTAAACACAAAAGTACTATCAAAATCCAAACTTTAACACAAGAAATGATCCAAATGATGCTAACCACTCTAAACTCATTCAAACTCAAAAACCTTATGAAAACCACTAGAAATCCAAGAACATGAAAGATGAGTGATCAAACCATGGCTCTGATACCAATTGTTAGATATTGGTTTTCACAAACACATAAACACACAATAATATGGCTCGAATAAGATAGAGTTTTAGAGAGAGAAAGTGGAGGATGGGATCCTTTCTAGAGAGAGAAAGTAAACAAAAGAAAGAACAGTTAGATTGAAAGAAAAGTCCAACCCTCTACCTTGGGAGGTAGAGGGTATTTATAGTTACATGCTAAACGTCCTCCTTCGGACTGTGGATCAGGCATACAGTAGGTAAAGACCCGTCCGTCCTCCACGGTGTTGCACTAAACTAAATAACTAACTAAAATAACTAGTAAATAACGTAATGTCTACGAGCTAACATATGCTAGACTAGAGTTGGGGTGACCGACTCTTCAACATGGATTTTCTAAATCCTAACAGGTTACAATATAGAATGTAAAATACAATTAATATACTATCTATCTATTGTAAAATGCCCAAACAATGGTAAAAACCAAATTAAAATTCATACATTAAAGGCCGAAACAATGGCAAACCCCAAAAACAAGAAATAAACGACAATCACAACCATTCATTGCACAAGTGGTCTAGGTTTTCATCGGCTTTGCATATAAACATAATAATACCATAAAATTATGAACATAACAAGGTGTTGGATAATCCCATGTGCAAACATGCATGTATTTGCCATGGGAACAAATTAAATAACAAGAAATAAAAGAATTAGCCAACGAATCGAAGAAATAATCAACGCGTGTGAAATGGCTTTAGGTTCTCAAACCTACTGATATTTTCTAAAAACCATTTTACCACAGAAAATATAGCCTTAGGGGCTGTTTTCAAATCGTTTTACAAATCGATTAAAACAACGCGTTTAAAGCCAATTTTAGCGTACCGAACACATTGATTAATTAATGTATGCGAAACCAATGGCCATAGGACCAAATATCACATATCTTTATATTACTAATAACATTCCTAATCCATGAAAAATAGAGCCCTCGGGGCTGTTTTGAAAGTGGTTTCAAAAATCACTTAAAAACACGCGTTTTGACCATTTCTTTGCATACCCGATAATCATATGGCACATATGATGTCTCTGATACCACTAAAGGTGATGATGAATAATATAAACATATAAAACAAATAAAATGCAGTGGAAAACATCACCAACAACGGACCCATATAGCCATATGATCAATCAATAATTAATATAACAATAATATACCTTTGTAGCGTGATTTGCGTTTCACCACCAATACTAACACCATGAATAGATGTGAGAAACCAAAAGATCAATAAGGTTGATCTTCTCATATGTATGAAACACACTACACGTCACGGACCACCACCCGATGCTAGTCTAAATCCCATAACACGCGATCTAGCCTTGAACTACACTAGAATAACGTTAGATGGGATCAAAAACATAAAACCCTAATATGGGTGTGTTTTATTTCGTAGCTTCTAGGGGGAGGAAGGGGAGAAACCTTTTGGTAAGTTGTTAATGTGATAAGTGCTCATCAAAGACCAAATCTCATTTGAACTTATCATGATCAAAGTTACACTTAGCACCTTGATCATTCTCCTTTGTTCCTTTCTCACCTAGACTTGCCATGGGGGCCCTAAATGGGCTTGCCCAATTGTTGGTCCAATCCAATAAACTAAGTACTAGCTTAGTTATTAGTAGCCCATTATTGATCCCAAGTTAAGAAGGTTAAATATAACGTAAATACGATAGATACGATATATTTACTGGTGTCTCTGTGTATATGTGTGTGACCCCATAGGCTCACATATATGTCTAGCTATATAATTATTCATTATGACATGAGCATACTCCAACAGGAAGAATGATTCTTGTACTGGCTTCAGAACCATCACGATCACCTCTTGAAACCACAGTGAATGCACCATTCACTACAATCTCCTAAATCCTCATATGAAGGAGTTGTATATGCATAAAGTATATTGTGCATATCAATGAGGCTGTTCAAATAAAACACTTGTTATGAAAAAGTAGGGTTATTTAGAACTATGAATATTGACAAAGAAAGTTAAATGTTTATCTTCATTCGATGGAAGGTTGGGCCCTTCACTAGAGGTTCCTTGACCGTGCTCTGAAGTGGCCTGCAAATAGTGTGACCGAAGACGCTCGTGTACATTATGTGTACTACCACGATCCTTTCTCTTCCTCATCGTCTGCTGTGTTACGCTGATGTTGCTGGCCTTGTACGCTCAGAAGCTTGATCAGAACTTGCAACAGGACGCTCGCGTACATTATATGCACTACCGAGAGCCTTTCTCTGTCCTCCTCTCTTGCTGTGTTGCGCTGATGTTGCTGGCCTTGTACGCTCAGAAGCTTGATCAGAACTTGCAACAGCAATTGGTGAATTGTGATCTTTGTTTTCTTCATAAAGACAGTTATAAAGTTGTCAGTAAATTTGTTCCTTTTTTAAAGTAATTTTCCATATTTATATAAAACCCATTGCATAAAGTTAATTACCATGTTATGAATTGTCCTGTGAAGTATGTTGAGCGACATGACGTCTCACATCACACGTAAAACCTTTAGTTTGTGTTACTTTTCTCAGTTCACTGCGTTGCGCTGGTGTTGCGGCATTTGTGTAATGAAAATCTTTGTTGCAATGTGCGTTGTTGGTGACTAAGTTAGGCCATGTACTACCTGCACAAACATAGGTCTATCTTTATTCGTTCTTAATCTTGTTTATAAAAAATTCCCCAAATCATTGTGAGAAAGGCCTCATATTTACCTTTAGGCTGGAAAAAACTGAGCGATGCTGCAGATGTGCAAGTATCATTTCCTAAAATGGGATGCAGACTATGTGTTCCAAGACGTTGCCTCCCATTTCGGGTAACAGGCTCAGCCTGTTGTTCATCATTTCATCTAAGGCTGTTTGACCATCTTTTATGCCAATTAATTCTTGATTGCAGAAAAGAATTCTCATGAGGCAAAGTTGGCTGAGAAGGCTGACCTACATTAAATAAATACTAAACATGAGATTTGAAATGCATGTATGTTACTAATAATTGTAAAACCAATTTAGAATGAAGTAAACTTTAGCAGGAAGAGCAGCTTCTATTACCTTCATTTGGTGGAACACTGGGCCCTTCACCAGAGGTTCCTTGACCATGCTCTGAAGTGGCCTGCGAACTGGGTGACTGGAGACGCTTGCGTACATTATGTGAACTACCTTGAGCAATTCTCTGTCCTCCTCGCCTGTTGTGATGCGCTGATGTTGGTGGCCTTGTACGCTCAAAAGCTTGATCAGAACTTGCAACAACGGTTGCTGAATTGTGATCCTTTTTTCTACATAAAGACATTTATAAAGTTATCAGTAAATTTGTTCATTTTTTAAAGTAATTTTTCATATTTATATAAAACCCATTGCATAAAGTTAATTACCATGCTTTGAACTGGCCTGTGAAGTATGTTGAGTGACACAGGGTCTCACATCACGCGTAAAACCTTCAGTTTCTGTTACTCTTCTCGGTTTACTGCGTTGCGCTGCTGTTGCGACATTTGTGTAATGAAAGTCTTTGTTGCCAGGTGCGTTGTTGATGACTAAGTTAGGCCATGTACTACCTGCACAAACATAAGTCTATCTTTATTCTTTCTTACTCTTGTTTATAATAAATTCCCAAAATCATTGTGAGAAAGGCCACATATTTACCTTTAGGCTGGCAAATACTCAGATCTGCAAGTATCATTTCCTAAAGTGGGCTGCACACTGTGTTCCAAGACGTTACCTCACATTCCGGGTAACATGCTTAGCCTGTTGTTCGTCATTTCGTCTAACACTGTTTGACCATCTTTTGTGCCAATTAATTCTTGATTGCAGAAAAGAATTCTCATGAGGCAAAGTTGGCTGAGAATGTTGACCTACGTAAAATAAATACTAAACAAGAGATGTGAGATTCATGTATGTTAGTAATAATTATATAACCAATTTAGATTGAAGTAACCTTCAGCAGGAAGAGCAGCTTCTATTAAAATATTTGCATCACTAAGATTGTAAACAAACGGCATTGCTTAGGTATTGGTGCAAAAATTCTGAATCCCGACATCTTGCAGATCATAGATAAAAGGGACACATCCACTTTGAGGATTGTTTAATGTTTGTTTATCAGGAGATTGAGTACTAATATTGTGAGAATTATTGTTTGATTTGGGCCGCATAGTTCAAAACACAAGATACATACAGTCGTTTGTGACCAAAAACATAAACATAAAAAGCCACAACTAATACTTACTATTTTAGCATTAACAATTAGAAACACCAGGAACATTATCAAATAATAGTTTGCAACAGTTAAGAACCAAGAAAAATGATAGGACTTGATATGAAGTAAGCTAAAAGTTTTAAAGTAATTAAATGACTTTTACACTATCTTTAAACATCCAACTGTATGTGTCTTTTACACTATTTTTAAACATCCAACTGCAAACAACATTCATAATTTCAAGTAAATATAAACCGTTATCCTACCAACTTTGCATATTGTTTAGCTACCCTCCCAACTTTTAAACATCCATTCAACTAAATATAAACGCCTTGTACACTATCTTTAAACATTCAACTGTAGTTGCATTTTACACTATTTTTAAACAACCACCTTTAAACAACACTGATAATTTCAAGTAAATATAAGGTACGATATTCACATAAAAGTAACATGAAGGCGTAAAAGTATTTAAAACCCTAAAGTGACAAATGGTAAACCTGCGAACTCTAAAACTATAAGTAGAAAACATGTAATTGAAACATCAGCAAACCTAAAGACCTAGCGACATCGATTATCTCATGAAACACAGCAAATCCAGATGATATAAAAAAACTAACATAACTCAATGATCTAGAAAACACTTTAAACCATAACAAATAACCAACATGTGGCTGGGAAAAAAAGGGATTCGTACCTGATAACAAATGGCGAGAATACAACCACACACGACAATAAAAAAATTTATCCCTCTCACAAAGATATTGTACCCCATTTAAATAATCAATTCCTGTAGATGACATTGTGCTTTCACTCACAAAGATCACTATAGATCTTTCGGTGTCGGATCAGGCTGGGTTCACCGATCGTTTTTTGTTCAGGGAGGTGAATGAGAGGGAAGTCAGAGACGCTCCGGGTCCGGTCCGTATTATTTTTTCCGGATCTGGGCTTACTAGCAGCAAATAGGCCAAAATTTTTTATATGAACAGTGCTCGGGCAAATGTAATGTTTTATGTAATATAGTAGTTAGAGTTAATTACTTACATGGTCGTTGTGGTTTGTCCGGTATCACGAATTTTAGTCCCTAAATAAAAATGGAGTATCATAGACTAGTGCATATCACCTTAACTTCAAGCAATACGTATCGGTTAATAGGAATACATAAGTATGAGTTTTGCATGTCACATTAGATGCTTTTTAAAGAGTTTATTCCAGAAGTATGCTTATTTTTTAAAAGAATGACACATGTATGCTTGTTTAAAGATACCCAAAGGTATGTTTCAAGCACTTTGATTTTTTTGTACATTATTAATGGTTCTTGTACTTATATACAATTTTTATTATTTTATAGATTTTGGGCAGTTTATTCTAGTGGTTTTAGAGAGGTTGAGGTTAGGAAGGGAGATGAGGCATTTTGTGTAAATTTGCATACAAAGAAATGTGTTTGTAGAATGTGGGAATTGAGTGGGATACCATGTGTGCATGTTATGGCAGCTTATCTCAAGATATGAAAATGGAACCAGATATAGGTGTTAGTGAATGGTACTCTAAAAATAAATGGGTTGAGGCTTACCAATATTCTATCAGACCTGTGCTTGGCTCTAAGTATTGGAAGCCTTGTAACTTTCCCAAACCATTACCACCAGTTGAGAGAAAAATGCCTGGTAGGCAAAAAAAAAGGGATAAGACACCCCACTGAGAATGATCATGAAATAAGCAAAGTAGGGAGGGTAATGCATGCATCTGTCAAGTGTTGGCAGTTGGGTCAATTACAAGAAAACCCTGCACTAATCCAAAGAAGGCCAAAACCTGATAACTTCTATGGAGAGTCTTCTAACACGTGAAATGAGAACAAAAAAAATCAAACCAAGACAACACAAATGTTGAACCTGAAAACATTACTGAACAGATGCCTTCTTACACTTTTGACCCTGTTTTACCAAAGCAACACCCAACACCAAAACATGGTAACAAAGGAAAGAGGGGGAGTACTTCAGGTAACAAGAAAGAATCTGAGAAATCAAGGTTTGCAGGTTCAACAAGCAATAAAGACTGTTATATCTCTCCAGAGGTAACTTAAATTTAATTTGTTAAGTATATTTGTTTATTCAATAGAAAAGTTAATTTGTTAACCCATGTTGTATTTAATTGAAATAGGAACATGCATACAATATGGATCTACAAGCTTTAATGGAGCAAGAGAATGAGGAGAAAGAACATGGAAAATTAAGGCAATTATTCGAGGTTATATACTTACGTAGCGGTGATCCACCAATCAAGACAGTTGCAGATCAAGTTCCAATTATTACTACCCAAAACAGTCAAGTTTCAGTTGTAAACAATCCAAATAACAAGGGAAAAGAGCTGCAATTTCATACACGATGCACCGAAGATGGACGAAGTACAAAAGGTAAAAAGGGGTAGAAAACCGCTGTTCTTTGAAACACCATCCTATGGAAGAAGAATCTACCACAAGAACGAGAGGTAGATCGAGAGAATTGCCAACCATTTAAAAGTTTAAATTTGATGAGTTTGGGACTGGTTCAACACCAGACAAGGCATTCTCTGTTGATGATGATGATGAATGATTCTGCTGTAATTTAAGTAGTATTTGAAACCTTTGCTTTTGTAATAGGATGTGATAAGGTTTATGTGGATAGGTGTGCCTTAGCTAAATAGGTACATATTTTGTAAACAATGCATTTGGACATATCCAATACTTTATCCCTATTAATGCAGAATCTTTTGGTAAATTCAATGCTTTTTCTGTATTTCCTTTATTCAATGCTTGGTCTGTATTTCCTTTATGCAATGCTTGGTCCTTTATGCAATGCTTGGTCTGTAAATTCAATGCTTTGTCTGTCCTTTATGCAATGCAATGTGGAGACCACTTTAACACTTTTTGACCCATGTTAGTGGAGACCACTTTCACCCATTTTTAACACATTTTTAACACATTATGCCCCAACTGCAAATAGAAACTGCACTTTCATTCATTGCAACAAGATACATTACATTACACCACTAGAACAGACTTTTTCAACACACAAAATACTGCACTTACAACCTAAGAACCACTAGAACAGACTTTTTCATTACAACGTAAGAAATACTAGTCTAAAACATCACATGAAACACAAACAAGATAACCAAGTCTTCTTCTTGCTTTTGATAAGTTCCAACTTCATGTTTTGAATCTGCAACTCCATGTCATTCTGATACACTTCAAATTCATGTTCCAAACTCTCAAGTTGATCCTGAACACTTATTTGATCAGCATAACTTGCCCTTTCAGCAGGATGCAAAGTTTGGTAAAGCTCAAACAATGAAGCTTTGTACCATGGATTGTTTAACTACGATCAATCCAATAAAAGGCATTGCAATTCCTTTGACGGGATCCGAAAAAATTAAAAATAAATCATATTTGGAACCCTAATTAACCAAATTTGGGGAAAAGTTAATTATTTCATAAAACACCAAAACTTACGTTTGAAAACCGACAATTAAGAAATCTTCTACCCGGATTATTGGGAGTCAAGCGCTTCTTCTGGCAAGTGGCTTGTTGCAGTTACAATGAGTGGGTAGCACATGACGTCTGTGAAGAGATGTTGACATTGTGATTCAATTTGATATTGATTTGGATTATTGTGATGCTATTGAGTGGTTTTATAATTAGGGTTTTGTTTTGGGGAAAAGGGGATCAGACTTTTGGGTTTAATAGAGGATATAAGGGACACGCTGGCAACCATGTGGGATATAAGGGACAAGCTGGAAATCCACGTCACAAAATAACCAATTAAAATGAAAATGGTTATGTATAATGACAATATTTGAAGTACATAGAGCATAATGAGTTTTTGGGGAAAGTACATTAAGCATTTATAGCTTTTACCCTTAAATCAATTAAGAACAATGGAGGCAGGTGCATTGATATAAATGGAGAGGAGAGAAAACTAATTTTTTATTTTTTTTATAAATTAAGCATACTCTTGGAATACCATATTCAAACAAGCATACATGTGTCCTTGTTTTAAAAAACAAGCATACCTATGGAATAAACTCCTTTTTAAGCCAGTGGAAACACTTTAAGACTTACAAGGTTTCGGCTTATGTTTCATTTTCCAACTTTTTTGAAACTTATGAGCTTATAGAAGTTTATTAATGAAACATAAGCTCGTAAGCCAAAAAAGCTTTAAAAAAATGCTCCAAACACACATGGGCTTATTATTAATGAGTCATAAACTCCTTATGAAAAATAAGTTTGAGCGAAAATATAAGCTTAGAGAAACACCCCTATAAATGCTTTGAGTCTGTGACAGCAGTAAACTCTTAAATTTGGCTTATGTTATGTAATCAATTAAAATAAGGCATGAAAAATGCCAAATGGTTTGGTTCTAATACATAACCTGTTTTAAAGTAAGACTAGTGTAGTAAGGCAACTGAGAGACCAACATACCCTACTGCCACATAAGCTTTCTCTCTTCAAGACTTTGCTAACTTGGTGTAACAAGGAGACCGAGAACACCACAAAAAACATACCCCAAAAAATTAATTAAAAACACACCCACACACAAACAATCGTACCTTCTTCCCTTAATCTCGGTCGCATTTGCGACCTATTCACCCATTTCTCCCTCCTGCGACTAGCCCTTGTCGACTGAGTGTAATAAGTGGGACGAGTTCTGGCCTTGCCACATGGGCTGGGGACTTGGTCGCCCAAGCCTTACTACACATAGTCTAAGGCTTACCCAAACTTAAACTCTTGCTAAACTTAAACTCTTTCTAAGCACATATTAGACTTTAGGTTTGATAAGGGGCCAATTTTTTAGCATTGTTGGAGCTTCTCAGCATACCATATCAGAATCTATTAGTTGCGTTTTCCATGCCATTGTGATGATCAATATGTGTGTTATAAGTAACCTTTTTTGTTTTTGATTTACCAGATGATGGATGAAGTAACGGGTTCCTCTTGCCTAAAAAATGTTCCTAATGAGTCAATAGTTTTTATGTGCAGTTTTTTTTTTTTTTTTTTTTTTGAATTTTATGACTAATACTTTTTACTCATCTACTTACTGACACTCATATTCATGTTGCTTGCTAGTATGTTAGAAGGGAGAGGAGAAAAATATATATGAAGCTGAAGTTACCAAAGTCAGATTTACGGCAAACTATTATGGTTTTAGCTTTTTTATAACATTAAAGGCATTGGAAGAAAATGTTGCGGGTGTATATGAAGCAACTGTACTATGCCATTGTGATGATGGCCGAAGAACACTCTTTCGACCCGTAGAGCTGTTTGTATGTAAAATCTAGTCACTACTTCATCTGTTGACTAAGCGATGACTTATTTACGCATATATAAAAAAAGTACTCTCTTCCCAAAGTATATAAAAAAAGCGATGACGTATTTATGCATATATATTAACTACTTCATCTGTTAACTCTCCGATTTGGGTTGCTGTTGATTATATCTGCTGCACCTGAATGTGGAAATTTCGATTAATTTACTTCCGTAATGGGCTGAGCTCCATCTTTACAGGCTCAAATCGGCCGAAAGTATTAGCCAATAAACTTATTCATAGATCCATGGGGAAAGGCTGCTTGACCAGTTAGCAACACCCTCGGGGAACCACAAACCAATCTCCTTCCTTGCACTCTCAACAGCACTTCTGTGAATCACATTCCTGCCAATGTCAATGGCAAAGTCACCACGGATGGTGCCAGGAGCAGACTCAGTGGGGTTTGTGGCACCAATGATCTTGTGTCCAGTTGCAACAACACCCTTGCCCTCCCAAACCATAGCGACAACAGGTCCAGAGACGATGTACTCAACTAGCCCACTGAAAAAAGGCTTTGAGGACAAATCAGCATAATGTTTCTCAGCAAAAGCTTGGTCAACATTCAAAAGCTTCAATCCTTTCAAAGAGAAACCCTTCTTCTCAAATCTGCCAATGATTTCACCAACAAGGCCTCTTTGAACGCCATCAGGCATGATCATGATAATGGTTTGTTCCATCTTTGATTCTTTTTGCAAATTAACACAAAGTTGCTTATATGGCTTGTAAGCTCCGACCCATGTCATAGGGGTTAAATCGGGTGAATAAGGCGTATCATCAACCGGAGAATCTCCGGCCCATGTCATAGGGGTTAAAACGGGTGAATAAGGCGTATCATCAACGGGAGAAGCTCCGACCCATGTCATAGGGGTTAAATCGCGTGGATAAGGCGTATCATCAACCGGAGAATCTCCGGCCCATGTCATAGGGGTTAAATCGCGTGGATAAGGCTTATCATCAACCGGAGAATCTCCGGCCCATGTCATAGGGGTTAAATCGCATGGATAAGGCGTATCATCAACGGGAGAATCTCCGGCCCATGTCATAGGGGTTAAATCGCGTGGATAAGGCGTATCATCAACGGGAGAATCTCCGGCCCATGTCATAGGGGTTAAATCGCGTGGATAAGGCTTATCATCAAACGGAGAATCTCCGGCCCATGTCATAGGGGTTAAATCGCGTGGATAAGGCTTATCATCAAACGGAGAATCTCCGGCCCATGTCATAGGGGTTAAATCAGGTGAATAAGGCGTATCCCTGCCATTAGAGGGATATCCGATCTTGGCACTTTCTTTTAGCACTTTCTCTTGACGCTTACTATTGGCCACCTTTACCCATATCACTTTACCCTTGATTTAGGTTAAGATTGTGTTTGTGTCGGATATATGCTTAAATGTTTGATAGAATTTGTCTTCGTGTTCATTGGTCTGAATCTTTTACGTTATTTATAGAGTATATTTGAGATACAATATTAAAACCCTAATGGACGGTAACCCACACACGGGCTTGGGCCAACTATCTATCGGCTAATAAAAAGTTGCCCAAAGTAAAAACTATTAATGCACACGTCTTGTTTTGAATATCTGAATTACAGCCGAAACATTATTGGTTTTTAATCATATCTAACTTATTAATCATCTATATAGGTCTTCTATATTTTTTCCTAAAAATGATAAGTAGTTTTATCATAATTGTTGAGTGTATGAAGCTCAAAGGATAGCCTTAATAGCCGCCTTAGATCCTTTATGAGCACTTAGATGTGTTTTGTCATGTGTGCAGGTTTAATGCTTGAATGGAAGAGTAAGCTGAGCTTAGAGAAGGTTGTGTATGGAGCTGTAAAAGGTTAAGAGTTTCTCACAATTATTGACTGGCTTGTGGTTATATACAATATTCAATATAACCTTTCTTGGCGTTGCATCTTAATTTACGCAGCTGATCCGTTATGACTTCTTATTGCACTTTATCCCACCATCCCCTTCACTTTTGTTAGTTAATAGAGACGTGAATTACGTATTATTCTTTCTAACATAAAATTATAATCAATTTATATCTGACCATTAAAGATTTTCCGACACATTTTTGCTTTAATTATGCATATGAATAATTTCTCAAAACGCGAGATACAATATCTTAAAAGCCCTAAATTATTTGACTCTTTTGCAGGTTAGTATTTTTGGTTTTTACAAATAAAGAAAAATATTACAGTGGTACATGATTATTTATCTTTACTTGCTCTTCTGCCTGGTACGACCAGCTTAGTTCTCCCACAATAATAGTTAATTTCACATATTGAGGATCCTTATGAAACTGGTAATATCTGGTATAAAGTCTCGTTGTTTTTGGCCACTTTAAAATTTATTTTGTGTTTTTTGCACTACAGGTTTTTTTCGCGTTTACAAACAACTTGCCCATTTGGATAAACCAATAGCCTGGAAGATCAAACGCAGTAATCCAGGTTAATCAAATATTTATTGTCAAATTTTCCCTCGTGTTTATTTATTATCTTTGTAGGCATCACCAACAGGTGTGCAGGTGGTTCTAAGTTTCAGCTTCATGTAGTAATAATATTTTATAAAAGTATCTATTAAAGATTGACTTTTTTTCGTACTAAAGCAATTCAAGAGGTTTTAAATATTTGAGTATAATTTGGTTGACTTAAATTTGATCAATTTCAACTAGTTTTTGTTTATTATATCTTGAAAAGTTACCTGTGTGATCTGTCATCAATGAAAAGTAACCCAAATTGACCCGTAGACACTCAAATAGGTTGATATTGCTGCTAAATTTGGGTATGCATGAGTATACTCTCAAGTTTTGGTTTTTAGTATTAATTGTTATCGTTTATAGAATATGTAATGGTCCGAGACGTTATCTTGTATTGGCATCAAACACCGTGAGATATCTCATCTTTGTATTATCATGTTTAGATGATTGGTTCGTTCCCAACAAGATCACTGGCTTGCAACCAAGAAGCGATGAACACTCTTGTGGAGGCTATGACTACTATAATCCGATGACAGGTTAATGAGTTACTCAAAGCATTATTTTCATCCATTTACTTCATTGCTTCTAGAATACCTTGACAAATGCTAAGGATTATGATGATTTTTTATTTGTTTTTTTTAACTGCGAATATTATTAAAAGAGAGAGATGCTAGCAAGGAACTGCGAATATTTTTTATTTGTATTTATCTTTCTAGAATCTGGATTGGGGTTTAACCAATCATAAATTTCCTGAGATTCTCAGTGTTCCATGTTATTGACACGTCTTGATCAGCAAGTTTGGTACGTTTTAAACAGCAACAGTCATCATTTCCTGATTGAAGTGCGGTCTGCATCTTTTACAATTTAATCCTGATAGCCCTGCCCTTTTTGCTCAAAATTTGCTCAAACGACAACAGTTTAAAGTACGAGTAATATCTTAAATTTGCTCAAAGTTTCTTATTAACAGACAAATTATTAAAGACAAATAGATTAGGGATATATGTTGTTTCCTGAGTCAAATACAAAAATGAAAAACACGATTATGCTTAACATACTCTAATGCATCATTATGAATTATATGACAAGTGAGTCTTCGTGGCATAGACTTAATTCCCTCTATATTACAGCAAAACTGGATTCTTTTTTTCCACTTTTGAGATGGTGTAACAAATTTTATCCAAAGCTGAAAGAATGAATTCCCAACCTATACACCCCAACTACCAAACACCAGAATCAATGAAGCTCGAACAGTTGGTTTTGTGGTCCATCTGGTGGACGCTTTCTTTGAAATTGATCTTTACATGTTTTTGGCCAAGGTTTCCTTGTTTAAATGCTACTTTGCTAAAGCCTACCAAAAACATTGATCTTTTTTTGCATACACTAAAAATTATTCGGAGCTTGTAATGGTAAAAATGAGGGTTCCTCAGAAACTTTACTTTCTCGAATAATTTTCTTTTTCTTTTTGCAGAGATACTTCTTGAACCACATCGAATCCCACTTTGATGAAACCTATGTTTCCCCGGTCTTCACCATGGGTGTTCTTGATCTCGACATAATGCTTCTGCTCATCTAGGTGGTGAAACGGTCCGAATTCTTCAACCTCATAAGCTCTGGCTGCTATCTTACTACTGTAGACATCACCCAAAAATATACTTGCTGACACTTGATATTTGTAACCCTTCTCCCCAAAATTTGCAGCTATAAGAGGGGAGGGAGTGGGTTCGGGTAGCAAGATCGGGTAGGGATACTCGAGCGGGTACACCGCCCCCTCCACATCGGGTAGCAAGACCGGATTTCCATTCCGGTTTGTGAAGCTGAGCGAGTATGTGGGGAAAGATTTGAAAATTTGTGTGTCTTTGTGTTTGCGTTTTCTCTTTTTTTTTTCTTTTTTTTTTGCAGGTCTTGTAGCAGCCAGCTCTAGGAAGAAGAAGAAGTCTAAATGGCTGCGTTAGCAGGGTTAGAAAAGTTGGGCTCAAATGTTAAATGGGCTCAAACTCCCTCCAGGTCTTGTAGCAGCTAATATGGTTTACATAATCTCATCCATACTTGCATTTTTTATAAAGTTTTTTTTAAGTATTATGTAATGTGTATTTTTTTTAAGTATTATGTAATGTTTTTATTTTTAATGAAATGATATGTTTTTAATATTTAAAATAAAAAATAAAAAATCGGGTACTAGGGTACCACTCCCTCCAAATCTGGTAGTGTTAGGGTAAAATTGGGTAGTTTTGAGTTGGAGGGTTTTTATTGGATGGAGGTGATGTGACACCTAGGGTATTAGGTGACCACTCCCTCCCCCCTAACCTTTTCGAAAGTTCTTTCATAGTACTTGTGTTCGATTGTATGATATATTTTTTTTACCATATTCATGACACAACACATCAACATGTCATCTGCTATCATAGTACAACTATAGTCTTCTTTACTCGGTAGCCCGAGGTACGGATTCTCGAGTAGGTTCCATAACTTTTCATCTTAAAGACGACAACCTTCGTTAGCTAGCGGCATGTACAAATAGACCACATCTCCACCGTATCTCATGCGATGGCTAGTGCCAACACAGTCGGCCACTGCCATCGCAAAACAGATGGGTTCCGACCTTCGGTTTTGCTCGTGTGGAATTTTTTCGCGAATGGACACATTCACTTTTTCGATTGCCATATTCTTAGTTACTAAGGAAGAAAGAGATGGGGCTACTTTTATTTTACAAAGAAAGTTAAGGTTTTAGAAGTGAACTTTATAAACAAATTACAATATATATGAATTGATACATACTCAACACCATCATAAAGAATGCGTATATATTTGTGGAAGTATATAATACTAGCTTATGCGCTTTTAGTTACTGTTGGAATAAAATTTTGTATATTATGGTGATATGATTTTTTTTGTTTGGATTATATTTGCATATATAGAAATGAAAGAAGTAAAGAAAAAAGGGTGACATCTATAAAACAATAATCATAGTTTATGTCTCACATTGATTCCAACAACCAGTTCCTTGTTACAACCGAAGACGAATGATAACAAACAGAAACAAACAAATAGCAAAGGCGATTACTTTGTCCAATAGGTCGATGTTACCAACAAGACTGCACTTGGATTATGCCACTAGAAGACTCACTCCAAACCAGATAGCTAGTGACAATCAAAAGCCCCAACATCGCGAGATTATTATATTTCCTGTACAACAAAAACATATTTAATAGCAGATAATTGAAGTGCATTATCGTCACATCTATTTGAGGTTGATTCATAGGTTTATGGAGTTGAAATGGTAGAGATCCATGGGGTCATGAAACTCTTTTTGGCCTTCTCCAAAACCGGGCCACTATGAGAGAAATCAGGGGTACTCTAGGTTTTTTTAGCTAATAACTTAGCAAACATAAAACGTTCAAAGGATGCACATCCATAGCAATTTTTATAATTTTGTTAAACTACATATTCCTTTTCAAGGTGTAAGTTCATCCATGAAGAAGAATTACTGGTTTTAGAAACAGACCCTTATGAAAGCAAACTGATAAGATCTGCATTTCGTTCATAAAAAAAATGCACACTCTCACAAAGATGGAAACTTGGATCTATTTCGTCAACTCCGCTCTATCTCAACATCAACACCATACATACTGGAAAAATATAAATTTTCACTCAAAACCGCATTCGTCTCTATTAATATCAATTCAATCTGCTAATGTTTGAGATGTGCTGGTCTTGACATTCAAAAACTATCAGATGGTTTAAGCATCATGTATAAGAGTTAATTACATCAAACTTTAATCTTTTCTCCTCGTATGCGTTACTTAGTCTATTACCACTGTATACGACACACTTTATTCCCTTGTGTGTGAAATAATTGTAACAAATAACCGCATATTATCACCGTCTTTACAACTTAAATTGCACTAACATGTAATTACGTGATCGACATGCAACTCTAATAAGAAAGTACGTTACATTTGAGTGCAGTCAACTACTCATATACCAAGCAAATTAACAATCAATTAAAGCTGACATACCCAAGAGGGAGACGTCCTTTGGGATCACCAGAGGCATATCCATTGAAGTAAAAGTACCGGCTAACTATATAAACTACCCCGAGTACTGAACATGTTACTGGACGGTTAAGCCCTCCCAGCACCATCAGTATGAAGAAAGTTGGCAGAGCCTCCAATGAGTTCTGATGCCCTCTCTGCAACAAAATAAATGAAACACCCAGAAACATTAAACAAGAAAATAGATTAGAACAATTATAGTTTTACATTCTACTAATAGAGTTGTTGAACAATTCTAACAAACCTGAACACAGTTATAGATATTGTAATCCTTGCTATCAGCTTCAGTTGCATACATGATAGGGTACGGCACGTTGTACCTTCAGCACAAAATCAGTTATACTTGATACATTTCGCAAAACTCAAAGAAAAAAAAAATGGAACTGAAAGGAATTACTTTTTCCGGGCTTTGCTGACATTAATCTGCATATAGGCGTTGAAAAAACAGTATGCAGCGATGGTGAGAATGACATAACCGTACTCTTTGGGTAACGAGTCAACTATTCCAGCCATTTTTCTCTGGTATTTTGGGAAGATGATCAGAGAAAAGGTTTGTACCATATGGTTATATGTTCCAGAGCATTGTAGTTAAAAATGCTA
Organism: Chrysanthemum makinoi; assembly: GCA_910596185.1. Taxonomy (NCBI): domain Eukaryota; kingdom Viridiplantae; phylum Streptophyta; class Magnoliopsida; order Asterales; family Asteraceae; genus Chrysanthemum; species Chrysanthemum makinoi. The sequence continues at coordinate 117,632,890 of OU343223.1, read as the reverse complement.
TCAGCTTTAGGTAAATTGGTGAAAAGACCATGAGATTTCTAACATTTCATGATTGGTACCTTAACTTATTTAGGATTTGTGCACGTTGGAGAATAAGGGTGTGTTTGTTAAAAGTAGCAGTAAGCACTAGCAGTGAGCTGTGAGCAGTTCCCACAGCTCACCGTCATCGCTCATTGCTTATTAAAGAAGCATTGGAAAATGAGCTTTCCTAAAAAATAGCAAAGCTCACCGCTCTTTTGTCAAACGAACACTAAAAATCAAAAAGCTCATTGCTCACCGCCCATTGCCCAAAAAGCTCTCTAAAGCACCGTGCCAAACATAGCCTTTGCGTCTGAATCATATTTGTTCAACAGCCCTCTCATTGTTCAATATATGGCAATAGAAGAAGACTCAAAATCATCAATGTAAGTTGAATAAAGAAACCTACCCTTTGAGTGCACCTGCCATGTATTTATTGAGACATGTTTGACGTAATTTGACCCAAAACTTCAAGCATGAATCCAATGTCTTTCTTGAACCGTATATAACAATTTCATATATCTCATAACGTTGAACCACTTATAAAAATGTTTACTCGTATAAATTTAACTAAAAGCGCAAAGCTCAAACTTGAATTGTACAAATCTACAAAACTTAAGCTCAAGCTCGGCTCCTTTCAAAATTTACGCGTATAATCCCGATCTTAGCTCGAGACACATTATTCAAGCTCGGTCTTGGCTTGTTCTTATGACGAGCCCTAAATGAAATAGATTTGGATAAGAGGAATGGTTAAGTCAATTAAACTCTAACTCGTTTATTAGTTTCAACCTGATTAAAACGCATACATATAAAAGTTTTATATTTGATGCTCGTTCAGACTCGCAAGCCTATTCAATCTTCGGATATGATGCTCGGGCTCAATCTCGTTTATTATATTAGCTCAAAACTATGCTCTTAGGCTTATCTCGTTTCAAACTATTACGAGTCAATCCCGAGTAACATATGAACAATTCCATGTATTACATCTTTACTCGCAGTGTTAAAATTGCATTATGGCACAAATAACCTTATCATTTAATGTCATGTACCAAAAACTAGTTTACTGCTCATTTGATCGTATTGATATTTTATTGTCGCTTAATGCATCAACTACCAATCGGTGCTAACATGAATCTTATGATTAACTAGAAGATTCTTCTTGGTCGATTTGATGCTAGGATGTCCAAATGGAAAGCCAATCTTCCTTCTATCAGAGGACGCCTTACTTTAATCAAATCCATTCTTGGAAGTCTCGGGGATTTACTACCTCTCAATCTTCAGAGCTCCATAATCTGTGTTAAATTTATTAGAAAAAAATCGGGCTTCTTTCTTTCGGGGAGGCATTCATGATTATCGAAAACTTGCTTGGGTTAAATGGCCAATCGTCTTAATCTCTCTGGACAAAGGAGGTCTCGGCATCGGAAGTTTGAAATCTTTTAATTTAGCTCTTCTTAAAAAATGGTGGTGGAGACTGAATTCTAATCCTAAAGCTCTTTGGTTAAAGTTATTAAAGCGTTTCATGGTCATGAAGGCGGTTTTGGTCTCAACAACAACACATCGAATGGTATTTGGTCTAAGATTGTGGGATCTTCTAATTATCTTCACTCGAATGATATTCTTCCTAGTGACTCAATTCGGTTTCGGGTTGGATGTGGTAATTCACTCCGTTCTTGGAAAGATCTATAGACCGATAATATTCCTTTATATCTTCGTTATAATAGACTTTTCCGTCTTGAATTAAACAAAGATTGTCTCATATTTGCTCGCTTCATAAATAACCAGTGGACTTGGAACTGGTCTCGTCCTATTTTGGGGGCTCGTAACTCCGCTTATCTCAACAACCTTATTAGCGAGACCAACCCTATTGAGTTTTCTTCTGACTCGGATGCATGCATTTGGACTACAGATAACGATGGTATGTTTTTCTGTTAGCATCACTCGACACCACATTGACTCGCATCTTTTGCCCTCATAGGATTATCCAACTCAGTGGGACAAAAGTCTTACACATAAGGTTAATATCTTCATGTGGCGATTTATGCTAGACCGTCTTCCCCACAGATTTAATCTTTCGACTCGGGGTATTGATATATCGATGATCTCGTGCCCTTCATGTAACGGTGATGTGGAAACCTCTAATCACATTTTATTCGATTGTGCTATTGCTAAAGATCTTTGGAATATTGTCCGTAAAAAGGTGTGACATCTCGTTTCCCTTGTTTACTTCGTTTGAGCAGTGGAAGAATTGGTTTGGTTCATGGCAAGCGCCCAAAGAGAAGACTCGTCGTTTATCCGCTATGTTTGCCTCTTCTTTTTGTTGACAGATACATTGTATCTACATTCAGAGAATCTTGCAAGTTTGAAGATCAAGTTGCTTATTGTATCGGATATGAGATATGAGAATCTTAGCTCATGGACAAGTTGGTAATGCAAGTTTCAAGGCAAATGCCAAGATGAAATGCCTATAAAAGGCAATGATGCATGCTCCATTTCTTCATCCCATTCCAACGCAACACAAAGTGTTCTTGGTTTCTTTGTTTCTCTTATTATTTGTGAGTTAATTTAGAGAGTTTGTAATATCTCCTAATACAAGAGATATAAGTGTTTATCCTTGTAGTTAGAGAGAAGGTGTAACTCATAGTTTTCATCATAGTGAAACGTATATTTCTTTGCCCGTGGTTTTTACCCTGTTGGGGTTTTCCACGTTATATCCATGTGTCATCTTTTATAGTATTTCATATTTTAGTAGTGGGTTTTCTTCAATCCGATGTCACTTTTCTCAACAAGTGGTATCAAGAGCTAAGGTTGGGTGTGTGTATAATTATTTATCGTATGCTCTGTGGTTGCCATTAATAAGTTGACCCTCCACATCAAAAGATAAGTAAGGTTATACTCACTCAAAAGGTGATCGTTACTATTATCAAAAATAGTAGTTTTGTCAAAAAGTAGATTGTGATTGCGGCGAAATTTGAAATCGAAAAACTCAATGGGATCGGAATAATTTCTTGTAGTGGGAATTAAAGATGAAGGCTATTCTTAGAAAGGATACATTTTTAGCGGCCATTGATGAAAGGCCAGCCGAGGTCACGGATGACAGTAAATGGGACGAGATGGACGGAAATGCTATTGCAAATCTTCATCTGGCATTAGCAGATGGAGTTTTGTCAAGCATCGAGGAGAAGAAAAGTGCAAAGGAGATTTGGGATCATCTTGCTCGATTGTATGAGGCAAGATCGCTCCACAATAAAAATTTTCTCAAAAGGAAACTTTATGCTCTTCGCATGACGGAATCTACTTCAGTGACTGAGCACATTAATAACTTGGATACTTTATTTTCTCAGCTCATAGCCTTGAGTTGTAAAATAGAGCCACAAGAACGTGCTGAAATTCTACTTCAAAGTTTACATGACTCATATAACCAACTTATCATCAACTTAACCAGTAATGTTCTTTCCGACTATCTAGTCTTCGATGATGTTGTAGCTGCCATTCTGGAGGAAGAAAATAAGCGTAACAATAGGGAGGACAGACAGACCAATTCAAGACAGGTGGAGACTTTGGTGGTGAGAAGAGGAAGGTCAATGGTACCTGGCTCTAGTGGGAGTCATAATCATGGTAAATCTAAAGCAAGAAGAAAGAAGAATTTTAAATGCTACAAATGTGGCAAGCTGGGTCACTTTAAGAAAGATTGTCGGGGTTTAAGTACCTTAATGTTAGGAATTAGAAATTCCATGTATTAAAAGAGTCGGTCACCTCAAGTATATGTAATCGTTAGAAAGCTCGTAGTCGTAGTTCTTTTATGTTAAGTAGTATTTAGTTATGTAACACCGTGGAGGACGGACGGGTCTTTACCCACTGTATGCCTGATCCACAGCCCGTTGTGTGGCGTTTTATTGTAAGACTATAAATACTCTCTACCTCCCAAGGTAGAGAGTTGGAGCTCATAATAAGATTTTTCTTTCTCTCACTAAGTTCCCTAAACCTCTAACTTTCTCTCTCTAAAACCTTCTTGTACGCCTCTTATGATTATGGTTTAGTGTGTATGTGAAATCCAATATCCTACAATTGGTATCAAGAGCCATGGTTAGATCATCTCTTACATATCTTTGGATTTCTAGTGGTTTTTAGGTGGTTTTGAGTTTGAAAAAGTTTAGTGGTTTTTGCATCATTTGGGTGATTTCTTGTGTTAAAGATTGGATTTTGTTAGTACTTTTGTGTTTAGAATCATCACAAGTGTTTAGGTTTTGATTTGGTAAGCTTGAATCATCATGGTTGGATTGTTTTTGGATTGAAAAGTGATGTTTGTGAGTTTTTCTAGCTAGTGACTTGACCCACGGAGTGCTTTTCTTGTTAGCGACTTGCTTTACAATTTGGTAGCGAGTTGCATTTTGTGTTGCTAGCGATTTAGGCATAGCGACTTGTCTAGTGAGACAAGCCGACAAACGCATACACTTAGTGGATTCTCCACTACGAGTAGCGACTTGGTGGACGTTAGCGACTTGTACTTTTGTTCGTTAGCTTTGACTTGGTGTTAGCATTTGGTGCATAGCGAGTTGCTATTTAGCGACTTGACATTTTAGCGACTTGGATCTTAGCGAATTGCTGTCAAAATTTTCCTAGCGACTTGAATCTTAGCGAGTTGTTTACATAGCGACTTGACTGTGTACTAGCGACTTGGGATTATAGCGACTTGGGTTTATAGCGATTTAGTAGTTAGCGACTTGGTTCAAGATTTTCTAGCGACTTGGGTGAATTTTAATACGGTTTTCTCTTGATTTAGTAAAATCCCGTGAAAGAATCTATTTCCGGTTTAATCATAGAGTTATAAAATCCCGTGTAATCTGTTAAACATGTCTACCAACGTTCCTACTATCATCTCCACTGCTGTTGCAGGATGTTCAAGCCGATGGCTCGGATACTCGCCCACCCATGCTTGACAGAACTGACTATGACTCTTGGGCTCAACGAATCAGATTGTACTGTCTTGGAAAAGAAAATGGGGTTAACATTCTCAAATCCATTGATGAAGGACCTTACCGAGTTGAGACTACTAGAGATGTACTTGATACTGCTGAAGATGGAACTCTGATTTATGGAATGGACAGACCAAAGATGTATGATGAGCTTGATGATAAGTAGAAAAAGAGATTCGATGCAGATATCCGAGCTTCTAACATCATATTGCAAGGTCTACCAAAAGACATCTACAAGCTTATCAATCACAATACCGAGGCAAAAGTGTATGGGATCATGTCAAGATGCTTCTTCTCGCTCGATAGCTAATGTTGAAGACAGAGAATCACACTGTATATGATGAATTTGAGCACGTCAAGATGAAACCAGATGAGAGTGTCTATGAGTACTATGTGAGATTTCATAAGCTGGTGAATGACATGAGGAACATCGAAATGACTATGCCTAACATTCAGCTGAACTCAAAGTTTGTAAACAACATGAATCCCGAATGGCGCAAATTTGTTACTTCAGTAAAGCTCACTAAAGGACTGAAGGATACAAATTATGAGCAACTCTATGCCTTCCTTCTTCAAAATGAGAGACATGCCATGTTTGAAAAGAGGATTCTTGATCAGTTCAAAGCTCATGGAGAAACAAGCTCAACAAATGATTCAACCGCCTTTACTCAATATTGGATTACCACCAAAGCTTCTCAAGTTGTACCTATGGGTAATGGTAATCACAAACTCATTCCCGATCCTATGTTCAAACAAGCTGATGCCGATGCGCATAGGAAACTTCATCAATCAACCGCACTTATGATAAGTCAAAACTTGAATTCTCTCCCACAAACCAACAACAACCTCACAAAGATCTAACCCACAATCAAGCTTCGTCAGAGATGGAAGATTGGGTGCAACCGCCTCAGAAAGACAGATGATCAGAAGAGGTGGAGCTGGTAGAGGTTATGTTGCAAATCAATCGGGAAGGAATGGAAATCAAGGTCAAGCTAAGCCAATCAAATGCTATAACTGTGGTGGTGAGGGACACATTGCTAGAAATTGCACATCTCCAAAACGCCCACAAATGCGAATACTTCGGGATAAGATGTTGCTAGTGCAAGCTCGTGACAATGGTGCTGCTTTGGATGAAGAGGAGTTGTTGTTTCACCGGGGCAATGCCAAGACCTATGATGCATGTGGATGAGCGACCGATTCAGGAGATAGGCCATAATCATCGAATGCCTTTCAAGTGACTGTGATGCATACGACTCTGATGTTGATGATGGACCTACCGCACAAACAATTTTCATGGCTAGCATTTCTCCAATGGTCTCTCCTAAGGTCTCATCTTCACCACAAGCTGGTCCATCCAAAGACAAACTCATTTCTGAGGTACTAAAACTATATGATGATGCTGATATGCAAAAGATGCATGACAAAGTACAATCAACTAAAATTATTGAGTCAAATATTGAAGATATGGGTAATATCAATGTTGTCCCATATGATCAATATATGAAACAAAGTGAAAGTGAAGTTGTACCAAGTGATGCATCTTCTGCAATCAACGATGACTATGTTTTTGATGAATACACCACATGTGCCCCTCGATGATTCTCGTATCTCTGAACTTAATACCTATAAAGAACGAGTTGCTATTTATGAACAACGTGCTAAATTTGAGTTGACCACCGGAGCAGGAAATGGATGACCAAATGCATATAACTATTAGAAAAAGTAGGTTTAGAGAAGAAGTATTAAAACAAGAGTTAAACTCCTTACAAGAAAAGCTTTCTAAAACTGCTAAGCAAAAACAAGAACTTCAAGAAAATGTTAAATTGCTTAAGCAAGAATTTAGCATTAAGGAATCAAAACTTTTGAATGATTTTTCTAATCTAAAAACCTTGAAAAACAAGCTTGAAAATAAGTTGTATGCATAAGGAAATACCATTCAGACGCCACTTAATCACTAAGCACGAGTTTTGAGTGATAAGCATAGTACTCCCTTGTTGAGGAACCAAACGAAGTTGTTAAAAGGCTAGAGAGCGCCCATAAGGTTATTTATGATGGCAATGAAATTCTTAAGCCTAGACAGAAACCTAGTTTGTACTGAGTGCACTGAGGAAGATAAGAAATCAGATGAAGTCACTAGGGAAAAGATGAACAAGAAACTTGATGATCCTAAATGTAAAGAAAATAAAATAAATATCACACCCCATGATTACAAGAAGGAGAATTGGATTTCCTTGAACAAGTTTAAGCCTCGACATTGTTAACACCGAACAAGTGTTTTGGAAAAAGGATTTAGATAAGCAAAAAGCAGAGAATCTTGTTGTAACAAACCTCACCTTTAGGAAAATGCCTTCAGCGACTGTGTATCCTCCCAATACACCAATGCATTTAGTTCCTAGAACTATTGCCACTAAAAGCAAGACCTTAATCAGTCAATATGTTATTCTTCAACTATTTGTCGATTTTGAGAAAACTTGTAAGAAAAGGATCACACCCACTGATAATCAAGGGAAAGGGGTTTTGAACAAACAAAAGAATGCTATCTAACCGAGGTAATGCCTTTCTTCAAACTACTAAAAGATCATTTTGAGAGTCTTAAAAAGGGATAGATTCAGATATTAAAGGAATGGAAAAGGAATTTGATGCAATGATAGTTGAGGTTAGTGACTATGAAGCAGCAATAAAATATAATGAAATTGAGAGGAAGAACTTGCATACCTTGAATGAGAATCTTATTTCAGAATGTATTGCTCAAGATGTGTTTTATCAAGCTATTAATTGCTCCATTAATGCTTCTCAATTTCATGAATTATCTGTTGCTCTGAAAGTCTCCTCATGATCGTGTCATTGAGCTTGAAAAGATTAATTCAAAACTTAATGAGAAAATTGATCGGGATGATCACGATAATTTGGTAAAGCATCTTTCTAAACTAGAAGTTGAACATTTTGATTTACAACTAAAATATCAACATCTAAAAGAAAATGTTAAAACCTCAAATATCAAGACATCCTGGATGCCTGAATTTGATGCGCTTTTGAAATTAGCAAATGTGATGAACAGATTCGAGCTCATTGTAACACGATCAAAAAGTTGAAAGCCCAAATCTCTCAATTGAAGGGTGAAAAGAACAATGTGACCGGATCCCAAATGCCTCCTCCTTTAGATTCTCAAGATTTCAAACTTTTCATCTTCGAAACTTGGTAAATGCCTTACAAAAGGAAAACGAGAGTTTTCTAGAAGAAAATGAAAAGTTAAACGACACTTTAAAGAGTTATATGATTCAATGAAAGTCACTCGTGACCAAAACAACGAAAAAATAACGTCTTTACAAAAGGAAATTGAGAATCAAGAGTCGTGAAAAGGAAAATGCCACTTGTTTTTAATGAGAATGTTGCATCAAAGTCATCCCTTAGACCGCAAATATACCGTGATCTTAAATATATTCCTCCTCATCTTAGGAATAATGAACATGCGTTTCATAACTATTGTGCTCACCTTAAGGATAGTCTAGAATGTCTCCGTGAGATTGTTGAAGAGGACTTCATTAATAAACCTCTTGATAGAGAAATTAGGTTTGCTTGCCTCCGGCCAAACGATCTCAAGAGTCGTTTGAATGTGTAATTGTAACGTGTCCAAAATCCTTAGGTGAAAAAGGCAAAGCTGTGAAGCCTTGTTCTATGCCTAGTGCCAAGCAGAAATCCGTTCTATGCCCAGTCTTAAGAAAGTAAACACTAATGTGCCTTCAAGTAGTTCAGATTCCAGATATGCTAGTGCTAAGAAAGAACTTTAGTCTGCCGCAAATAGCTCAAATCACAGCTTAAGAAAGCAAACACTAAAGTGCCTTCTAGTAGTTCAGATCCTGCACATCAAGTTCGGGAATGCAAAAATTAGATCAACCAACTAATGTTCCCATTCCCTCTACAAGAGTAATCAGTGACATTAAAGCGAAGGGTGTCAAAGTCTCAAGGTAATACAAGGAATGATAGGACCTTGCAAGCTAAGAATGTGCATTGGAAGAGAGTAGAAGACCAATCTAGGAACTTTATGCTTGAGTTGAATAAAACGAATCGTGTTGATTCTAGTATTAGCCTTAGGCATATTGTAATTAATTCGAATTCTGATACTATTTGCAAACCTTGTAATGATGTCTGCTTGAATTTTGTTGCTAATCATGAATGTGGTGTGAATGCTTTATCTAATGCTGTCAAATGCCCAGTTAAAACTATTAATCTAATAATCGCAAGAAGGCAAAAAGGCAAAAACGAAAGATTGTTAGAAAACAAGGAAGCCCACAGAAGAACATTTATAAAGATAGGTTATTATTGGATACCTTTTGGTCATAAGAATAATCAGCTTTGCTCTCAAACTGCTAAGACTATGCCCACTAGAAAATGGATGCCTACTGGTAGAACTATTCCCTTAAGAAGTGAACATACTTTGAATAGGTCAAATACGCATACCAAAGATTGCATCTATTCCCAATGATTCCATTGCTTCTACTGATATGGATGTTTCTATTTCGATGTGGGTGTTCCAATTACTAACCAAGTGGAACCCATTCTTGCATGGGGATCCCAATTATCCAGTTATCCATTCTTGTCTCTGTTCAACTGCAGATCGTTCAAATCGCTCTGTGGTACCTGACTCAGTCGTTCCAAGCATATGACTGGAGACCGGTCGCGGCTCATGAACTTCATGAGCAAATTCATCGGGACGCTTAGATTTGAGAATGATCATTTCGGTGCAATTAAGGGTTATGAAGATTATGTTATTGGAAAAAGTGTTATCTCCGTGGTATATTATGGAAGGTCTTGGTCATAACCTGTTCTCGTTGGTCAATTCGCGATTCTGATCTAGAAGTAGCCGTTAGAAAACATACTTGTTTCGTTAGAGAACTTGATGGTAAGGAACTTTTAAGAGGCTCACGTGGTTCAAATCTATACACCATCTCTATCGAAGATATGATGAAGTCTTCTCCAATTTGCTTGTTGTCAAAGGCTTCAAAAACAAAGTCATGGTTATGGCATCGACGTCTCAATCACTTGAACTTCGCCACCATCAATGATCTCTCCAGAAAGGACTTAGTTGTAGGTTTACCTAGACTTAAGTATGAAAAGGATCATCTTTGTTCAACATGCCAATTGGAAAAAAGCAAGAAGTATGCCCATAAACCCAAACCTACAAACTCGCCTCAAGTTCTTCATACAATTCACATGGACTTATGTGGACCCATGAGAGTGCGAATATCTTTGGGAAGAAATATGTGTTAGTTGTTGATGATCTCTAGATTCACTTGGGTAAAGTTCCTAAGGTCAAAGGATGAAACTCCGGATATCATCATCAAACTCATCAAACAAATGCAGTTCGACTTAACAAAACGGTCGAATCATCGAACAAACAATGGAACTGAGTTTGTTAACAAACAACTTAGTGAGTTTTATGAAAGTATTGGAATTAGTCACCAAAGAAGTGTTCCTCGAACTCCTCAACAGAACGGTGTAGTTGAAAGACGAATCGAACTCTTGTGGAAGCCGCAAGGACCATGCTGATTTACTCAAAAGTTCCAATGTTTCTCTGGGGTGAAGCCATCGCCACGGCATGCTACACCCAAAATCGATCCCCTGATTCACACCGCTCATGGAAAACTCCATATGAACTTGTCCACAATTGAAAAACCCGATCTTTCATTCCTTCGTGTTTGGGTGCTTTATGTTATCCAACTAATGATGAGTCAAGATTTAGGAAAGCTGAGAGCTAAAGCGGACATTGGAGTTTTTGTAGGCTATGCACCAAAAGAAAAGGTTACCGAATCTATAACAAGAGAACCCAAAATATCATGGAAACAATTCACGCCACGCTTGATGAGTCTGACCGGTCAAATGGTTCCTGGACATTCCAGTTCTCGACCCGACTTCAAAAGTCCCATTGGTTCATTTCTTGTACCAAACTTCCTCATCAGCAACTCCATATGTACCCCCTCAGAAGATGATTTAAAGAAACTATTTGATCCAATGTTTGATGAACATTATGAGCCAAGTAACAATGATATGTCCCAATCAACGAGGCCTTTATCCCCGTCAATGAAATTAACCCTTCAACTTCTATGTCATTAAGCCAAGAAGCGCTGTAGCCACCAATCTCGTTCATCAACAAATCTTCAATCATCAAGTGTACATCATGGAAATGCCTCTCGATTCACGGATGAAGTCAATCCCTTTGCTACTCCCGAAGATGCTCCATTTGAAAATATATTTGCTCCTCGAATCATCATCTCGAACCATCTTCTACAGGAGACATCGACTCTGCTACTTCATTCCCTCAACAACAGCCACATGAACACCTCAGAAAATGGACTCACGATCATCCATTAGACAACATCATTGGAAATCCCTCTCGTCCAAAGATCCACACGGAAACAACTTGCAACCGATGCCTTATGGTGCTTCTTCAACTCCGTACTCTAAGATCGAACCAAAAGATGTTAAAACCGCCATGAATGAAGATAGCTGGTTCAATGCCATGCAAGAAGAAATTCATGAGTTTGATCGACTCGATGTATGGGAATTAGTACCGCCCAGATTGTGCTATGATTATCGCTCTCAAGTGGATCTTCAAAGTGAAGCTTGATGAGCATGGTGATGTTTTAAAGAATAAGGCTCGATTGGTTGCAAAAGGATACCGCCAAGGGGAGGAGGGTATAGACTTTGAAGAATCATTTGCTCCAGCTGAAACCGAATCGAGGCAATCAGAATCTTCTTAGCTAATGCTGCAAGTAAGAACATGGTAGTCTATCAAATGGATGTAAAGACGACATTTCTGAACGGAGATCTTAAAGAAGTCGTCTACATTAAAGCCAACCTGAAGGCTTTGTGAATCCAGAGCATCCTACTCACGCTTATCATTGAAGAAAGCTCTTTCCGGTTTAAAGCAAGCTCCAAGGGCATGGTATGATACGCTATCAAAGTTTCTTCTATCTACCGATTCAAAGGAGATTGATCCAACATTGTTCACCAGAAAGTCGGGCAAACATTTAATTCACGTTCAAATTTATGTTGATGATATTATCTTTGCCTCGTCTGACCCCAATGAATGTGATCGTTTTTCAAAAGAAATGGGTTCCAAATTTCAAATGTCAATGATGGGACAAATGTCATTTTTCTTGGGATTACAAATTTCACAAAGTCCCGGAGGCATTTTCATAAATCAATCTAAATATGCAAATGAGATTTTAAAGAAATTTGGATTTGATTTAAGTGACCCCGTTGACACTCCCATGATTGAACGAACCAAGCTTGATGAGGACCACTTTCGTGGATCATGGTAGACCAAACGAAATATCGTAGTATGATTGGATCCATTACCTCACGGCTAGTAGACCAGACATCTTGTTCTCTGTTTGCATGTGTGCTAGATACCATGCTAAGCCTACTAAAAGGCACCTTGAAGCGGTTAAACGGGTCTTTCGGTATCTCCAAGGAACCATCAATATGGGACTTTGGTACCAGAAGGACACCGGTATGTCACTAATGCCTATGCAGATGCCGATCATGCAGGGATGTCAAGATACTCGCCGGAGAAGTACGCCCGAGGTGCATTTTTGGGTGATAAACTTGTGAGTTGGTCTTCAAAGAAGCAAATGAGTACTTCTATTTCCTCTACAGAGGTGAATACATAGCCATGTCATCTTGTTGTGCTCAAATCCTATGGATGAGATCCCAATTATCGAACTATGGCTTTGAATTCTAACAAAATCCCTCTCAGATTGCTGATAATAAAAGTGTTGTTGTTCTCTCATGCAACAACGTACAACACTCAAGAGCAAAGCACATCGACATTCGACATCATTTCATCAGGGAACAAGTGGAAAAGGTGTGGTGGAACTCTATTTTGTAAGGACTGAATACCTAGCGGGACATCTTCACCAATGCTCTTCCAAGAGAACGTTTTGAGTTTATTCTTCCACGTCTTGGCATGAAAAGCCTTCAACCGAATCACTCAAACGCCTTCGAGAGAAGACGAGGAGTAAAGGTCTATCCTCATCTATGTCTTGTAAATATTTATTTGAAAAACAAAATACAAAATTATAAAACTTACAAAATCCATAAAAATAGAAAAAATTCAAAAATCTTCAAAAATTATTGTCAATTTGTCATGTTTTTCTCGGTTCGATAATATCTACGGTCTTTGTGCTGTCATTCAAAGAATGACACGGGAATTTAGATGTTGTTCGAATTCTTATAAAAAAAATATATATATATATTTTTTGGGAGAAAGTAAAACAATGGTTTATTGTCATTTCAGGCAATAACCCGCTTTTCATAGAAAGAACAGAGCCATGCTTTATCTTGTTTTTCAAATATCATGCTCTGATTCTATAAATATTTATCTGCTGAAAACTAATTGCTTAATACAAGAACTCGGACTCAAGTTTTGAAAATCATCCGGACTTATTTGTCAAAATATCTATCTCTCAATCAACAACCTATGTCATTGATTGAGGGGGAGAATGATTTCAATTAATTAAAAAAGTTTGTTGTTATACAATTGTTTTCAAAAGATAATCATGCATGTTTAACCAATGGAGTTTAAAGTCTCAAAATCAGATCCTTATCAGTTAAAACGCTTTCATAATCAAGTCACAATTCTCCTTAAAAGCTTTCAAAATCAAATTAAATCTACAGAGATCACAAATCTCAAATGTTTTGATAATTGTGATCAGGGGAGAATTTGTGATTTAAATTGGATTTAAACTGATAATTCGATAAATGGTTTCATAAGTGATTAGCATGTTTGCCTCCCCATAAGTGACAAACGATTTCAAATTTTCCATGCACACGTTGAGGGGGAGCATCTATCTTAAACCACAAATATTTGAAACGTGATCAATTTATCTCAATGTGCAGTCTTTTCCTAATATGTGCAAAACATTCTCATACATCTATGCACATATTGAGGGGGAGCAAACTTGTGAAAACCTCATCCTTCCTTAAAATGTTTTATCTACTCAAATTGATTAGGAAGTAATGATGATCATTTTAGAAAATGTTAATCAAAAGATTGGACCTTTCATTCTCAATCCAATGATTTCTAAGATCTCTTGCCTCCATGTGCTAAACAATTTCTAAATTTTTATGCATATGTTGAGGAGGAGCATTTCTAAAATATCAAAACAATTAAGATACAAAATGCTTTGATTCTATATCACAAGTATCTTGATTGATTTTCAAATGGTTTTCAAGTGGTTCCAATGGCAGATGTACGATACCAAAAAGACCGACCAACTTTATTTTATGTATGGTGATATAAGGATGATAAGGTTAGGTTGAGGCCCCATGATCCGCCACCGAGGGGGGATCTACCTGTGGATAATCCACTAGATAAGTGTAGAAGTCCTTAGGTATGATGAAAAAAGGAGAAAAGTGAGATATGGGAAGAGTGTGGATGAGACTCGAACTAGTACTTTGAATAAACCCAACAAGGTTCTAGTAATGAAGTTTCGTAAGCATCTGAAGGAGTTGAAGAATGAAAAAGAATTGAATGTGAAAAGGGTGAAAAGAAATAACCCTCCATTTATTCAACCTTAGGGCAGAAACCGGGTTCAATTCATATACTACTGATGGTAACATCGGTATTGAAGACAAGACATCATGGACCCAGTGATGCACTGCACTAAACTTCCCAAGCTACTCAAGTTCCTCTTAAAAGGGCTTGTTTCATTCTCACGGGGAACCGACATAATCTATCGACTTTCTCTTAGAGATTGTTGATATTGAAGAAGGAGACCCTCTCCCTGGTCTCCGGCATAGGAACCAAATATGCACAATTGAGTCTAGAGCCACGAGATCATCAACAAATCTCATTAGGACACTTTCAATGAAGACTCTCTGTTTCGCACAATGTGGAAAGAGAGATTATATCTTATGAGTCCTACGCATTATCCTTGTGATATTGCCAGAACATCTGAGTGCTATGCAAACACATTCACAATGAAGATGGAAAGCCTTCTGGAGCCAACATCAAACAAGCTCCTGGTAGGTGGCATGTGAGATCTATCCAATAGATCAACCATGTGACAACCGGACGTAAACAATGGAGAGATTTAATCTTTTGAATCAATCCTGGTTCAAGTTATGGATTGACGGATACCTTTGAAAACCGGTCGTTGTGCTTAAAAACTCTTTCTTTAGCACATCGACTGTGTACCTATTTCTCAAAATAAAAGGTGTTTATGATTGATAATTGATTTTCATTAAAACCTTCGTTGTATTGCAAAACAATTTCTATTGAGCAATACACGATTGTTTTTCAAATCTCTTTTCATCAATCGCTGAATCTCATTTCAGGGTTCACTCCTCCGGTTGTCTTCTTTGAGACGTTCCGTTTGAGAACGCTAGAGCGTACAATGCGAAACCCTCAAGGAAATTCTTTGGAATTATACCGATCACAAAAGCATTACTTGTATCTTGATCAACGGGAACCGTGGGCCGTACCTCAATTCATCGAAAGTGATCAAAGACACTTTCGCGGCGCTTTATTGCTAAGCCTTATGCAGTGTACACCCCGTTTACGTTTGCAACGATCGTAATGGAGCGGTCAATCCATAGCCGCATGCTCACACAACACATTCATATCGAAGGAAATCATGATTGGTGCATCAATGACTCGATATTTTCACTCCATGCTTAAGCTACCCTTTCTGCCGCCAATATCATGAATCAACGAAAGCTTCCGCTACTCGATAAGAAGAAATCATGATCCGTAATGTGAGCATGTCGGTCCAAATGTCACAACATCACATAATATCAACACCACAAAGGAAGAGTCTGAGATTTAATGTGGCTGATGATCTCAATGCTGGCTTAAATATCATTATCACGTGGATCAGTAAAAGAGCTCCACTTAGATTAACCAAACATGCAATGTGAAGATTCAATGACTACGAGCTACAGAGCAAAGTACTACATCAAGAGTGCAAGAACAATTTATAATGTAATATCAGTTTGTATTCAATGTAAGTTTAAATGTGTGTTTGAGGTGACCTCCCTTAGGGGGAGATTGTTAGGAATTAGA
Source organism: Chrysanthemum makinoi (assembly GCA_910596185.1). Classification (NCBI taxonomy): domain Eukaryota; kingdom Viridiplantae; phylum Streptophyta; class Magnoliopsida; order Asterales; family Asteraceae; genus Chrysanthemum; species Chrysanthemum makinoi. Next base: position 117,616,831 of record OU343223.1, on the reverse strand, counting down.
AATTCTAGGTATTAAAAGAGTCGGTCACCTCAAGTATATGTAATCGTTAGAAAGCTCGTAGTCGTAGTTCTTTTATGTTAAGTAGTATTTAGTTATGTAACACCGTGGAGGACGGACGGTCTTTACCCATCTGATGCCCGATCCACCCGCTGTGTATTTATTGTAAGACTATTAATACTCTCTACCTCCCAAGGTAGAGAGTTGGAGCTCATAATAAGATTTTTCTTTCTCTCACTAAGTTCCCTAAACCTCTAACTTTCTCTCTCTAAAACCTTCTTGTACGCCTCTTATGATTATGGTTTAGTGTGTATGTGAAATCCAATATCCTACACTTAATCCCCATGGAAATGTCGCTAGCACTTCAGAAGATGGTAATGCTTTGTGTTGTGAATCAACGGTTGCAAATGAAGGCAGGAAAAGATTTGCAGATGTATGGCTGTTCGATACGGGAGCAACTTTTCATATGACCGCAAGAAGAGAATGATTTCATCAATATAAACCTATCTCTGGAGGCGGATCTGTTTACAGTTGCAATGACCATAAACTAAAGATCTTTGGAATTGGAAATATCATTATGAAGGTGCATGATGGTACAATTTGTACTATTCGGGATGTGTGATACGTGGAGGGCCTGAAAAAGAACCTATTGTCTCTAGGACAATTGGATGATCTTGGTTGTAAGGTTGAAATACAAGCAGATCATAAGAAGTTATAAAAGGCGCGCTTGTACTTATGAAAGGTGAAAAGGTGGCTGCAAACTTATACCAACTGAAAGGAGAGATAATGAAAGAGGCGGAAGCATCTGTTGCTTCACATGGTCCAAGTCATAGAGCTGTAGTAACATGGCATCAGAAGCTTGGATATATGTCGGAACAATGAATGAAGATTCTTGTGGAAATGAAGTTAATTCCTGGCCTCACAAAGGTTTCTTTACCTTTCTGTGAGGAATGTGTTATCATAAGACGCCTACAAATTCAAGACATCAAATTCTAGAAGTGTCTATGTTCTAGAATTGGTTCACTCTGATGTATGGCAAGCACCAGTTCTATCCTTGGGAGGAGCAAAGTATTTTGTATCCTTCATTGATGACTATTCCATCAGATGTTGGGTGTACCCAATCAAAAAGAAGTCTGATGTGTGAAGTTTTAAAAGTTTACAAAGCGCGGGTTGAACTTGATTCTCGAAAGAAGATCAAATGTTTGAGGACAAATAATGGAGGTGAATACACTTGTGATGAATTTGTTACCTTCTGCAGGAAAGAAGGAATCAAAAGGCAGTTCACTACAACATACACTACTCAACAGAATGGAATGGCAGAGCGAATGAATAGAACCTTGTTGGAAAGAGCAAGAGCAATGTTGGCAACTGCAAGCTTGGAAAAATATTTCCAGGCAGAAGCAGTCAATACCGCATGTTATGTGATAAACCGGTCACCTTCAACTGCAGTTGAGTTGAAGATACCGATGGAGATGTGGACGGGAAAGCCGGTCAACTATTCAGACCTTCATATATTTGGAAGTCGTGTGTACATGATGTACAATTCTCAAGAAACTACAAAGCTGGATCCGAAATCCAAAAAATGTTTGATCTTGGGGTACGCTGACGGAGTAAAGGGGTATCTCTTGTGGGACCCCACTGACCACAAAGTAGTCGTCAGCAAAGATGTTGTCTTTATGGAAGACAAAATTCAAGAAAATGAAGAAGGTGATAGCATTACAATAGAAACTACATCAATACAGATGGAAAAGCAATTTTAGTTGAGTGATTCTTCTGAAGCCATACCACAGCACGAGGTGAATGAGACGACTGAGTCTCAAGCTCCAACGACTCGTACTTTTAATCATGAAATAATACGCCGGTGTGGCACTCGAATTGTGTTATGGAGGGCAATGTTGCATATTTTCTTCTTATAGAGGAAGGTTAGCCATCAACTCTTCAAGAAGCACTGAATAATTCAGATGCTTCGTTTTGGATGAAAGCAATGCAAGAAGAAATTGAAGCTCTTCATAAGAATAAAACGTGGGAACTGATGCCACTACCAACAGGTAGACCTATTGGAAACAAATGGGTGTATAAGATCAAGAGGAACGGTTATGACCATGTGGAGAGGTATCGTGCAAGATTGGTAGTGAAAGGATATGCTCAGAAAGAGGGAGTCGACTTCAACAAAATATTTCCTCATGTGGTTCGAATGATAACTGTTCGAGTGGTTCTGGCAATGTGTGCTACGTATGATTTACATCTAGAGTAGCTAGATGTGAAAATTGCATTTTCTTCATGGAAATCTTGAGGAGGAAATTTACATCCTCCAACCAGAAGGTTTAAAAAAGGAAAAGAGAACTTGGTTTGTAGGTTAAAGAAATATCTGTACAGTTTAAAGCAAGCGTCGCGGTGTTGGTACAAGATATTTGATTCTTTCATCATTGGCCTTGGATATAACAGACTACACGCAGACCCTTGTGCGTATTACAAGAGGTTTGGAGACTATGATTTTGTCATCTGTCTTTATATGTTGAAGACATGTTGGTAGTAGGCCCCAAAAAAGATCGTATCAATAAATTGAAGGCTCAACTGGCTAGGGAATTCGAGATGAAAGACCTTGGACTCGCAAACAAGATTCTAGGGATGCAAATTCACTGAGATAGAGTTAAAAGGGACATTTGGCTTTCACATAAAAGTTATGTGAAGAAAATCTTGCAAATGTTTAATATGCAAGAATGTAAGCCAATAACAACCCTGTTTCCTACTAATGTCAAGTTATCCTCTAAGATGAGTCCTAGCAGTAAAGAAGAGAGGATGGAGATGTCTCGAGTATCGTATGCATCAGTAGTGGGAAGTTTAATGTTTGCGATGATTTGTACAAGACCAGACATTGCACATGCAGTGGGGTAGTGAGTCGATTTTTATGGCGGAACCTGGTAGAGAGCATTGGAAAGCTGTGAAGAGGATCCTTAGATACGTTAAAGGAACCTCAGATGTTGCATGATGTTTTGGGAAATCTGACTTAACTGTCAAGGGATATGTTGATTCTGATTATGCGGGTGATCTTGATGGGGTAAATCAACACGGGTATGCATTTACACTTTACGGCGAAACGATGCTGGATTTCAAAGCTGCGGTCGATTGTTGACCATGTCAACAACGAGCGGGAATATATTCGCGGCTGCTCGAGCCAACAAAGAAGCAGTATGGTTGAAGATGTCGATGGAAGAGCTCGGGCACGAACAAGAGAAAATTACTCTATTTGTGACCATCAGAGTGCCTTGTATCTGGCAAGGAATCCATCATTTCATTCAAAGACAAAGCATATACGAGTTCAGTATCACTTCGTTCGTGAGAAAGTGAAGGAAGGAACCATGGATATCACGAGAGAAAATTCATCTTGATGATAGCGTGGCAGTTATAAAGCCGAAGCAATCAAGCTGTATAACAAGTTTATATGGTGTTGATCCTCATGCGGCCTAGCGAAAACGTAAACAACATGGAAGTGCAAGGAAGGATAACGATGTGAAGATTGATTTAGCTTCAATCGGATCTTCAAGCAGGAGATTGTTAACAGATACATTGTATCTACATTCAGAGAATCTTGCAAGTTGGAAGATCAAGTTGCTTATTGTATCTGATATCAGATATGAGAATCTTATCTCATGGACAAGTTGTTAATGCAAGTGCTAAGATGAAATGCCTATAAAAGGCAATGATGCATGCTCCATTTCTTCATCCCATTCCAACGCAACACAAAGTGTTCTTGGTTTCTTTCTTTCTCCTATTATTTGTGAGTTAATTTAGAGAGTTTGTAATATCTCCTAATACAAGAGATATAAGTGTTTATCCTTGTAGTTAGAGAGAAGGTGTAACTCCTAGTTTTCATCATAGTGAAATGTATCTTTCCTTGCCCGTGGTTTTACCCTATTGGGGTTTTCCATGTTATATTCGTATGTCACTTTTTATAGTATTTCATATTTTATTTGTGGTTTGCTTCAAACCTGGTGTCATTTTTCTCAACACTTTCTGGTGGCTTTGGAGGTATCGCAATGGTATCTTCTTTTGCCAACATCCAATCACGAGACGTGACATATGCGATAATATGCGTTCTTCCACCTTCTCTTTGTTCATCATAGAGGTCGTATGTCTTAGTTGGGTTGATGGGCTCAAATCTCCTTTGCTGACTTTGAGTACGGGATTGAGGTGATGATCATCGTCTCTTTTTGAAGCGACCTTCTCAAGAATTTTGGATCATTATGATTTTATTTCTTTTGGTTTCTTCTTTTCCTTGAGGCTTGTTTGGGTCTGCATAAAAAACACTCTCAGAGTGAAAACCGGTGGCTCGGCCTTCGTAGGTGAGGATTTTTCTCTTGTCTCGTTATTGGCAAGAGTTTTTTTTATCCTTTTTTGCAGTCCTCGCAGTTAAAGTTCTTGGGTAGTTTCTAGATTATGTAATTTTGTTGATTTCAAGATTTATACTTGTTATATTCAGTTTCTAGTGCTTTACTAGCAGCTTTTATAATACAATTTTTGGCCGTTAAAAAAAGTGATCTCATTATTGCAGAGAAGGGAGTTGTTAGATGAATTAAAAGATGGATGTATATGAGTATGACAACATGGTATATGGCTTTTCATCAGTTTTTAGTCTATCTATGCTTCGTTTAAATATGATGCACACTTCTACAACTATACGTATTTCTCAAACTTTTTATGATGGCGAATGTTGGCAGCATTTTAATATTTTATCAAACAACTCAATGAAGACTAACGAGAACGATGCGGGTCGCAACGCCGCGTGTTGCGACGATGTTAGAAAATGAATTATTTTTTCTTTTTTTTACAAATATATTGGTATGGGAGGAAATCAAAGCGACAAAAAATATAAATAACGATATAACTGGAACTCTGATAAATCATATTGTATTATTTTGGTGACTCTTTTTTCTTTTCTTTTGGTATTAGGGTGTTTCGTCAAGCCCCCAAAATATTTAACGTGGATGGTCTAAGAATATCGTTCTAGATTTAAAATGAACAAAGATCATCATGTGTATTACAAAACATAAAGGGGTTATTAACATAAATGCATAAAGTAGGCTGATTAAAGAAGGTATCATGATTCATGAGAACAAAGAATAGAAAGAAAATAAAAAAAGAAAAAAAAAGCGAAAAAATACCTTATTATAATATATACTAATAGCCATTTTTTGGATTAGGCAAAGTTGGGTAATCAAGGGGTGTTTTATAGAAAATGTGGCTCTCCCATTGGCCTATTCTTAGTCATTAACGGTTTTCAAAGCCTATTAGAAGGTAGTACACTAAAGTGGCATTCCCTGATTGGCCAATGTGTGTGGGAGAATCTTACGTTCACCCGTCATTAACACTAACTACCATGTTTTGCTATATATACAAGAACAGAAAAAAAAAATCCTCCTCACGGAATCTTCCAGAGCTTCCCAGCATTCCATTCTTATCAAAACCTATACCCACCACTTTCTAGACAACTTTTGCTTTCTTTCCTGCGAGATAGACACAAAACACTCCTGAACAAGATCTAACACAAAAAATACATAAGGCTATTATTGTAGGGAGATTCATCGGAAGAGTTAGGTATAATACTCACCCGGTCACCTAAATTTTCACCCCTGGAATAAATAAATTTTGTCGGAACTTTAACATCTTACATATATATATCGGAAGCTTAATAAGTTTAACTTCCAAAAGTGAGAGTCAATCATCCATTGGATTATGTAAGGGTAGTTGTTATGATTTGGGTCAATTGATTGATTTTATTCGATTATTTTTAAAAGCCGATTACATTGGTTTTGCAATTTGTTTATAATAAAAAAAAATGGATTTTTTGGGGATATTTGGTCTTGATCTTTTGAGGTAATCAAGTAATTTATGATTTAAGAAAATGAATGGATGAGTTTCTTCATGGCGTTGACTAATTACTTCAATGGATATATGATAGCAACAAGCGTAAGGTAAGGTTAGATTCATATTAAATAACTAAAATAAGCACTGTGAAATAAGTGTGTATAGATGATAGTTTTACATTTTGACCAGATGGTTTTAGGTGATTTTGTAATATAGATATTTGTTGTTTGATAGTTTTTGTATGTTGTTATGTAAGTGTGTGATTATGTGTTGTGAAGCGATTGTTTATATTGTTTTAATTACCTTTCGTTTTCTGATGTGTGATATAAATGCGTAAATGGTTTTAGTTGGTTGTAATGTATAAGTAGGGATGCGAGGTTTATTTAGCGAAATGTATAACTATATATTTTTTGCGAACTTTATAGATGGAATTTAGTGTTTAAAGGTTGTGAAATGATTTGTTGATATTAACAATATGCGTAACATATTTGATTTCTCAATTAAATTATAGTTTCGAAATTGGTACAAGTTTTGTCTTGCTTTTTTACGCTTTGTACTACATATTTCATTTGTTGTTAGTTTCGTTTATAATATGGGGCGAAGATAATGGTGATAGTTACGTAATGTTATGCGTGCTATACACACAATATTACATAGTGTGCTTCCTGAACAATGAACTCATATGCTTATTGGTGTTGCCTCAAGGTCTTTTATGAAACCACACATGGATGTTAAGTGGGTGAATATATTAAAAAATGAACTTTTGTTTGTATAGGAAATGGTATATCTGTGATTATGCGTACAATGCATCCCTCATAAATGAAAACGTAGTCTATAAAGGGTTGAAAGCGCGATTATAACATTGGTAATGGCTTTGTTCATTAATAAGGGTTGACATTTTGATTTATGCAGCAACAATGGAACTAAAATTTCGATAAAAAAAATTTATGCATTTAGTTTGTGTCTTATATATGAGTTTTGATTTCGTAAATATGAAAGGGACGAATTGTTTTGTTTGTTGTAAGAAAGCAAAAAACGATAAAGGAGATAAGATGTCGTATGTGCGTGGTTGTGAGTTGTGATTCCACATTGTGTGGGAAAGTTTGTTCATTTAAGTGTCGGGTATTTTTAACTTTCTCATGATATTATTGCGGTTATCGATGTTAATAATATTAACAATAATAGAGATTCAAGAAATATCTATTATGTACAATGCACTTTCAATTACACTGCATTAAGTCGATATCACATTGTTGACCTTCCACTGTTAGCTTGGCTAACTTTGAGGTCGTTTTATCTATATTTAGTTGTAATATAAATGTATTAGTAAAAAGTAGGTACAGGAAATTGATTACCTTATTAACGTCCGAACGCCTTAGTAGTTAGTATTGAAAATTATGAACTTTATTAGCCATTCACTGTAGTTTGTTACATAAAATTACATATATAACATAACACTCTCATATGCAACCGCATTACATGCTACATTAACTAACACTTGCTAAATTTAATTTGCAATTGAACTACAGGATATGCTTTCTACGATATGGAGAAAAAAGGTTTGTATGGACGGATACCGACACTCAAACTAAAGACTGCATTGCTTGAGGTAGAGTTTCAAGATGGGTATGAAGCACATAAGCATTCATATATCGATCCGTCAAGTGACCATTTATCGAGAGATTGATGGACATAATTGCATTTTGAGTGACAATATTGGGAAGCAAATGTGATGGATGATGGACTTGAAGGAATTAAATCGCATTCATCGAGGTTCATTATTGCAAAAAAAAGCATGCAGAACTTATTATAAATCCCATTTGTGACGACTTTTATATATATGCTCCTTTTAGGTCTAAAAACTTGGATGTTGATCATCTTTTCCTCATGTAGCGTCTAATAACTGTTTTGTCATTGCAGATGAATGAGAATGGAGATCAGAATAAGCTGTCGAGAAAGAAGAAGTTAACACATGTTGGCTCTTTTGTGACAAAGTATTGATTCTTGAACAAGATGCTAACACCTTTTGTTAGGCGAAAATGTGACTGGATTTGTAGCGTGTATATTGAGCGGGTCATGTCTTGATGATAAATGGTTGTGAAATGGTTCAATGATACTAAGACCACTTTGCCCAAACTATGAAATACCTAACCACTTTTTTTGAATCGGTTGGCTCGGGTTTTAGATTTGAGCGGTAAGCTTGACTAATAACCCTTGAATTTTATTATTTACTTATTTATTTATTATTTTATTTAAAAGTTGTCTATCCTGAACTCATCTTTATTTTCTAAATTGCAGCTTTGTATTTCAATAATGCGGAAAAACATGAAAAAGATATTGAATGTGTTTTATGGTATCAAGTAAGCTCATTCGTAGGTAAGCTTTGCTCAAACAGTCTTCATCTAGAGCTAATCTAATATTATCATGATCAAATTCCATCTTCTCTACTAATTTAACTGGCAATTTGCCTTTCATGATACAACAACAATAATACTCGATCCCTACTGGGCGATGTATGGATAATAAATAATAAATTCAAAACGAAACTAAATCCAATTAACATGAACTGATTTATTTAGCATTCTAGCTTTTGTGGTAAACTGATCATGGCTAGATGTTATTACCACTTTTGTAAGTATAGTTAAGTTATACATTTGTTTGAGAACTTCAATGCTCTTTTAGAAAGCTAATATAAGTGATTAGATGATGTTATCCTTAAAAAAGTAAACGTTATATTGAGAGCGTGTTTGAGTGGTGTTATGCTTCAGGAACTCCATTTCACTCTCTAACTAACTGCCATGTCATCTGAATACTTATTATACGAGTGAATATGTGCCTAAGACATGCTGTTAGGATGATTTAACAAAAAAAATATCAAACAAAAGTGCAATGCATCACAAGAACTCTAGAAATAAGTGTATCATAATCTATTAAAGATGAATTAGAGATTAACATTGTAAACTTGAAAGTAACGAGGCATCATCTATCACATCTACTCATCCCCGGCTAAACTGTGAATGAAATAAAGAATCACATGCATAAGTCAACACCTTGGTACAGTGGCCATAACTCTAATATAAATCAATAGAATCGGTATTTGGTTTAGGGAAACAAATAAGGGGCTGATCGACCAACTTGAATAGATCTATAATTCCACGAAAGTAGGTGGAGAACGCTGGTCCTTAGCTACTTTTCTCACAATATCTGGAACTTAGTAGGCTTAAGCTCAAATGTTCTTTTAATGTCGTTTTGTCCAATTTGCATTTTCTTTTTTAGTAATAATGTGTTGACGACCAGTAACTAATATATTAGGCCATTAAGGTGGCTGGGTTATGAGTATTTTGTAATGGGTCTTAATAGATTATATTTTTAGTATGGTTAGGGTGTGCTTGCTTTGTAGCCTTATGTTATGGAGTCACTTTCTAAAAGTTATATTCACCTACTCATCAATGCAGGTAAAAGAGGTAGATCTTTGTAGGTTTTGGGTGGAGCTAAATATCGACTTCTACCTATTTTTCGCGCTACTTATTCATTTGACTTCACACATGAATGTATGAATACCTTTATGCAGATCATATAGTTATTTAATAAAGGTGTCTCTTATTTAATTCTTTTTGTATAATCTTCAAACCATGACCGCCCCGCAGCAACGCGCGGGCTTACCTGCTCGTTTAAATTATTCAAAAAAGGGATAGTGCAAGTGTTAGCCTTAATAGTTCTTATTAAAAGTGATGGTCATTCACGTTTAGGAACTTTGTAACGTGTGTTAGATATCGTATTAGAATAGTCAACGGGCTCGTGGGTTGGGCTAAGCTAAATGGCTATTAGTCAAGTTTAGCTAGCCTTATGAAAGATATTATCCAATCCAACCCAATCCAAGCCCATGGAAAGCCCATTAGGGCATCTTGTATTTAGAGTATAAATACCCCTCAAATGGTCATTTGAGGGGTGTGCTTGAGTGTGTGTGTGTGTGTGTGTGTTTTCTTTGGAGCAATACAACATATTGTGTTCATCTTTCTCTCTTCACATACACGATTCATATATCAAGTCACCATCTTTCTCATCTTTATTTCTTTCATCTTCACGCATAGTTTGTGTTTGTGTGTTGAACGTGTTATACGCATAACGTGGTGGGTTTGTGATAAGGTTGATATTTGTAAGGTCCTACAATTGGTATCAATCGCCTAACAATGGTTTAGGAGTGTTGGTGTTTCTGTTGAAGTTTGGTACTGTACGCGTAAAAGCTCTCGTTATACATCTTTGACACGCATAAAACTTTAATTTTTGCACTTAAAAATTCAAGATTCTTGTGGTTTAAGGTTTATTTGGTGTTAAAGTTTCAGTTTTTGCAAAAGTTTGAAGCTTTACGTGTTTTTCTTCATTTTAAACTCGCATCGAATTGGGTAGTTCATTTCTACGCATAAGCTATCTAAGCACTTTGGGTGAAAAAGGTCAACATTTTTGTGTTATTCGAGTGTTTTAAGGCTGTTTGTGCAAGAGAAATTGTTTGAATCCTTTGGAAATTTTTTACTGTAGGTCAAAACCCTATTCTTACGCGTAAGAAAAGTCAAAACCCTATTTCTACGCATAAGTTTCTACGATAAGAGTTTTGTGCGTTTCTTGAGCTTAACGGTGACTCGATTAGCTTCCCTCACTTGGATAAGTTTGTGGAACACTTCGACTTTTGGATATCTTTTACAATGTGATAGTGTAAAGGATTTTTAGGCAAAACCCTATATTTCGCATAAGCTAAATCTTACGAAAAGTATTTTCTTACGCTAAACTTGTCATGCGCATAAGTAAATCCTACGCATAAGAATTCTACGTTTAAGTTTTTAGTCTACGCATAACTCTATTGTTACGCGTAACTTGGGTATTACGCGTAAGTTCTCTCTACGCCTAAGCACAATCTCTACGCCTAAGCTTCCTACGCATAAGTCTATTGCCTACGCCTAAGCACCATAGTCTACTCATAACTTCTTGTGTCTACGCCTAAGCTCTTCATTTAAAAAAAAAAAAAAAGTTTTTTGGCGGGAAAACTTGAGTAAAATTTAAATTTTTGAGGAGACTAAACGTTCAATTTTTACGCGAAATTCAAATTTTGGTATAACTTGGAAAATTTTGGTCAAAAATTCATATTTTTGGACCCAAATTCAAATTTTTTCGGTCAAATTTGGCGTCAAAATTGTCATAACTCAAAATTTTCAAACGGCAATATCTTATTAAACACAACTCCTTTATCGTTGAATCGATCCTACATCAACTTTATCAGATCATACCTTCATCAATGGCAACTCAATAAGACATTCATGCGGCGGTGCGAAAACCGTCCTCCTATGTTGGCAAAAGGTGGTTATCTTCAATGGACAAGTCGTATGCTTAGTTACATCAAGACCAAACCTAATGGGAAACTCATGATTCAATCCATTCCAATGGACCCTTCAAGCCTCCAAGTCAAGTCCCGGAAATGCTGATGCAACACCTCCCATCCCACCATCCTCTCGTCTTCAAAATGAATCGAGAATACAAAGAGGATCGAAAACAAGTCGATCACGGATGACATGGAAATTCATATTGTCCAGGGTTTACCAAGAGACATCTTTTCTGCGTAGGCAGGTTGTGGCTGCTTGATATGTGGGAACATGTTAGGCGGCTTTGTCATGGAACGAAATTGGTCAACAAGACATGGAGAACAAGTTCGCTAAGCTGAATGGGAAAAGTTTACTTCAACTCTAGGAGAATCCATTGAATCCTACTATGGAAGGTTTTGTACTTTGATGAATGAGCTTATCGAGAAACAAGTGGCACCTAGAACTATCGTGCAAAATATCAAATTCTGAACAATCTTCCAGAAGAATGGAGATGATATGTCACTATTGTCAACCAAACAAAAGACTTACATCGGTGAAACTTTGATCAACTCAGCGATTTTCTGAAACAAAACCAAGCGAAGTGAATGAAGTCAGGAAAGAAAGATTGGCTAAAAATCACGATCCATTAGCACTTATTGCAAGGACTCAACCTTCGGTGAATACACAACAACAAGCTTCATCATCTTCCACAACAACAACTTGCATGGCAATACGTTCCACAACCACAAGCGTTATCCCTCAACAACAATTCTATCCACGGAACAACAAGTCATTCAACAACAAGCAGTATCCACAATACGGGAACAAGGAATCGCACGTCCGGCGACGAATAAGAAGCTTTGCTACTTTCTGGGTATTTTCTTTCTTGGGTAAAGCATTCAGAAGTCGCTATTCCACACCAACTAACAACAATCAAAGGATTTCATCAAACACTACATAGCGAACCGATTATTACGTACCGGGTGTGAATATGGGTAATCAAGGTCAAATGGTTGGAGTTATTGGGAATCGCAAGGATATGCAACTGGATTTCGCATGGGTAATGTCAGCGGCAGTTCCGTATCGGGTAATCGGTTGGGTCTAATGTTGGAAATCGGATGGGACAGAATGTTGGGAATAGAGCGATGGGTAATCGGAATAGGAATGTTGCGACTCCAGATCGTTGGGAATTATGGAAATGTGAATCGAGTAATCGGTTAAGTGTTACAAGCTGTCAGGAGTGGGTCACATGGCAAGGAATTGTCCTACTAAGCCAAAAGAAGGATCTTGCGTATCTTGAGAAAGCTATCTTGTTGGTACAAAGGAAAGCGCATGCCTTCGGTTGAGTGCTGAGGAACATGACTTTATGGCTATTATGGATGATTTGGAAGACCTCGAGGAACTCAATGCAAAGCGCCTGATCTTCATGGCAAATCTTCGAGGAGACTAAGTCGACAACGACTCGGCGCACCTCCACGTCTATGGCATGCTTGCGATTCGAGGTACTAATCATTGATCCATGTTATAACAATGTCATATTTGATGTGTTTACTCATGACGAACAACGATACGGACGGCACCTACTTATGATACATACGGACAATCCGAGTTGTAGCAATACTAACTCTGAAACTCGGATGTGGATCCTAGTGGAGGCGTGTGGCACAAAATACTGAGGCCGATGAGGAAACATGTGCTTACTTTGAATCATTAATCAATAACTGTGGCATTGAAATTGAGAAAGTTAGAGCGGTCAATTTAAGCGCGAATGCTAAATTGACCGTGAGCTTGAGTTACAAAGTAGCGCCGAGCTTTTGAATTTCATACAATCAAACTATCAGAATTAGAAATTGGTTATCGAGATTCTGTTTTAAGAGAACAACAATTGCAAATAAAGTATAACACACTTGATGTGAATTTGAACTTGAAAATAAAATCTTTAAACAAGGAAATTTCTGATCTTCAGAACCAACTTTCTAAACAACAAGCAACGTATTCTAATCTTGAAAAAGAGAAGAAACAGTTGATTGCTGATTTTTCCAAACGAGAAGATTCTCTTCTTGATGAAATTCTTAATAAAGATGAAAAAATCAAAAAATTGGAAAATTTGCTTGTTACAACGGGTCACTCAGCTAAATCAACTAATATGCTGATTAATCAAACAAATCCGTATTTTCATACAACACAAAAAATGGCTCTTGGTAACTCACCTCCTTGTTTCCTCAAGAAAGCTCAGAAAGAACAGAATATGTTGAATAATGGAAAAGCTTTACATGAACCCATTATTGTTCGTGATTCTCTTGAAACGTTGGAACTATCTAAGGAGAGTAGAGAAAGAATGAAACAAAAGGTCCAAATCAAACCTATTGATTACAATAAATGGAACAAAATTTCTGGAATCACTTTTGTTAATAAAAAAGAAACGTCAAAATTCTCCATCACACCAAATGTTTCAAACATAGAGTCAACACCAGTTTCAAAACCAGTCGTTGTCTCTAAATCACTTTCGAATATTGAACAAATGTCTTCAAATAATCCTTTTAACACAAGTGATGCGAGAAGTATTTTAGACAATGTGAAAACTAGAATTGCGAATCTTCAAGAGACTGTGAAAACTAAAACCACTATTACACCTAACAACTGGTTCTCTAGTTTTGACATCGAACAAAGAAAGTTTTTTGAAACTCAAATTGCCCCTCAGCTGAATAATATCAACTCAAGGGTAATTCATTTTGAACAAGCGTTTTTGAAAGAAACAACTGACTTTGTCAAGGACCATAAATCCCAAAAGCAAGCTAATGGCCTGTGTTGAACAAATCAAAGTTTTGGAAACTTTAAATGACTCTCTCTTCGAAGATGTTAGACTCTTGATATTATGTCCATTATTTTACAAACATATTACTGTTGAAGATCATGAAAGACTCGATCTGAGACCTCCGCAATTATTTCAAAATATGAAAAGCTCTTGAAAAATTTGAAAAAGAAAAGGTGTCCTATTTTAAACAACTTGATCGAAAATCTGAGGAAGGAAAGTATGACAAACTGTCGTATGAGCGTGCCTACAAGGACATGAAAGAGCAAAATGATCTTTTGAGAGCTCAGCTGGGATGTCAAAAAGGAAAGGCAGTGGATACTAAGTTTGCAAAACCATTGACTGAGGAGAAACCAAATGTTCCCAAATCGGTTTTCAAACCAAAAATGTCTATTTCTCAGGTTCCTCCAAAAGTCAATGAGAAAAATGATTTGTCAAAAACAGTCACTTCACAGTCTTTGCCTATTAAAAAGAGAATTGTCAAAAGTTTTGAAAAAGGAAAAGCAGTTGCTCAAAAACCAAATGTGATTACACCTGGCATTTCTAGGAATAGTACACGGAATGTGACCAAACATCCAGTTAAAGAATCTGTCGGTTCTAACGACATGGTCAACAATCACTATCTAGAAGAAGCTAGGAAAAGGCACCGGACTTCGAAAAAGACGGAATTTTAGGTACAACATCTAGTGTGATGAATTCTACAAGATTTCAAGGCAATGCTAGTAGTAGTAAACCTTTACCTAGGAATTCTCAACACAATACTAGGGATTGGCTTGCATCTAAGAGTAGTTAGCATAAAAGAAATGCTATGCTGCAGAGGAAACAACACTAGAAATTCCGAGTCTTTTTCAAACAAGAAACAATTTCCAAAAGACTGTAGTGACAAAGTTAATGTTGCTGTTTTAAACAAGAATGTGGAATTTGTCTGTCCTATGTAGCCACCTGGAAAATTTCACCGTTTTAAATCTTCATATTTATGAACTAGACCGTTTATCAAATTTATTTGATCTAAATTGAGCATTTTAGCATGTACATTTCACCTTTTCTTGCATAAAAATTTATGCATGTCCGAGTAGTCTTATCTAACTATGCCTAATATTTACTGATTCTAAATCAGTCTCACAAGAAAGATTTTCTTGTCTTATGAGTCCGCACGCGTACCAAAATAAAATAAAAGAAAACGCGAGAAAATAAAACAAACTAATAAAAATAAAAAATTACGTCATCATGACAGTTTATTTATAGCGTGTCCAGAAAAATAAATAATACAACTTTCCGTTTGAAGTTATACATTCACGAGTTAACGACGAAGTACCAAAATACATCTATTATCAAAATAATACACCCCTAATAACAAATTATAAGTTACATAAATAAATAAATAAAAACCAACCACCCTTATCCCCACACATATACCCACGCCTCTTTCTCTCCATATCTGTTTCTCTGCTCCTGCCATCCTCAGAAAACGCATCACCTCATCACCTCCATTTTCGCCTCTCCTCTTCTCCCCTGCACACGCTGCCTGCTCCCCCTCCAAAAATAGCTACACCTCCAAACTTCTTTCCAAGTACCACTAGTAACTTCAAACCAAGATTAGACGACTCTTTGATTTATCCATGAAGAAATCGACAAATCCAGTACTCCTTGGACCACCACTGAAGACGAAGACAGAGGAAGAGCCATGTGAAGGCCTGAAGATACCACCCAAACGAGACTCAAATCCATCCCCACCTTCGATGGTCGAGGCAAGGGCTTCCTTTTTTATCTCTATATAAACCATGAGTCTCAAGAGGATATCTCACACCCACTCTTCATATCACCACTCAAACTAAAGAAAGATTGATCGAGTTGCTGGAAATCAAGTGGTCTCGTTGCTTGAGTTGTGTATTCCTTTGGCATCATCTTCGCTACATCATTCCCCTTGTGTTGTAAGATTTTCATTGAATTTTTTTCTTGAATGATGTAGTTATATTTATTCTCTTTCGATGGTTCAATCGAATATACATTCTGTTTTGATTATCGCCGTTTGGTATGAAATTGTTGGGATTGAACTAGTGTTACATATATATCTTGTGGAGCATAAATTATAAGAATCAGTTTAAAAGATCGAATATATACATAGTAGTAAATCTAGCTATATGTTGTTTGGGTCAGTCACGCGAGGGACATGAAGATCACAAGTCTTAAAACACTTGAAAAGAATTTAAACATGTAGCCGATCAGGATATAACGTTTCGGTTTGTTTTTGTTAACAAATGGTCTATATGGTTCGGCTTAATTTCGAGTTTGCTTGATGACCTACTTAGTAGCAGTTTCGACCCAGCTTGTTTATAGATTTTCTAGTGTTCGGTTTAGGGGTATTTGAAGTTTCCATGCCTTGGTCAAGTCTATCTTTCAAAACTGTCTTACTAACATTATGTGACGTATTGATTACAAGTTGGGTTATGTTGATGTTGTCGCGAGTCAAAACCCACTGTGGTCGAACCACTAAGGGAACTTTTGGTTTTGATTTGTGTCGAGGTCGAAACCCACAGCGGGTATTCTCAGTGGTGACTTTTGAGTCCTTACTTAAATATGTCACTAAGTGCTTATTTAGAACATAAACATGGTGTCAAAACTAAACCCGTATAAGGTGTACCTCATTTTCTTTGTGTCAACCACAAGGGCACCAAGGTACTCTTTCAAGATAAACTTTCGCTCAAATTCCCGTTATTTCGTTGGCTTATACTAAAGCTTTTTGTGGAGTGTTTCAAATATGATTTCCAGCTCGTATAGGTAGTGTTTTAAACCCGATCCTTCAGCCCCTATTAGGTGCGTTTGGCAACTGATTTCCAGCTCAAATGGAGCGCTTTTGTTTACTGATTTCTGCACCAAATAGGAGTGTTTGTTTGCTGCAAATTCAGTCCCCAAAAAGGGTGCGTTTGGTGCAGCAAAGGGGTGCTTGTCAGTACCAAGCGAGTGCGTTCTGCTGATTTTCGGCAAAGCCATTTGGGCGCGCTTGGTTTGTTCTCCTGGTTCAGCCGCAACACAAAAAGGGGTGTTCGTTTCGGCTTATTTTCAGCACCAACAAAAGGGTCTCGATGTCCTTGGCGTACATTATTTCACCTTAAGTCTCCTAAATGTCAAATTACCTTTAATACCTGTACTCTTTTTTTTTCGTTTCACTTATGTTGCGTTTGGTTTCTGGTTTCGGAACTGGGCCACTGTCCAGCATATCAAGTTGCTAGGTCCAAGAGTTTGGACCAAAAGCCCATCTTCATTTTGGCTGTCCAATGAAAATCCATGCCGAGGCCCAACCACCTTGGCAGCCTACTCCACCCACATCGAGCCCAAACCATTTATCATCCCCCCTCCTCGCTACCACTACTTGCGCCTATCTCAAACCATCAAGCGGAAACTGAATTTGTTAAACATATATGAAACCTATGGAGACTTTAAAGACTAAAACACTATGATCTTACAAATATTTGAAACATTTTATATAAGGCATGATCTACATTTTTGGTAAATAATAAGTATTTCGAAAAGACGACCTTCATAAACTAAACTACAACAACTAGTATATGCGAGACAAATAATTTCAATACTTATATATGATTATGTATACTTACAAGAAACAAAGGGTATTTTTACAATAATGTCATATTTTGCAAAAACCATATATTATGATATATAAATGAAACCATGCCAATTTTTCTTAAAAATATAATATACAAATTTTGTATATAGATCCAAAGGATTAGTGACCACGCTATATAAGCAACATATATTTATTTCTTTCACTTACTATTACGAAAATATATATGTATGTTTTCCAACGACGCCTTATAACGCTTACTCTCTTGCGACTTACCCGACTTGCTAAGTCCTACCCCCTATACCTATATCCGCACTTCCGTGAGCCAATGTTCCATAATATAAATGAATGTCACATAAACATTAAATAACCTAAACTTTTGATATACATTCGAATATTATCAAGTCAAAATACAAAGGTATTAATTAAAGTATTGGTATACAATTATAGGTCGCGTGACGGTACTCGGTGCATCATTTACTTGATCTTGTTCACTACTCGGATCTTTGCTTTACTAAGGTGAGTTCATAGCCTCGCCTTTACTTATTTCTTTTAAACCCCGTGAGGGAGATGCATGCTATAAACTAGAACACAAGTCTTTTCTTAAACTGTATCTTTGCTGATCATTATTATTACAGCCTAAGTTACATGCCATAAGTCCCTTACATCATGAACCATTAATCACTTGCGAGTGAACGCGAATATTGTGGATAGTACTATGGGAATTAACGACCCCGACTCGGTTATCGGAAATAACCGGGGCACACTATATTTGGTTAACTATGGAATTGGCAATTCCATCTCTGAGGGCAATATTATTACTTACACCAGTAATTAGGTGTATGCAGTTAGTTTGGTGTCATGAGCTTAGTGCATAATAATAATCTCTGTTTTCCATGGTGATTGTATTCGAAGCAATTATCATCTCTTACTTGTTTTCAACCCCTTTATTTAAACCTATGAATATCACTCAACATTTTGTTGATCTTTTTAAGCATGTTCATCTGGTACTAATTAAATATCATGAAGGCGTGGAGTGGGCGTCAAGGGGCGCTTTGAAGTGGTGTAGTTTTCAATTAAAGTTATCATTTCAGTAACGTTTAAAACTATCTTTTATGTAATTTCAAACATGTGGTATTCCCTTTTGTGTTTCTAAAACACTGAGATTTATGAAATGGTAACAACTTTTATTTAAAACGTCTCTTTAGAGTCGTTTTCTGTAACTTATGACTATGATCCTCTAAGTAATACCCCAAATAGTCTTCCGCTGTCACATTGTGATTTTGGGGGTGTTACAGATTGGCATCAGAGCCTAGGTTATAGAGAACCAACTTGTATTTTCAAAAACAAATTGGATTATAACCACGTTTTCAAATGGACCGTTTTACACCACCACTTCACGTCCTTAGCCTACTTCGTACCGATCACATGTATGAGATTCGCTTGGCGGATAATACATGACTAGTAAAACTTTGCATGATAAAAACTTATAATGCTAGCTTTCATTTAGTTAGGCATTTAGATTTACGTGGCAGATTATGCGCGACTAACTAAATCTTATTTATTGCATGGCATTGCTTATACTTACAAATGCACATTTTCTTTTGGATTGCTACTGATATCATGTCACCGCTACTCATCCTATCGACTTGACCTCCGATACTGAGATGGAGGATACTATGTCCTCTGCCTCTACCCCTTGGTACCGGCTCCCATTGCACATATGTCCTCTGAGGGGAGCCCTTGAGGAGGGTGAAGTCGTTGTCACCACCTGCTTGGACCATACACGGGTTTCTTCCCGTCTTTGGTCCCCCCTTGACCGATGATATGGAGTCACGCGGTGGCTATCACCTTCGACATTATGTCCGGACACACTCATCCACGATTCCGTGTCTTCTATTTCTTGCCCATCACCTGCCTGTTCACGGAGAGGCGAAGGAGCTAGGGTTCTCAAACCCTACGAGCCTGCGCCATTGGCCACCATTCCGTTACCGTGAGGATGGTGCTACCTTCATGCATACCGCCGAGGAAGCGAGTGAGGGCACCCATCACTTTCATCCCACCTTCGGACATACCATCATCCTATGCTTTTCCACCATCATTTTTGCTGCACCACCACTCATACTGTTTCACCATTACCACCACCTACCACATTCATTTATCGGACCACCACATGCGGTTTCATCCCGCCCGTGCATCATCACCTCACGGTGATGCATACGATCCGGTGACATCTCTTAGGGAGAGAGTCCATCTTTCACCCGCACATTCAGACCCATACCACCATGTTGTGTTTGGTACCTCTGAGCCGGGAGCCCATAGGAGGTTCGATGCTAGACGTTGGTCTTACATGGTGCCACTCATTAGTCGATGGAGGTCGGAGGAGGGTGCACCTAGCACTATGGAGCTTGGAGAGCATCGGTTTGCTGCTGCTGAGACTCTCCCTGTCACGGGAGAACCCCTTCATCATACCATTCCATTGTTAGCTGCCAGAGTGTTACGAGCTGAGGATCAGCTTGAGGATGTTGTGGCATTTGTTGATGAGGTTCCATTAGTTCGTATCAAGAACATTGAGGATGAGGTTGGAGAGCTCCTCAACGGGAGGACCACGATGGAGGGAGTACTTGATAGGATTGGTGCCCAGAGTGAGAGAGCTAGTGGAGCGATTTGATGTTGGAGAGGAGGATGGAGTCGATAGATTAGGACTGCTGGGCAGAGCCGAGATGTTGGAGGGAGTTGTGCGGCGACGATCGAGAGGATGATGATCATGGAGACTTGTGCTACTGCTTTGGAGCAGAGATTGGAGGCACGAGATAGAGAGGTGGATGATCGGCGGAGCTGTTTCAGTCAGCTGACCCTCTGGCGCCGATTGAGGGGCCCCGAGCAGCCTCTAGATTGGTGATTCATCTATTTAGTTTTACGGTACTTTAGCACGCGCATGTGGCACTAATAAAGGCTTTGTATTCGCATGTTTTGTAAACTATCGAACAAGCTATTTATGTGACATTGTATGGTTATCGTATCACTATGTATGGATGATAGGCCTATGACATTATGGTTGTTGTTTCCTTATATTCTTATGTATGATGATCTTTCTTATTTATCGGTTGTGTGAATCGAAGTGATCATTTCTATATATTGTCTTGTGTGGTTCTAACATGTTGTGATTCTTCTGATGATGATTATGCTCTATTGATATAATGTGATGATCTTGACTATTATGAAATCGTTTTTATAATAATACACACTTATGTTGAATGATTCTAAAATCTGAGTGTATGTCTTTAGAAAAATGGCAAGAACAAGAACTACCTCTACCCCTACTCAAACTCAGAGATGACCGGAAGCAATTCGGAGGCTAGTTACAAATGAAATTGTCTGCTTTTGCTCGCAAGACCTGCTGAGGCAACTCGAACAAATGAAGCACCAAATCAAGCCAACGAAATGAAGCTGGTAAATCGCAAGTCTGGATATAAGGAGTTCATGAACTGCAAACCTACCTTCTTCAAAGGAACTGAAGGCGCTGTTGGCCTTATCCATTGGTTTGAAAGATCTGAAACTGTGTTTCTTCTAAGTGATTGCTCGAAAGATTGCAAGGTGAAATTTGCTACTGGTACTCTGCTGGAAGATGCATTGTCTTGGTGGAAGGCTCATGCCCAACCTATTGGCATGGAAGAAGCCTACAAAACCACTTGGACTGAACTAAAGCAATTAATGATGAAGCAATCTTGTCCAAGGACCGAGATCAAGAAACTTGAAGATAAATTCTACCATCTGACTACTAAGGGCAATGATCTCAAAACCTACTTCAAGCGCTTCCAAGAATTGAAAGCTCTATGCCCTTCCATGGTTCCCGATAATGTCAAGTTCTTTGGAAAATCTCATTGGGGGATTACCACGAAGCATTGAGGGCAATGTTACTGCATCAAAGCCCAAGACCGTGGAAGAAGTGATCACAATTTCCTACCAACTCATGGATCAAGTCTTGAAGCATGGATCCGTGCAAGGCACTAATGACAACAAAAGGAAATTTGATGACCGCCGAGGCAACACTTCAAACAACTTCCATCACAACAACTCTTCCCATCACAACAATAACCGTAACAACAACAACCAATGCCGCAACAATCACAATCAACACCGCAACAACAATCCCAACCCATACCACCAAAACCGAAACAATCACCACAATCAACAAAACCGTAGACAAGTTTGCGAGGGCTTATCTGCCGCTACCCCCCGGAAGAGGCTTTGCTGGACCACACCCTTTGTGCACTCGATGCAACCTGCATCATGTGGGGACGTTGTACATTAAGTGTGGAAAGTGTAACAAGGTGGGTCATACCCATAAGGATTGCGAAGCCCCTCTTTGGAAGTAACCTTCAACCTATGGGATAACTTGCTTTGGATGTGGAGAAGCTGGACATGTTAAGAGTAGATGCCCAAAGCTGTACGGGAACAACAACAACAATAACAACAACAACCCTGCTAGAGCAAGAGCTTATGTGCTAGGAGATGGAGACGCACAAGAGAACCGGATGTCGTTCTGGGTGCGTTTTCACTCAACCATCTTTTAGCTAAAGTGTTATTTGATTCTGGAGCCGACAAAAGTTTTGTGTCTTCTAAGTTTGCACCTTTGTTAAAAGTCACCCCAACTACCCTAGATACCACTTATGAAGTAGAGCTAGCCGATGGAAAAATAGTAGGAACTAACACTATCCTTCGAGGTTGCAACCTATCTTTATCAAATCACCCGTTCGATATAGACCTTATGCCTATCCAACTTGGTAGCCGATCTGTCGTTGGCATGGATTGGCTATCCAAGAATCGTGCAAGAATCATCTGTGACGAGAAAGTCGTTCACATTCCTCTCGATGGCGAAACTCTAATCATTCGGGGTAATCGTAGTAAGACCCGATTGAACATCATCTCGTGCGTTAAAGCGAAAGTACATAGAAAAGGGATGCCACATTTTTCTAGCACAAGTAACGGAGAAGGAGAAAGCGGACGAGAAGCAACTAAAAGACGTCCTCATGGCTAGGGACTTTCAAGTATTTCACGAAGACTTGCCGGCCTTCTTCCAAGTCGGCAAGTAGAATTCCAAATCGAGCTAGTCTTGGGAGGCCGCGTGGCTACGAGCACCTTATAGGCCGCACCTTCCGAACTACAAGAACTGTCTGACCAACTTCAAGAACTGTCCGAAAAAGGATTTATTCGACCGAGTTCTTCACCTTGGGAGCTCGGTCTTATTTGTCAAAAAGAAGGACGGATCTTTCCGTATGTGTATTGATTACCGAGAGTTGAACAAACGGCGGTGAAAAATCGCTATCCATTGCCTAGGATCGATGATCTGTTTGACCAACTGCAAGGGTCAAGCGTCTACTCAAAGATTGATCTGAGATCGGTTATCATCAACCGAGAGTTAGAGGAGGATATTCGAAAAATGCTTTCCGAACACGTTACGGCCACTACGAGTTCCAAGTGATGCCATTTGGTTTGACAAATGCACGGCGGTGTTTATAGACCTGATGAACCGAGTGTGTAAACCCTACTTGGACAAATTTGTGATTGTGTTCATTGACAACATTCTCATCTATTCCCGCAATGAGGAAGAGCATGCGAACACTTGAAAGCCATCCTAGAGCTGCTCAAGAAAGAAGAACTGTATGCTAAGTTTTCCAAGTGCGACTTCGGATTCAAAAGTGCAATTCCTTGGTCACGTGATAGATAGTAATGGTCTTCATGTTGATCCTTCAAATATCGAAGCTGTCAAGGATTGGTCATCCCCTACTACCCCTACCGAGATACGCCAATTTTTAGGTCTTGCGGGTTATTATCGAAGATTTATCGAAGGATTTTCGAAAATAGCTAAACCTCTATGAGCTAACCCAGAAAAAGAAAAACTTTGACTGGGGAGAGAAACAAGAGTTAGCCTTTCAACTCTTGAAACAAAAGCTTTGTGAAGCCCCCATCTTAGCCTTACCTGATGGAGTGGAAGATTTTATGGTCTACTGTGATGCATCACACCTAGGGTTAGGTGCGGTATTAATGCAAAGAAACAAGGTGATCGCTTATGCTTCGCGACAACTCAAAACTCATGAGAAGAACTACACTACCCATGACTTGGAATTGGGAGCCGTGGTTTTCGCTCTCAAAATATGGAGACATTACCTATATGGAACCAAGTGTACGGTGTTCACCGACCATAAAAGTCTCCAACACATTCTTGATCAAAAGGAGTTAAACATGCGACAACGCCGATGGCTAGAATTGCTTAGTGATTACGACTGTGAAATCCGTATCACCCGGGAAAAGCAAATGTAATGCTGATGCTCTTAGTCAGAAGGATCGACCTAAACCTCTTCGAGTAAGATCCTTGGGAATGACAATTTAGTCACCCCTTCCATCAAAAATCCTTGAAGCTCAAGCTGAAGCTCTCAAACCGAAAACCGTCCCAGGTGAGAGAATCTTTGGAATGCCGGAAAACGAGAACGGTTTTGTGTAAAGATCGGATGGAACCTTATGTTTTGGCGATAGAAGTTGGATACCACTTTGTGGAGGAATACGGGAACTCATTATGCATGAGTCTCACAAGTCTAAATATTCCATTCACCGGGGATCCGACAAAATGTACCAAGATCTCAAGAAGCTTTATTGGTGGCCAAACATGAAAGAAATTGCAGCGTCACGTTGGGAAATGTCTCACCTGTTCTCGAGTCAAAGCTTGAATGTCAAAAACTTTCCGGATTGTTAACTCAACCTGAACTCCCAGTTTGGAAATGGGAGAGAATTACCATGGACTTCATAACCAAACTACCTAAGATTGCTAGAGGTTACGACACTATTTGGGTTATCATTGATCGTCTTACCAAATCCGCTCATTTCCTACCCATCAAGGAAAATGATGAAATGGAAACCCTTGCTCAACTATACCTTAAGGAAATTGTATCCCGTCATGGAGTACCAATTTCCATCATTTGATCGTGGCCGATCGTTTTACTTCACACTTCGGAAATCTCTTCAAAAGGCTTTAGGCACTCGTTTGGACATGAGTACCGCATATCATCCTCAAACCGATGGCCAAAGCGAAAGGACTATCCAAACCTTGGAAGACATGCTTGAGCATGCGTGATCGACTTTGGAAAAGGTTGGGATAAACACTTACCGTTGGCGAAATTCTCCTACAACAATAGTTATCACGCGAGCATCAAGGCAGCTCCATTCGAGGCACTTTATGGTCAAAAGTGTCGATCACCCGTTTGTTGGGCTGAAGTTGGTGATGCTCAACTCACTGGACTGAACTTGTCAAGAAACAACCGAGAAGATTGTACAAATTCGTCAACGACTTCAAGCTGCTAGAGATCGACAAAAGAGTTACGCCGATGTTAGAAGGAAGCCCATGGAATTTCAAGTTGGTGATCGAGTTATGTTGAAAGTATCACCTTGGAAAGGAAAGGTTAGTTAGAAAACGAGGAAAGCTACATCCTCGATATATTGGCCCTTTCAAGATTCTCGAAAGAATCGGCCCGGTTGCTTACAAGCTTGATCTCCCGGAAGAACTTGGTAGAGTACACCCTACCTTTCACGTCTCAAATCTGAAGAAATGCTTGTCGGATGAATACCTTGTTGTTTCACTAAAAGAGATTAAGCTCGATGACAAGCTCAACTTTGTCGAAGAACCAATTGAAATCATAGATAGGGAAGTCAAGCGACTTAAGCAAAGTCGCATCCCTATCGTCAAGGTTAGATGGAACTCCAAGAGAGGACCGGAGTACACGTGGGAGCGAGAAGACACCATGCGTGTTAAGTACCCACATATGTTCACAAATCCAACTCCGACAACCACTGTAAACTAGAATTCCGGGACGGAATCCTCTTAAGGGGTAGGTACTATAGCCACCTGGAAAAGTTCACCATTTTAAATCTTCATATTTATGAACTAGACCGTTTATCAAATTTATTTGATCTAAATTGAGCATTTTAGCATGTACATTTCACCTTTTCTTGCATAAAAATTTATGCCTGTCCGAGTAGTCTTATCTAACTATGCCTAATATTTACTGATTCTAAATCAGTCTCACAAGAAAGATTTTCTTGTCTTATGAGTCCGCACGCGTACCAAAATAAAATAAAAGAAAGCGAGAAAATAAAACAAACTAATAAAAATAAAAATTACGTCATCATGGCAGTTTATTTATAGCGTGTCGAGAAAAATAAATAATACAACTTTCCGTTTGAAGTTATACATTCCGCGAGTTAACGACGAGTACCAAAATACATCTATTATCAAAATAATACACCCCTAATAACAAATTATAAGTTACATAAATAAATAAATAAAAACCAACCACCCTTATCCCACATATACCCGCCTCTTTCTCTCCATATCTGTTTCTCTCACCGCCATCCTCGAAAAGCGCATCACCTCATCACCTCCATTTTAAGCCTCTCCTTTTCTCCCTGCACTTGTGCGGCTGCTCCCCCTCCAAAAATAGCTACACCTCCAAACTTCTTTCCAAGTACCACTAGTAACTTCAAACCAAGATTAGACGACTCTTTGATTTATCCATGAAGAAATCGACAAATCCAGTACTCCTTGGACCACCAGAGAGGCGAGACGGAGGAAGAGCCATGTGAAGGCCTGAAGATACCACCCAAACGAGACTCAAATCCATCCCCACCTTCGATGGTCGAGGCAAGGGCTTCCTTTTTTATCTCTATATAAACCATGAGTCTCAAGAGGATATCTCACACCCACTCTTCATATCACCACTCAAACTAAAGAAAGATTGATCGAGTTCTTTGGAAATCAAGTGTGGTCTCGTTGCTTGAGTTGTGTATTCCTTTGCATCATCTGCTACATCATTCCCTTGTGTTGTAAGATTTTCATTGAATCTTTTCTTGAATGATGTAGTTATATTTATTCTCTTTCGATGGTTCAATCGAATATACATTCTGTTTTGATTATCGCCGTTTGGTATGAAATTGTTGGGATTGAACTAGTGTTACATATATATCTTGTGGAGCATAAATTATAAGTGATTTAAAGATCGAATATATACATAGTAGTAAATCTGGCTATATGTTGTTTGGGTCGATCACGCGTGAGGACATGAAGATCCTGATCTTAAAACACTTGAAAAGAATTTAAACATGTAGCCGATCGGGATATAACGTTTGGTTTGTTTTTTAGTTAACTAATGGTCTATATGGTTGGCTTAATGAGTTTGCTTGATGACTGCTTAGTGCTTGTTTCGACTTGTTTATAGATTTTCTAGTGTTGGTTTAAAGGGTATTGAAGTTTCCATGCCTTGGTCAAGTCTATCTTTCAAAGGTCTTACTAACATTATGTGTGATTACAAGTTGGGTTATGTTGATGTTATGCGAGTCAAAACGTAATTGAACCACTAGGGAACTTTGGTTTTGATTTGTGTAGAGGTCGAGAAACCCTGGCCAATTTCTCAGTGGTGACTTTTGAGTCCTTACTTAAAGATGTCACTAAGTGCTTATTTAGAACATAAACATGGTGTCAAAACTAAACCCATTATAAGGTGTACCTCGTTTTTCTTTGTGTCAACCACAAGGGCACCAAGGTACTCTTTCAAGATAAACTTTCGCTCAAATTCCCGTTATTTCGTTGGCTTATACTAAAGCTTTTTGTGGAGTGTTTCAAATATGATTTCGGCTTTCATTATAGGTAGTGTTTTAAACCCGTCCTTGGCCCCATTAGGTGCGTTTGTAAGCTGATTTCGGCTCAAATGGGCGCTTTTGTTTCTTGATTTACGCCTAGGGTGTTTGTTTGCTGCGCAAATTGATCCCAAAAGATGCGTTTGAGATTGAAGCAAAAGGGTGGTTGTTGTACCAAACTTGAAGTCGTTGCTGCGATTTTCAGCACCCATTTAGTAGCTTGGTTTGTTCTCTGGTTCAGCCATAACACAAAAGGGTGTTAGTTTGACTATTTTCAGCACCAACAAAAGGGTCTCGATGTCCTTGGCGTACATTATTTCACCTTAAGTCTCCTAAATGTCAAATTACCTTTAATGCAATACTCTTTTTAGTTTCACTTATGTTGCGTTTGGTTTCGGTTTTGAGGCGGGCCTTGTCCCCAGCATATCAAGTTGTAGTCAAGGTTTGGACAAAAGCCCATCTTCCTTTTGGTCGTCAATGAAAATCCATGTAGAGGCCCAACCACATAGCGACTACTCCACCCACATCGAGCCCAAACCATTTATCATCCCCCCTCCTGCTTCACCTTTACTTGCGCCTATCTCAAACCATCAGTTGAGCTGAATTTGTTAACATATATGAAACCTATAGAGACTTTAAAGACTAAAACACTATGATCTTACAAATATTAACGAAACATTTTATATAAGGCATGATCATTTTGGTAAATAACAAATTATTTCAAAATAAGCGACCTTCATAAACTAAACTACAACAACTAGTATATCTCTTGAGACAAATAATTTCAATACTTATATATGATTATGTATACTTACAAGAAACAAAGGGTATTTTTACAATAATGTCATATTTTTGCAAAACCATATATTATGATATATAAACGAAACCATGCCAATTTTTCTTAAAATATAATATACAAATTTTGTATATAGATTCGGATTAGTGACCGCTATATAAGCAACATATATTTATTTCTTTCACTTACTATTAATATATATATATGTTTTCCAACGGCATATATAAGCTTATCTCTTGCATTACCGACTTGCTAAGTCCTACCCCTATACTATATCACTTCCGTGAGCCAATGTTCCATAATATAAATGAATGTCACACAAACATTAAATAACCTAAACTTTTGATATACATTCGAATATTATAAAGTCAAAATACAAAGGTATTAATTAAAGTATTGGTATACAATTATAGGTCGCGTGACGGTACTCGGTGCATCATTTACTTGATCTTGTTCACTACTCGGATACTGCTTTACTAAGGTGAGTTCATAGCCTCGCCTTTACTTATTTCTTTTAAATCCCGTGAGGAGATGCATGCTATAAACTAGAACACAAGTCTTTTCTTAAAAGCTGTATCTTTGCTGATCATTATTATTATAGCCTAAGTTGCCCATAAGTCCTTACATCATGAACCATTAATCACTTGCGAGTGAACGCGAATATTGTGGATAGTACTATGAGATTAACGACCCCACTTCGGTTATCGAAAATAACAGGCGCACTATATTGGGTTAACTATGGAATTGGCAATTCCATCTCTGAGGGCAATATTATTACTTACACCGATGAGTGGGTGTATGCAGTTAGTTTGGTGTCATGAGCTTAGTGCATAATAATAATCTATTTTTTCCATGGTGATTGTATTCGAAGCAATTATCATCTCTTACTTGTGTTCAACCATTTATTTAAACCTATGAATATCACTCAACATTTTGTTGATCTTTTTAAGCATGTTCATCGGGTACTAATTAAATATCATGAAGGCGTGGAGTGGGCGTCAAGGGGCGCTTTGAAGTGGTGTAGTTTTCAATTAAAGTTATCATTTAAGTAGCGTTTAAAACTATCTTTATGTAATTTCAAACATGTGGTATTTCCTTTTGTGTTTCTAAAACACTGAGATTTATGAAATGGTAACAACTTTTATTTAAAACGTCTCTTTAGAGTCGTTTTTATAACTTATGACTAAGATCCTCTAAGTAATACCCCAAATAGTCTTCCGCTGTCACATTGTGATTTTGGGGTGTTACTGAGATGGCATCGAGCCTAGTTATAGAGAACCAACATGTATTTTCAAAACAAATTGGACTATAACCACGTTTTCAAATGGACCGTTTTACCACCACTTCCGTCCTCGCGCCTGCCATTACCCGATTGCATGTATGAGATTAAACGGCGGATAATACATGACTATTAAAACTTTATGATAAAACTTATAATGCTAGCTTTCATTGGTAGAGCATTTAGATTTCGCGTGGCGATTATACACGACTAACAAATCTTATTTGTGCATGGCATTGCTTATACCTGGCCATTTTCTTTTGGTTATGGTATCATGTGCTGCTGTTCTCTCGACTTGACCTCAGATCTTGAGATGGAGGATACTATGTCCTCTTGCCTCTACCCACTTGATACCCAGGCTCTGCATTGCACATATGTCCCACGAGAGCTGAGCCTCGAGGAGGGTGAAGTCGTTGTCACCCCAGCGGACCATACGCAGTTTCTTCCGTATTTGGTCCCCAGCATATTAGATATCTGCGGAGTCACAGCGATGGCTATCACCTTGACATTATGTCTCGAGACACACTCATCCACTTGATTCCGTGTCTTCTATTTCTTGCCCATCACCTGCTTTACTTTTGTTACGCTGGTGGCGAAACTAGGGTTCCAAACCCTCGAGCACTGCGCCATTTACCTGGCCGTACGTTTAAATTCTGCGTGAGGATGGTGCTACCTTCATGCATACCGCTCGGAAACGAGTGAGGGCACCCATCACTTAGCTGGAAAGAAAACAACTCCTAGATCTTACCTTAGCTGGAAACCCACGGGAAAAGTTTTCAACCAAGTTGGTCTTAGATGGATTCAGCGGGAAATATTTTTGATACTCGCTTAACCGCATAATAGTACCAATCATCGGGATAAAAGAAGTAACCACTACAACCGTTGATAGTGATCTCTCCTAGCGTGAGGAAACATCTACTCCTAACACTATTATTTGTGAAAATTATTCTTAGGATCTTGAGGTTCTTGTAAAAGTGTTGAAGGTTCATACGTCCCATGTGGTAAAGAAAAACTTTATGCCAATATCGCATGTGGATATCCTTTTCTACTTCCACTCTTAACTCCACTTTTACATGACATAACTTAATCTTCTTTCTTCAAATCATCTATGTAAATATTTTTGAAAAACCAAATACAAAATTTGAAAAACCAACAAAAGCAAAATATAAAAATAGAAAATTTTCAAAAAATACAAAAACATTATAAAATTCTCAAAATCCAAAATATTCTTCTCATGACATGTCTCTTGTGTAATCGATATTCATGCGTTTCTAGAAATGTCATTCAACAATGATCTGGGTATGTCTGAGATGCTTGGCGAGTTCTTTTATGTTTTCTAAAACATGTCATTTCTCAAAATTTCTTCAAAAATGGCTTTCGTATACTTGATACAAGCCGGACTAAAATGATGACTTTTGATTATTGTTCAAATCGTGCTTTTAAAAGAAAATCAAGTTATGCGGCTTGATTACATTTAAAAATGGTGAGAAATCATCATCATCTTGAGCAACTTTTTCAAGATTGTTCAAAAAGATTTTCAAAAACTTTCAAAATATTTTGTGCTCAAGATAACTCCCTCTAAAACCCTTTAATTGATTATGCTTTATTAAAGTGGGAGTATAAAACAAAATGTTCCAAATTCATGCGTAAAACATATCCGTTTGTCTCCCTAAAAGATTCTAAAATGTTGTTTAATCCGTTGATATCAAAAATATCACGAATATGCTATTTTTGAGGGGGAGGGGACATGATTAAAATGTGATCAAAATGTTTAATGATCGGTGTTTGAATCTCAAAATGATCTCGACTGGGCGAAACCAATGAATTGGCGGGAATCAAAGTGGTAAATGTACCATCTTGAGAAACTTGTGATAGATATGCACTTTCATGGGTCTAACCTCCTTTTCAGGGAGTGTTTACATCTTCAAGTTAGTTATTAGAGCTACTTGTCACGTAAAACCGACAATGGAACTCTTTAACTAGGCAAGCGTAACCGTGTCTCGTGGGAATTGTCTATCAAAGCGTCAATTCAAAAAAGTGCGAACTCTACTCTCTGTGTAGATTTACGTAAAACTCATAAGCACATGTGAAGGGTGTTTCGAAAAATATAAAACTCACAGAGTGTTTCAAACATGTTTTCTATCATAAACACTCTGTGAGATTTTCAAGAAAAATGGTTTATGGCAACAATAGGACAGTCATGGAGTTATAAGGTGACTAAGGATAGGAAAATCCGTCCTATGATCCTGAGCGGAGGGATCTACCCAAGGACATCACAAATAGTTAGTATTAGAAGTCCTAGGTATGATTGAAAAAAAAAAGGAGTAATGTGAGAAAGGAGAAAGAAGGGGTTGAAGAATTAAAAGAAATGTAATGAAAAGGGTGAAAAGAAATAGCCCTCCATATTCAACCTTAGGGCAGAAACCGGGTTCAATACATATGCTACTTGTTGTCACTAGATGACACTGGTATTGAAGACAAAGGCGTCATGGACCCATGGCGCCTTTGCACTAAACCTTCTAGCCACTCAATTCCTCTCAAAAGGTTTGTTTCATTCTCAGGGAACCCTGCATAATCTATCGGCTTTCTCTTGAGATTGTTGATATTGAAGAGGAGACCCTCTCCTAGTCTCCTTTCAGAGAAACCAAAATGCACTAATCGAGTCTAGAGCCACGAGATTCATCAAAAGATCTCATAGGAACACTACACTGACGCCAGCTGTGTTCATCAAAGGACACAGCGATATATTCTAAGTCCTACGGATCTTAGCAATCTGCGAGAACATTTATGAAGTTTTACATCTGTGATCTTGATGATTGAATGGAAACTCCTGCCAGGGTCAACATCAAGCAGCCGGCCAGTGAGTCACCGGTAACTCCCGTAGATTACGCTTAGTGTGAGCGGTCTCTGATCGTGAGTGATGCTTCGGTGTACCTCAGCTCATCGAATTGTAATGTACTTGGTATATCGCGTTATCTCACTTGTGGGACTCCATTAGGCGACGCTGTGAGAATTAGAGAGGTGTTTTCACACTATGCATTAACACCCTCGAAATTCAAACTTGTAATGTAGGAATCCGCTTATTACTAACTGTTTTATGTTTTCTTCTTATGGAAGCTCGGGCGAGGATTGATCGTCTGAGACTCTCCACATGCTAATACCAACAACACATGAAAGTTCTCATCAAAATCAAAGGCTACTCAAAGTTAAAGATGATTCTTCGTCAATGTCAAAGAATCTACAAAGTTTAAAGACTCGAGAACTACATCATTGGTAACCAAAAGACAAATAGAAGTGTGAGCATGGTGGAGAAAGACATGGAGACACCTAACCAACAAAGTTGACAATGGCAGAATACCACATTAACTAATCACAAAGCATGAAGGAACGAAAATCAAGACTATTCTATATCTACACACAAAGTTCAAGCTCGAGAAAAGTAAAGACCTAATCAAGTGGAGCATCATTTGAATGACCACCCCAGGGAGATTGTTATATAATAGTTTTATTAGAAGGGATGGTCATTCACATTTAGGAACTTTGTAACGTGTGTTAGATATCGTTATTAGAATAGTCAGCGGGATCGTGGGTGGGGCTAAGCTAAATGGCTATTAGTCAAGTTTAGCTAGCCTTATGAAAGGTATTATCCAATCCAACCCAATCCAAGCCCATGGAAAGCCCATTAGGGCATCTTGTATTTAGAGTATAAATACCCCTCAAATGACAACATATTGTGTTCATCTTTCTCTCTTCACATACACGATTCATATATCAAGTCACCATCTTTCTCATCTTTATTTCTTTCATCTTCACGCATAGTTTGTGTTTGTGTGTTGAACGTGTTATACGCATAACGTGGTGGGTTTGTGATAAGGTTGATATTGTCCTCTACTTAAGAATATAAATTATGAGTTGCAGGTTAACAAAAGAGCTACATGGAATAGGGATGAGCATGAAGAAAGGTAATTATTTCCCTTGATTTTCATTAGGTTACACAAAACCAATAAATAAAGAGCATAAGATTATTCTAGAACCCACGGAATGGCCTACATAATAAATATACTAACGGGCCATGTACAATATATCGTCTAACACTCCCCCGCAGTTGGAGTGGGAGGAGGCCGAACGCTCAAACTGAATCGAAACTCTTCAAACAATGCGGAAGGCAGTCCCTTGGTGAAGATATCGGCATACTGATAACGAGAGGGTACATCTAGAACGGCGCACTTGACAGCGGTAACCATGTCACGAACAAAATATGTCTATCTCAATATGTTTGGTCGTTGGTGTTGAACGGGGTTAGTAGGCAGATCGCGGCGAGCGTTATCACGATGAGCAATGGTGGCGATGAAGCGAGAGGAGAGTGTAGCTCACGGAGAAGATTAAAGCCATGCGTCTCGGCCCAACATTAGCAACACCCGTTACTTTCGGCCGGCACTAGAACGGGAGAGAGTGCATGTTGGCGCTTGGAAGACCAAGACAATAAATTATCACCCAGAAAAACACAATAACCTGAAGTGGACCGTCATGTAGATGGGCAACCCGCCTAATCAGCATCTATATAACCAACAAGAGACGTGGTGGAAGATGAATATAAGTGAAGACCAAAATCCAAAGTCCTGAGCGTATCGTGAATCGTTTAAACGACTAAATGTGGATCGCGAGGGATCATGCATGTAAAGGCAATTCTTTGCTTGCATAAGATAGATCAGTGGTCGTGTAAATGTGAGAATCTTGAAGACCACACGCAAGACTGCGATATAAGGTAGGATCACGAACTGGAACACCTTCGGGACCCAGTTTGGACTCTGTATCAACTGGTGTTCGAGAAGGGTTATAGTTAGCCATGTGTGCACGCTCAAGAAGCTGAATAGCATACTTCCGCTGAGATAGAAACAACCCTGTAGAATGGCGAGTAGCAGATATACCAAGAAAATAATTAAGTGTCCCGAGGTCAGTCATGTCAAACTCACTATGTAGAGAAGCAATGATCTTCTGAAGTAGAGCAGGAGAAGAAGTTGTAAGTATAATATCATCCACATAGATAAGTAGACAAGCAACTTGAGAACCCTGTTGCAAAATAAATAATGAAGAATCACAACGACTTTGGTAAAACCCGACTCGAGTGGCATAACCTGCAAACTGCTGAAACCAAGCACGAGGTGCTTGCTTCAGTCCATATAAAGATCGCTGCAAAAGACAAACATGATGAGGGTACCGGGAATCCACAAATCCTGGTTGGTGATGCATATAGACAGTCTCAGATAAATCACCATTAAGAAATGCATTCTTAACGTCAAGCTGATGGATAGGCCACTTGCGAGATACTGCAAGACTGAGAATAGTGTGAATGGTAGCCGGTTTAAAAACTGGACTAAAGGTCTCATCACAATCAATACCAAGTTGCTGACTACTGCCATTAGCAACCAAACGAGCCTTGTAGCGGCTCAAAGTCCCGTCAGCATGAAACTTATGCTTAAATAACCACATAGAACGAACCATATTAACACCATCGGGCCTTGGTACAAGAATCCAAGTACCATTTTTAACTAATGCATTATACTCATCATACATAGCATTACGCCATTGAGGATCTTTTAGAGTAAGAGACGGAGATTTAGGTATAGGTGAAATGAGAGATGTATGTAATGATAATCGATCAATGGGTTTGACAATACCAGATTGAGACCTAGTGACCATGGGGTGAGTATTAGGGGCTTCGTTAGTGGGTTGAGGGGAATGGGTCGAGGCTGTTGATGTGGATTGTTCGGTGTTGGGCTGCATTGAGGAGGGTGCTATATTGGGTTGCGGTGAAGGGTTGTGTTAGTATTGTTGGGCCTGTGTTAGTGGGATGTTGTGTACAGTGTTTTGGGTTATGTCGTGGGTTGGTGTATTA
Organism: Chrysanthemum makinoi; assembly: GCA_910596185.1. Lineage (NCBI taxonomy): Eukaryota > Viridiplantae > Streptophyta > Magnoliopsida > Asterales > Asteraceae > Chrysanthemum > Chrysanthemum makinoi. The sequence goes on along the minus strand of OU343223.1, from coordinate 117,581,568 downwards.
GGTTGGGTGTAGTTTTGGGTTGTTTGAGTTTGATCAGTGGGCGGGTATTGGTTATAGGTTGTGTGGATGTTTGGATCGGGTTGTTGGTGATTGTGTTGTGCATTAGGTAGAGGTTCTGAAGGAGGGGTAGGAGTTACGGGATTAGTTAAGATGTGGGAGATGAGGGGGGAAGGTGGGGTGTCTAAGAAGGTATAGGATGGTGGCGACGTGGGTGTCATGGATCGGTATGGAAATTGTGTTTCATCGAAGGTGACATGACGAGATAGAATGATTTTGTTTGTTTCAAGGTCTAGGCAACGGAAACCACGATGATAGGCGGGAAAGCCTAAGAAGATGCATGGGGTAGTGCGGGGCGCAAGTTTGCGAGTTGAGTGAAGATGAGGGTAACAAAGGCACCCAAATATGCGTAAACGGGAGTAGTCGGGTTGTTTGTTAAAAAGTTTTGTGAAGGGAACTTCATTGTTGATAGCGGTTGATGGTAGAAGGTTTAGGAGATAAGTAGCCATGTGGAGGGCTTCGACCCAAAAGGAAGGGGGTAAGTGTGCTTGAAACAAGAGTGTACGAATGACCTTATTTATTGTTAGGTATTCGTTCCTTGCCATTTTGTTGAGAGGTTTTTGGGGAAGAAAACCTAAGTTGAATACCATGATTAGCAAAAAGTGTATGTATTTGGTGATTATCGAACTCACCACCATGATCACATTGAAAACTCTTGATTTCACATTTAAATTGATTTTTAACATAGTTACGAAAATGCAAAAATTTGGCGAACATGTCAGATTTATTTCGAAGAGGATATATCTATAGATAGTGAGAGAAATGATCAAGAAACAGAACATAATACTTAAAACCACTAGAACTAACAATAGGAGATGTCCACAAATCAGAATGAATAATATCAAAACAATGTTCAACAATAGAATCTGAACTATAAAAAGGAAGCTTGACATGTTTTCCAAGTTGGCAAGCATGACAAACATGGGCAAACTTTTCTTTATTACAAAAAATAAATTGACGTGAAACAAGAGAACGTAGCACTTCGTCACCGGGATGTCCGAGGCGTTGGTGCCACGTGGAAGAACTTGTGGAAAGTAAAGTAGTAGGGATAGTGGACGGATTGGTAACTGGATAGAGGTCACCTGAACTGTCACATCTAAGGAGGATATGACGGGTTAGGAAATCCTTTACAGAAAAACCAAAAACATCAAATTCAATAGTGCAATTATTATCCCTAGTGAATTGACGAACAGAAATAAGATTTTTAATGATGTTAGGAGTAACAAGAACATTATGAAGGTGAAGTGGGCGATGAGGAGAAGGAATAATGCTATGGCCAGTATTGATAACGGGAATGGAATTACCGTCACCAACGTGTACAGATGGGTATAAACATTTATTAAAAATTGTACCTAAATTACTTGCATTAGAATTTAAATGAGAAGATGCACCTGTGTCCATATTCCATGTCGGGTCTTGAAGAGTCATAAATGCACTGGGAAGAGCAGTCCCGTGTGACGGAACGTAAACAGGAGCCGGACCTAATATGCCATTTTGAATTGGTTATGCTACATGCTGCTGCATCGAATTAGGATTGGTATAGTATGCATGTTGTTGGGCCTGCTGTCTATGTTGGTATAGCCCACGAGGAGCCCAGCTTGTTTGGGTCAGTGCATTTGGACCAAAATTAATGCTACAAAGGTTATATCCCATATTACTCCATTGACCAGAGAGAATTTTTATTCTACTATCATGGATGAACTTGCATTTATCACCAAATTTACAAAAACCTTTCGCAAAATTCCGACAATAATCCGGGACAGTACCAGCCATTAGTACCAAGCAATATATAAGACCAGCTTGAAAACAATGAAGAAACCAATTAATGCTACTAGAAATTGAAACGTAATATAGAACGTACCCTTTTTTTTCTTTTCTTGAACAATCAATTGAATAATGGATACAAGACCAAGTGAAATAAGTCAACAATTAATGGCACACTTCGAAGAGATTGAACCAATGGAAGAGAACACACTCTTGTCTCTTATATAATCAATTAAGAATTGATATATAAATATCTAATTGGTCAACAATAGCTGCTTTTTGGAGAAAACACGCGTGACTTTTAGAAGGAGATTGAGAACTAGAGAGAAATTAGGAGAAAAATTAGATGGCTCTGAAACCATGAAGAAAGGTAATTATTTCCCTTGATTTTCATTGGGTTACACAAAACCAATAAATAGAGAGCATAAGATTATTCTAGAACCCATGGAATGGGCTAGGCCTACATAATAAATATACTAACGGGCCATGTGCAATATATCGTCTAACAGAGCATGGGTATCAAAAAAATCAAAAAATGGTACGGTATCGGAATCATATCAGTAGCGACTCGTACTGGTACCTGTTATCACTACTAGGTATGGTGCGGGTATTATGAAATTCGCTAAAAAAATCGGTACCACAAAAAATGGGTACGGTATCAAGACGGGAAATCCCGATTTTAGTACCAAATAGAAAAGAGGCTTAACTTCTTGTAATAAACTCATGATCTAAGCACTCCTACATCCGTTCCATGCTTAACTAACGTTGAAAATATTACCTTATGCTTATTTTTCTATAGTGAGCGCCAAGAAAAATGCATGCGTATTTATACGAAAACTCATATTCTATTTTTGCACATGATTCAACCCACTTATATTCTCAGTATTCTGTATGTTGAAGAATATGTTCAAGCATGTTTTCTTATATTGAAGGATTGAAGTTGACATTCTTCACTCTTGGTTTGGTCTATTTCTAACTCTAGCTGGTTTTATCAAGTTATGAAGTTGAGGGACTGAAGTGAAACTATGAAGGCTATATAATGTCTTATTCTGATTTAGGGTTGAGTAGCTATCATTCTCAATCAGTCTTATTAGTCTCTCTCTCTCTAAACGTTTTTGTTATCATTCTCAGTATTCTTGATATCATTCTTGATATCAGTTAGGTATTTGTATCAAGATCAATCTCTTCATTTGATCTTGTAGTTTGTGTGTTGAGAGTTCTTGTAGTGAGGTTGATTGGTGTCTTCCTAGAAGAGATCAATCCTTTCTTGTGTATTCGTTTGGTAAGCACCCAATTGGGGACTTATCTACTTGACATTGTTATAATAAAATTACACCAAGGGGTGGTTGGTTGGGTGTACGTGAGGATTGTTGTGAGCTCTTGATCATTTTTACATGGTATCAGAGAGCACGGTTCTGATCTGGTGGTTTTGATATTCTATGGTTTCTAGGGTTTCGAAGGTTGATTTGGGGATTTTTGCAATTGGAGGTTTATTTGGTTAATTGAGGCTGTTTTCTTAACGGCCGTGGTTGATTTGATCTGTTTGGGATTAGATCTGGTGATTTTGTGGGTTTTTTGGTTAGGGGACGAAACCCTAATTTTGTTATTTGGGGATTTTTATCCCTGGTGGTTTCTTGGTATTTTTGGGCCTGTTCTTGGTTACAATTTCACTAGACTAAGTATATCTTGTGAGTTTGTACTTCATTTCGCTGGTATCTCACTGTTAGTATATTTCTCTTCTTTAAGATAACACTTACTTAGTCAAGAAGGTGCAAACAGAGTGGTTAACACCTTGACCTGCCACCGTGAGTGGTACGGAAACCTGCTCTGGCCACTCTCAGTCTTCTTGGCTGGTATTTGGTTACTCTTGGGTGTGAGTTTAGCTTATTGTGTCTAGGTCGAAGGAGGATAGGTATTGGGATTGAGAAGTTATGTTGAGGCTATTGTGGTTGGTTTGTTTGATTGTTGTTTATTGGTTGTTTGTTTTGGTTTATGTTCTTGGTTGTTATTTTTTTTGTTATCTGCTATTTTAATTTGTTTATCTCTGTCTCATTATGGCTATTGGTGAACCTAGTGGTAATAATGAAGTCTTAATTAGTAATCTAGATCTTTGGTAATCCTCTTCATATTCAAACTAATGACAATAGTGGTACTTTCTCTTATTCCATTTAAACTTGTTGGGCTGAAAATTATAGAATATGGTCTGGTGCTATGAAATTAGCTTTACAAGCTAGGAATAAGTTCATTTTTGTTGATGGTTCTTGTGTTAAAGAAACTTATTCTACTAGTAATGTGCGTGCTGCTCAATGGGATAGGTGCAATGCTATTGTTTTAACCTGGTTAATGAATTCTGTATCTCAAGATGTTTATATGGGTCTTGTTTATTCCGAAATAATGATGCATGTTATGTCTGGAAAGAATTACAAGAAACATATGATAAAGTTGATGGTTACATGTGGTTTATAGTCTTTTCTGAGAAAAGTAATTGTGTTAAACAAGGTGGTACTTCTGTTGCTGATTACTATCATAGGCTTAACTCTTTGTGGAGAGAATTTTATGCTTTAACTAAGTTGCCTATATGTGTTTGTGAAGTTAAGTGTTCTTGTGTTGCTAGTGAAGAATTGGTGTTGCATAAGCAACTATTGAGATTAATGCAGTTTCTTATGGGTTTGGATGATTGTTATCAACCTGTTAGAACTTCTTTGTTGACTAGGGATCCTCTCCCAGAGGTTAAAGATGCTTATATTACTGTTTCTAGAGAGGAGTCTCATAGGGGTGTTCCTAAGTCTTCTGGTGTTACTGAGTCTAAACTGAATGCTTCTTCTTTTGCTGTTAAGACTTTTAATAACAATAGAAGAGGATTTAATAATAATAAGAATAGTAACACTAGAAGTACTACTAATAATAATAACACTATTAATAGAGGTCCTAATCCTAATCTAAATTGCAAAAACTGTTGTAAAATTGGACATACTATTGAAAGGTGTTATGAATTAATTGGTTTTCCTCTTGGTTTTTCTAAACCAAATGGTTCTTTTAAGCAAAATGGTTTTAAACAAACATTTAATGCTAATGTTGAGGCTAAACCAATTGACAAATCTTCTTCTACTAGCACTTCTTCTGGTTTTACTTTTGAACAGATGAAGAAACTTTTGTCTTTGATTAATGATTCTTCTACTGGAAGCATACATGCCAACATGGCAGGTAGGGCTTCATTCTATAATCATAATGTTTGGTTTAATATGAATTTCTCTAAATATTATTTTGCTAATTCTAGTCTTACTGTCAAGAGTTTGACATTGGGATGGATCATTGATTACGGTGCTAATCAGCATCTTCTTTATTTCTACTAAAGGAATGTTTAACATTGCTGATATATCTGGTTTACATATTATTGTTGTTCATCCTAATGGCACTCTTGCTACTATTAGTCATGTTGGGAATCTTAAGCTCACTAATAATGTGATTTTATATGATGTTCTTGTTGTGCCTGGTTATTGTGTTAGTCTATTGTCTGTTAATAAAGCGATCGAGAGATAGCAAAATGTTTGTTGGTTTTGATGAGGATAAATGTTATATTCAGGACTTGAAAAGGGAGAATGTCTTGGGGACTGGTAGCTAGATCGATGGTCTGTATCACATTTTGATATGCAACCATTGATTATGTGAGTAATTGTAGCTTGATTATGTCTCATAATGTGTCTAAGTTTGTGTGGCATAATAGACTGGGTCACCCTGCTGATCCAGTCTTGAATGTTCTCAAACCGATCTTGGTTTCTCCAAGAATACTTCGTACTGTTTGTGAAATCTGTCATAGGGCTAAACAAACAAGGAGCCTTTGCTTTGTCGACCATAAGTCAGAGATTTTGGGTGAACTTGTTCACCTTGACTTATGGGGTCCATACAGAGTCACTAGCAGAGAAGGGTATAGATATTTCTTGACTGTTGTTGATGATTTCTCTAGGGCTGTATGGGTATATTTAGTTAAAACTAAAGATGAAGTTTTTGATGTTTTTGTGACATTTATAAACATGTTTTCCAATCAGTTTAATTCAAAAATTAAAACTGTAAGGTCTGATAATGGAACTAAATTTGTGAATAAAAAAATGCATCATGTTTTTTCCGAGCTTGGTATAATACATCAAACTTCTTGTGCTCATACACCTCAGCAAAATGGGATTCTTGAAAGGAAACATAGACACTTGCTTAATGTGGCAAGAGTCTTATGTTTCGGGGGAATCCCTTTGAAGTTCTGGTACGATTGTATTTTTAAATGTTGTCTATTTGATTAACAGAGCCATCTTCTATTTTAAAAGGTAAATGTCCTTTTGAGATGATTCACAAAAGAAAACCTAATCTTTCCCACTTGAGGTCTTTTGGTTGTCTTTGTTTTGCAATTGTTTTAAATAATCATAAAATGAGTTTTAGATCTGAAAAATGTATTCTTATTGGTTTTCTCTTGTTAAAAGGCTTATAAACTTTTAAGCCTGAATTCTAGAAATGTGTTTTTCACGAGAGATGTAAGGTTTTATGAAAATGTATTTCCTCTGAAAATGAAAACCTATGATTCTGCAGATACACAATGTGTAAAGGAAGCAGATCATTTGAATTTTTTTGATAATCTTGAGTCTCAAAGTCACTATGATGATGGGAGAGATACACCAGTTGAGGATGGCAGTGAGACACCCTTCTCTATTGCAGCAGATAATACACAAGGTATTAACACAGATACTACACAAATGCAACATGAAGGGTGGCAATCTGCAACCAACTATGGTGACCAAAACTCTGAGGGCAATGTTAGTCAAAATCTAAATGAGTCATCTCAATCTAGTTATGAAAGTGTTGATGTGCAGTCTGATACTCAATCTCCTATGTTAAGAAGGTCTAGTAGAGAGTCTAAGCAACATATCACGTTTAATGATTATGTGCTGAGTTCTAAGTTGAGATATGGTATTGAAAAATATGTGGATTACAAAAGACTGAACATGCATAATATATGTTTTGCCTCTTCTTTGAATAAATCTGTTGAGCCTACTTATTTTAATGATGCTGTTAAAGATCCTAATTGGGTTGATGCTATGAATAATGAAGTTGAAGCTTTAAATATGAATAATACATGGACTGAGTGTGATTTGCCTTTAGGTAGAAAACCTATTGGTTCAAAATGGATTTGGAAAATTAAATATAAATCTACAGGGGAAGTGGATAGGTATAAAGCTAGACTTGTTGCTAAAGGTTATAATCAAAGAGAAGGTTTTGATTATGATGAAACCTTTAGTCATGTGGTTAAAATGGTTCTTGTGAGAAGTCTTATTAGTATTCTTTGTTAAAATGTCTTGGCCTTTGTATCAATTAGATGTGAATAATGCTTTCTTGTATGGTGATCTGGTTGAAGATGTTTATATGACTTTGCACTGAAGGGTATACTTATAATGATAAAACTAGAGTATGCAAACTTAATAAATCTTTGTATGGTCTAAACAGGCACAAGGCGTGGCATGCTAAACTTACAGCTGCCTTGGTTGAACATGGATTTGTTCAAAGCAAGTTTGATTAGTCATTATACATTAAACAAAAGGAGTCTATTTTTGTTGCTCTTCTTGTTTATGTAGATGATATTGTGATAACTGGGAATAATGAGGTGAGATCGAGTAGTTTTAAAAGGTTTTTAAACTCAAAGTTTTTAATTAAAGATCTTGGTGAACTCAAATACTTTCTTGGAATTGAAGTATTAAGAAATGATAAAGGTGTTTGTATGTCTCAAAGGAAGTATTCTTTAGAATTGTTATATGAATATGGTATGTTAGCACTAAACAGTTGATACTCCTCTTCAGAATCTTGTGTTGAATCATATTGAAACAAGTAAAGACAAGGGTCTTAAGAATGTTAATGCTTATCAGAAATTAGTTGGAAAAGCGATTTATCTTACTAACACTAGGCACGGCATTAGCTATGATGTACATTGTTTGAGCCAACATATGCATTATCCTTTGCAATCACATCTTAAAGCTGCTTTAAGGGTTTTAAAATACTTAAAACGGTCACCTTTGGTCGGTTTCTGAGTTTAATAAAGAGTCTAGTCTTAAGCTGAGTGCATACTCGAGATGCAGGTAGGCTAAATGTCCTAAAACAAGAAAATCTGTTACTAGGTTTTGTGTTTTCTTGGGTGATTCTTTAATCTCTTGGAGAAGTAAAAAGCAGGCAACATTGTCTAAGAGTTCTGCTGAAGCAGAATATAGAAGTCTTGCATTTGTGGCTAGTGAAGTCATATGGTTGGGTAATCTTTTGCATAGTTTGGGTCTAAGTGAGTTGTATCCTGTGAATGTGTATTGTGATAGTAGTGCTGCCATTCAAATTGTTGCTAACCACTTTTTCCATGAGAAAACAAAGCATTTGAAATTGATGTGCACTTTGTTAGAGAAAAAGTGGTTCTTTGGTGTTATAGTCACTAGAAAGGTTCATACTGATGAGCGGACTGCAGATATTTTTACAAAATGTCTTGGTCAAGCTCAACATAAGGTGCTTTGCAAAAATCTTGGTTTGTTTGATATGTTTGCAGGTATTAATAACTCTAGTTCTGGTATGAGTGATGGTCAAGCTAAAGGGAGTTCTGGAAATCAGCTTGAGGAGGGGGTGTTGAAGAATATGTTCAAGCATGTTTTCTTATATTGAAGGACTGAAGTTGACATTCTTCATTCTTGGTTTGGTCTATTTCTAACTCTAGCTGGTTTTATCAAGTTATGAAGTTGAGGGACTGAAGTGAAACTATGAAGGCTATATAATGTCTTATTCTGATTTAGGGTTGAGTAGTTATCATACTCAATCAGTCTTATTAGTCTCCCTCTCTCTAAACGTTTTTGTTATCATTCTCAGTATTCTTGATATCAGTTAGGTATTTGTATCAAGATCAATCTCTTCATTTGATCTTGTAGTTTGTGTGTTGAGAGTTCTTGTAGTGAGTTTGATTGGTGTCTTCCTAGAAGAGATCAATCATTTCTTGTGTATTCGTTTGGTAAGCACCCAATTGAGGACTTATCTACTTGACATTGTTATAATATAATTACACCAATTGGTTGGGTGTACGTATGGATTGTTGTGTGCTCTTGATCATTTTTACACTGTATGATCCAATTTCCGTTACCAAGTACTAATATGGGTACAAACTTCATGCAGTTTTAGTTTCTGTTATTCATGAGAGATTCATTTTACACCTTAAGAAAGAATATTTGTGCATTTTCCTTCACAGAAAAAGAAAGAACTTTAAAGTGAATTCAAATGACCGAAAGGGTCAAATTTGAGATTATCTTTTATTCTAAACGGTACTCGTTTAAGTATAGTACCGGTTCCCTACCCTAGTACCGGTACCGGTAATCATGTTTTGTACCGGTTATAATAAGAAATCCCCAACAGCGAAAGTTTCTTGTTACGTGATTATGATTAACGGTTTTGTACCGGTTTAGATTACATTATGCCAACTTTAAACAATATTTTGTTTCATTGTTGTAGCTAATTGTGATTATTTCGTTCCACATATTCACTTTCAAAACGTGAAACATGCTTACTTGAATCCTCATATAGATTGGAAGTAATCACAAAACAAACACTGAAAAATACAAGCCATCTTGAAACCTTATATTTCTGTTATTAACTTGTACAAAATAAGATTGAATCTAGCAGCAATAGCATTGAGCCATCAACATTAATAGAAAGTCTTTCTTAATCAGCTAATTAGGTTAATAGTACCTAAGCTACAATCTAAAAAATGTCCTAGATATTCACACAAACACCAAATTAGATGTAATTAACAACCTTCAAACGTGCTAACAGAGCTCTCATATTAAAACGCCAAATTTAAACGTGCAACATAATATAAACACCTTACCAAAAAGAGGCAACAAACATAACCACGCAATAGCAACCACTATATAATATATATGTGCTCAAGTGACCCGAGACATCCCATCGGCATAACTCAGGTATAGCATGAGAACACTGAGAGAAGAAAGAAAGTCAACGCTATGTTAGCTTGATCTAAACCAGTTATACAAAGATAACAAATAATACTTTGAATAAGTAATTTACCAGTCAACGGGTTCTGGTAGTCATAGCCGCCACAAGAGTGGTCAGCATCTCTCGGTTGCAAGCCGGTTAACTTGTTGGGAGCCCACCAATAAGCTAAACATGAGAATGCAAAGATGATAAATCTCATGTTGCTTGATGCCAAGCACGAAAAAAATTCCAGATTCAAAAATAAGTCAAGGTATACTCAATTCACAAGTGTTTATAGCTCTTAAATTGCTTGATTACAAACAAACGTAAAAGTCAATGTTATTATAGATTATTATTTGATAGATTAACAATGCACAAAACTGAAAAATGGGAAAAATATATAAGTTTTTGAACATTGGCAAACATGCCTAACGCACCCATTTTAGCACATATACCATTTAGCTTTTGGTGACAAAGATAGGAAAACGAAACAAGATAAGTAGAAAACGCATGAAGAGATATTAGAATAACCTGGATTACTCTTTTTGATCTTCCAACTTATTGGTTTCAACCGATGTGAGTATTTCTTAAAAACGCGGAAAGCACCTATTGGTCAAAAAGCAAAAGCAACAAAATTAGACCAATTATAGTAATTCACAAAAAATCACAAGATGACAATCTAAAAACTATTCTCAGAGAACCAAGCTAGTTGTACAGGCATGAGATAGATATCTAAAAAGAAAATATACAATTATATATGCATGTATAAGAAAAGTTAATACTGACCTTTCACAACTTTATAGTTTTTTTTCAAGCGATCTAACTTAGCTGACAGTTTGGATCTCTTCTTAGCTGCAAATATAGAAATGATTTAGGAAGTAGATGTGACGATTTTGACCCATTTACTAATGAATGGGTCGATTTGGAGATATCCCACACACTTCATTTATAGAAGAAGAAAAAAAAGCAAAAGATTGACTGTAATATAACCTTCCATCAGCTGACCCTTTACGTCTTTCCTTTGCTCTGCACCCAACAACGGAGAGTCGATCAAAATTTTTACCAAACATCAACCACACGAAAAATAAAACACCAAGAACATAAGGCATGAAGGATGCAGAGAATATTAACCTTTCACAAGTTGATAAACTAATTTGTCACGGATCAAGTTACTCATCCCTTTAAACTTCTTACCTGCACACATGGCAATACAAATACAAGTGTTGATAAAAGGGCACAATGCAGCATGCACAGTAGAGGGATAAATAAGCTACATAATGTGTAGATTACGAAGAACGGAAACCATGGAATAATTTCACATAGGTCATATATCCTAACTATGAGGTGGGATTGTGGAGATGTTAAGCACATGAGAGTGCTCAGCGAGTAACATCTCCTATATCAGTTATTGTCTCGTCATCTTGAGAATAATGAACGAAATGGTCACACTCTATTCTCTCTCAACAATTCATCTGCTCCAATTGTCAAGATACATGAAGTTACCCACAAAAATAAACGATCAAACAGTCCTACAGATTCACCAAACCAATTCAAATACAAGCCTTTTGCTTATCAAATCCACCCAACATCCAATACAAACCACCTATAGGCTATAGCTAACCAAACCTTAACTGATTTTGATGATAGATGACGAGAGTCTTTGTGCGCGCTCGCGTGTGTGTGTGGGGTGTGGTGATGAGAAGTACTCCCATGAAAGATGCAGACCAGCTAAAATTTTCATACTGCCACTAGTAAGGTGTGACATTCTTTTACGAGTGCAACAGTTTGCTCCACTGGACAAGGTGACCTTGATTTGATAGATCATTTCTAAAATTTTCAGATAGATGGAAAAAGAAGAGTGCAATTAAGAGGGGGGCTGAGGTGGGTAATATCAAATGAGGTTTTCACTAAAATGCTGAGGCTAAAGTAGCATTTGACAATTGACGATCTCAAGATGGGCATGACTATTCCATTAGTATTAGTATTGGGCCTATTGGAATCCCCAAACTAAATTGAACCATTCACACTTAGACATACCACATTCCTTTCAAAAAACGAAGTCAGTGCTTTTTAGATAGGCACTTCATTATTCGAACATGCCATTTGACAAGATGTTATCAGCTCCGTTTCGATAACAAAATAGTTGTCTGATTACCTTAGATTTGATTCCAAGATTAACTACAAATGGGAGTCACAGGACTGTTAATGGCTTAATGCTGTTTCAAGAACTACAAGTGGAAATCTTGAACACATTAAAGGAAATCTTGGGCACATGAAATTAGTCTTAAGATGATTATATAAGACCTGCAACAAGATAGCAACTCCCAGTCCAAGTATAGTTGGCAAAATCAAGAGATAAAGAAAAAACAGAAGCTGGTAACAGAGTACAGGATTTCAAACGTGAAAATTTGTATTGGTTCAAACAATAAAGAGACAAGCATAAACAATGCGTACAGCCATGCCATTAAGGGGATACTAAGCTACATGGCGTCTAGTATATGAAGAATGAAAAACAAGGAATAATTGCTTATGGCTCACATCCAAATTAAATGTGAGATAGCCTAGTGGAATGTTAGCCGCTCATGAGACTGCATAGTAAGAGTTTCAATAGCATTGGTAAAGTAAATGACTAAATGGGTCAAATTTGCCACATCTGGGACCAGCATATACCAACTACAACTCTCAACATAAAGTGGGCATTGAACAAAAAATGTTATAAGATAACCACGTTTGTGGTGAGTACAGCGTAGATAATAATATAATAATAAATGGATTATGATCAACAGAACTAGTTTATACATACCAGCGGGTGCACGAGGAGAGCGGATGAACTTGATGATTGTTCTTTTGCCATCATCAGAATTGCATAGGACTGTTGCTTCATAAACACCAGCAACATCTTCTTCCATGGCCTCAATTGTTATGGAAAATAGATATCCATAACTGTTGGGCGAGTATTTGACGTTTATTACTTCAGCTTCGTAAACGTTGTACTCTTCATCCTTCTTCACATACTAGCAAAATAAAATGTTCGTCTCTAAGTTGATAAACAACTAACATAAGACTAAAATCATAGAATTTAAAAACAGAATTGCATATAAAACCAACCATCCTACACAGCTTGTTGTAAGCAGCGATAGCAAAGTCACTGACAACTGGAACAAAAGGATGATCGAGCTCAATCGATGCTTCTCGTAATTGGTCATCCATTTCAGATGTTTCAAATAATGCACCCTGTGACAAAAGAAAATTAATTGGGCTATTGGCACAGGACAAAGTATATGTACTCGTGAATGAATGTATATATAGCAATAAGAATCGGATATCGTGTATACATGAGTTGAAGCAAGTTCTTTGAGCTTCAACCAACTTTCGCTCTCCTCTTCCATTAATGGAACCAGTAGGATCCGGGAACAGAGAGGATATATGGATTCAGTAAATACATCTTTGATAGTAAGGGTACTAGGAGCTTCCATGATCTAGTTAATCAAGTACAAAAAAAGTTACTCACGACAAATATATACATATACACATATCATTGCAATTAACTTAAATCATAAACGCAAACAGATTCAAAAATGGAACTTAAAATTTTCATATTTTCACAAAGTAAAACATGTTGATATGTAAAAATATACTTATCACTGAAAAAAATAAACAAGTGTTTGACAATAAAACATGTTTTGACCACTTATTATACCAATGAATATTGTAAGAACAAAATGGTTTCCCACTTTTATTTATTTTATGAAATTGCGGCAACCGGAGCAAAAACAAGAGAACTACTAAGAAACACTATATCAAACCACCACCAAGGTGGCCTAGTAGTCATGTCCTCGTGCCCTCTCAAGAGGTCTAATGTTCAAACCTCCCTAGGTAAAAATATTTTAAGGTAGCCAAGGAAGTGGTCACGAGGATACCCTGGTTAGGCCGCATACATTTGAGTTAAAGACTTGTCATACCCGCGAAACCTCAACTGGAAAACCTCATCCGTTTACCCGTTTATACTAAGCACAATATCTAATTCTTATTTTTTTAACTAAATTCGTCAAGCCTAATAACTATAAAGTCAACCAATTGAATGCTAAAAGTCGACTATAATGTCAAAGGCAAAAGTCAACATACGTTGAACAGTAAAGAATAACAAATCAACGCATGAAAAAAAAAGCAACAAATTATACGGACCTCTGCGCTTTAAGAAGTGCGATTTTGATATTGCAATTGACAGTAGTAAATACGGCTAGGGTTTTAGTTTAAATATTCAAAAGAATAGGCATGTGCATTGCACGTGATTAGGCATATTTATAACCCACATTTTCTTTTACATTTTGGTTTTGCCCGATGTTTTAAAAGAAAATTTCCAAAATAAGCAAAAAAACGGTCCTTTCGTAATTAACACTTTCACTTTCATGTTTTCTCCATTTTAGTCGTCTTCATTCTTCCAACTCACTAGTTTAATGCCATGTGTCCACCCCTTAGTACCTTTTATTAAAAGTACACGTGTCCACCTCTTTGTACCTTTTGTCTTTTAATAAAAGTCAACGCTCGACTGACGGCGCTTGACTTGCGGCTGCTCAACTTAGTCAGTACTTTTTGCATGGGAAAAGTAAAAAGAAGCTTGGGAAAGTACACACAATATTTTGCTTAGATTGTGTGTACTTTAATTTTAAAATGATTTTTTACTTTTGTTTTTTATTTTTTTATTTTCTTTTGATAAAAAAAAAAAAAAAAAAAAAACACACACACACACACACACAAACATACACGAACACACACAAACACAAGCACACTTCAAGTCCGTGCTCGATCATCGGCTAATCAACTGGGTCCTTTACACACAAGGCAAACACAACCCAGAAACACACGTTAGTGCTCGATCATGGCTGCTAGACAAGTAAGTGTTTTTGTTTTTATGTGTTTTTGTTTATTATTTTGATTATTTTGTGTTTAGGATTTGCTTATTCTAGGTTACATTGTGGTTATGTTTTTAAGGTTTGCTTATTATGGGTTTGATTTGGTTTTAAATTGCTAGTTGATGGTCACTACTGCTTATTTCAACCTTCATTGTTGTTTTAAATTGATGATGATAGGTCACTACTGCTTATTTCAACACGTGTTAAAAATATATTTTGGAGGAATGTTTTCGGAAAGATTATTAAGGTTTTAAGGTTTCGTTTGTGCTTATTACGTTTTTGATTTTGTTTGTTAGGGCTTTTTTTTAAGGTTCATTAGTGATGTTTTAATGTTCAGAAGTTCTTTTTAAGGAAAATTTATCTTTTGCTACAAGCATGATCAAAATCATTGATTTTTATCATACTAAACTAATCAGATCATATATTTTTACATTGGTATGAATCAATTCACTAAAAAGCTTAAAAATAACAAGAATTTCCATAAAAAAGATAATATTTTTTCACATGGGTATGAATCATTTCAACAAAAAAAAAACAAGAATTTCTAAATTTCTAAACATAATAGATCACATTTTTTTTTGGGGTTTGCTTTTGCCCTTTGTAATCTGCTTATTTGTAATGTCTTACTGTCTTAATTGTAAATATAAATTCCCCTTTCAATTTTTTTGGTGTATAGGTGTATTCTGCCAAGGTTAGTACGAGGTCGAAGTTGCATTTCCTGAAAACAATAAAGCAAAAAGTTGAGCTCGAACCCAGATTATGGTGAGCGTCTTAACCTTTTTAAGAGCACAGTTTTTTGCTAATGGTTAAACTTAAAATCCTATGACCATGAAAATCACTTGCTGCATTATTTACTGCAACATCAACGACAAGTGGAAAATCATGATATAAATACTCCACTGTATTTCGATATTGGGCAAAAAGTTTTACAATTTGGTCGGCAGAAAATGTGCTTGATATCAGGATTTCGATTTGGTGACATTTCCATGGGTCATTTAAAGGGTCGTGAATCTGCTTTTGCTAAGCGTATGTTACTTTTTCTTAAAGAAAGGCGACATGCCAAAATAACTAACATAAAGACCGAGCAGCTTTTATTGATTCTCAATGATCCCTACGAGTTTTCTGAGCTTTCGAATGATGATGTTGTACGCCTTTGCCTTTTGATAATTTTAGAGAACATTTTCATGGGAAAACAGGAAAGATGTGTCATTCCCGACGAGATTTTGTGTTTAGTAGATGACTTGTATGCTTGGAATTCATTTCCATGGGGCGAGTATATTTGGGTTGAGTTTCACTACAGGGTATACAATGTGGTTTTGAGGTTAGAGACAGACACTTGTCTGAAATTGCTACCAAGGGAAAAGAATACACCGCCACATATACTCTTTGTGGATTTGTGTTTGCTCTCAAGGTTAGTATAATTATGATAATGAGTATTTAAATAGTTTAGCACTAATAAGCTGATGTTGATTCCAATGTTTATAACTTTGTATTGTATGATTTTTTTTAGATTTGGCTTTTGGAAACCCTCCCCAATTCTACAAACTGGTGGTTTAAAGATCATAGTGTGATCCCTAGAGCACTTGCATGGGATGATGGGCAGAAGTTTGATAAGACAGATTATGATATTCTTTTCTCTGGTAATCAGATTGTTCGCCTCTTGCCTACAGGTGATAATATACGCTTTTACAAGAATTCAATATGATTATTATATTGTTTTTTAAAGCATGGGTTAGTGGATAATAATTTTTTATACACAGATGTTGAGAAAAATAAGCTTTGGTGGATTTCAAGTATAGACTACATCAGGAAGTTTAAACCACCAGGGTCTTTGAATGATGAACCACCTAGTCCATCCCACGATACACCACCTACTCCAGCCCACGATACCACAACAGCTAGTACATCAGCTCAACGGGTGAAGATGACAGTATGCAAAAGATCTTCTGTTGTGCGTACTGAAGTTCATCGATCGACACATATCCATACAGAGGTGCGTAGGTATGTGGATGAAGTCATGCCTCATATTGATGCACAGATGTCATCTAGCGTAAGCCTTGCTGGTCAAGTGTATAGTATGCAACAGCAGATTCATGGACTTCGTGAAATGCTCAAACAATTGAAGCCAGATGGTGTTAGTGAATTGCCGAATATGGATGACATGCCTCCTAGATCAACCCTAGTATCTCAGTTGGCTAGTATGCAAAAGCAGATTGTTGGACTGCAAAGGTTTATCCTGAATTTCAAGACTGATGGGGTTAGCGAGCAGATTGGTGATCCACCCGACATTGCATCCGCATCCGTTGAAAAGGTTGTATTACTTTTTAACCCTTTGAAACATTTATTTCTTTTTTTATATATGTTTTATGTAAAATTGTTGGTGGTTGACTTGTGAGTAACACATTAGGATAGGTATTTAGGTCATTAGTACACTAGCATTTATGACACTAGTGAGAGTGTAGTATTTAAAGACATCTTTAATTCATTAATATGACACTACTTGTTACTCAACTCATTTCCACCTCCCCATTATTTCACTTAAGTTCTAATTTCCTTTTTTGTAAACAAATGTCTGACAACATACCTTTTGAAATTCAAATGCAAATCATTAACAAACTTCCTGTCAAATCTTTACTTCAGTTTAGAACCGTTTCAAAGATATGGAAGTCTGTTATTGACAGCTCCAACTTCCTTGTTTGTTTCGGTGTTCGCCCGTGTCAGCCGTGTTCATTCCTTGTAGGGTATAAGAAGGATTTTGTTGAGACAAAATTTATATGTTTTATTGACCAAAATGGTAATTTTTTCCAACAACGTAGCTTTCTCCCAACTCTTCCTCACGTAATTGGCCATACAACTCTAAGATATTTGAATCTTATCCCAATTGGAAACTCTCATGGTTTGATATGTTTTTCTGATGCTTTTAAGATGGCTGTTCTTTGGAACTCATCAATAAGAAAATCAGTTGCTATAGTACTCCCTGTTTGGTTAAGTCAATATGAGTCTCATAAAGTTGCAATGGGTTTTGGTGTGAATCCTGACACTTTTGACCCTACCATTCTTAGGATTTCCTATCCGGTTCATGTACATGGACCGTTGAATGTTTTAGTATTTACATTGAGCTCCCAGCGATGGACAAAATTAGAAAACGAACATCTTCCTCGTCAATCAATCCGACTTAAACGGTCAAGTCAGGTGGTTATTGGTAATTTTATATATTGGGCGGCTTCTGAAAGGATTTTTGGTGTTAATGGTGTTACTTCTCATAAACGTTATATGATTGTGTCCTTTGATTTGGTTAACTACAAATTTTCTGTCGTAGATATACCTGATAGCTTACAAGTTCGGCTTCCCGTACCTTTCTATATTTCAAACCTAAGAGAGTCTCTTGTTATTTTTGGGAACATAATAGGAGATGAGTGGCACACGTTCTATATATGGGAGCTAACGTTGGGTCCTTTTAACCAACTACAATCCGTTAAAACGCTATTTAGCATTTTCACTCCCCAGTTATTAAAATTACTTGGATTTACGAATAGCGGATATCCAGTTTTTAAAGCTGATAAGCCTTATCAAATGGATCACACACTTGAAGTCTTTCATGTTTGATCACAAGAACTTATTAATCTTGGTGTCGAAGCAGATGCATGGTCCTTATTCATGAGCTCCTTCAACGAATCACTTCTTCTGCTTACTCATCCAGATTGTTCTGTATATTAGTATATCAGATAGACTTTAGTATGGTTGTTAGATAGTTGTTATGTGTTAAGATAGTTGTTTGTAAGACTGTGTTGTTTGTAAGTGTTATGTATAAGAGAACTAATTTAACTTATCCGCTTTTTTCTTTGTGTGTTTTTGTTTTTATTTGTTTTTTGTTTCTTTATTTAGTCACCTTAATTAGTAAACCAATTATTTAACATAACTATATTTTACATACATCATCTAAAAATGAAGAGAATATGGATGTGCATCGTGATTCAAAGGTTTGTTGTTTACAATAGTATCTGTATCATATAATATATGGTTTACGTATGTTGATTGCTTTCAAGAATAATTATATATTTTTTTCTTTTTCGTAGTCAACTGGCATGAATTTTACCGATGTTGGAGATTTGCAGGAAGATTTGTCCACACAAGAGGTTCAAGAAGTAATAGGCAACCTCATTGGCTCACCTCCGACAGATTGTCAGGTAATATATAACATGTTATTTTATTTTATTTTATGAGTTAATGCATACCTAAGATTTGCCCTTTTTACATGCTCATTTTATCAGGATGATAAACAATTTGAGGTTGAGAAGGATGAGCAACATGTCCCAGTGAAGGAAATAATGAATGATCAACAACACTCATCGTCTCCTTTTTATACGGTAAATATACGTTACAGATTAATCAATTCAAATTATAACCAACTCACTCGTCACGCAATGTTAACTGTTTTTTAGGATGTTCCTGTGATGAATGATGATCAACATGTTCCAATGAAGGAAGAAGTGATAAATGATCAACAATACCCAGAGTCTCCTTTTAATGCGGTAAATATAGTTGAACAGGTTAATTTAATCATTTTATAAACCAATACGCACATTCAATCAATTTTAACTCTTTTTTCAGGACTTGATGTCTTTTGATGATGAGCAACATGTGCCCGTGATGAATGATGAGATAAATGTGGCAGTGAAGGTACGAGACCCCGATCAAGATGTTCCGATGAAGGACCTAACTGGTGAGAAAAAGTCAAAGTCTGCTATCAGTGAGGTAATACACGATAAACATGTAATCTAATTAAAATATAACTGTCATGGACATTCACGCAATTTGACTGTTATTCCTTTCAGTCCGGTAAACCCATTCCAGTGAAGGTAGGAGACACCGAGCAAGATGTTCCTATGAACTGCATGACGACTGAGCAAATGTTAGAGTCTGATTTCAGTCCGGTATATACACGCTAAACATGTAATCTAATTAAATTTTAACCGTCATGGACATTCATGCAATTCGACTTTTATTCTTTTTTCAGGTAATTACCAGCCCTGTTAATGTCATGGGTTTTCAGAATGTCAACTGTGATGAAAATAAGGTCACAACTGTATGAGTCCTTTTTCAACAGGAAAAGAAGTTGAGCAAGGTCTTCCATTCCCCATATATGCAGCAGCCAGAAACTACTACAAGAGTTTTAAGAAAGCGTCAAAAGAGACATGTTAAACTTGATATTCCCAAGGTCATTGGACCTAATGGGAAAGAAATCTCACTCCGACCTTGGAAAGAGGTATTTAGTATCATATTTTTGTTCTTCTTAATGTTAATTGCAATTATTTAGGTTATTTGTTTTTAATTTATTATTAAATGTTTTGCATATGACAATGCAGAGTCTCAAACGTAATGCTAACTCGACAAAGTATAGAGCCTTTGTCCACCCAATCATACAGTTGTGGATTGACAGTCAAAAGAAGATTAAGAAAGAGGAGGACCAACAGTTATTTCGCTTCCCATGGGGTAGCGGAGGTACGGCTGCTAATCTTCAATTCTGGCTAGGATTATTATGCAGGGACGCCAAGAGCGCCGGTTGCCTATGTGATTCGGTATGTAATTATTACAACCCAATAATATATGTGTAGAGATATCAGGTTGATCATAGCTTCTTTTTTTTCTTTTTTTTATCTATTTTTAAATGACAGCATATTGGATTATGGGTTGATTTAATGATGCATTTTAGACCTGCAAATGTTGATTGGGTCATGGTTAGCCCATTTGTTTGCTCCCAGATCATTGACGGGCGAATGCCGGTATACTATGCTGACGGGATGACCGATGGTATCCCGTGGTTTCGTGAAGGTGTTGAAAAGGTGTGTATTTTAGTTCTCAAATTTTTGTAGGTTTTAGGCTGTTTGGGATTTGCTTGAAGTTGTTAAGAGTTAAGACTTAGAGATTTTGTAGGTTTTAGGCTGTTTGGGATTTGCTTGTAGTTGTTAAGAGTTAAGACTTAGAGCTTTTGTAAGTTTTAGGCTGTTTGGGATTTGCTTGTAGTTTTAAGGCTGTTTATGATTGGTTATCTTTACTACTTTTGTAGGTGTTTTTTCCCATTTGTCAAACTGATGTACACTGGTGCCTGGGTGAATTCTCTATTAGCACTGGTGTTATAACGCTGTACAATAGCCTTGGGAGCGGGCAGGTTGAAGACCGTCCTTGGTGGATAAATATGATGTGACGTTTTCAAACTCAACTACCATTTATCTGGAAGAGAGTGAGGTGATAGCGAGGAAGAATATAGATCCTAAGTCCTACTCCGTTTCTTTTCGGTATGCAAAAAATATCCCTAGACAAGGTGGGAGGTATGGGGATTGTGGTGTTTGGGTCATTATATTTCTATACAGGTTGGCTAATAACATTCCACTAAACTTCAATGACCCAGTTCAAGATGCACTGGCATATCGTGAGCATTTGTCCGGAGTTTTTTGGAAATACAAGATTCCAGTTCCTAAATCCTAAATGAATGGCCTGCTAAACATTTTAATTTGTGTGGCTTTGTGGTGAAAACATAAAACATTTGGCTGTGGCATTTGTGCATTTGTGTATGTTAATACAAATATCGTCATTAAACGTTATTTATATTTTATGATATTTACCTAAGTTTTGTTAACGACAAAAGTAAATTTAATTTTTATAAAGCTTATAGCTTGTCAAGTTTAATAGATATTAAAACAAGCTTTTCAAATAATATTTTCATCACTCAAGCATTTACATTGTGATTAATCATATTTTGATATGACTCTAAAGCATAATGTATGTTAGTATTTTTAGTTCAAGAATGTTTTGGTTTCTTAAAAACAAAACATTACATATGTATTCACATTTTAACATATTTCTAAAAATACAAAAACAAACACATGACATCATGTAGTGCATCATTGAAATCCTTAGAAGATTTCACTAGATACTTTGTGTGGATTTAGACTCTACATATCTTATAAAATCTTGGATAAATATAGTTGACTTTGGTAAGATTTTGGTGATCTTGCTCAGAGACGACGACGGCACCAAAAATTAACACGGGTGGAACCCTTTTGAGGGGTCCGTTGTCCGTGATGCCTTCTGAGCATTTTGGCTATAAATAGCAAAGCCAAACCAATTTTTTTTTTCATCCCTTTCCATCATATTCTCATACATTACTTCTCTCTAACATTTCTAACTCAGTTTCACATCATATTAGTGATCTCTTTTGTAGCAAAGAAGATCAAGGCACATTCAAGCTTAAAAAGAAGTTGGAAGTCTTGTTTGTTTGTTGTTGTATGATCTTGTGTTGATTCATACATCATTGTTGTACCAAACCATCATAATCTTGTGAGTGTGAGTGGTTAGTATTTTAGTCCTTAAAATACATTGTATGTGGGAGTGGTTGTACCCTTGAAAAGAACTCGACATCTAGCTTAGTGTCGGAAATAGTGTGTAAGCTAAGTGTAAAGGTTTTTCCTCCGGTGAAAGGAGCTTGTTGACTAGTGAAGTTAAACTCTCGAGTGTGAGACTCGAGGAGTGGAGTAGGGCAAGGAAAAAGAGTCCTTGTAGACTGAACCACTATAAACAACTTGTTGTGGTTTGATTGTTTCTTTCCTTATCTACTCTTTATATTTTGTTTACATATTGATTATTATTCACTAACATATCTAAGATCAATATCAATTTATCTTTCAATAAGTTTCAAAACAAAGTTTTTAATCGGTAAACTATTCAACCCCCTTCTAGTTTTCCACAATTGGTACCAGAGCCTCGTTGCTCAAGATTTTCTAAAATATAGTGTATTTTATAAACTTGAAACGATTCATGGATTTTGAAAACTTTAAAGAAGGGCAATCTATGCAAAGACCACCACTCTTTGAAACCAATGGATTTATCTATTGGAAAAAACCGTTTTGAAACATATGTAAAATCAAAAGATATAGATCTTTGGTTTGTCATTGTTAAAGGGGATTTTAGTTCTACAACAAAAGATATTTCTGTTGATGATCAAAAGAAACTAATAGCTAAAAATAATGAAGCTAAAATGATGCTTTATAATACTTTTCCTAGAAAAGAATATGAAAGAATTTTTATGTGTGAAACCGCTAAAGATATTTGGGAATCTTTGATTATTACACATCAAGGAAATTCACAAATCAAGGATAACAAAAGTGATCTTCTTGTTCAACAATATGAACAATTTGTTATCCCTGAAGATGAAACAATTGATTGTTGCTTTGCTCGCTTTAATACTATTATTACGTCTCTTAAAGCACTTGATGAATCTTTTCGTAGTAAGAACTTTGTCAGGAAATTTCTTAGAGCACTCCATCCAAAGTGGAGAGCTAAAGTGACGGATATTGAGGAATCAAAAGATCTCTCAAAAGTGACACTAGACGAGCTAATCGAAAACTTCAAAGTACACGAAATGGTGATGGAGAAAGATTCGGAAATCATCAAAGGAAAAAGAGAGAAAATTAAATCCGTTGCTCTAAAAGAAGCGGAATCAAGTGATGACGAAAAATCTTGCTCCGGTAGTGAAGATGAGGAGTATGCCATGGCCGTTAGAGATTTCCAAAAGTTCTTTAGAAGAAGAGGAAAGTTTGTAAGACAACCTCGAGAAGAAAAGAAGCCATTCCGAAAAGATCGGGATGACAAAAGGGTAAAGGTGAAAGAAAGTGTTTTAGATGCGGTGATGCAAGCCATCTATTAGGAGATTGTCCCAAGCCACCTAAAAGCAAAACTCAACGAGCTTTTGTAAGTGGTTCTTGGAGTGACAGTGAGGATGATGAAGAGTCAAGCAAGGATGAGATCGCTCTAATGGCACATGAGTCAAACGAGGTATGCTTGAAAGTTGGATTGGAACCTGATGAGTGGATAAAAGATAGTGGATGCTCATGACACATGACGGGCAACAAAAGCCTCTTCTCAACATATCAAGAGTATGACGGAGGTAATGTCACTTTTGGTAGCAATCTCAAAAGCAAAATCATTGGCAAAGGTACGATCGCTCATAACTCCCTAACTATTGAAAATGTTGTTCATGTCGATAGGCTAGGATTTAATCTACTTAGTATTAGTCAATTATGTGATAAAAGGTATAAAGTACTATTTGAAGAAAATGGTAGTAAAATACTAAAAGATGGTATCACCATAGCTAAAGGGGTTAGGAAAAATAACATATACGTCATGAAAATAGATAAAACATCTAATGACAAACTTTGTCTAACAACATTAGATGATAGTTCAACGCTTTGGCATAGACGCTTAGGTCACGCTAATATGAGACTTATACAAAACCTATCTTCAAAAGAGCTAGTTAGGAATTTACCAAAAATTAAATATGACCAACATTTTTGCGACGCTTGCAAAATTGGTAAACAAACCCATAGTAGTCATAAGGCTAAAAACATGGTGTCCACATCTAAGTGTCTAGAACTTTTGCATATGGACTTGTTTGGTCCATCCGCTATAAGAAGCTATGGAGGCAACTTATACACTTTGGTCATAGTAGATGATTACTCAAGGTTAACTTGGACGTTGTTTTTGAAAACCAAAAATGAAGCTTTTGATAAATTTGAAATTCTTAGCAAGAAAATTCAAAATCAACTAGGTGTTAACATTGTGTCAATTCGAACGGATCATGGCCGTGAATTTGACAATGAAACACAATTTGGAAAATTTTGTGATGCAAATGGTATAACACAGAACTTCTCAGCTCCTCGAACACCTCAATCAAATGGAGTTGTAGAACGTAAAAATAGAACCATTCAAGAAATGAGTAGAAAAATGCTTAATGAACAAAACATTCCTCAACAGTTTTGGTGTAACGCTGTTGACACTTCTACATATATTTTAAATAGAGTCTTAATACGTCATTTCTTAAACAAAACACCATATGAGCTATATAAGGTGAAAAGCCAACTTTAGGATATTTTAGAGTATTTGGATGTAAATGTTTCATTCTTAATACTAAAGATTATCTCACCAAGTTTGACCCAAAGTCTTATGAAGGTGTATTTCTTGGTTACTCACAAACTAGTAAAACTTACATTGTCTTAAACAAATAAACAATGAGAGTCGAGGAATCGTTGAATATAACATTCGCCGAAAGTCCACCTCCCTCTAAGACATCACCTTTGGTAGATGATGACTTAGTTGAAAGTCAACTTGTAGAAAGTCAAGAAATAATTGAAAATGACAAGGAAGATGAACCATTAAATATAAACATCAAAGAATCCAAAAGTCATCCTTCAGAAAAGGTCATAGGACAACTAAATCAAAGAACCTTAAGATCACAAGCCCAAAATCAAAGTAATCATTTTTGTTTTGTATCTACCATTGAACCGAAAAACATAAATGAAGCAATAAAAGATGAATCTTGGGTAATTGCCATGCAAGAAGAGTTAAACCAATTCGTTAGATATGATGTTTGGAAGTTAGTTCCAAAACCTAAAGATCAAACTATAATTGGAACGAAATGGGTTTTTCGAAATCAAATGGATGAAAATGGTGTATTGTCTAGAAACAAAGCTAGGCTTATAATCAACAAGAGGGGATTGATTATGATGAAACTTATGCACCGGTAGCTAGGCTCGAGTCTATTAGAATCTTACTTGCATATGCATGTGCTTATGACTTTAAATTATTTCAAATGGATGCTAAGAGTGCATTTCTTAATGGGTTTATTAACGAAGAAATATATGTTTCTCAACCTCCCGGTTTTACCTACTTTGAGAAACCACATCCTGTCTTCAAACTCAAGAAAGCATTATACGGTCTTAAGCAAGCACCAAAAGCTTGGTACGATAGACTTAAGACTTTTCTTATTGAAAACAAATACACCATGAGATTAGTAGATAATACTCTTTTTACCAAGAAAAAGAAATAACACATTATCATTGTTCAAATATACGTTGATGACATCATATTCGGATCAACTTGTCAAGAGATATGTGATGATTTCTCTAAAATCATGCACGATGAGTTTGAGATGAGTATGATGGGTGAGTTAAACTTCTTTCTTGGATTTCAAATTAAACAACTAGAAAATGGCATATTCTTTAACGAATCTAAATATATAAAAGATATGCTTAAGAGATTTGGTCTTGAAGACTCAAAACCAACTAAGACACCCATGTCTTCGGACACTAAACTCACCAAGGATGAGGAAGGTGAATCGGTAGATAACACTAAATATAGAGGAATGATTGGTAGCCTACTCTATCTCA
Organism: Chrysanthemum makinoi; assembly: GCA_910596185.1. Lineage (NCBI taxonomy): Eukaryota > Viridiplantae > Streptophyta > Magnoliopsida > Asterales > Asteraceae > Chrysanthemum > Chrysanthemum makinoi. The sequence continues at coordinate 117,555,620 of OU343223.1, read as the reverse complement.
CGGCTAGTAGACCCGACATTATATTTAGTGTTTGTCTATGCTCTCGCTTTTAAGAAAATCCCAAGGTATCACACTTAGAAGCATTGAAAAGGATATTTAGATACATTAAGGGAACGACATGTTTAGGATTATGGTATCCCAAAGGAACGGGTTTAGAAACTATAGTGTATGCCGACTCAGACCATGCCGGTGACTATGTCGATAGAAAAAGTACAAGTGATATTTGCACTTTTGTCAGACATTGTCTCACCTCATGGTTTGCAAAGAAGCAAACAACTTTAGCTATCTCAACTACTAAAGCTAAATACGTCTCAGCCGGAAAAGCATGTCAACAAGCTCTTTGGATGAAGCAAGCTCTCGTGGATTACGGAATTCATCTCAACGATATCGTTATATTTTGCGACAACAAAGGAGCTATTGATCTCAGCAAAAATCCCGTCCAACATGCTCGTACGAAGCATATTGAAATCCGTCAGCACTTTCTTCGCGACAATGTTCCAAAAGGAAATATCTCAATTGAGAAAGTATCCTCCGAAGACAACATTGCCGACATTCTAACTAAGCCTCTCAAACGAGAACCATTTAATCTTCTTAGACTTGGTTTGGGGTTAATGGAACCAAACATGTAGGTAAAACATAGTCTAAACCTTAGAACAAACAAAACAAAACAAATTTGTTTAAACCTGCTACTGTTCCCACGGCACCAAACGACAAAAAAGACAGAACCATTTATTTGGTGCCGTCTGGTCCGTGGTGACAATAGTAGCAAAAATACTACCTTCAAAACATCTTCTTCCTCACAACCTACTTTACCAAAACGTTTCAACATTAGACCTAACTCATTGTTGACATTTTCTCACCCACTAATCACTGAAGATAACATCATTGTAATTATCCTAACTACATTTCATCTCTTAATTCTGAGTCTAGGACTCCAATTTGTGCACAAAATCATTACATGGGGATTATGTATATTCTTGTACAAAACAAGGATTTAATTGGCAAATTGCATAACTAGTCATTGAAATTAGGTACTACATTGTCACATTGCATAAACAAATCATGTTTCCCACTAATCAAAGGATAATGACTATAAGGCCTTATTCAAAATAACCAAACACCCAATGTCACAAATTTTGAAAAGCTTCTCACTTGTAGGAAAACAATTTTTCATTGTTAATACAAATAGAAACGTAAAATTTTCATCACTTGCATGCTCTTGAATATTAAAGGTAATGTATAACTAATATGCATTCCCGGGTATATTCAAATGAAGCCACATTGAATTAGGAGCGTTTGGTTTATCTCATGCCTTTTGCCAAACACCCCCACTAAAAACCATTTTATGCATAAAATGAGTCGAGATAACTGCAACTCCAAATCGTTTTCATATAGGCACACACTAGAACCAAAACACTAAGTTTGTTCTCATTTTTAACATGTAAATTCTTGCTCATAGGAATAACCATGGTAGCTGCAAGATTCCATGATCACAAGGATACTCTTAGATACATTCCCAAACATCACAAAACCAAGGGCCTTTCCAAAGAACAAGTCGAAATCTTTAAGAGTTTTGAGCAAAGATACTTCCATGAGGGTAGAACCATTCACTCCTCCTTTGTCGACGGAACCAATCTCCGTCAAGAACTAGCCACCATTCACTTCGATTGTCTCCTCGACATCGATGAACCCATTTGCCCTAGGTTCGTGTTAGAATTCTATGCTAGTGTTACGGCCTTCATTGATGAGGATGATGAATTTGGTCTTAGGTTTCAATCAAAACGACTACTCCATCTCCTTAAGACAATTTGCTCAAGTGCTAGGAATTCCCAACCAAGGTACATGTGTCTACTCGGATAAGTGGTCACTCACTATCCTTGATGCAATCAATGACCGCTCTTTTCCCTACCAAACTCCTTTAGCAGATAAGGATGTCATCCGTGAGAACCTTTTTAACGCAAGGGCCGCTCCAACCCGTGTCACCCGTAAGGTAAAGGAAGTGAACCGAGATCCATATGGTATGGAGCTCAATGAGCTTAAGCCCGAATTTAAGAAGTGGGAGGAACTACTTAGAGCCAATGTCATTAGCACCATAGGAAATAGGGACCATATCAATGCTTGCCTTTGTCACATGCTCTACAACTTGTCCACCCGTCAACCATTCAATTTAGCCTACTACATCGCTAGGAGAATGATTGACATTCCAACTCAAGGATCGGTCGCTCTTCCTTACGGGATGCTCACCCGCACTCTATAGAGCCTTTGCACCCATTCCACCAAGCCCGAAAGGGTTGAAGCTTGACTATGCTCTCATCCATCACATTTTTGTGCCCTTGAGTGACGAGCGAGTGGCTAAGACTAAAGGCAAAAGGGCAAAACCTCCAACTCCATCATCATCATCATCATCAAATACCTCCAATGACGGTCTTCAAAATTCTCACCTTCCACCTCAAGAGTACTATGCATCTCTCCCCGAGATTGAGAATGAATTGGCGGAGTTCAAGCAAACCAAGGGGATGTTCAAGTACCTTGGTAGGATGATGAACAAGATTTACAAGAAGTTGGATAAGTGAGGTTTATTTGAAGGAGTGTTTGGAACAAGATAATAACTTTGATGTACGATACAATTTGGTTGTTTTTAATTTGTAGGATGATAATATAACTTAAAATAATGATGTATGCTAACCGGTTCATGCAGGGGGATAGCACAAGTGTGTTATCAAATTTTACCCATTTTCACTTATATGTGAAAATCGTTAGCCCTTGGTCAAAGTCTATGCTCCACTATGTTTATATATGTGTTATTGACTTTTCCTAACTAGAAACGATTAATATCACATGTTTTAAGCATAATTTCAAGTTTTGGAAAAGTCCCCGACACCTAAAAAGGTGTTATGTGTTGTTTTCTGGTCACCACGGACAGGACGGCACCAAAATTTTGGTACCGTCTGTTATGTATTTTGGTACCGCCGTACCTGAACAGGCGGACCAGGCGGCACCATTTTATGGGTTCCGCCTGTGTAAAGTTTTGGTGTCGTGGATCCTACAGGTAATTTTCTGAATTTCGCCTATTTCAACATTCCAATTTACCATACATTGCTTCTAGGTTAATCTTAACTTGTTCTTACCCATATTAGAACTAGTATAACACACTTAGGCATATAGGATCTTCATTTCCTACCAAAATTCAAAAATTTCAAAAATCCACCCAAGGAGCCCTTTTTCATAAAGGAAGGAACCAAAAATTTGGTTCCTTGCAATCCGTGGGTGATCTGATTCTAAAGATCCCATCAACATTAGAACACATTTATTGCAAATCTTTGTCTCTTCACTCCATCCTTCTTGTATGGATTGACTTGGGTGATATGACTAGCATTAAACCCACTTCAAAATCATTAGGAACCTCATATCTTCTATGGTTTAACATCAAATCAAAGACATTTCTCCATAATTTTCCATTCCTATAAATTAAGAGCTTTTACCATGATCATCCTCACACCCTCTCAAATCTTCCAATCTACTAGCAAAAACTTAACTCAAAATGACTAAATCTTCACCATCAACCAAGCCTTGCAAGAGAACCGCTAGAATGAGCGTAAGACCTTGTTGTTTTGTCAACATAAGCTCCTCTTCCGAGTCATCTCCATTAACCATCTCATCTCCGATAAGAGATGAAACAACCCTCACTTTGGCTACTCCTACACCACCTCCACAATCACCTATCATTGTCACTACTCCACCACCAACAAAGACTCATAGCTCACCACCACCGGCTCCTATCCAAACATCAAAATCACCATCACCTCCAAAATCTCCAACACTCATCCCATTAGAGTTATTCTCTACACCACCTACATCTCTAAATCCATTTTTGGAAGACTTGGAGGACTTGCCTCCTAGGCCCAATCATCCACCACCACTACCATCTTTTGGTACTATTGAGCGAATAGCTCATGAGTCTCCACGACCATCTATTGACCCAAACACCCCGTTAGGGCCAAGACCTCTTCTTTTCCATCCCATCCACAAGGAAATCCATGGTCCATTGTATGGGGATCAACCACATCCTACAACATCAATGCCCTCTCATATAGAGGACATTGAGGAATCCATGTGGGAGGATCACCCCACCAAAGAAGAGATTGAAGCCGAGCTCAATCACCTCCACCAATTTTCCAATATGGTGGATTCCCATCTTAGTGATGCTATGCAATTGCAAAGTGTTTTGCTAGCTTCCATAATCACCACTCCAAACACCAACACCAACACCTCCACCATTCCACCACCACAACACCATGAACCATACTACCCTCCTAGGCATGGTTGCTCCAATTGTGAGCGGGCCGCCCACATAACCGAAAGGACCCGGGTGATGGTCCATGAGCTTCAAGACGAAATGAGGTTCATCCTCAATCACATCTTAGAGTGCATCAATGCTCTTGCTCATCCACCACCTCAATAGGAGGGTCCTAGTTTATTTTCTTTAAGCATTTTTATTTTTCTAGGATTTTTCTTGTATTTTTTTTATTTTTTAGGATAGCTTCTTTTTTATTTTCTAGGATTTTATTCTTGTACTAACACTTCATTGTGTTCCCTTTTCATGATTCTATATCATGAAAATTTTTAACAAATGAATGGTGTTTCATATATTGTTGTTGATTTATTACATGGTGTTTGGAAATGCTTGTGATGATGCTTATAACTAACAATTTTTTTGTAGCTTTTTCACAATCCATGTATCTTTCTCTTGGCACCCAATTTAGGGGGAGCATTGGTCAAGGGGGAGATAATGGCTCGGGCTCATTACATTTTCCGCCTCGCATCTCTTTTTGTTGACAAAGGGGGAGAAATATAGAACTTGGTTATATTTAATTTTCTGAAAAGTCAATGCATACTTTGACTTTCTAAAAAGTCAACATCATACTTCAACTAATGAAGACCTTGACTTTCTAATAAAAGTCAATTGCAACCTTGACTTTCGAAAAGTCAACATCATGTCTAAAATGGACATACTTGCATTATCATCTTTATCTTTCAAGTTCTAAAACTAATATTTTATAACTCTTGTACAATCTTTACATCTTTTATAAAAATAAAATTTATGTTTTGTCCTCAACAAAAATGGGGAGATTGTTAATACAAATATCATCATTAAACGTTATTTATATTTTATGATATTTACCTAAGTTTTGTTAACGACAAAAGTAAATTTAATTTTTATAAAGCTTATAGCTTGTCAAGTTTAATAGATATTAAAACAAGCTTTTCAAATAATATCTTCATCACTCAAGCATTTACATTGTGATTAATCATATTTTGATATGACTCTAAAACATAATGTATGTTAGTATTTTTAGTTCAAGAATGTTTTGGTTTCTTAAAAACAAAACATTACATATGTATTTACATTTTAACATATTTCTAAAAATACAAAAATAAACATATGACATCATGTAGTGCATCATTGAAATCCTTAGAAGATTTCACTAGATACTTTGTGTGGATTTAGACTCTACATATCTTACACAATCTTGGATAGATATGGTTGACTTTGGTAAGATTTTGGTGATCTCTGGCCGACCCGACGAGACCAAAAATTAACACGGGTGGAACCCTTTTCAGGGGTCCGTGGTCCGTGGTGCTTGCTGAGCATTTTGGCTATAAATAGCAAAGCCAAACCAAGTTTTTTTTTTTCATCCCTTTCCATCATATTCTCATACATTACTTCTCTCTAACATTTCTAACTCAGTTTCACATCATATTAGTGATCTCTTTTGTAGCAAAGAAGATCAAGGCACATTCAAGCTTAAAAAAGAAGTTGGAAGTCTGTTTGTTTGTTGTTTTATGATCTAGTGTTGATTCATACATCATTGTTGTACCAAACCATCATAATCTTGTGAGTGTGAGTGGTTAGTATTTTTACCTTAAAATACATTGTTTGTAGGAGTGGTTGTACCCTTGAAAAGAACTCGACATCTAGCTTAGTGTCGGAAATAGTGTGTAGGCGAAGTGTAAAGGTTTCTCCTCCGGTGAAAGGAGCTTGTTGACTAGTGAAGTTAAACTCTCGAGTGTGAGACTCGGGAGTGGAGTAGGGCAAGGAAAAAGAGTCCTTGTAGACTGAACCACTATAAACAACTTGTTGTGGTTTGATTGTTTCTTTCCTTATCTACTCTTTATATATTGTTTACATATTGATTATTATTCACTAACATATCTAAGATCAATATCAATTGATCTTTCAATAAGTTTCAAAATAAAGTTTTTAATCGGTAAATTATTCAACCCCCCTTCTAGTTTTCCACAGTGTAATTGGTGAAACTTAAAACATCATGTCTTTAGGCATTGGTGAAACATCTCATTCCCTATGTATCTTGTAGATTATCTAAACAGTTCTATTCCGCATGTGTAATGGTTCAACAATTGTGTTGAAAACTTTATTTTTTCTTCTTATTTCGATACATTACGTGTGGCGTTTACTCGTTTATAAAAACATTGAACAAGATCAAGATATGTGTTTTGGAAGATCTTTATCAAGCGTCTTTTAAGTGCAATGGTTAAAATTTGAATGTTCAAACTAGGGAATAAGATCTTGTATACACTAAGCAAAGTATGTCGCTCGACCACTCGACTAGTAGTTGGGCAGATGGTATATTTAATGTGATAGGGTAGATGATAATCACATATAAATATGACCCCATACCATAGGGAATTCTCATCCAAACTTGTCTCAAACTTTTTAGTTGGCAAACTCGCCACCATTTAAGCCAAATGGATTCGCCACCAAATAATGAATGGGAACAATTACTTGATATAGATTACTATGATCTCCGACTATCCACTACGACTCAGAAATAGTCTCATATGGAAGCCCTAATCTTGACAAGTTTGTTAGGAAAATACCTGGTCCTGCAGGTAAAATTGCGGATATTCGTAGGGGTGTGGATGATGGTTTGATGATGACACAGGAGTATATTAGGAATGTTGTTTATGATAAGGGTGAGGATTACGATTTTATAAGTGGGCCATGGGTTCGCGCGGTTGAGTTTATGCAAGTTGATGGCGGGATATTGGTTGGTTGTTTTGCTGATATCAAAAAATTTTGCAAGAAAGGGAAAAGAAGGAATTGTTGATAATAATTCATTGTATCTGAATGTGTTGGGTGATCTCACAGTAACATTGAAAGACGTTTCAGTTTAATCTCGTACAATTCATCACAAAGTCTTACGGATGAGAAGCTGTAAAGCGATTATTTGGGGCTTTTGATACTTCAAAATGTTTCAGTATTTTCTCCCAATGAATCTAGCCATTATCTTAACATTACAATAAAAAATTTGGTTAAAGCCCCAATGATACACACTTCTTGAAAATAGCAAGAAAATGGTGTTAAAGTTTACTTGTGTTTAAGCGGTGTTGTTGCTTTATTTATTTTAATTTTAATGTACTTGTTTTAATGTTCTATCTTTTATCGATTTCCTAATGTAATTCGTATGATTTAATGTTTTAATGTTTATCGATCATCGAATTTAATTTGCATGTATTTTACTTTATGTCACTCAATTACAATGGAAAACTTACACCGTCGGTTGAGCATTTGGCGGTCGAGCGTCGTCGGTTGAGCGTTGACTTTTTAAATGTGAATTAATGTTGTATATTAAATTTTATCTAAACACACGTAACTACATTTACTCCATATTTTACGATAGTCATTATGGAGTATTTTGGTAAGAAATGGTTGTTCGTACGATAGTCATTATAGACTATACTTCAAAGAAACTCAGAGTGATGCCTTGAGTAGAATATGTAGAAGTTGTTAGTGCATAGTATTTCAATTAGACTCTCAAATACTCTGAAACTAACAACACGTATTGATAGAAACAGGATTACGGTTAGCAACACTTTGGTGTCGCTAATCACAGGATTTGTAGGGCCACTCTTAACACTTGATACTTTTAAAATTTTGTTACATTTTGGTCAATACCTTTTCAGATTGTAACAGGTTGGGTAAAAACTCTTGGGAAGTCTATAAAAATATAAATGGGTCAAAGAAATTTATTACGAGGTTGCTAGAGGTATTCAATTCAAGATACCAAGATGGTGCGTCAAAGAAATTTATTACGAGGTAGCTGGTCTCTATGTATGCAACGACTCTGCACTATATCAATATTAATTTTGATTTACTTCCAAGCTAAATATATTATTGAATTCTCAAAGGTTAATGTAGCTACGATATATGTTATCTTCTCGTGTCTAGTTATAGCTATAGTTTGTTTTTGTATTTGTTAGCTAATATGTAAACATTCTCACATGCATGGGTTGATGTTTTAGTATAATCGCCCAATACTTTGATGTATACATTTATCTTGTTTTGAAATCCTACAAATTTTCCTTAAGAGCAGTGGGTAATGTGGAGCCAAAGGGCTCGTGTCGTTCTCTAAAATCACTGCTACGTCAGCAAAACACTCAACGGCACCAGAAACTCTTTGGCACCCATTTTGTGCCGTTACCTTTGGCACGGAAAAATGTGATGCCGTTGGACAATTTTTTTTTTCATTTACATAAAATAAAATAAAACCAACACAATATTTACTAAAATAAACTTCATTAAATTCAAATTCAAATTCAATTCAATATCAAATTTACAGTTGAAATTCAAAATTTCAAAGTACGAATTCGAATTTCAAACTCAAAATTTCCCTATGTATACCCACTCTGTTTTGTTTCTCACACATACACACACAACTTCTTATCAAATTATCTCAACAATATCTCAAGAAAACCGCTCCCAACAATTTTCCAACGAAAACAACTTCTCCCAACAGTTTCCCGAAAACACTAAGTAACACTCCACCAACAGATATCATTCCGTTTTTCCCAACGGAAGAGGAACCGGTTGATGAACAAGAATCCAATCCGTTTCAGCTTACTGAGGAACAACAATTACTACTTCCTCAGGATGAAGAAATATTGAGAGAAATGAAAGACAACGAAGCACGAGAGGAAGTTGCTCGTAGGGAGCAGGAAGCGAGGGAAGAACAGTACCGCAAAGACAACTTGTTTAACATTTTGTACAACGAGTGGGAAGAGAGCATGGTTGTAGAGGGGTATACTTCTTACGACAAGGGTTATAACACAGATTAATCTATGGATGAAGAACTTATGTCTTTTATTTTCTGTATCGTAGTTTTATTTTTAGTTCAATGTCGTACTCTACTTTGCTTAGGTAATGAAAAAAAGTTTGTATTCTACTTTGGTTCTTCGTTTAAATAAAAGACATACAAGTTATAGAAATTTAACATTACAATACGAAATTTAGCATTACAACAACAATATGAGATTTAAACCAACACATGTTAAAACTACATAAAGTTAACTAGTTTTGGTTTGGATTATTTTATTTGCCCTGATTCGTGCTTTTCGGGCAAGGGAAGAAGTCCACTTTCACGTCAACATGTTCTTGGTACATAAAGTTATAAGGCTTTGGGTAGAGGCGTCTGTAACAAGATTACACCAAAAGCAAGGCTAAATAAATAAGAAAATTCAAATCCGCAACGAGACCCAAATCACAAAATCAAACAATCCAAATTCGAACATAGCCAAGACCAATTCCAAACACTCCAATAAGCTCGATGAGCTTATTACAATATCAAGCAATTCGAATTCAAACTTGTGACCAATCGGGTCTATCTCGACCCGATGCGAAACAAGATCAGACGATTCCTACGATTCCAAAAGTAATCCAAAGTCATAACATGACCATACGGCGACGAAAAGCATTCTATAAAGAGTATCGCAATAAAACTATTCTGATGCCAGTGTGTTGTGTGTGAAAGAAAACTTTTATAATATTCAATGCTCATATACACACAACAAAAACCTTTCCATTCTCCGAAATCAAACCAAAAACCAACTGGACATAACTCTATTATAACCACTCCAAGTATCGCAAAGTTCACCTCTAAGTCGGACATAGGTGATCAGGCTATGTCACACTGTCCTTGGTTGAGTATAGGTGATCAGTCTATATTCACCCAAGGTTCAATGAACTTTGAAATACTCAACTCAGTTACGCTAGTACTATGTCTCTCACTTTTAAAAGTTGTTTCAAAAAATTAAGGCAAGCGTCCAAACTCAACGTCGAATGATGAGATTACGTAAGGAAAAGGCGCGACGCCATGACATGTACGATACGTAAGCATAATTATGTCGAAAATACTTATAGTAAACACCGAAAATAAGAGGATACAAATCATCCAATAGCAAGACGCACATCTCATCAAATAACAGCTAACAAATTCGCAAGTGAGGCATCCGCTTGGCAGGCAAGCACGTGGAGGTTATATGGTTAAGTTTACGTAAAAGAAGTTATAGTCTAGGTTTTAAAAATTACTCAGTTCTCTATAACCTAGGCTCGTATACCAATCTGTAACACCCTGAAAAATGGGTTGCAGCGAAAAATTTTGTCGCGGGTGCTACTAAATTGGTATCACAACACAAAGTATAGAATAACTGATTAACCTTAAGAAATTTCTTTATCAAAAGCATTATGTTTACATTATTCAGAAATAGTGTGAAAATACAAGCCCAAAAAAATAAAGCGGTCCCAAATATACATCAGAGTAATCTATGACTATGCCATGCCATTTGCCAAGCGCCTCGAACAGTAAGCTATCGCCTCAAAACCTGAAAGTACATGCTAAAAGCGTCAACACGAGGTTTGTGAGTTCATAGGATTGCATAAAATTATCGTGAGTTCAAAAGAGAGCTTTGTGATCACTCATAATGTCATGAAAACAAAGTTTACCTTTAAACAAAATAGTAATGTGGACTACAAGGTTTTCAAGTGCAAATCATTTCTCACAAACAAGTCAAATTTAACTAAGGCATGCCCTGCCTAACTCACAGTATCTAAAAATTATCCGCAAAATAGCTCATAAACAATAACTTAGACCATATCAAAAATGTAAACACTACAACAAATATAGTGTCACGCAATCTTATCTATTACGCAGGCTAAGTCACGAAACCGACGCTCGACAGCGCACCTACAAAAAAACAAGTCCCAAACACGGTGTTTATCCCTAAACACACGTAAAATCCGACTTGCTATACGCCAACTGCACTGGCAATGCTAATTGGGACGGGGTGGTCACCCCCGATAGATCAATCTATAACACTCACACTTCCCGCAGGAATTAACGGTTCATGAAGCGAAATTCGGATACTAACCTTAGCCTAACCACGTAATAACTTCCATAAAACCACAAAAACAATTCCAGATCCAATCAAAACGATTTTGTTTCCCAGCACTTGTGTCCACATAAAAACATATTCAAATCAATAAAATCACGCATAACCAAAATATCGCATTTCGTCAAACCAAGTAAACAATCGCGTATTCAACTAAAAAAAGCATTTAATTTAGTAAAAAACGAGCATGTATTCTCACCCCAAAACAATTATAAAATGAGTAAAGTAGGGGCCATGAACCCACCTTAAATGAAGTAACGCAAGAATCACAACTGGCATCGAGGAGCAAGCACAACCGTATCACGAAGAAAGGCACAACGATATCCAAAAAGTACAAGCACAACGGTACGACATTGGCACAACCTAATAGTATACGGCTTATCTCATAACACGTCTCGTAAAACAAATGAATTTTTCAAATGACAACGTGTCTTAGTTTTTGTGGAATACTCGTATCAATGATTGTAAAAAGTTTAGCGTCATTGCTCATAAGAAAAGTTTATTAACAATGTTTCGTGTGGTGGCAAGAAAGCATAGACTCAACATGAAACTCACGCCAAAGTGTAATATATATATCCCAATATATTATAAGGAATGGTGAAGAAGTGTTGACCAAGACTCACGCCGAGTAAATAACACGAGGAAGTCGAGACGACAACGACAAAGAAACATGTCAAAAAGTAAGTCAACTGGTAAGTTTCAGCATTTACCCAATAATCCCAAATAGCTTCTATAAAACATACTTGTTTTATAATTTGAAAAATGTTTAGACTATAACTTTTAATAATGAGGAATCTTTGAAGATAAAGTTTTGAGTATAGCAGTTTCATAAATTTTGTCATGACTTGTTCGACTATTGAACATTCCTAAGACAAAAGAATTTATTGCAAATCAATTTATTAGAAAACCAATAAAAATTATTCATTGGTTATTAGACATTATTTTCTTATTGTATAATTATTGCGAATCAAATATATTAAATTTGTTGTGAGTCTAATGTATTGTATTCGTTTCAAGTCTAATAAGTCCAGAATGTCCAATGCCTAATAAATGTCCAAATAGTCCAAGTCCAAACCAATGTATAATCCGTATCAACTGTATAATCAATTATGTTCTCGTAAAATCCATTAGCGAGTATCAATCCCAAGTATAATCCGAAACATACCAATTGAACACCAAGTTAAACAATTAAGTTAGTCCGATATCCAATATTCGTATACGATAAATATTATGCATTTTCCTTAACAAAATAATGTAACACACTATTAGGGTGCGTTTGGTTTACGACTTTTATCATCAAAAAATAGGATTGGCATCGTAATACTTGTTTGGTAGGGAGATAAGGGACTAAAGGGCCCACCGGATACCAAAAATCTGGAGTTGAACAAAAGATGATAAATTGGTGGGTTTTGTTTATTTCTGTAGGTCCTACTCATTATTTTCCTCTATTATTTAATTTTATATATTATAATATTAGTTAAATTTAAATATGAAACCAATTTATATCCCAAAAAGACAAACAAATTTATGAATAAATCATACTTTTAATTTTATTTTTATCAAAACATAAACAAAAATCTTTAATTTAAATAATTTTCTCTCTCTTACATCAAATTCAAATCCAAATCCAAATCCAAATCCAAATTCAAATCCAAATCCTAATCTTAATCCTAAATCCATCTACAAACCAAACGGGCCCTTACTTTTTTAAATTTAACACAACTCCATTGGGCTTTGGCCCATTACTACACTAAACACACTCTATATTGGGCTGTTGGGCCTAATCCAATCCAACTCAAACTCAACCCAGGATACAACATAATACTCCAAAAATTTAAACACTGCTTTGACGTTAAACCAGGACAAACGTACCCTTGATTAGCTTTTTAACAAACCAAAACACACCTTCAAAACTGTTTTTGCTCATTGTTTCACAATAGGAAATAAGCTGGAAATAAGGTTCACAAACACACACCCTCTTGATTCTTTATCACCGAGAACTAACAAGGAACAAAACGGACATCCCGATACGGGTTACTTGCTAAGCCAAACCAACACTCTCTCGGTTTCTATATGAAACCGAGACCAACACACCCTCATGGGTTCTTTTTGTACCGCGACTCCTAAGGACAACCAAATAAGCTCTTATGAGCTCGTTACGCTCGAACCAACACGACACCAATAAGTTATACAAAATCCAAGATCAAACCCGAAACTCAACAAAATAAGCAAATTTTTCTACATCATACGTGACCCTCTCGGGTCACAACCCAAATCCCTATATGGGTTTACCTCTAAATCGAAACCAAATACAAGAATCATATCCAAGTACCAAACCGCAATTTGATCCGGGTCGACCCGGCCCGTATCACCACCCGGAATCAAACATACTCCTCTTAAAATCATTATTATACCACACGAAACCTTTTCAAAAAATTTTAATTCCCGTTTAGATCCATGAAAAAATCAACTTTGTTAAACAATAGGTTTTAATAAAAAGGAACGAGCAAGAACGGTTTTGAACGTCGACTTACCCAAAGAACGAGAGAGATAGAAATGAGATGCAGCGGCTGTGGTGATGTCACTCGAATCAAACGAACATGAAACCCGTATCAAACCACGATCCACAAGAAAAGGTAGAAAGGCGAGGCGAGATGGAGGGATTTGGAGAACGAACCACAGGCTAACATCACCAACAATCATGGATCTACAAACTATAAGCATGACCCGAAATCTCTCTAAATTCGATCTATCACTACAAAAACCATCATAGGAGCGGCGTCATGATGAGGTTGAGCATTAGAGTGGCTGCCAGAGGAAGAGTGGTGACTGCCGAAATTTTGGCCGGACTTGGAGCGGCGACTGAGAGAGGATGTTAGCCTGTGGACCATTTTTGCCATTTTTGAAAATTAGAGGGGCGGCGGTGAACTTCCTGCCCAGGTACCATTCTGTAATTTGCAATCTTTCTGAACTTAGCGATTCAAGGCTCATTTGGACTAGAAAACGTCCGATTCAACTCACGAAAATTACGCCACTGCATTCCGAATAAATTTTACAATAAAAACGTGTATACATACGACCACTTTCTCGCAAATAATATAACGAACGAATTAAATTGTCGGTTGTGGCAGTACGCGTTGTGTGCAAATTTCACATTTCGCGAGATAACTTTCTCCTTTTTACGTCAAATGAGCTCAGGAAAGTTCGTAAATGAAAAAATATGCATAATTCCTCGTAAAACCAATATCTGGAAAAGTGCGGGGTGTTACATGTGTGAAGTATGAAATAATAAGGAGTTATTTATAAGAGTAAATTTTTTTTTTCCTATTAATTGGGTCCAAACGGCTAGAAATCCGTTGCCAAACGTTTATATTTTTGCTCAAACGTTCAAATTTTTAAGCAAAAAAGGAAAAAAAAAAAGAAAAGAATGGCGCTGACTGATGCTAACGGCGCGACCACCTATGGCGCGGCCTGCGGTACATTGCACCGTTCTCCATGGCGGGCTGGTAGTTTGGCACTAGACAAACCTCCATCTCTAAGAGATTTGTTCTAATTTAGTTTTATGTTTTTCACTAGATAGTAGATACTAATGAATTGAAACTTGCTAGATGTACGTGACTAAGGAAACGGAATCAATTCTCAAGTAAAGGATCAATACAAATGATCATTTTTCTTAAGGTTAAACTATAATATACAAAAGTTGTAAGAGCTTAGTAATACTAGACGAATAATTATGCATAGAAATTTTTTTTTATAATGGCAAGCCCTTTTATAGTTCCATTCTTATTCATTTTCAACAACTATAAACTAAGATTTAAGATCATTTGAGGACAAATGATAAGGATTTAAAAGGTACACTGATGCAGGTTTTATTGATCAGGTTTTAATATTTATAATGTCTCGTTATACCTATGGTCTACCCTAATGCACTAACGGGCAGTGTACCCGGTCGTGTGTAGTGTAGTATTCGGTAAAACCGAGGTCGTCCCAAGAGCTATGTGTGTTAGATTATTACTAAGTCTAGGTGTCATAGATTTTAATAAGATTTTGATAAGGAATTAATTAATAAACTACTAAAGCAGATAAAAACAAATAAAGGCAAAGGTTCAATCAATAGAGGAGAGTGGTGCTAACCTAGTTAATCATCCTAGCTAGTAATGTCTACGTCTAATTACTTCCAATTACTTCAGGTGGGGTCAAAGTCGAGAGGACATCATTTGGTAATTCGCCTAACCTATCAGCAAAGATGCCACCACTGGAGAAGTCAGGTGTCCCTTCATAAGTCCAGTTGTTCCTGGTACCCTAAGCCGAGTCATTAAGTACCGCTACATGTGACTTATAATAGTGAGTTCCTGGGCGTTAGCAACTTAAACACTCACCCCTTAATTCTTAAGTTCATCCAAAGGGTAGGTGATCAATTAGTCAAATCGCACAAGTAGAAAGGGTCGTCAATTGATCATATCTTACCCTTCCCGTCTCAGTCTACTTACTTAGGGTCAGTTGGTCATATCTCCTAAGCAACTAGCCTCTACCGCTATTCAAAACTACCGAAACAAGGGTAGCTACCAATAAACTATGCATGCATACACTTAGAAATAATTATACGAAAGTAATGTAAACGAAAAACAAAACAATTAAGGAATCATAACTAGGCCAGCACCAAGAGGTGCTTAGCTCCTCATATTAACCATACAAATCAATTCAATATTCAATGTTACGAAATACATGAATCGAAAGTAAAGAAAAAATAAAATGCTAATGCTTATCATAGGGGAGTGATTTCTCCCTTAGAGATAGCTTTGTATGCTCCTCTAGACCTGCCTCTGGCTTCTTCCCATGTTCTTTGGTTGTGGTGTGTGAAATGGGATGCTTTGAAATGCTGGAAATCGTGGGGTATTTATAGGCCAGATCTGGGTTACGGCGTAACTAATAGAATAGTTACGCCGTAATCTTCTATTTCTTCATAATTTGCACTAGATCTACTGGTTACGGCGTAACCTTAAAAGTAGTTATCATCTTCAATAATTCATGGTTACGTCGGAGTTTATGCAAGTGTTACGGCGTAGTTATCAGCGGCGTGGAACCTCATTTGACCTAATATAGTTACGTCATAGTCCTTTGGGAGAGTTACGCCGTAATCCTCTGATGAGTTGGCTTTCTGAGTCACGCTTTAGTTATGGCGTAATGTGAGAGATGAGTTACGCCGTAACTTGAGCATACTGTGATAAATCTTTGATAATTCTCCAATTCCGCTTCTTTTTAGCTCCAATGCTCGTAATTTACCTGAAAGTGGAAAACAATGGAAAACAAGCGTAAATCCATATAAAAGATATAAATTACAAGCATTATTGGGGGAAATTGACACTTAATATTCAGGATAATTTGATGTTATCAAATATCCCCCCACTGGAACTCTACTTGCCCTCAAGTAGACCTTATTAGAAAGATTCCTAAAAAGATATCTCCCATTACCTGGAAAATATAAGTTTACAAATCCCTTATGCTAGAATAAAACAAAGCCGAACAGCTCACGAAATGGGAACAAAACACTCAAATCTCTCAACTATTCTAATTGTCAATTTCGGGGTGATCACCCAATCGCACAGTCATAGCATGTATTCTATCATAAGCTTGGCGGTTACACAAATCTCCATCACTAGAGTTAAGGGCTAAACAATATTTGAATTCAATATGGGTAGACACGACAAAGGTTAAGGGGTGACTCGTCATTACTAACATGTCACGGCGAAGTGGACAAAATCAATGATACATGACCAAATCAATGATACATCACCTAGACATGCTTCATGACTAAAGGGTAGGACAAGACATGGGATATATAAATGGTGCAAAAATAAAAATCAAGCAGGTAGTCTAAATCTATAACCAAGTCATCACCACTTACTGTCCGCCCAAAGTTCAAGCTTTGAAGTCAAGAAACCGGATCATGAAATGCTAGGTAGATGTGTCATTAGAGGACGTCATAATGGGCACACTACATTTTCTCCAACCATTGGCTCATTAACCAACTCCAATCTTCGAATGTGACCGAGGTGGCCTCCTCGATACTAAATCTATATAAAGCTCATAACATAGTGCTTATAACATTGCACTTTACAATAAACTAAATAACATAACTTTTTTTTTGTTTTTTTTTTCAACATAACTATAACAACTAAACATAATATCCCCCCCACTTGAGATGAACAATGGTAATTTCGGGGGGTCTTCAATGATTTTTAAGAATATGTCATCGACGAAAGCATGATTTCCGAACCTTTCCACTTGAACCTTGAACTTAGCCAAATGATGACTTCCCAATCACAAATAAAGACTACAGGGTAGGCTAAGGTGTATAGGTGTATCGAAACAATATATTGGGTTAACAAAATGAAAGTAATGGCTAAGATGAGTGTATCTAGGGGTATCTTGCACTAAAGGTGAGTGCAACAAAAGGGTTTCACATGGGGGTCGAGAAGTCGAGGTGACTAATCGATAGATACACAATGGTAGGCTATTTGGGTGATAATCCTATAATATTGCTTTCTTAAACTGAAAAGTCCAAATACATCGAGCTAACTCAACATACCTCGTCTATGGTTTCGAAATGATGCAAAGGCCAAGTTCTAAAGTTTACAAGCTATCGGCACACTCATAATTTGGTGAATTTGGGGTAAAATATAGGAAACGGATAAGGCTAATCTCACCATATAATATCAAGGGTTGTATGTGCTCGGCTAAGGTCTAATCTAGTCAGGTTAAGAAAAACATGTCAAAATTTTAAAAGTGGCATAATTTTTCAAAATAAACTAGAAAAACAAGGGCAAAATAAAGTTCAAGAGACAATTCTACTCCCGTCCCCCCACTTGAATTGTACAAAGTCCCTTTTGTACTAAGCGAAAGGTGAAGAGAAAAGTAGAATTAGACATACCTCGTCTATGGTCTCGAAATGATGCAAAGGCCAAGTTCTAAAGTTTACAAGCTACCGGCACACTCATAATTTGGTGAATTTGGGGTAAAATATAGGAAACGGATAAGGGTAATCTCTCCATATAATATCAAGGGTTGTATGTGCTCGGCTAAGGTCTAATCTAGGCAGGTTAAGAAAAACATGTCAAAATTTTAAAAGTGGCATAATTTTTCAAAATAAACTAGAAAAACAAGGGCAAAATAAAGTTCAAGAGACAATTCTACTCCCGTCCCCCCACTTGAATTGTACAAAGTCCCTTTTGTACTAAGCGTTAAATAAAGGTGAGAGAAAAGTAGAATTAGAGCGAGAACTTCCCTGAAATTTGCTCTAAAAAGAAAGAAGGCCCACGAAAAAGAGTCGTGCCTTCGTATAAGCATCCATGAGCAAACTTCAAACCCTGAAATCACACTACCAACAAACATAATTCTAAAAAGAAAAAATGAAAAATTAAAAACAAACCTAACTCACTTTCTTAGGAATCACGGTTGCATTTAGCATATGCAACAAGCCTTTTAAACCACTTAGTGTCCCAATTGGATGAGTGAAGTCTCGTGAGGGTTTACAGGGAACACACCCACAAAGTTCATTTAGAATACTAATACAAGGTTATTGCGTTTAAAATGAAGTAAAAAGAGGATAGTTACCGTAATCTTAGAAGGAGTTACCAGTAACTAGGCAAAACTGCATACGCTGTAAGAGTGTAGCTACGTATCCACCGAGATGGTATTAATGCCGTAATTGCTAATGCATCCGAAATTCTGCTGCAAGGGGTTGGTTACGGCGTAACCACTGAAATGAGTTACACCGTAACTATGGTCAGATTAGCATGTTGCAGCAGCAATCACTCCAAGTTTCTTGCAAAAATGGTTAAAACACAAAACCCAACAGAAAAGGAAACAAAACAAAAGAAAGGGATAATTCGGGTTGTCTCCCGAAAGAGCACTTTTCTTTATTTACGAGTCTTTAAGTTAGATAAAGAGCCTCAGGGCTTTATGGTGGCCTTTGAACTTGGCCGACTTCCTCCATGTCCTTCATCAAGTTATGCCTAACCCAAGCGACATTTGTAGCAGTACGAAGGTATTCTTTAGTCTCGATCTTTTGAATTTTGCAAAATTTTTCCTGCGGCCCCAAGTGGTATCGAGTGAACTCATACTTTTCGGCTATAATTGGTGGTGGCCTTTTATATGGAATCCCAAGGAGTTTGCACCTCCTTTGCTCATATGCTTCATCATCGGGGTCACTAAATTCCTCATTTCCTTGTAACTCAAGGTAATATAAAATCCCCTTAATGTCATCGTCGTCAGACACGGTACCTTTAAATCATTCCTCATCGAGCAAATTCTCCACTAGTACACATTTGCATTCTTCCATCTCATTTCTTATCAATTCTTTGTCATCCTCAACTGTTATTTCACTCGAGTTGTTTGAATTTTATTTACTCGTGTATTCTTTCCAGATCTTTTCCTTTGTTAACGCATCTACTTGTCCATACTTGATCTTTACCCAACTGTCAAATCCCAGGTTGTCTAACCAAGGCAAACTTGTCCTTTCCTTATCGTTAGTTGAGGTCCAAAAGAATTCATCCTCTCCTATTCTCATTAAGTTGCTTCCCCCATAACATTTATCGTCATAAGGGTTGCATGATGCCCAGAAGACTTCCCTAGGAGATTTTATCTTTTCACACCAATGACTTTGGATTCATTGTTATCTGCGCTTAAAGGATCTTCCATGCAGATGTCAACATTAACCATTCCTTTTCTGATTATGATCTCGTAGTCAATCTTGAGCTTTTTAAAAGATTCGTTAATTTTATTCCCGAATTGTATTGCGTACCAATCATCAAATGTCAAATATCCGAATTTGATATTATGTCTTTCAAGCTCATGAGGGCACGTCCATTTTTCGTCTTTTAAACTATCACCACCGTTGCAATACTCGCGGAAAGGGTCGCACGTAGGCCATGCTCGTATGGATTCATCGTCAGTTATGATTATTGGAGTACACCAGTGAGTGATAGACGGTTCTTGTTCTTCCTCGAATGAGAGTTTTTCTAATCTTTCTTTATCAGTATATGCAGCCCACATGAATTTGTTATTCTTGACCCTATCCTTATCGCTTCCTCCATCGCAAATCTCATTTCTCGGGTCACACGAGGCCCAAAGATCATACCATTCTCCCTTAGCTACGGGTATCTTTTTACACCAGTGATATTTCTTTTTAGATGGGGACAAAGGGCATAAATTAATGTTGTGGGACCATCCGTTAATTACCTGAATTCCTGATTCATCCACTTCGAGAAATTCATCTGCCCACGTATCCCAGTTACGCCATAACTGGGATGTTTGGTTACGGCGTAACTCGCTTGAACCATCCTTATCAATATCTTTCATAGCCCCACGGTTGCTGTAAAAAATATAGTTACGCCGTAGCTCCTTAGACAGGTTACGGCGTAACTGACCGTCTGTCGAAATATTCACGAATCCATCTTCTCAGTGTGAGAATTAGCCAGTATCTTCAAGTCATTATCGCAAAAAATCACTTACATTCCATTGTGGGTTTTGATCTTCCGGTTCTTGTTATTCATCCTTACCTTCACACTAAGCTTTTCCACCTTGGATTCAAGGTTTTTTAGGGTTGTGTCATGATTGGAAAGATTTGCCGTGTTTTCCGGAATTCTTTAGCCACCGATCTTGTTCCTTTTGTCTTTGGGCTGAATTTTCCAGAAATTTGTTTATTGTCTCTTCAAGGTTGGGCTTTCTTTCTCCATAAGGCCCACAGTTGTAATTTTCACGATACCCGTTACTATTTCGATTATATCCGTAAAACGGACAATTTTCTCCATATTTAACTTCTTCGATTATGCTTTCTTCATTAATGTGAGGACAATTTGTTAGGATTTAGTAAATCCAGTTATTAAATAGTCGGTCACCTCAAGTATATGTAATCGTTAGAAAGCTCGTAGTCGTAGATTATTTAATGTTAAGTAGTATTTAGTTGAGTATCACCGTGGAGGACGGACGGGTCTTTACCCACTGTATGCCTGATCCACAGTCCGTGGTGGCTTTCGTAATACTATAAATACTCTCTTCCTCCCAAGGTAGAGAGTTGAAGCTCATAATAATACTTTCATTTTCTCTCACTAAGTTCCCAAACCTCTAACTCTTTCTCTCTCTAAAACCTAATATTAAACGCCTACTTGTGATTATGATATGATGTGTTTGTGAAATCCAATATGTTACAAATGGTATCAGAGCCATGGTTTGATCATCTCTCTTACATATCCTTGGATTTCTTGTGTTAAAGTTTGAATTTTAAGTGTACTTTTGTGTTGAGAATCATTGTAAGTGCTTGGGTTTTGATTTGGAAAGCTTGAATCACTGTGGTTGGGCTTGTTTTGGATTGAAAAGTGTGTTTTTGAAGTTTTTCAAGTTAGCGACTTGAGTCTCGGTGTGAATTTCTTCATAGCGACTTGCTTGAGAATTTCTAGCGAGTTGTAGTGTTAGTCGAGCTTGACTTGTCTATTGAGACAAACCGACAAACAGTACACGTTAGTGGATTCTCCACTACGGCTAGCGACTTGGTGGGATTAGCGACTTGCTTTCATCATTTCTAGCGACTTGTACTTATTGTTCTCAGCGACTTGACATTAGCGACTTGATACTTAGCGAGCAGTTTCTTTAGCGATTTGACCTATGATTTAGTGTTTGAGTTTACTTGTGTTCAGCGACTTGGGTCTTAGCAACTTGAGGTTTAGCGACTTGGTGCTTAGCGACTTGGTTCAAGGGTTATAGTGACTTGGTTAACTTTTGTTTCTAATACGGTTTTCTCTTGATTTAGTAAAATCCCGTGAAAGAATCTATTTCCGGTTTAATCATAGAGTTATAAAATCCCGTGAAATCTGTAAACATGTCTACCAACGTGCCTACAATCATCTCTACAGAGCGAGGACGTTCAAGCTACGGTTCAGACACTCATCCTCCCTTGCTTTGACGAACGACTATGACTCATGGGCTCAAAGAATTAGGTTGTATTGTCTTGGAAAGGAAAATGGAGTCAACATTCTCAAGTCTATTGATGAAGGACCGGATCAGATTGAGACTACAAGAGACATAATTGATACTGCTGCAGATGGAACCATGATCTTTGGATTGGACAGACCAAAGACGTATGATGAGCTCAGTGATAAGGAGAAAGAGAATCGATGCGATATCGGCTTCAAACATTATACTTCAAGGTCTCCAAAAGATATCTACAAGCTTATCAATCACAACAATCAAGCCAAGGTCGTTTGGGATAATGTCAAGATGCTTCTCTCGGGTACTAAATTAACTAAGGAAGACAGAGAATCACAACTGTATGATGAATTTGAGCACTTCAAGATGAAACCGGAAGAGAGTATCTATGAATATTACGTGAGATTCCACAAGCTTGTGAATGATATGAGAAATATCAAAATGACAATGCCAAATATTCAACTGAACTCAAAGTTTGTGAACAACATGAATCTCGAATGGCACAAGTTTGTCACCTCTGTGAAGCTAACTAAAGGATTGAAGAACACCAACTATGAGCAATGTATGCCTTTCCTTCTTCGAATGAGACATGCAATGTTTGAAAAAGGATTCTGAACAGGTTCAAAACCAACCGGGAGAAACAAGCTCTTCAAATGACTCAACAGCCTTTTACACAAATGTTGGAATTACCACAAAAGCTTCTCAAGTTATACCCACGGGTAATGGTACAAACAAGCTGATTCACTCATTCCCGATCCAATGTTCAAACAAGCTGATGCTGATGCAATCATGGGACACTTCATCAATCAACTGGCTCTTATGGTTAAACAAAACTTGACCCTCAATCCACATACCAACAGTCTTCACACTAACAATGAGATCGAATCGATCCAACCTTCACAATAATGCGGTTGTCAGAGATGGAAAAGTTATGGTGCAACCAGTTCAAGGAAGGCAATATGAACTTGGAAGAGGTGGAGTAGGTGGAGGTTATATTGGAAATCAGAATCGGGGAAGGAATGGAAATCAAGGTCAAGCAAAGCCAATTAAGTGCTACAACTGTGGTGGTGAGACATATTGCTAGGAACTGCACATCTCCAAAACGTCCACGAATGCGAATACTTTAGAGACAAGATGTTGGTCGCGGCAAGCTCGGGATAATGGGCGCTTTGGATGAAGAGGAGTTGTTGTTTCTCTGGAGGAAATGCCCGAACCTATGATGTTGATGTTGATGAACAACCAATTCAAGAGATAGGTCATAATCATCAAAATGCCTTTCAAGTAGTAGATGTGATACATTTGACTTTGATGTCGATGATGAACCTACTGCCCAAACAATCTTCATGGCTAGCATCTCACCTATGGTCTCTCCAAAGGTCTCTTCACCACAACAGGCTGGCCCATCCAAAGATTCAATCATCTCAGAGGTATTAAAACTATACGATGAAGTTGATGAGCAAAAGATACATAACGAAGTACAATCTCTTGAAACTTAAGAATCAGATATTGATAATGAGGTAAATAGTAATATTGTCCCATATGATCAATATGTGACACAAAGTGAAAGTGAGATTATACCAAGTGATGCATCTTCTGCAGTAAATGATGACTATGTTTTTATGAATATATTGCATGTGCTCCTGATGATTCTGTTATCTTTGAACTGAATGCCTATAAAGAACAAGTTGCTATTTATGAACAACGTGCTAAGTTTGAGCTAACTACCCGTGAGCAGGAAATGGATGACCAAATTCGTACAATTATTAGAAAAAGTAATTTTAAAGAAGAAGTATTAAAACAAGAGTTAAACTCCTTACAAGAAAAGCTTTCTAAAACTGCTAAGCAAAAACAAGAACTTCAAGAAAATGTGAAAATGCTTAAGCAAGAATTCAATGCTAAGGAATCAAAATTTTTGAATGATTTTTCCAATCTAAAAACTTTGAAAAACAAGCTTGAAAATAAGTTGTACGTACAAGGGAATACCATTCAGACTGCTCACTTGATCACCAAACACAGAGTCTTAAGCGATAAGCATAGCATTCGCCTTGTTGCGGAACCTAATCCTGAGGTTGTTAAAAAGGCTAGAGCTGCTCATAAGGTACTTTATGATGGTAACGAAATCCTTAAGCCTAGACAAACCTAGTTGGTACTGAGTGCACCGAGAAGAAAAGAAATCGATGAAGTCACTAGGGAAAAAATGAATAAGAAGCTAGAAGATCCTGAGTGTAAAATGAATAATATAACGATCAAACCCCATGATTACACTAAAGTGGATTTCCTTAAACAAGTTTAAGCCTCGGACTCTATTAACCCCTGAACAAGTGTTCTAGAAAAAGGATATGGATATGCAAAAAGCCGAAAATCTTGTTGAAAAGAATCCCCCTAGTAGGAAATTGCCTCAAGCAACTGTGTATCCTCCTAATACACCAATGCATTTAGTTCCTAGATCTATTGCCACTAATAGCAAGACCTTCATCACTGTATTGTTGTTATCATTTGTTTGTTGATTTTGAGAAGACGTGTAAGAAGAGAATCACACCTACAGGGATAACTAAGGGGGAAAGGGGTTTTGAGCAAACTAAAGAATGTTATCTAACTGAGGTCATTCCTTTCTTTAAACAATTAAAAGGTCAATTTGAGAGTCTTCAAAAAGGTATAAATTTAGATATTAAAGAAATGGAAAAGGAATTTGATGCAATGATAGTTGAGGTCAATGATTATGAACAGGAACTCAAATATAATGAAGTTGAAAGGAAGAACTTGCATATCTTAAATGAGAATTTGATTTCAAGTTGTGTTGCTCAAGATGTGTTTTATATTGTTACTAAGCACTCTATTATCGCTCGATTTCATGAATTATCTATTGCATTAAAATTTTCCCATGATCGTGTCATTGAGCTTGAAAACAAAAACTCAGAACTAAATGAGAAAATTGATCGGGATGATCATGATAATTTGGTAAAACATCTTTCTAAACTAGAAGTTGAACATTTTGATTTGCAACTAAATTACCAACATCTTAAAGAAAATGTCAAAACCTCAAATATCAAGACATCCTCAGATGTTCTAGAGTTTGATGCGTTTTTAGATAAACAAACGTGACGAACATATTCAAGCTCATTGTAACACCGATCAAGGTTGAAAGCCCAAATTTCAATTAAAGGGTGAAACAATGTGGACTGGCTCCCAAATGCCTCCTCCTTTAGATTCTCAGTATTCTCAAACTTTTCATCTTAAAAACTTGGTTAATGTTTTACAAAAAGAAAACGAGAGTTTTCTAGAAGAAAATGAAAAAGTTAAACGACACTTTAAAGAGTTATATGATTCAATGAAAGTCACTCGTGACAAAACAACAAAAAAATAACGTCTTTACAAAAAGAAATTGAGAATCTGAGAGTCGGAAAAAGGAACTGCCACTTGTTTTAAATGAGAATGTTGCATCAAAGTCATCCTCAGACTGCAAATATACTGTGACTGTTAAATACATTCCTCCTCATCTTAGGAATAATAAACTAGTGTTTCATAATTACTTTGCTCACCTTAAGGATATTCTAGAATGTCTCCGTGAGATTGTAGAAGAGGATTTCATAAATAAGCCTCTTGATATAGAAATTAGGTTTGCTTGCATTCAGGCCAAACGATCTCAGGAGCTGCTAGAA
Organism: Chrysanthemum makinoi; assembly: GCA_910596185.1. Classification (NCBI taxonomy): domain Eukaryota; kingdom Viridiplantae; phylum Streptophyta; class Magnoliopsida; order Asterales; family Asteraceae; genus Chrysanthemum; species Chrysanthemum makinoi. The sequence continues at coordinate 117,529,731 of OU343223.1, read as the reverse complement.
TGTTTAATAGCAACATGTCCTAAATCCTTAGGTGTGAAAGGTAAAGCTGTGATGCCTTGTTCTATGCCTAGTGCCAAGCATACAAACCATTCTATGCCCAATTTTAAGAAATTGAACACTAATGTGCCTTCAAGTAGTTCAGATCCATGCATGTCTAGTTCAGGAATGCAAAAAGTAGATCAACCAACTAATGTTCCCATAATTCCCTCAACAGGAGTAATCAGTGACATAAAAGCAAGCGGGTCAAAGCCTTCAGGCAATACCAAGCAAGATAGGACCTCGCAAGCTAAGAGTGTGCATTGGAAGAGAGTAGAAGATCACCCTAGGAATATTAAGTTTGAGTTGAATAAAACGAATCGTGTTGATTCTAGTATTAGCTATAAGTGTACTGTAATTAATTCGAATTCGCTACTATCCCAAACCATGTAATGATGACTTGATTTGCTACTAATCATGAGAGTGTGTGAATGATTTGTCTAATGTGTCAAATGCCCGCTAAAGCTGTTAATGTTAAAAATCAAGCTAAGAATAAAGGCAAAGCAGAAAGAAAGTTAGAAAACAGTGGAAACCAACAGGAAGAAAATTTAGTAATATAGGTTATCAATGGATACCTACTTGCCGTAAGATTAATGAGTTTTGCCCTAAATTTGCTAAGTCAATGCCCACTAGAAAATGGATGCCTATTGGTAGAACCATTCCAAAGAAGTGAACATACTTTGAATAGGTCAAATACCTACACTAGCAATCGCATCTACGATGATCCCATTGTTTCTACTGATGTGGGTGTTCCAATCCTTTGTTACTAACCAAGTGGAACCCATTATTGCATGGGGTTCCCAATTATCCAGGTTATCCATTCTTGTCTGCGTGTTCAACCGCAGATCGTTCAAATCGTTCGTGGTACTGGACTCGGTTGTTCCAAGCATATGACTGGAGATCGCCATGCTCATGAACTTCGTGAGTAAGTTCATCGGGACTTAGATTGGAAACGACCATTTTGGAGCAATTATGGGTTATGGAGACTATGTTGTTGGCAAAAGTGTAATCTCTAGGGTATATTATGTTGAAGGACTTGGTCATAACTTGTTTTCTGTTGGTCAATTCTGTGATTCTGATCTAGAAGTGGCATTTAGAAAACATACTTGTTTTGTTAGAGAACTCGATGGAGTGGAACTATTAAGAGGAACCCGTGGTTCAAATCTATACACCATCTCTATCGAAGACATGATGAAGTCCTCTCCAACCTGCTTGTTGTCAAAGGCATCGAAAACAAAGTCATGGTTATGGCATCGTCGTCACAATCACTTGAACTTCGGCACCATTAATAACCTTTCCAGAAAGGATCTAGTCAGAGGCTTACCCATTAAAATATGAAAAGATCATCTTTGTTCGACTTGCATTGGGAAAAGCATGAAATATGCCCACAAACCTAAACCCACAAACTCAGTAATGGAAGTTCTTCATACCCTTCATATGGATTTTTGTGGACCAATGAGAGTGCAAATGATTAATGGGAAGAAATACATTCCAGTAGTTGTTGATGGCTACTCTCGATTTACTTGGGTAAAGTTTTTGTTAGCCTTAATAGTTTTATTAGAAGTGATGGTCATTCACGTTTAGGAACTTTGTAACGTGTGTTGGATATCGTTCTAGAATAGTCAACGGGCTTGTGGATTGGGCTAAGCTAAATGGCTAGAAATTATGTTAAGCTAGCCTTGAATAAGTTCATTGATGAGTGTGTAAATACTCATCATTTTTGGTTAAATCTGAACTGCAAAACACTTAAAAATGCTCAGAAATGCATCAAAATAATGAAAATATTCCAAAATTGCATTTTATATGTTTTATGCAAAATGTTTAAAATCGATGAAAAATGAGCTAAGTTTGCATAATTGGCGCAGTCCCCAAGTTTCAAAAATTTGTCAGAAATAGTCCCTGAGCACTTAATTTCAAAAGAAAATCACCAAAGGTCCTTTTAAAATCATAACTTGTCATAATTAGTCCTTTGGTGAAAAATGTCAAAAGTTTTGAGAAATTACAAGTTTGTTCCTTCAAGTTTCAAAATTGGCAAAAATAGTCCTTGGAAGTTTGAAAATGTCCATTTTGATCCTTGTACTATTGAAACTTGTCACTTTTGATCCCTTGAAACAACTTTGATAAATTGGCAGAATTGGTCCTTGGTCTTTCAGAAATTACAATTTGGTCCTTATGTTATTAAAACAAGCCATGACCCTTTGTCTCTTTTGGTCCCCTATTAAAACCCATTGGACCCCTGTCAAACAATTGACCCCCTGCCTGTTTTGACCCCCCTTCAATATATTAAGCCCTGGTCAAATCCCCGGTCAAACAAACACTCCCAAAGTCTTCTTCCTCACCAACTCGCCTGCAACACTCAACCATGCCATCCCTCCAGCTCTTTCCCCACTCACCATGTTCCCTCCACCTCACCAAACTCCAAAATGCATTTAATGCTTCCCTCCCCCATTGCACTCAACCCCCACTGGCATATATACGTTTTGGCGCCAAAAATT